>CM022298.1:35446221-36046221 GCA_011799875.1 Thinopyrum elongatum
TCCCCACCCCGCCTTGCCCACTGTCGTGCCGACGCTGTCCCGCCGCCACCCCCCACCGCCCCGCCGTTCCGCTCCACAACTCATCGTGTCCGGCCTCCTCCGCCGGCGTCCCTCTCAGTCCGGACGGTATAAGACCTCCCTCTACCAATTTATTTTCATGTATATTTGTTCTAGTGTTCATATTATTGTGAGGAAATGCACACATTATGTGTACCTGTGAATTGATGAAATGTATTACATGTGTGCAAATGTGTTTAATGTATATTTATATATATGTGATAATTGTGAATTGATCGACTTTTTTGGTGTGTGCTTGTTTTACATATATGTGATATTGTACACGTTGCTCTCGGGAAGTGTCTCACGCTATGTTTCATTTTTATAGGGAATGTCTACAGAGTTGCCAATGTTCTGGCGAAACGTAGATTTTGTTCTGTTTCGTCAAATTTCTGGCACTCAATATATATGTCCAGTTTTTAGCAAAGCTCATGCCGATTTTTTATGCTGATTTTAATTATATGAATGCAGCAGAAAATGGAAGAGTGTCCCTACTGTTGCCACACTAGGGGAATGTGCGACGATCATCACCTTGACAACAATAATGGCTTCTCCCTCACGCTTCAAAGTGACTACAAATATTATACGGTAATAATCTGTGTTTCAGAGTGTAATTTCTGTTTTTTTTACATTTTGACTAGTGTATCCCTTTCCATGCAAGACCTTTTGTCCAAGACAAGTTTTTCCTCCATATTGAGATGATTAAGAGCACTTACGGAGCTGGTCCAAATGATGCACCATATATACCTGCCACTAGTGCACACATTGAATAAGAACAACATTTCTAGAAAATGCATGGTATGATTTTGATCGCTTTCATATACACATTCTTCTTTCAACTCATAGTATGTATGTGTTACTATATATTTCTTACTATGTTACTATCAAGTTCAAGAACAGAAGCTCCCTAGATGTGTTGTGCCTCACGTGATGGTTGACTACCACGACGAGATGCACGACTCGAAATTAATGAATGGAGCCAACTACTGAGAGACTGTGAGTTCAAGATTGGATATCGGTGTGGATCTCTCCCCTACACTATGGACATGCAAGGGTTTCCAATTCTTCAAATATTTTCCTAAAGGAGAGGAGTACTGTGTTAGTAGTAAAGATGGTTGAATGAACAAGATGTAATATGCACGCATGGTTTAGTTTAGCGAATGTTTAATTAGTGATCATGATCGATAGAACTAGCTATAGTGTGTGGTTAATATATGTACGCATGTGAATAAACGATGTGTGTGTAAATATAAATCCAAATATCTTGTCGAAATCAATGTGGGACAAAAACGTGTTTATATAAATTCGTAATAGATGACGCTACCGTGGCAGCGATTTTCTGCTGCCCTGGCAGCATTTTTTACAGCTTTCAAAAACCTAGTACAGGCGTCGGACAATGCGCGATGCCAGAGAAGATTTATCTTATTACTGTCGTTACACTATGTCACACGCCATAGCTATTGTTGATAATGCCATTGTGTGGTTAAATCCAACGCCATTGGTATATAGAATAGTGTTGGTGTAGCCTCCAGTGCCACCACTATTTTTTAACACTGGCGCCATATTGGTGGCGTGGTGATCCTACGCCAGCAAGGCTGTTTTTGGCACGCCATAGCTAGGCTTTTCTGCACTAGTGAAACTCACTTTGATCCAACTCCAATTAAACTTTCTTGCAATTATTCAAGTGCATCTTTAACATGCCATGCATCATGATGATTGCGCATTATGCCATGCCATGTATGTTTATCACACTCGTTTTCTTCTTCCATTAGAGTCGGGCAACGATATGGATTATGAGGAAACTATGTACCATGAATTAGAGGGGCATATTTATCAACCTACTGAATAACTAACAGGCAAAGATGATCATTACCTTGGCTACAATGACTAGCTTTACTTGCTAGGTGTCACGATGCTATCTTTTGGTCTCACTACCTACCACATTTTTGCAAGCCACCCAAATTGCAATGATACAATATTTAACCTCCACTACTTAGCAAAACCTTTTATTAGCTATGTTACCGCTTGCTCGGCACCTCTTATAGTGTTGCTAGTTACAGGTGCAGGGTTTTCCATATGAGAACATGGATATCTTTGCGATATCATTATGCATATGTTATGTAATTGATCTTTCCTATATACTTGACTAAGGGTGGAAGACTCGAGCCTTTACCCCGATGTTTTGTTCCACTCTGGTCAACCTTAATTACAGACAAATGGTTATTATGTTCCTTATTGAGTGCATCCTACCATGTGTGGGGTTGTATGGGACCCCCTTGAAACTCCTTTATGCAGCGTGATACTCTTCTAGAAGGCCCAACATTTGTACTAAAATTAGAAAACATAAAACTTTCATAGGGAGTTGACGTCGCCCAATGTATGTTTGTAACAACTTGGGCCAACACCAAAGAAAATAGTAGGTCCGCAATGGCAGTAGCTGGGGCACCCCGAGAAACCAGGCTTGGCTAGCCGTAAACTTAGCCAATCTGACTATGTTGGGTCTATATGTTCGGCTCTGATCTAGATGTCACCCCACCGGGAGCTCTTCTGTATCAGTTTGAGTTGACATTAGCTAGAGGAACTTGTTAAGTTCGAACCTTGAGATCATGTCCATGTTATCAAGGTGGTTCTCAGGGCCAAGTACTGGAGGAATGTGTTATGCATGCAGAACTTATAATGGGAAGTTAGAAGCACCAATGCATGGTCAAATCTTTTGGAAACTCATGTCCGTGGTTATAGATGACTTGTAGATTTATAAAGCTAGATCTAGACAACTTGAACTAATAACAAAATTTGCGTAATGTGTGTGTACCGTGATTGTCTCTTCATGTGGATATGCAAGCAAGAAGAGGACACGGTGGGGTTATGAATGACACGTAGGTAGGTGTTCAGGATCACTTATTGATCAACTTATTTGTGACCCCTTATGCAAACGTTGATTTGATCTCATGCTAGTTCTCGTAGGACTAGTTGGTTTACATTTTTGAGTAGCTTGTTGCAACCTTACAACTTAACCATATCCAATCCATAAGTTTTGTCAGTCTTGATACCCTTGGTAATGTACTTGCTGAGTCCAAGAGACTCACCCTTTCCACAACAACACCAGATGCAGGTACCGATGAGACAGGACCAGGAATCAAATCGTAACGAGTTCTAAGTGATAGTTGGTTATGACCATGACGATCATTAGGATTTGGATCCTGGTTGGTAGCCTAAGTTAGTAGGGTGGGCATTGCTTATTTTTCTCTTGCCTCTTATGCATGTTTGCTTTTTATCCATACTCAGATCTTTGCTTTCTTCCACTGCATCAATGATGCCTTGTTGACATCTGTTTGGTGATATTTATGTATAGGCATATGTTCTCCACAATGTTCACTCGTATTAAACTCTTCTGCTCATGAGTAGTTGTACTTGTTGTGATGTTCACCTTGTTAACCGGCATATGATCGTGCTTGTATCTTTGAAGTTATATGCTGGGCTATGGAGATGCGCTTCTATCCTTAGCGTGACTGCAAAGTCTTGCGGGCCTATTAATGTATCTTGGGTGTTACATAAATCCCCAATGTTTGTAACCTCTCACGATATAGTAATGTTTTGCTGGCCGGTGCCCGTGGTTTTCCCCTCTTCTCATTGGAGGGGTTTTCTTGTTAGAGTATAGTGCCGACGGTTTTCTTTTCCGTCCTGTCTCTAACATGGCATGCATCCTATCTTGTGCAGCCAACCAACCATTCTCGACGGTGGCACTCACCATATTGCGCAATAGTATTCTATTACAGATTCCCTCCTTTCTCCTCTCTCTGTCTCTGTCTGTCTCCCCCCCCCCCCCCCGCGCGCCCTCGTGCTACGGTGAGATTTTCCTTTAGAGAAGCCTCCTTGCTCTAGTACTTACTTCAGAGATTGTGTTGCAAAATTCCATGCCTGTCATCACCAAAAGCAATTGAATTATCTAGATCGAAGACTTCGGCTCGTGCATCCCCAGCTGGTGGCATGGGGTAAGGATAGTTATATAATTCCTGCTCGTCCTCAAGTAGGTAAATGATAAAAACAGAATTTTTGATATGGAATGCTACCTAACATACTTATCCATGTAATTTTCTTTATTGTGGCATGAATGTTCAGATCCATAAGATTCAAAACAAAAGTTTAATATTGACATAAAAACAATAATACTTCAAGCATACTAACGAGGCAATTATGTCTTCTCAAAATAACATGGCCAAAGAAAGCTTATCCCTACAAAATCATATAGTCTGGCTATGCTCCATCTTCATCACACAAAATATTCAAATCATGCACAACCCCGATGACAAGCCAAGCAATTGTTTCATACTTTTGATGTTCTCAAACCTTTTCAACTTTCACGCAATACATGAGCCATGGATATAGCACTATAGGTGAAATAGAATATGGTGGTTGTGGAGAAGACAAAAAGAAGGAGATAGTCTCACATCAACTAGCCGTATCAGCGGCTATGGAGATGCCCATCAATAGATATCAATACGAGTGAGTAGGGATTGCCATGCAACGGATGCACTAGAGCTATAAGTGTATGAAAGCTCAAAAAGAAACTTTGCATCCAACTTGCTTGCTCATGAAGACTTAGGGCATTTGAGGAAGCCCATCGTTGGAATATACAAGCCAATTTCTATAACGAAAAATTCCCACTAGTATATGAAAGTGACAACATAGGAGACTCTCTATCACGAAGAACATGGTGCTACTTTGAAGCACAATTGTGGAAAAGGATAGTAACATTGCACCTTCTCTCTTTTCTCTCATTTTTTGGTGGGCTTCTTTGGCCTCTTTTTTTATTTGGGCTTCTTTGGCCTCTTTTATTTTGATTTTGGCTTCATCGGCCTCTTTTATTTTGATAACCTCGCATGGGACAATGCTCTAATAATGGTGATCATCACACTTTTATTTACTTACAACTCAAAATTACAACTCGATACTAGAACAAAGGTATGACTCTATATGAATGCCTCCGGCGGTGTACCGGGATGTGCAATGATCTAGCATAGCAAATGACATAAAAAAAATGGACAAGCCATGTAAACATCATGCTAGATATCTTACGATCATGCAAAACAATATGAAAATGATGAAGCGTGTCATGATAAACGGAATGGTGGAAGTTGCATGGCAATATATCTTGGAATGGCTATGGAAATGCCATAATAGGTAGGTATGGTGGATGTTTTGAGGAAGGTATATGGTGCGTGTAATGCACCGGCGAAAGTTGCGCGGTACTAGAGAGACTAGCAATGGTGGAAGGATGAGAGTGCGTATAATCCATGGACTCAACATTAGTCATAAAGAACTCACATACTTATTGCAAAAGTCTATTAGCTATCGAAACAAAGTACTACGCACATGCTCCTAGGGGGATAGATTGGTAGGAAAAGACCATCGCTCGTCCCCGACCGCCACTCATAAGGAAGACAATCAATAAATACTTCATGCTCCAACTTCGTTACATAATGGTTCACCATACGTGCATGCTACGGGAATCACAAACTTTAACACAAGTATTCTTACCAATCCACAATTACTCACTAGCATGGCTCTAATATCACCATCTTCATATCTCAAAACAAATGCAAAGAATCAAACTTCTCATAGTATTCAATGCACTTTATATGAAAGTTTTTATTATATCCCTCTTGGATGCCTATCATATTAGGACTAAATTCATAACCTAAGAAAATTACCATGCTGTTTAGAGAGACTCTCAAAGTAATATAAGTGAAGCAAGAGAGTTCAATAATTTCTATAAAATAAAGGAACCGCCGTGCTATAAAAAGATATAAGTGAAGCACTAGAGCAAAAATGCCTAGCTCAAAAGATATAAGTGAAGCAGATAGAGTATTCTAATAAATCACAATTCATGCGTGTCCCTCTCAAAAGGTGTGTAAAGCAAGGATGATTTTAGCAAACTAAAAAGCAAAGACTCATATCATTGAAGACCCTCCAAGCAAAACACATATCATGTGGTGAATAAAAATATAGCCTCAAGTAAATTTACCGATAGACGAAGACGAAAGAGGGGATGCCGTCCTGGGCATCGCCAAGCTAAGGCTCTTGGTTGTCCTTTAATATTACCTTGGGTTGCCTTGGGAATCCCCAATCTTAGGCTCTTGCCACTCCTTATTCCATAGTCCATCAAATCTTTACCCAAAGCTTGAAAACTTCACAACACAAAACTCAACAGGAAACTCATAAGATCCGTTAGTATAAGAAAATAAATCACCACTTTTGGTACTGTTGTGAACTCATTATTTATTTGTATTGGTGTAATATCTACTGTATTCCAACTTCTCCATGGTTCATACCCCCCGATACTACCCATAGATTCATCAAAATAAGCAAACAACACATAGAAAACAGAATCTGTCAAAAACAGATCAGTCTGCGAAGATCTGAATTGTTCTAATACTTCTGTAACTCCAAAAATTCTGAAAAATTTGGACAACCTGGGAAATTTGTATATAAATCTTGTGTAACAAATGCAGATCAAAATCACGCTTCTGTTTATTATGAAAATTATTTTACTGGGCGCAAAAGTTTCTGTTTTTCAGCAGGATCAAATTAACTATCACCGTAAGCCATCCCAAAGGTCTTGCTTGGCACAAACACTAATTAAAACACCAAAAAACAATTACTATAGAGGTACTAATGTGTATTTTCACAAAAATAGAAAAATAAAAATATTGGGTTGTCTCCCAACAAGCGCTTTTCTTTAAAGCCTTTTAGCTAGGCATTGATAATTTTGATGATGCTCACATGAAAGACAAAGAAGTGAAGCACAATGAGAGCATCATAAAGCATGTGAAAAACACATCTAAGTCTAACATACTTCCTATGCATAGGCATTTTATAGGCAAACAAATTATCAAGGAAAGCAAAAACTAGCATATGCAAGGAAGAAGAAAGAAGTAATAGCAATCTCAACATAACGAGAGGTAATTTAGTAACATGAAAATTTCTACAACCATATTTTGCTATCTCATAATAATTACATGTAGGATCATAATCAAATTCAACAATATAGCTATCACATAAAATTTTCTCTTCATGATCCACATGCATGCAAAGTTGACACTCTTCCAAAATAGTGGGATTAACATTAACTAAAGTCACGTCCTCTCCAAACCCACTTTTATCAAAAATTTCATAAGATTGCACATTCTCCAAATATGTGGGATCTAAAGTTGACACTCTTCCAAACCCACTTTCAATATTATTGCAAACATTATTATCAATCTCATATTCATCATGGGGCTTAAATAAATTTTCAAGATCATAAGAAGAATCACCCCAATCATGATCATTGCAATAAGTAGTGGACATAGCAAAACTAGCATCCCCAAGTTTAGGGTTTTGCATATCATTAACACAATTAACATTAATGGAATTTATAATAACATCATTGCAATCATGCTTTTCATTGAAGGAACTATCATGTGTGGGTGCAATAGCAATAATTTCATGTTTAACATAAGGAACTATAGCAAGTTCACCTCCATAAGCATAATTAATATAGGCATCATGGCCATAAGAATAGCAAGCATCATGTTCATCAAGGGATATTTCAATCAAATAAACGGAATCATAATTATCTATAGATTCATGCATGTCATTATTTTCTTCCAAAGCAACGGTCATTCTCTCAATAAATTCCTTAACATAGGCATTATGAGCATAGTTTTCATAAAAATATCTAAGTATGTCAAAATTTTCAGATTTGTAGAGAGTAATATTATACTTTTCAATCAAAGAAGTTGTGACGCCCCCGGCTTAATCGTGCAATAATCATACACGCAAATGCACACGATTAAGCCTAAGGACTCACGGGAAGATATCACAACACAACTCTAGAACATAAATAAAGTCATACAAGCTTTATATTACAAGCCAGGGGCCTCGAGGGCTCGAATACCGAAGCTCGCATACAAGCGTCAGCGGAAGCATCAGATATCTGAGTACAGATGTAAAATAAAACACAGATAGGCCCTTAGAAGGCGAGGCAAAAGAAAACACTATGATCGAAAGGCGCAGGCCTCCTGCCTGGGGCCCTCCGAACCTACTCCTGGTCGTCAGTCAGCTCGTAGTAGCAACCATCCTCAGGGTGGTAGTAGTAGTCGATCGACGGGGCATCTGTCTCAGGGGGCTCCGTCCTCTGGTCACGACAAACTGATATGGGGAGAAAAGGAAACAAAGCAACCGTGAGTACTCAGAAGTACTCAGCAAGCAAGGATCTACACTACATATGCAACATTTTCAAAGAGAGGCTGTATATGTGGACTGGGCTGCAGAAATGCCAGAATAGAGAGGAAAGCCTAGTCCTATCGAAGACTAGCATCTTCATCGGTCTTGCAGCAATAGAAGAGAGCAGAATAGATCAATATAAAGTAGCAGTATCATTAAGTCTCATCCTCACCCAGAGATCCTTTCTCGACGCCCTGCGAGAAAGCAATCCCAGAGCCATAGTATCCAAGTATCCAGTTCTAATTATATCAATCAGGACACAACTCCGAGTGTCCGTTACCGTAGGACTGGCTATCGATAGATGTGTTCTTCCCTGCAGGGGTGCATAAACTTACCCAACACGCTCGATTAACTCCGGCCGGACACACTTTCCTGGGTCATGCCCGGCCTCGGACAAACGATACACCGCAGCCCTACCTACAGCTCAGCAGAGAGGTCCCCGCCAGTCTACATCCTAAGCGCTCAGGGGTCTTGGGCCATCGCCCTGTGCACTCCGGGTCGTTGCAAGCAGGGTGAAGCTAGGCGTCGGTCCGTCCCGGCCGCAAGGCTGAACTAGACATCTGACAGAGCTTTTGGCTGATGCTACGATGCAGAACGCCCATACTATGCCCACGTGATGGTTAGTGCTATCAGGCCAGAGGCCTGCTCGGATCAAATATCCAAATCGTTAGTGGACTAGGGCTTGCGGTAACGAGCAGAGACTCACGAAAGATGTGACCCCATCGCCCCGTCTCGAGGACTTGGGGCAAGGGCCAAGAATGCCCGACCGCGCCTTGTATTCATCACTCGGGCACCACACAGGCAACCCGTCTTCACAACACTCGCTTCTCAGGCGCACGCGGGTACCCCTCAGGGTCGACCCGCCTATCCAAGTAACAGTGTAAAGTCCAAGTATCCGTGTGTCCATAACATCAGAGGAATCCGAGGTATCACCCTCGTTGGATTCCCACTCGATGTATCCGTCAAGGTGAACTCGGAGGAATCACCCTCGCTGGGTTCACACTTGAGGTGTTGTACGACGGCGTCGTTATCGGAAGTGGTGAAGGAGGAATCACTCTCGATGACCACGACCGAATAGCTACTCTACAGAGTTAACATCAGAAGTGCTACAAGAGGTTTCACCCTCGGCACTCGATAGTAACGCTGCAGTGTCGTTACAACTAAGGGGTGGTGATGTGCGGTGTCGGGGCCTGGTGTTCAATCCCGTTGATCGGGTCTTCGGATAATCCAGTAGGGCGGTCGGGACTAGTAGGGTCACTGATAGGTCTCTACCCAACCTATACTAAGAAGTTTAGGATATGTATGTAATTATCAACAGCAGGTTACAATAAACAGGCTATGCATCAGAATAGGTAAAGCAGTAGCAGCAGCAATTCTAATGCAAGCATGAGAAATTAGAATGGGCAATATCGGGATGATCAAAGGGGGGGCTTGCCTGGTTCCTCGGCGGCAAGGGCAAGGTCGTCAATGGTGTCTTCGGTCTCCGGAGCTGCGGCGGTACCGGGAACTACGTCGGGGTCTAACGAGGGAGAAGAGGGGGAGGAAACTGTAAATATAAAGTAAACATGAGTAACACAATGTACGACATGACAATATGCAGTGCCGGGTGTGTTCTAACGTGTGGTTGCACGTTACCGAGAAAGGAGGAATCCATCCGGGAATGTTTTCCCGGTTCCAGACATTTGTCAGACAGATGACCGGAGGGGAACGGTTCCATGTTCGGATAGTTAGGGACGTGTGACGGGCGAACGGACTGCGTATTCGAATTCGTCTCGAAATTCCGAGCAACTTTCATGTACAAAGTTTTTCGATCTGAGCTACGGATTATTTTATATGATTTTCTAAAGATTTTAGCAATTTCTGGAATTTATTTAATCATTTAAATTCGAATTATCCGAAATAGTGAATGCTGACGTCAGCATGAGGTCAGCATGAGGTCAGCAGACTATCAGGGTTAATTAGGGTTTGATTAATTCACTTAATTATAAAGATTAATTAGATTAACTAATTAATTAGTTTAATTAAACAGAGTTAATTAAGTTAATTAAATAATTACTTAATTAATTAATTCTTTTAATTCTTAAAAAAAAAACAGTGGGTGCGGGCCCCACCGGTCAGTGGCAGAGCCGCAGCTGGGCGTTCGGGCGCTCGTGCACGTGCGCGCGCGCTGGGGCAGCGGCAGCTGCTGCAGCCGCAGCAGCGAGGGCGGCGAACGTGAGCAAGGCGGAGGCGGTGAGCGCGAGCGCGGCGGAGGCGGCGGGCGCGGCCAGGGAAAACGCCGCGGGAGCACGCGAGCGGGCAGGGGCGGTGGCTGGCGTGTGCGGCGGCGAGGCGCGCGCGGGCGAGGCGGAGAGGCCGCAACGGGGCGACGGCGGTGGTGGGGAAGGGGCTCGCGACGGGGCGCGGTGAGCGCGGCCCGGAGCACGGCTCTGGCGCGCGGCGTTGAAGGGAGAGGGTAGGGCGGCAACGGAGGCCGGGGGTGCTCACGAGGGGGGAGGCGAGGCAGGGGTGGCCGGCGGCGTTGGGCGAAGCAGAGGCGATGGAGCGGTGTCGGCGTGGTGGTGGAGCACAGCGGCGACGGGAGGCGTGGGATCGACCCCTCCCCGATCCAGTCGAGTGGGTGGGGTCCGTGGAGGAGAGGCGTTCGGCGAGGGGGGGGCAGGCGACCCGAGGCAGCACCGGGCGCCGGCGTCGGGGACGGGGCCGCGCCCGATCCCTTCTAGATCGAGGGGGCACTAGTAGAAAACAGGGCTTTGGTCCAGGCAGGGCCAGCCCATTAATCCCGGTTCACTCACGAACCGGGACCAAAGGGGGCATCGGTCCCGGTTCGTGAGGCCAGGGGCATTGGTCCCGGTTCGTCTGGCCCCTTTGGTCCCGGTTCCAGCCACGAACCGGGACCAATGGGCCTCGCTCCTGGCCCACAACCATTGGTCCCGGTTCGTGGCTGGAACCGGGACCAAAGGGGGGCCTTTAGTCCCGGTTCCAGCCACGAACCGGGACCAATGAGATGCCTATATATACCTCCTCGCCCGCGAGCAGAGCAGTGGAGTGCTCTGTTTTTTGGGTCAGCCGTGGGAGAGCTTTGTGGTGCTCTAGCTCACCTCGTATGCACATGAGGTGTTTGATGAAATGCCCGAGCCACACTTAAGTTTTCTCCTCTCGAAGCTCCTTGTCCAAGCTCCATTTTCCTCGAGATTTGTCTAGGTTTGGCGGTCCATCCTGTTCCGTCCCCGTCCTCACCGCCGTCGATCGCCCGCGCCGATCTCGTCGCCGGCACCACAGTGGTGAGCCTCTTGGTCTTATCTTCTTTGTAAAAGAAAAAAGTTCTTACTTGTATGATTAAGATAGATACTTGTGTAATTTTCTTACTTTTATTATTGTTTGTTATTATATATATTTGAGAGAGGAAGAATGCCGACTGTTGTCGTGGGGGTCGCTTCTGTTTGTTGAGTTTCCTGGTAGTTGCCTTCAATAAATTTTTGATCAACTATGAACATAGGAAATGTCTGACGATGAAAATGATTTCGGTATGTGCGAATACTGCGAAGACGAGCGCGGCCTGTGCGACAGAAATTTCTTATTTGGTGGTAGGCGCTTCAGCATCAAGCTGGATGAGACCTTCGAAGTGGATAAAGTAAGTCACAACGACAAGTCTTTTTTCGTAATTAAGCATGACTTCTGCTTCTTTTGCTTCAACTTATAATTTTAATTTTTTACTATTCTACTAGCGTATCCCCTGCCATGCAAGAATTTATGTCTTGGATAAGATTGGTTTCAGTCCTATGTAAACTATGGAGGTAAAGATAGTTCACTTGAGGACCGAGCATGGTTATACTTTTGCCGCAAAATTATACAATGCAGACACCTACACCTATTTTGAATGCAAAAATTTGAGATCACTATGCAAGGCTTATGCATTTGAGCCTGATATGCTTATCACCTTTGATATTCGTCCGGAAGATGATATTGAAGGTAATATCGACTTCTGGGTCGATGTGCAGACGCCTCCAGTTCTACCATTATGTGAGTTTCTCAACCATATTTATGTCTTGGATATTGTTTATTCAAAAATAGTTGACAACTAATTTCTATTGACAGCTTATTTCCATTCAAGCAAACATGTCCAGCGCTTGGTAGACATGACCTACTACTGTCCCGGGGCTGAACTAAACTGCGAGGAGATAAGTCATTATGTTTCATGGCTTGAGGATCTTGATACTGTCAAGACAAATTATTTTCCTGGACTTGAAAATCTTAGTACTCAAAACGTGCGACCACTAGCGTGCGTATTGAACTACGGTCATATCTATTTAGGAAAGATGGTAAGATTTTTATTATTTGTCCTCAGTGCATCTTTTGCATACATTATTTTTTAAGCTAAACTTCATTGCTAAGTATGTTACTACGATGTTCTTCAACAGGGACTCCCAATGATAGTTGTGCCTCATTGGGTCGAGCCTAAAGGTCGCACGGCCAAGACATCCTACATTGCACATGAGTGCATTCAGGATTTCTAAAAGCGAGCAAGTCTTAATAGTCAAAGACTGGAGCAAAATTGTGAAGGATCGCAGAGAAGTACTAGGGGGCAGCAATCAGAAGCGCAGCCCACAATTAGGAGACAGGTTCATCTGCATGCTCCAATATGATGAAGCATGAGTGCTACACATGTTCTATGCTATTTTACCTGAGAGAGAGCAGCAGGAGTGATTAGCTAGCTAGAATGAGTTTGAAGATGATGATGTGCTACACTATGACTATGATGATTAAATAGCTAGTGTTGGTGGTAATGACTATGATGATTATTATTAGCTAGTGTTGGTGGTGATTAGATAGCTACACTATGACTATGATGATTAAATAGTGTTGGTGGTAATGACTATGATGATTATTGGCCTTGAATGGTGTATTTTGAACACACAAAAAGTCTGGAGTTCAAATAAGTTTAAAAAAAATGAAATCCCTTTGTAACAGACGAGTTTCCGTATGAAACCTTGATACTTCGAAAGAGATTGCCCGTTTTGTACACGAAGTGCATCCAGTTTTTGCTGTAATCCTCTCAACTTTTTAGCACAAACTATGTGGGTGAAATGATGATACCATGTCAACTTTCAACCTTTTCAGAGTTCATTTGTAGTGCTTTTCAATTTCAGGGTCATTTAGCGCAAAAAGAATGAACTAATAGCAAAAAGAATGAACTTAAAATAATCAATTAAAATATTCTGTTACGATCAACTAAAAAAACTATAATATTCTTCAATAGCAAAAAGAATCAACTAAAAAGCTTTTATAAAACTCTAATAGCAAAAGGAATCAACTAAAAAGCTTTTATAAACCTCTAGTATTTTTGAAACTAAAATTATATAAAATTTATGCAACTAAAAATTATCAAAGTATTTTCTGTTCAAAACATTAATGGCAAAATGAATTTCCATAAAGAATTTTTTTGTTAGAAACTTTAATAGCAAAAAGAATTATCATAAAGAATTTTTTGTTAGAAACTAAAATAACAAAATCTGTTTTTGAATATAATGTTAAAACACAGTAATATTAAATAGCAGGAAAAAGAATCACTCAAAAATCTATTTTTATAGTAAAGTTATTCACAAACTAGTGATTCACATAAATTTCAAAGAATTCAAATTTAAACTATTCAAATTTGAAAACTAATGGCACTAACAGAAAGTTTATAATTTTTGTGACCTAACAGCAAAAAGAATTAAACAAAAACTGTGGTCAAACTATTGTCAAATCTGGTCAAACTGTGGTCAAACTATGGTCAAATCTGGTCAAATTGTGGTCAAACTATGGTCAAACTACTTATTCAAGAAATATTAGTGTTAATAAATAATTATTGTTTTTTAGAATAATAATTTCAAACTCAAACGGTGCTTAATGCTCAAGTTCAACTCCTAAGGGTTAATAGGATTGACAACTTAGTTTTGTCAGGAAAACAACAAGTGCAGACTTGGAAACTAGGGGGAATAGAACTCGAAAGTTAAGCGTGCTCAGGCTGGAGTAGTGACAGGATGGGTGTCAAATAATTCAGAAATTTGAAAATAAGAAAATATTCAAAAAAAATTCAAAATTTTATTTATCAAAAAAATTCAGAAAAACAAAATTTCAAAAAAATTCCTTTAGTCCCGGTTGGTTGGAGCTCCAGAGAGCGGCCACATGGAGGGCCTTTAGTCCCGGTTCGTAACACAACCGGGACTAAAGGGGGGGGCCTTTAGTCCCGACCCTTTAGTCCCGGTTTGCGAACCGGGACAAATGTGCCTTATGAACCGGGACAAATAAGCCTTTTCTTACTAGGGGGGGGGGGGGGGGGGGGGGGGGGGGGGGGGGGGGGGGAGGGGAGGAGAGGAGAGCGAGGGGTGTGAGTGGGGTGGCTAGGGTTTCCGGTTCGGGGGAGGGATAAGGGGGAGCGGGTGGGCCGGCCTGCGGCCTGACGGCCTGCTGGCCGAGGCCTGTGGGGGCGGGGGGAGGTTCTTTTTATTTTTCTCTTTTGTTTTCTTTTGGTCTTTTTCTTTTTATTTATTCTTATTTTCTATTTTGTAAATAGTTAGGCCTCAAAATGACTTTTACAAAATTAGTGACTTGGCCCATTAGATGCTATGTAATATCTACAACTACCAAAAATTGGTTTGGAGACAAATGGGGTTCACACAAATTTTATATTAAATAAAATGTATTAAACCTTGCTGTTTTGGTAAAGTTAGAGCCACCTAATTATTTTATTAATTGTTGATTACAATTTTAGAATAGTCTCTGGAATATTTGCTATTTATTGAACATTTTAGTTTCTGATTTGAGCAACTTTTATTTTCACTTTTAGTTTTGAATTTCCATTTGAATTTGAATTTGAAAAGGAATATGATACTAATGATGATTAAGCACTGTTGATCATGATGACATGGCATGATCAAAAGGGTGATTACTGTAGCTTAATACATGGGGTGTTACAGAAGCAACTTCATAAGCACCCTTAAAAGCAACAAATTCTTCAATTTGTTCGATATCATAGTAACTATAAACACCCTTTTCATAGGAAGATAAGATTTCATTATCATTAAACGCACATAGATAGGGAAGGTGTTTTTTAGAGTTCTTAGAGCAACAAGTAAAATCACAAAGTTCACAAAGATTTCAAGCATAACATAGCAAAAAAATTATTTGATTCCATAAGAGTCTCACTTTTTCATACAAACGGCGACGAACAAAATAAGCATGCTCATCTAAAGATTTTCCCTTAACTAAACTAGTTGGGGTTTCAGCACGAGCACATATGGATCGAAGATGATCCAAGTAGAAAACTTTAAGTGGATCCATATCAAAAGATTTTTAGCAAGCAAATAGAAGCCACATGCAAACACAAGCAAAGATAGCAAACGAGCAAAAAGACATATGGAAAGAAGGCAAATAAAAAGGCAAATCTTTTTGTATTTTTTCTGAAAATCATTTTAGAAGTGGGGGAGAGGAAAACGAGAGGCAAATGGCGAATAATGTAATGCAAGAGACGAGAGTTTATGATGGGTACTTGGTAGGATTGATGTAGACCTCCCCGGCAATGGCGCCAGAAATTCTTCGTGCTACTTCTTGAGCTTGCGTTGGTTTTTCCCTTGAAGAGGAAAGGGTGATGCAGCAAAGTAGAGCTAAGTATTTCCCTCAGTTAGAGAACCAAGGTATCAATCCAGTAGGAGGTACAAGAAAGTCCCCAATCGATGCACCTGCACAAACAATCAAACACTTGCACCCAACGCGATAAAGGGGTTGTCAGTCCCTTCACGGTCAATTACAAAGGTGAGATCTGATAGAGATAGATAAAAGATAAAATATTTTTGGGTTTTCTGGTTTATAGATCTGAAAATAAAATATTGCAAAATAGTAGATCGGAAAGCAAATATGATGGAAAATAGACCCGGGGGCCATAGGTTTCACTAGAGGCTTCTCTCATGAAGGTAAATAATACGGTGGGTGAACAAATAACTGTCGAGCAATTGATAGAAAAGCGCAAAGTTATGACGATATTCAAGGCAATGATTATGAAATATAGGCATCACGTCCGTGTCAAGTAGACCGACTCCTGCCTGCATCTACTACTATTACTCCACACATCGACCGCTATCCAACATGCATCTAGAGTATTAAGTTCATAAAGAACGGAGTAACGCCTTAAGTAAGATGATATGATGTAGAGGAATTAACTCAAGCAATATGATGAAAACCCCTTCTTTTTATCCGCGATGGCAACAATGCAATACGTGTCTCGCTACCCCTACTTTGCCACTGGGTGAAATCACGCAAGATTGAACCCAAAGCTAAGCACTTCTCCCATTGCAAGAAAAACCAATCTAGTTGGCCAAAGCAAACCGATAATTCGAAGAGAAATACAAAGATATCAAATAATGCATATAAGAATTCAGGGAAGATTCAAATAATATTCATAGATAAGCTGATCATAAATCCATAATTCATCGGATCTCGACAAACACACCGCAAAAGAAGATTACATCGGATAGATCTCCAAGAACATCGAGGAGAACATGGTATTGAGAATCAAAGAGAGAGAAGAAGCCATCTAGCTACTAGCTATGGACCCGTAGGTCTGTGGTAAACTACTCACGCTTCATCAAAAGGGCAATAGGGTTAATGTAGAAGCCCTCCATAATCGAACCCCCCTCCAGCAGATTGTCGGAAAAGGCCCCAAGATGGGATCTCACGGGAACAGAAGGTTGCGGCAGTGGAAAAGTATTTTCGTGGCTCTCTCTGATGGTTCTGGAATGTTTGTGAATATATAGGACGAAGAGGTAGGTCAGGGGAGTCCCGAGGGGGCCACAAGGCAGGGGGCGCCCCCCCGCTAGGGCCCTTCACCCTTGCCGCCGCCTCGTGGCTCTTCTGGCTTGGACTTCAAGTCCTCTGGGTGTCTTCGGGTCCAAGAAAAATCATCGTGAAGTTTTATTCTGTTTGGACTCCGTTTGATATTCCTTTTCTGCGAAACTCAAAAACAAGGAAAAAAACAGAAACTGGCACTAGGCTCTAGGTTAATAGGTTAGTCCCAAAAATAATATAAAATAGCATAATAATGCATATAAAACATCCAAAACAAATAATATAATAGCATGAAACAATAAAAAATTATAGATACGTTGGAGACGTATCATTATGCAGTACTGTTTATGCTTCCAAGGGAACATGAGGGTGACCATGTTCAATTCTTCAGGAATATATACAAGTGTAGTACTTGTTACAGTGTTGGACAGCCTCTTCTTTTGCAACTATTCTTCCTTTCTTTGAATATCTGTATGATGTATGCCTATTTTTAGAAGATTGCTTCATAGGAGCCGGGGACGATACAAACTCGTGACCGCGTGCATAATCAGTTGTCGCTTTTATCCAAAGTACAATTTTTATGTCTCTTTTTTGGATCGCTTCGTAAGAGTCGTGCACGGTGCAGGCTCATGCATGACAGGAAGCATAATCAGTTTGGGTCAGGTTGTCTCTTTTTCCCCACAAGATTAACGTAAATCGTAGGGCAAGATAGATGAATAACATAGATCAGACGGTTAACATATTTTTAATGATGTGGATTAATGTGGGAGCTAGAAGGAAGTCTGTAATTAGAAGAGGTATAGATAGAAAGATCTACACCGTAATAACTCGCTCCAATCAGAAAGAAAGCTCCTAATTTCTGATAAACATGCTAATTTCTAGAGAGTCTGTAATTAGTATAAGTATAGATCGATAGGTAGATATGTAGACAGATAGATAGATGGATTACCTGTTAATTAGATTTCAAAATAAAAGACTCAGTATTTTTAAAGAATTTATATTACAATTATTTTCTATTCAGGAAAACACACAAGACCTTTCATTGCAGGGATATATCATTTACATTACGTATAGTGCAGTTTTTTATAGACCGAGCTACGTGGTACCCCATATCTGTACCGTTCAGTCTTGGCTTATATATATGGGGATATGTGCAGACTTTTGGACAAGTGCAGCTGCGATTAAAGGTACTATATTGTGGAATGGAGGCAGTAATACCGCTGCTGTGCATGACATGATGTGACATGCATGTGTCCTGACTTCTTAGACGAGACACGGTGGAGGCTTTTGTCCACAAGCTCTCTCACATGCGCTTTCTCACATGCGCGCGCTCTCTCTCTCCGACAGAACACGTTATTTCTCTCTCTCACGTGGCAGGGAGAGAGAGAGAGAGGCTGTGACAGAGGAGCGACAAATTGTTGTGTGTTTATTTCTTGCAAAAATTGGCCCTGTTTGGATGCTGCAGTTAGAGTTAGAGTTGGTTAGTTCAGGCTATACTAACCCTAGAGGATCCAAACAGATAGAGTTAGATAGCAGTTAGTTGCTCTAACCTGGCAAAAAAATCCAACCCGGTGGGGCGGTGCTAATTGGAGTTAGATGTGCTGGGTCCCATTAAAAAATACCCTCACCCGCATCAGATCCTCCCGTTAGCTGCGCCCACCCTCATCCTCCCGCACCTCCCGTTCGCATCCCGCCGCCGCCGCACTCCAGCTCGTCCCGTCGCCGCACTATGAGTCTGCTGTGTGATTTTCAGCTACCTCAGGCTGGGTTTTATTTGGACATACAAGTGACCTCCGTTTATTTGTCAGGAAATATAAATATTACCGAATTGAAAAACAATCAAGTGATAAATAGACACTCCCTATTTTTTTTGAGTGGAAGGATCAGATACCCTAATTTGAGATACATCGTCGCAAACTGACCATAATGTTTTGTATGGACAACATAAAATTTATCATGTTTTGGATACTTGATTTGTAAAGATAATTTATTTATGTCATTTCTGAGCGGGAGAAGACCACACAAGAGCCGGCCACAACAAATCCGGCTGGAAAGAGGGCCAAATGATTGAGAAAGTGTATTTATTGTCAATTTAACCCTCTCATCCAAACACCACAAAAGCTAGAGTTAGTTCAGGGTTAGTTAGGAGTTAGAAACTAACTCTAACCTCTAGCTAAGTTAGAGTATCCAAACAGGGCCATTGTTGTGTTTCACGAGAGATAGGAGAGAAAAAATGTCGTGTTCCATGTATGAGAGAGAGAGAGAGAGCGGCAGGAGAGGTAGTGATGTGACCGGTGAGTGAGGAGACAAAGAAAATTGTTTCTTCCATTAGAGAGGGCGCCTGTGAGAGTTGAGAGGGAATCCCACATGCGTGAAGAAACATGAGGCAGACTACTACAGTGGAAGAATCAGCAAAAAGTGACAGGACCTACAGGTGCAGAAAGAACACTGGAGTCAAAGACCTCATTTGAACGGCACGCATGCTGCAAATCTTCTGGCATATATGTCAGATGCAGTGCATGTGATGCTCCCAGCTGCACATAACACGAAGCAAATGGACGGTATGGCTAGCAGGTACCCTGTAGCTCGTCTTAGGAAAGAATTTTGCGCATTACTTATTATGTGTTCGAACAAACTCTATAGTTCTAGCTTTCTGGGACACCAATTTTTTTTAAACCATTTCGATTAATCAAGAGGATGATTTTTTGGTTAATTACAGAAAAACTGAGCAGAACCAGGATTACAGCACCCTACATGGTCATCGTGAAATGTGACAACCTGTCACAAGAAATCCTCAGCTGACTTGGCCACCAAAAAGGTTCCGTGCAAGCAACTACTCCAGAAGCTTCATCAGCATCATCCATCGCTTCTGATCCGACGACTTCTACTGCACCATGAACAAGCACCAATTTTTTTTTATAAATAGGGTTCCCTCTTTGATTTCATTGCAGAAACCAAATTTCCTATTTACATGACCTTACAACAAGCGTCACAGAAAACGTAAAATGAGGAGAATAATGCAGCAAGGAACTCAACAACAATCAATCCAGGCACCATCCCTAAGCTCTACCGTAAACTACTGTAATTAATTTAAAGGCCAGGAGTGACATGGTAACCCTCCTTCAATCAAACAGAGTAAAAGCTCTTTAACGAGGATCAACAAAACAAAGGTTTTTGTATGGGAGTGCCAACGCTTTGAAGACAACATGAAATCAATCTCAAATTGCAATTTGTTCCTTCTCAGGGGTACTTCTTCATCAAGCACCCAACAGGTTTCTACCAGGACGCCATCCATGCGTTGAGTGAAATACTTCATTGCTACCTGTTCAGATAGTTTTACCCCCCCCCCCCCCCCCCCCCCCCCCCCCCCAATTCATTCCCTTTAGTTTTTATCCGTGTCTACAAAATAGCCCAAGAAATATGCCAAAATCTGACCATATTTTCCAGTGTGCAAGGATCATTAATTTTATTATTATTATCGAAGCACAGATAATTTTTTATTATCAAAGAAAAAGGTTGTAATTAGTGCGCACACTGTTTTTGTCGTTGGGATTTTTATTTTCCACAGAAATGAGTGAAGTGCAAACAAGGTCCTCGAACTATTTCAGAGGTATCACGCAAATCCTCAAACTATGAAAATCGTCGTCAAGATCCTCAAAGTGCAATATGTGTGTCATCTAGGTCGTCGAACTATTTCAGAGGTGTCAAGTAGGTCCTCTAACTATTTGAAAGGTGTCACATATGTACACACTTATTGCACTTGTTGGACCTGGATGACACTTTCCGTAGTTTAAGGACCTATGAGACGCCAATAAAATAGTTCGAGGATCTACGATGCACTTCACATAAATCGCCATAGAACAAGGACCAACCGGTTTTACAGAAGAGTCTCACGAGGAGACATGCTTGCAAACTCAGGCAAATCCATAAGGAAGAAGAAAGAACCACTATTACATTTTTTGTGCTACTCAATCATAAACAACATATTAGTTTTATTTCATATTCGAACAATACACGATCTGATATAGCCACACCATCCCATTACCATGAGATCATACCATGACTCGCCTAGCTCACTTGGACTAGTTGTGAACGGAGTCAAGGTATGTCCTGCAGAGACCTCACTATTAATCCCCCATATAGAAGGCTCAAGTGTACAAGTCAACCAGTATTATTCCCCATAACGTGCATAAGTAAAGTTCAACTAACAACTGCATATGCCTTATACGGTGTCGCCACTAGGTGCAGTTGGTTCTTCCTCCTTGCCGATAAGGCAACTGTCATTTCCATGTCCAGCTCACTCGGCTTCACTCCGGCAGGGAGGCTCCAATCAAAGTAGTAAAGAAGTCGTGCCACCATGAGCTCCAACACAGCCATCGCAAAGATATCGCCCGGGCAGTTTCTCCTTCCACTACCGAACGGCAAGTAGTCGAACTGTGAGCCTTTGTGGCTTGTCCTGACATCCTCGAACCTCTCCGGCCTGAACTCCTCAGGTTCAAGCCAATACTCAGGGTTTCTACCCAGTGCCCAGGTATTTACCATAACCCTGGTACCCTCCGTGACCTCAAACCCACCGACGTTGCAGGTCTCTCGGCAGACACGGGGAACCAGCAGCGGCACCACTGGATTTAGCCTCATGGTCTCCTTGATTACCATATTTGTGTAGTGTAGCTCCAGCAAGTGTCCCTCATGGTCTTGTGGGCTTTTATCGTCAAATGTTCGTCGCACCTCCGCCTGCGCCTTGGCCATCACTTCCGGGCTCCTCATCAACTCCGACATGACCCACTCGGCAGCTGATGATGTCGTCTCTGTCCCGGCCGTGAACATATCCTAATAAACATATTAGTAAACAACATGCATGAGCAAAGAACATGGAATAATAGTAAACCAGAAAATTCATAGTATGCATGCATGCCAAGTCATGTCATCACATAATAATTACCATTATGATTGCCTTGATGTTATCCAGTTCCATCGGGAAGTCAAGCTCCCCCTCGTCCCTGATCCTAAGCAAAACGCTGAGAAGGTAATGACCTTGCCGCATCTCGGACTGCGAGATGATCTCGTCCAGGACCTTGTCCTGCTGGCGGCGGGCTCGCCATAGCCGGCCTCTCAGCCCGGAGACCACGTCAATGAACCGCAGCGACGGGAAGAGGTCCCCGATGCAGAGCCCCGCGGCAAGGTTCCGCGCCGCGTCCAACGCCGACAGAAACTCCTTTTGGAGCTCGGGGCTGCACATCTCCCCGAACGCCGTCCTCCCAGTTATCGAATTTGAGCACGACACGAGCAGGCTGCTGATATTGAACGGCTTGCCACCTCTGCTGGCCTCGCCCACGTTCCTAACGAGGCACATGGTCTCGCTGTCCCTTACCGGCGAAAACTGCCTCACCTTCCGCTCACTTAGGAGCTCCACCGTGCAGATCTTGCGGAGCGTCCGCCAGTATGAGCCGTACGGCGCGAAGCCGACGTCGAGGTTTCCATAGAGGGTGACCTCGGAGAGCAGAATGCTCGGCCGCGACGCGAATGTAAGATCTTTGTCCCGCAGCACTTCCTGCGCCGCCGCTGGCGAGGAGATCACCACTGTGTTGATCTGGCCCAGCCGAAGGTACATGACCGGCCCGTGCTTCTTTGCCAGGTCCCGGAGGACGACCGGCAGCTTGGTGGATAGGATTTGGTGCAGGTTTCCGATCAAGGGCAGACTCCATGGTCCAGGAGGCCGCCGCTTGTCAGAACTTGGTACTAGTTTGCGGTTAAGCAAGGAAACTAGAATCACGCACCCAGCTGTGATGAGAGAAACGAAGCAGAAGGAAAGGGTGGCTCCGATTAGCTCCATGGAAATGGTTTGCTGGTTTGCTTGGTAAGAAGGCCATGAATGAGCGGCCTTTTTATAAGCCTTGGGATGTGCACGATGGATGGATATTTCTCGCCACTTGTCATCTTTGCCCACATCACTGCTAGTGCTACTGCTAGATGAAGGAAAATTGCAGGACATAAACAGTAACAACAACATGGAACCTTGACGAAATTCAAACTTTTTAGAGTGCTGATTTTTAGAGAATCATGCAGGACTTAAACTTTTTAGGAACCGGATGACCAGAAAATTCCAAAAAATAGCAAAAATATTCACACAAAAAAATGAAATTGTTTTAGAGAATCATTCTTGAGTGTTTTCCCAATGAGTAAATTATCCTGAAGAGATTACATTCACTAGTCGTCAACCCGTGCTCCTGCACGTGCAAGAATTTTTTGGAAGTTTATAATGTTGTACATAGAAATTCTCTCTAAGCATTATTTTATTCAAATTGTATAGAAATTTGATTTACAAAGTATTTATAAATATATTTTTTCTCTATTTTTAAACCCTATTAAATATTGTATTCAATACATGATCAATGACTAAATACATATGAAAATGACTTTTCCTTTTTATCATTATTATATATGTAGCATCAATGATTTTACTGTTTATGGATTACTATTTCCATGGTTATTCCATGCTTGCCCATCCAAACATCTAATTAAAATGTTTCAAGAATAACTTGCATGTGACCAAAAATCATTCTCCAAGCAGTTTTTCCAAGTGCTTATACGTTCAGCATGTACGCCTTGCTATGGGACACAACCCAGTTATAGCTTTTTTTGGGAGAAGCTCAGTTAAAGCTTATCCTCTTATTTTTAAATGTTTGGAAGATCATTAAACTTCTTAAAGTTTGTTTTAGGCCTTCTATGTCTTTTCAATAATTCTGTAAAATTTGTGGTATTCTCACCGAACCTTTCTTTTTTCTTCGATTGTAACGTTCTAGAAGCCATCATTATATATTTTTAAATTGTAACATTGAATTTTAGAAATTTCTTGAATATTTTGATGTTGTCATGTAATTATCTAGAAGCTCACACTTCCATTTGGTGAAAATCCCACTAAATTAATTTATGCCGCCTATAAATTTTTTATGTTTAGTTGTACGCTTTAGAAAATTGATCTTTCTAACATCCAAACTGAGTCATCGAGAAAAGCAATCACAATACATTTTTAGGCAATGACCGCTAGCCCGTATCCTAGCCCGTGATATATAGCTTTAACCGGCAGACACCTATGCCATGACATTATATTTACCTGGACTCACATCTCACATTTTGGCTACTATTACTTTGCATATTTTTATTAATTAAATGGTCACATATTTTTGTGCGCGCTTATTCCTTAAATATCTAACACATGGAACTTATGCCTTTCCACAAAAGAAAAACTTTACATTCCCTGACATCCGGATCAGTGGGTAGCAATTTTCAATTTTTATTTAATCCTGGATTTATAATTTTTTCAACATTATTTTTTTTTTCCAGAAAATACTATATGCGTTGTCACATACAAATTCGGGAGTATATATTTAATTAAGTGTGGTTTATAGATGGAACTGGTATAGTACAACCATATAATTGGTTGTGTGCACGGTGATTGTTGAACGCGACTATTAGGCGCCGACGCGCCGGCCGAAACTTTCGGCCGGCCTGCCCCTAGCCGCCCAATACATGCATCCACACCCGTCCGATTGGATCCCGTATTGTCTTCTTTCCTTTCACTCGTCCCAGCATAGCGCCGTCTGCTCGCATCGGGCAAGACCGCGCCCTCCCCCCTCCCCCTCCCGCTGGCTTGCCTCGCCGCCGATGCTCGCCGCCATTGCTGCCGGTCGCCTTTTTTGAGCTGAGAAGAAAAAAAAACACAGGGAGGCCATGGTGGCTGCCCCCTCCGCATCGTGCAGCACGTGTCCGTCCCTCTCGCCGTCGACAGTACCCTCCCGCGTGCCGCTCGCCAGATGTTAGGGCATATTTCTCCCTTATTATTTTTGGTGATTGATGACAACGTGTTTGCGGACTAATCGTGTGCATTGAGCATTTCAGACTATGAAGCATGTGGCACAAGACGTTTCGTGCCCCTCGGAGTTTCAAGAGAAGATGGTTTTCGTCCCCACGGTTCTTTTCTGGTGGTCTTGAGTCGTAGGGAATACCATACTATCAAGAGGGGGTCCGCGTCAGAAAGGTTTGGGTGGAATCAACACATACACACTCAAGCGGTAGTACCGCTCGCTACAGCGGTAGTACCGCCCGTAGGCGGTAGTACCGTTGTAACCACCTCTCATACTACCGCTCAGGGCTGGGACCTCGATTCTTCGTGTCGTGATCTACAGTGGTTCTCATGGTACTACCGTGGTACTCGTTTGTCCCCAGAAAAATTGGCGGATGTAGCAACGGTAGTAAGGGCGGTAGTACCACCTATAGGCGGTAGTACCACTCCTACTACCGCGGCTACCACCGCCCAGGCCTCTGTTTTTTCCCTGTTTCCCATTCTCTCCTGTGCACCATTCTGGGAGCGGTAGTACCGCTTGTCTGCGGGCTAAGAAGGGCATAACGGTTGGATTTGTCCCCCCACTATATAAGGGGATCTTGTTCCCCAAGAAGACTCACCTCTTTTCCCCCAAAGCTCCATTGTTGCTCCAAAGCTCATTCTCGCCCGATCTCTCTCCCTAGCCAATCAAACTTGTTGATTTTCTAGGTATTGGTTGAGAAGGCCCAGATCTACACTTCCACCAAGAGAAATTTGATTCCCCCCACTAATCCCTTGCGAATCTTGTTACTCTTGGGTGTTTGAGCACCCTAGACGGTTGAGGTCACCTCGGAGCCACATTCCATTGTAGTGAAGCTCTGTGGTATCGTTGGGAGCCTCCAATCAAGTTGTGGAGATTGCCCCAACCTTGTTTGTAAAGGTTCGGTCGCAGCCTTCAAGGGCACCACTAGTGGAATCACGGCATCTCGCATTGTGTGAGGTCGTGAGGAGAATACGGTGGCCCTAGTAGCTTCTTGGGGAGCATTGTGCCTCCACACCGCTCCAACGGAGACGTACTTCCCCCAACGGGAAGGAACTTCGGTAACACATCCTCGTCTTCACCGGCTCCACTTGTGGTTATCTCTTTCCTTTACTTTGTGCAAGCTATTATTGTGTTGTATCCTTTGCTTGTACTTGTTGTTGTTGTTGTTGTTGTTGTTGTTTGCATCATATAGGTTGCTCACCTAGTTGCTCATCTAGACAACCTATTTGTTGCTAAACCTAATTTGTTAAGAAAAGCTAAAAATTGATCTCTTGTAGGAGTTTGTTTCCGGTGGAGTGTCATGGTTGCTTGATAGTGGAGCAACAAATCATATAACCGGGAGCAAGGACTTGGTGGTGGATGTGCATCCAATTCCATCTATGCCCACCCATGTCCAATTTGGTGATGCCTCAACTTCTAAGGTATTGGGACTTGGCAAGGTGGTCATCTCTCAAGATTTAACTATTGAGAAGGTCATGCTTGTTGAGTCCCTTGCATACAATTTACTTTCCGTTTGTCAACTTGCACTTATGGGCTTTGCAACATTCTTTGACCTTGATACTGTGGCCCTTTTGTGGAGCAAGACTCTTAAACTAGCCTTTGTTGGGCATGTCGAGAATGGTCTCTATCTGGTGAACTTTTTGGAGTGACCCACTAAGACCGCGACTTGCCTAATGGCTAAAGTTGATGTGGGTTGGCTTTGGCATCGCCGACTAGCCCATGTCAATATGAGATCTTTGCAAAGTCTCCTCAAAGGTGACCACATGCGTGGACTAACAAATGTGACTTTTGCCAAAGACCATGCTTGCAGTGCTTGTATCGAAGGAAAGCTTCATGAAACGGCTCACCGTCTATCGACTATCATCTACTCAAAGAGGCCCTTGGTCCTTCACATGGATCTCTTTGGTCCTCCATCCTTTGATAGTCTTGGTGGAAGAAAGTATTGCTTGGTGATTGTGGATGACTACTCAAGATACACATGGGTATACTTCTTCAAGAGGAAGAGTGAGACTCAACAAACCGTCATCAACTTTGCAAATGAAGCTCAACATCAACATGAAGCAAAGATCTTGATGATTAGAAGTGACAACGGCACCGAGTTCAAGAACTACACCTTGGATGAGTTTCTTAGTGACGAGGGGATCAAGCACCTATATGCCGCACCCTATACCCCTCAACAAAATGGTGTGGCGGAGAGGAAGAACTGGACGTTGATGGATATGGCAAGGACCATGATGGCGGAATTCAAATCTCCGTACAACTTTTGGGCCGAAGCCATTAACACCGCAGGTCATGCTTACAATAGACTTTACCTCCGCAAAGGCTTGAAAAAGACTCCATATGAGATACTTACAGGCAACAAGCCCAACCTCAAGTACTTTCGGGTGTTCAGTTGTAAGTGTTTCATTCTCAAGAAAGGTGTTCGTTTTTCTAAATTCGAACCTAGAGCTCAAGAGGGCATATTTGTTGGTTATGCTACAAACTCTCATGCTTACCGTGTTCTCAACAAGTCCACCGGACTCATTGAGGAGACATGTAACGTTGTGTTTGATGAATATAATGGCTCCCAAGTGGAGCAAAGTGGTCTTTGTGATGTAGGTGATGAAATTCCTCCCCAAGCCAAAAGTAGAATGGGGATTGGTCAAATACTCCCCATTGAGGAACCCCTTGTGGCCGAAGGAGAACGACAATGCTCTACTCAAGTGGAGCCATCACCTATGCTAGACCCACACGCTTCCGAAGAACAAAATGAAGGCCCTCAACCCAATGAACAAGATCAAGGGAAAGATCAACTCCATGGAGATGGTGATGCACCAAATGATGCCCAAGATCAAGTTCATTCCTCCGAGAATGCTCAAGATCAAGAGCAAACTCAAGGTCAAGAGCAAGCTCAAGACGGTGCTGAAGATCAAGAGCAAGCTCAAAATCAAGAGCAAACTCAAGACGGTGCTCAAGATCAAGAGCAAACTCAAGACGGTGCTCAAGATGTGCAAGATGATCCTCAAATGCCCATCGAGGAACTTTTGAAGCGCCGTGCCGCTAAGGTGGCTTCCAAGCTCAAGCATCAACAACATGTAATGGAGAATGTCCTTGGAAGCTTGAGAAAAGGGGTAACTACTCGTAAACAATTGTCAAACTTTTGTGAGCATCACGCATTTGTTTCGTGTGTTGAACCTCAAAAGGTACATGAGGCGCTTGATGATGTGGATTGGCTTGAAGCTATGCACGATGAACTCAACAACTTCGAGCGCAATCAAGTTTGGGATTTAGTGCCTAGGCCAACGGAGGAACACAATGTCATTGGGACCAAATGGATCTTCAAGAACAAGCAAGATGCGAACGGTGTGGTTGTTCGAAACAAGGCAAGATTGGTGGCACAAGGCTACTCCCAAGTCGAGGTTATAGACTACGGTGAAACGTTTGCCCCCGTTGCACGTCTTGAATCTATTCGCATGTTGCTTGCATATGCATCTCATCATGATTTTAAGTTGCACCAAATGGATGTGAAAAGTGCATTTCTTAATGGTCCTTTGAATGAGTTGGTATATGTTAAACAACCTCTGAGATTCGAGGATCCCAAGCTCCCCAATTATGTATACAAACTCAAAAAGGCGCTCTATGGCCTTAAACAAGCCCCACGTGCGTGGTATGAGCACCTTACCGAGTTGTTGCAAGATCGTGGGTTTGAAATTGGGAAAATCGATCCCACCCTTTTAACTAAGAGGGTCAAAGGGGATTTTTTCATATGCCAAATATATGTTGATGATATTATTTTTAGTTCCCCTAACAAATCTTTCAATGATGAGTTTGCCGCACTAATGACCGAGAAGTTTAAGATGTCTATGATGGGAGAGTTGAAGTTCTTTCTTGGGTTCGAAATCAAGCAAAGAAGAGAAGGAACCTTCATCAACCAAGCCAAATACACCCAAGACATGCTCAAGAAGTTCAAGCTAGATGATGTCAAGCCGGTCAAGTTTCCCATGCCCACTAAATGCAAGCTTGATAGTGATCCCAATGGTAAAGCGGTGGATCAAAAGGTATATTGTTCCATGATTGGATCCTTGCTTTACCGTTGTGCATCTAGACCGGATATCATGTTGAGTATGGGAATTTCTGCACGGTTTCAAGCCGCACCTAAGGAAAGCCACTTTGTGGCGGTCAAGCGAATCTTTCGATATTTGGCTCATACCCCAAACTTTGGCTTATGGTACCCCAAAGGAGCAAGCTTCGATCTTATGGGTTACTCGAACTCGGATTGGGCGGGAGATTGTGTGGAGAGGAAGTCAACTTCAGGAGGATGCCAATTCCTTGGTCGCTCTTTGGTGAGTTGGTCTTCGAAGAAGAAAAATTGTGTATCTCTCACGTCCACCGAGGCCGAATATGTAGCCTTGTTGTGCACAATTGCTATGGATGAGGCAAACTTTAAAGGATTACGATGTCACTTGTGACAAAGTGCCTCTTCTATGTGACAATGAAGGTGCTATCAAGATCTCTCACAATCCAGTGCAACGTAGCAAGACAAAGCATATTGAGATTCGTCATCATTTCATTAGGGATCACATCAAGCGTGGAGACATTGAGATCATCTACATCAACACTCAAGAGCAACTAGTAGATATTTTCACCAAGCCTCTAGATGAAGCAAGATTTCACGAGTTAAGGCATGAGCTAAATATCATTGATTTGAGCAATGTGGCTTGAATCTAGGCACACCCCACCACACTCATCATCATATCTTGTTCTAGATGTAGGCATGGACATAGGGGGAGTGTTGTTCTCTCAATGAACTCTCCCTCCCCCCATAATGCATAAATCGATCTAGTCTTTCACATTAGCCATTTTTTATGGTACTTGTGCTTCAAAGATGAGTTTTGGTCATGGGACCAAGGTTAAAATCTTCGCGGTGCCATACCTTTTAACTCAAACATAGGTGGCTTCGGCCATTGCCCTCCCCTCGTGATCAACCGTTGTTGTTGGTCTTGAGGTCTTGTGTCTGGGTTTGTGTCTCCTCTTGAGTGGTTTCTTTTTCCTTGCTATTAAACTTAAGGTGTCTCTTCCCGCTGTTGTTGTTCTCGTGGTCGTTTTGCTTGCATAAGCGTATTGCTTTTTCTGCTCCTGCCTGGTTTCGCCTGAGCGGTACTACCGCCGGGCCAGCGCGGTACTACCGCCCTGACCCGCGGTACTACCGCGCGGGGAGATGGAAAGGGGGTTATGTAGTGGGCGGGGGGAGGCTTCTCTCCCCACACCCATTCACTCGCCTTCGTCTCCTCTCTCTCTCTCTCTCTCTCTCTCTCTCTCTCCCTCTCTCTCTCTCTCTCTCTCTCTCTCTCTCTCAGGCGACGAACAGGCAGCGAAGGGCTGCTGCCGGGCCGCCGTCTCCGGGCTTGCCTTACTTTGGAGAGGCTCTTCAGAGGTGCGAGGAGCTGGATATCAAGAGGATCATTTCTTTCAACAAGGACTTTGATGCGGAGCTTGTGGCCCAATTCTATGCCACAATTCACTTTGGGCATGATGAGGACAGGACCCTCTCCTGGATGACCAATGGTCAGCGCTTGTCTGCTTCTTGGAAGACCTTTATGCAGTTGCTATCGTATGAGGATAAGGGCGCCCAAACCCCAGTTGGGTTTCACCCTCACAGGGAGGCCAATGCTACTCACAAGGAGGCTCTGTGGCAGTTTTCCACCAGGAAGGTATCTGATACTGGACATGTTTCCTATGAGCTGTGGCCTTTTCTGGACATCATGCATTGGATCTTCTGGAGCACTCTGTTCCCTCGTGTTGGCAACCATGATATGGTGCATTCCTTTCTGGTGGATCTTCTTCTCTTCAGCCAGAAGGAGAAGGGCTCTCAAGAAGTTCTGGATGTGTCTCATGTCATGTGGTCGGAGCTCCGGTGTGCGATCTTGGAGCGCAAGTGCATCATTTATGGCTCTTACCTGATGCAGCTCATTGAGGAGACATGGGCATCTACGTTTCCAGGTGAGGAGCTTCTCACTGGAGATCTAGTGTCTCATGATGTTATTCAGTTGAGGTAGAAGGAGAAGTGGGGAACGGCAACTCCTGCCCCACAAGTGCAGTCTGAGGATGAGGATGCTGATGATGATGAGCAGGACTATGAGCCTTCTGAGGAGCCATCTTGGGCTAAGAAGCTCAAGCAGAAGATGAAGAAGTTGTTCTGCCTTCAGGCCAAGGGGCAGTATAAGGTCCATGTTGCTGATAAGAAGGCCTGTCGTCGGGACAAGGCGATTATGAAACATGTTGGACTCACCGTTGATGATGTCTCTGAGGACAGGATCACTGATGAGGAGCCTTGGATCCGTGCGCATTGCCCATGGACTAATTCTAATGATGGCTCTAGAGGCCCTTCAGCTGCTACAGAGGAGCATGACAAGGAGGAGGAGCAAGTGTGATGATGTCCTGGAGGGTTGCTACCACCGTCGTGCTTAGGTGTCCTCTCTACTCTTTTGGTGTCTCGATGCCAAAGGGGGAGAGAGTGTAGGATTTGCAGTCTGTGTGTCGTGAGTCGAGTGTGTCTTTCTTTGTCGTTGCTTTCGCTTGAACTCGTTCGTTTCCCTTGGTTTGAGTTTGTCCCGTGAGTTTGAGACCATATGGTGTGAGACATATGAACTACCCTATCTCTATCTACTTATGTCAAGAACTTTACCTTATGCTTATGCTCTTATTCATATGCTCACATGATGTTACTTGCCTACTTTCCTCATTTCATATTGGTGCAAGTATGGCTTGGTCTATAAAATATAGGGGGAGTGTGGATCCTATATGTGTGTATTTTACATTCCAAAAGCATATCTAAAGTAGTGCACACATCTAGGGGGAGCCTGTCTATATTTTATAGATGGTGGGGTTGCACACCTTCTTTTGCTATATCCTTTGTGCAAATCCCACGCTGTCATCAATCCACCAAAAAGTGGGAGATTGTTAGGGCATATTTCTCCCTGATTGGTTTTGGTGATTGATGACAACATGTTTGTGGACTAATCGTGTGCATTGAGCATTTCAGACTATCAAGCACGTGGAACAAGACGGTTTGTGCCCCTCGGAGTTTCAAGAGAAGACGGTTTTCGTCCCCGCGGTTCTTTTCTGGTGGTCTTGAGTCGTAGGGAATACCGTACTATCAAGAGGGGGTCCGCGTCGGAAAGGTTTGGGTGGAATCAACACGTACACACTCATATAGCACCCATCAACCACTTCCGTTTCATTGGAGTGTTCTTCCGTTTACTTTGAAGGAGGGGAAAAGAGCCTCAAGCGGTAGTACCGCTAGCTACCGCGGTAGTACCGCTGTAACCACCGCTCATACTACCGCTCAGGGCTAGGACCTTGATTTTTCATGTCGTGATCTACGGTGGTTCTCATGGTACTACCGTGGTACTCGTTTGTCCCCAGAAAAATGGGCAGATGTAGCAACGGTAGTAAGGGCGGTAGTACCGCCTATAGGCGGTAGTACCGCTCCTACTACCGCGGCTACCACCGCCCAGGCCTCTGTTTTTCCCCTGTTTCCCATTCTCTCCTGTGCACCCTTCTGGGAGCGGTAGTACCGCTCCTGGAGCGGTTTTACCGCTTGTCTGCGGGCTGAGAAGGGCATAACGGTTGGATTTGTCCCCCCACTATATAAGGGGGTCTTCTTCCCCAAGAAGACTCACCTCTTTTCCCCCAAAGCTCCATTGTTGCTCCCAAGCTCATTCTCGCCCGATCTCTCTCCCTAGCCAATCAAACTTGTTGATTTTCTAGGGATTGGTGGAGAAGGCCCAGATCTACACTTCCACCAAGAGGAATTTGATTCCCCCCACTAATCCCTTGCGGATCTTGTTACACTTGGGTGTTTGAGCACCCTAGATGGTTGAGGTCACCTCGAAGCCACATTCCATTGTGGTGAAGCTCCGTGGTATCGTTGGGAGTCTCCAATCAAGTTGTGGAGTTTGCCCCAACCTTGTTTGTAAAGGTTCGGTCGTCGCCTTCAAGGGCACCACTAGTGGAATCACGGCATCTCGCATTGTGTGAGGGCATGAGGAGAATACGGTGGCCCTAGTGGCTTCTTGGGGAGCATTGTGCCTCCACACCGCTCCAACGGAGACGTACTTCCGCCAAAGGGAAGGAACTTCGGTAACACATCCTCGTCTTCACCGGCTCCACTTGTGGTTATCTCTTTCCCTTACTTTGTGCAAGCTATTGTTGTGTCGTATCCTTTGCTTGCACTTATTGTTGTTGTTGTTTGCATCATATAGGTTGCTCACCTAGTTGCACATCTAGACAACCTATTTGTTGTTAAACCTAATTTGTTAAGAAAAGCTAAAAATTGGTAGTTGCCTATTCACCCCCCCCCCCCATCTAGTCAACCATATCGATCATTTTACCGGAGCTGCCTACCCACCCTCCCCCCCTCCCCGCGCCCCTAGCAAAATCAATGGCGGCGACTCCATGGCTCGCCGTGGTAGCAAAAGTAGAGATGGTTGCAACAAACCCAAAAATAGCCCTTAGTATCAAAAAATGGAGCCGGTTCCAGCAAATCAAAATACCAATGGTAGCAAAAATTGCAAAAAATTTGGTGCTTATTCCAGCAAAAAACCAGAAATTGTGTGGTTGAAGCTTTTGCATCTAAGGTTGAAGCTTTTTCTATCGACGGTTGAAGCTTTTTTCGTTGCACGGTGTCTTGGTTCCAGCAAAACTCGATGCAGGTTGTAGCATTTTGCTACACCAGATGTAGCTCCCGCCACGCTGACGCCCGCCCCGCTCACTGATGGTTGCAGCAGAAACAGATGCCCATTGTAGCAAAAAATGATGCTGGATGCAGCTCGGATGCCTGCCATCAGTTTTGTAGCATTTGTCGCAGAATCCATTGTAGCAAAAACGCCGCTGGTTGAAGCTTTTCTTGTCGTTGATTCCAGCTATTGCCTGCGCGCGGTGGTCGCTTGGTTTCGACTGCCCTGGTTGTAGCACGCCCCGTCGACGGTTCCAGCAAATATGGTTGTCGGTTGTAGCTTTCAACTACCCAGTTTTAGCACGCCCCGTCCTGTCGCAGCTCCTGTTGTCGCCGGTTCCAGCGTGGCCCACCGACGGATCCAGCTTTCCCATGGCCGGTTGCAGCCTTCTCGCACCGCCACGCGCTGGACACAGCTTCCAGGAGCCTCGCTGCAGTTGCGACAACGGCTCGCTTGAAGCCTACCCCGGGGGGTGGGGGGTGAGATGTAGAGGAGGCTGATTTGGGGAGAACGCGACCATCTACCGACGGCGCGGCAGGCCTAGCAGCAGCGGCCAGGCGCAGCGGGGGCCGGTGCTAGCAGCGGGGGCTTGCTGGTGAGGGAGAGATTGACAGAGAAGACCGGGTCGGTGGGGATTGAATTGAAGCATGTGTAGCGTGCAGTGGGATGTTTGTCCATCGCGTGGCTGGCGTGCGTCCGGCGCAACGATTCGGCCGCCGGATATAAACATTTACCATTGTTGAATGAGAAAAATTAGTCCACGTATCTAGACCTAGATATACCAATTTCACTGTATGCAGATTTTCAGCTAGCTATGTGAATCACGTTGCTCCATGATTTTTTTTTTTTGAGATTCCATGATACATATATTGCTAGTTACGCCATGCATGCACCTACGATTTTTTTTTTTTTGAGTTTCCACGTTTCCTTCCTAGAGTACCTCGCATGGACTCTTGGCGTGACTGGATCTCCCTTGTAAAACTATCGTACTGCTAAACATGAGGGAACCTATCTCTTTAATCCTATCTCTTTAATCCTAGACACAGACGGAAAAAATATTTAGTTTGTTAGGTGCTTTTTGTTTCCACGTCCCATCCCAGTGTACCTCGCATGGACACTTGGGCTGATTGGATCTGCGTTGTAAATGTACGTGCAACATGCGGAAACCATATTCTTAAATCCTTCCCTAAAAAAATCTTCTAAATCCTAGACGCAAAATAAAGATCTAACGGTTATTTGTAAACAGTTTTTAACGATTAACGTGAATGCTCGTATGGTGCTTCCGATTAGTAAATATAAGATATAAGATGACGCTTTGGGTAACAAAAATATAAAAATTTACCCGGCAAATGATATGAAAATAAGCTTTTTAGAGTGCTGAATTTTTTTTTTGCGAATATAATAGAGACTCTCCTTCCGGGCCAACCAACTAATACTGGTCATCTTTTTCCGGGAAACTTGTTTTGATCGGTTGTTCATGTTTAACATGGGTAGAGAGCTTTCGCTCATGGAAATTCATGTGCATGGAAATTGGAAAATAATGGCAGACACTGACGCTGGGCCCACAAGATGACTTCCAGCAAAGAACAATTCAATACCATCTAGAATCCACTTGCAGCACGTGCATGGAGACCTCAGATGTCAGAGAAGATGCGTAGAAGAAATTGGCAATGATAGGAGTGGTCCTATAGGAAATTGGCTCACGAGCGAGGCGACCAGCACGGCCCCCTCTCCCCTGGCAGCTGCATCGTACGGGCCCTTATCATCGTAGGGGCCACTGTTTTTTCTTCTGTTCAAACGTGCTCTGCACACTACATGCACTGCCTATCTACTATCCCTCCGTAAACAAATATACTAATCCTAAGAAAAAACTACCTAACTACTATTACCACTAGCTAATGACATTTTTCTTTTCCATTCTCTTCTACTAAGAATCACTAATTATATATTACCTCTGATCCAAAAAGGTTGTTTTAGATTTGTCTAAATACGAAAGACATGTTTTAGTGTTAAATAAATCCATATCTAGACCAATTGAAGACAAACTTTTTGAAACGGAGGGAGTACTAAGCATCACTCGCTCACGGTGTACAGTGCTACATTTCTATCTCCGTCGAGTCCACTACTAATTAATTATTGCTCCCTCTATAAAAGTGACGAGTCCACTACTAATTAATTATTGCTCCCTCTATAAAAGTGACCTACAACATCTGGTAGAAGTTTACAGAGGTAGTAGTTCATTAATCAATCAACAGCTAGCTAGAACGCGCTATCCTAGAGCACGTTTCATATAACTAGATGACCCGTTGCGCCAATGACGAAAGGGGCGAGAGCAACCGAAGGACTGTTAGAGTGTGTATTTCATATAGAAATGCATCTTTAGAACACATCATGTTAGCTCCTGAGCGGAAGATGGACGGCGAAAGGCAGGGCATGACTGCTCCTCATTTTTAAGTGTTGTAATCAGCACATTTGGTGTTCTTGTTGAGCAATTGATGCTTTAAATAATGAAAACCAGCGGAAATAGATAACTATAGATAAGAAAGGCAGGGCATAACTTTATTTGCAATGCCCTTTTTTTTTTTTACTTACCAATGTGCATACCTATAGAAAGGATTGCAAAAAATATCATCAGGTGACACGTTCATGAGAAGGCTAGTTAATCACATATATAACACAACATGATAGATTAAATTTTAGCATAGGTGGAAATGGCAAACACACTTCCACAGGGTATGTTTCACCACGGAGAGAACATCGAAAAACCAAAGTCTATACATATCTTGTTGACAGCAAGGCCAAAAGGATAGAAATACTGGCACAACACAATGAATTCAATACTTATACATGATGAGAGTATAGTTCCAAAAGGAGAGAGATTTTTAAGGTGAAGCTATAAGACAGAGCTTCATATCTTATTTAACTAACACAGGAGACTAAACATGGGGACTGAACGTAAGAACCACACTGGTTCCCGCCTAATAGAAGCAAGCCATCATAGTGAAGCTATACATATAGAGCTTCATATGGCGATCAGATAGCTCAGCAGGCTGAACATGATGCTCATGGAGATCGCATATAATAAGCATAGTCGTCGTTCATGTCTGGATGGCAATCTTCAGCAAAATCTTCATTAGAATGCCCAATGTATACTGGACCAGCCACGTCGTCATCAGAGTACATGCCTTCTTCCTCTAGGAACTGAGATGCTGTGGTTGTAGTGTTTTGCAGTGCAATTACTGCATCATGAATCTCCAGGAGAGCCTGCCTCAGATTAGAGACGGACATTGAGGTAGTTGGGTCCAAGGCAACACCAGTAAGACCATGGATTTTATTTGATGCAACACGCACTTCATCCACATAGTTGCATGCCTCTTTAGTTATCTGTTTGATTTTGTTGCTGCGTTGGTTAATCTCGTCTGATTTTTCTAGCAGCTTGTCTGATACTCTTGCATATGCCTTTTTCTTTTGCTCCAGTTGGTAATAATTGTAATCAACAAGTACTTTGTTCTCTTTGTTTTCCATGTATTCAATGGCCAGATCGGCTGCAAGATTCATTGATGTCTCCCCATCCTCGCATACACAAGTTTTGAGTTTAGTCCGGCATGCTGAAGCATGGAAACGTTCTTTTATACGATGGAATTCAATTTCTGCTTTACATCCACCTTGATCAACCCAATGCACATGGTAGATTGGTTTAGGGAGCCCAAGCTTCTCAAACATTGCTTCAGCCAAAGATGTGGTGGACAGCTCAACCAATTCCATGAGGATTCTTTCAGGAGATAGACTCAGAGGGCTGTCAGAAGGTATAAATGTAGCGTGCATCAAGAACAGTGAGCAGCCAAGCCTTAGATTGCATGTGCATAAAGAACCGAAGAACTCTCTAGCAATCTCATGATGAAACGAAACTATAATAATGCAAAGACATTCACAGAGGTAAGTAACAGAATTATTCTAGGAAGAATATGGGATGCATGTATGGAGAGAACAATTTTTTTAGACGGCCTAGGTAAATCACATGCATCAATGATATGGCCTGATAGTTGCATCGATTGATGCAGAGGCTGGGGGTATTGCCTCCTTTTCCAAAAAAAAAGTATGGAATGAGACTACTGGACAAAGAGCGAGCGGAACATTTCAAAACAAATAATAGCTGTTAAATTATCTATCCTACCGGCATTATGCGGATTTAATATTCATGGAGCATGCATCAGCACAGAAAGCACATCTTAAAAAAGATAGGGAGCGACCAAACATGTGTTTTGTGGCCACGCAACGGGATCGAACGTGGACATTGAACAGACAAATATACATCTCAACACTTTTATGCAAATATACAACATTCTGAGGCATGGGGAGCAACCCAATTGGATTTTTCTTTGGCATGTAGCAGGATTAGAGCTGGATCTGGAACAGAAGAATATACCTTGAGGATTAGGCCGGTGCTCGGATTAGTCTTTGGCCTGCTTTGCTATGGACCAAAACGGATCTGAAGCCTAACAAGATAGATCACGGCAGTCAGATTGGAAGCAGAGAGAGAGAGAGAGAGAGAGAGATGTCTCTGTATTGCTGATTAGTACGGGCACCAATGAAGAGGGGCCAGCATGTTTCTATGTATTGCTGATTACTAAAGTTTCAGAAGTGCATTAAGATTGTGCAAAGTTTATTATAGTGTTGTACGCCTAGCTAGCTCTGTATCCATCCACCTGTCTTATCTCGGTATGGGTCTCATCTCCCTGCAAAGTAACCTTAATCTTTCAAAGATGAGACCTTGGCTTTGTTGGTGGTAAGCATAGTGGTGGCATGCTATAGATTCTCATTCCCCCGGTAGCTGCCATGCTGCAGAACACCATTAAAAAGGAAGTTTATGAATCCTTCCTGACGAACAATGTGTGTAATGAACGATTAAAAGAAGAAAGCAGTTTCAGGCAGGCTCTCCAATTTTTTTGTATGGTTCATGGAACACACACCATAGTCTGAATGCACTAACAAAGTAACAGAAAGGGGACCATGGTCTGAACATTATAGAATTGAAAATTTTCAGCACACCCTCTACGTACAGGAGTCTAGGCAGCAAACAAGCAGAAAAAAATCCACATTAGTTTCAGTTTTGTTTCCCACAGGTTCTATGTAGGGAGCAGGCTGCAGCTTTAGCACTAAATATAATACTGTCAACCAAAGTAATAGAAAGGGAACAATAGCCTGAATGCTATAAAATCATAAATACAAGCAAGGAAAAGGAAGGTACCTTTCACATGGCCAACAGCCAACGGCTCAGGAAGGAGAGTGAACTCAATCATTCCTAGAAGAAGAAAATTTTGAACGCCCTTACACTGCAATAACCAAGAAAATTATAATCAAGCTAGAGACTACTTACATCTGTCTATCCACTATGCATCTTCAACATGACAATCACCTATGCATCCCTGTCCCCTTTGATAACAGAGGAAGTAATCAAATGTCCATGTCCATATGTTCCTTAACTAAATTTATCAACCTCTAGGTCACCGCAGATTGTCTTGCTGCTGACAGTCATAAGGAGCCATTTACATGGTTGCAATCACCACCTTGCAAGCTAAGCATGATAAATTGTTCTGCTGCCAACTTATAAACAGGAACACTTGGTGAATAGACTACTAAAGAAGGCCACATGTAAAGGAAGAGAAAGCTAGTAATAAAGGATCAATTGCAGTAACTTATGCTGACCACCAACTTTCTCACTCAGACGATGCAAATATAGTAGTAAGAGAGAACTGGGTAACTTGTCTTCAGATTAACAGAGTAGGATGGGGTTATTACGATGGGGTTATACCCTGAAGAAATATTTACCATATTTTTACAGAGATGCAGAGGGAGAGGGCCTGAATCTGATGGTGTGGAAGAGGCCGGAGAGGAAGACGACCCTGCGGTCTGGGCCTGGCGTGAAGAGGCCATTGCTGCTGTTCACGGCGCCGCCGAAGTGGTTATCGAGGGCAGAGAGGATGGGAATCTTTGCGTCCACGGCATGGGGGTGCAGCGGCGGCCACCTCGTCATCTCCACGAAAGCTTCATGTCCTCGTCCGTCTCTTGAGTGTGGTGGCGCCCGTGCCTCTCCTGCTGAGAGTTGAGGAGCGGCGAAAGCCTCGGTTAGGAGTAGCTATGGCAAGAGCACAACAGGGCAAGATAAACGGGGAAGGAGAAGGTGGACGTACCTCTGCAAGGAGCGAAGGATAGGGGCTTGAGTAGCACACCTTTCCTGACGAAGAAAGAATGACGGCAGAGCGACACATCGGTCGCCTACTGGCGCTCCTCGAACGAGCCTCGACCAACCTGTTGCTTCTTGTCCTCGGCGCCTATCTCCCCTACTCCTTGCAACGGTGGTGGCATGGGAGAGAGAGAGGAGGACGAGGAGGAGGAGAGGTGGCGGCGTGAAGATCTGCGCCCGATCAAGAATCATGGCGAATATAAGTGGGATTAGGGATATATTCCACAGGTCGAAAGACTCATAATATGTGGAGCATCATTCAGACATAAAGAGAATGACGCCCGAATAGTACATTAGGGCACAAGAATAGTAGAAAATACATAACGCAATGTGTTTATACAACTGGCCAGCAACAATCGGAATTTTGAATCTGTTTGGCACATCATATTTTTCAATTGCACACTATCAGTGCAGAGAAACCTGGCAGGGCCACAAACATTCACTGTAGGAAGCAGCTCATCAACAAATGACTCTTGACATGCCATGGAGCTCATCAGAAATGGCTCTGGACATTAACATGCCATGGCAGCAAGTACTAAGTGCGCAAATATGCAATGCAACACTAATGATACAGCAGCAGCTTCCAGTACGATCTCTATAGCATAAATAATGACGGCCAGCAGCGTTGCTAATTATGGCCAGCCATCTTGCTGGAAGCATGAGATTCCCAGCACGGTTAAAACAAAAAACTGTATGCGACTAATCAAGAACCAGAGCCATGGCAAAAAATTCTGGTGATTTCATATGTAAATAAACCTGAAAAAGTAGCAAGATGACTCAGACTGACAAACAAATCTCTTGACAGTGCTCTTTGGCAAGTGCTGCAGAGATGGATAAAACTCAATCACAGTCTCTGTACCAATGTCTCCTGTAGGCTGGGTGTAGTACACAGCTTTTGGGAGCTATAGTGTGTTTCAGCATAGCATCCAAAATAATCCTTGGTGGAATGTGTACAGGATCCATTAGGAAATCGTATGATGATTTTGTAAGTCTTAGATTATCGCTCATAAAAAAGGCCATATAAGGATTATATTGCCATTGATCAGTATTATCCATATGTAGTATGGTCAAAGAAGATAGATATGAACAATTTATAATACTGGTGTTAGCTACCATGTCAGACTAAAACTAAAACAACTTGTTGAGTAATCATAGATAGCAGGAAAGGGTATGTTGGTTGCATTTAATTATTCAGTTTTAGTACAGGTGCTGTTCAAGAATGGTAGAACCATTTCCTGCCAAAGCTCACTGTACTAAAGGCTTATCCAATGCCATAACAGAGCTGATCAAAGAGGCACTAATGCACAGGGGTGTCGCAAAGTACATCATGCTTTTCCATGTCGCAATCTGGCAGTGTAAAACTGCAGGTTCCATGGCTAAAAAAAAAAGCTAAGTAATTTGATTCTAAAATAAACCTAGGTTTATTACTTTTTGCCCATGTTGTTAAAAATGGAAACCACGCGAACCAACAAACAGATAAGCATAGAGGGTATCTTGACATACTTTCGGTTAAGCAACATATTTTCATTCTAAGGTGCCAAGGGTAAAGAGCACTTCCTGAAGAATATTCATGAAAGGAATACACTAATTTAAAAAGAGCATGAGAAGAGATATATAAACACCGAGATTAAAATTGCCCATTTAGTTAAAAATGGAAACCACATGAAGCAAATAACCAACAAGCATAAAGGGTATCTTGACATACTTTCAGTTAATCGGCGGATTTTTTATCTGAAGCCACCAAGCGCAAAGAGCACTACAGAATGGAGCTCCCTGCATAATATTCATGAAAATGTCACACTAATTTATGCAATTTGATAAAAGTACAATATTATACTGTGGATTCAATTTGTAATTTAGCAAAAAATTGGTAAGTGGTCACTCATAAGCTAACTGCATCCCATATTTTTTTAGCAGCTTGTTCTCTATGGACTGCATAGATAACCATCTAGGAGAGAAAAGAACACATCACTAATGCAAACATGTATGTTAGTTATCTTTTTTCTTACCGGAAAGTGTGAGGGCTTAGACTGCATCCTTTCTTTCCTCCTTGATTAACACAATATTGGCAGATTGATAGACAATAGACACGAAGATATGGACCGGTGGACTGTTCCTGGAAGTACAGGTCAAAACTTTTCTGAACAAATGCAGCAGCACAAAACATTCAATCGCAGGTTACCATGGGAAAAGAGAGTAAACAGTGAAGAAACGGCTCACCTGTGTCGAGCGTCTCCTCCACGAACTGGCGGCCATCCTCGACCTCTCCTCTTCTGCACACGGCCAGCGGGATGGGGCTTAACCAGGGTGGGCCTCCTCTGATGCACTCGCTGCAGCAACCGCTCCTGCTCTCCTGGCGGCGACCTACGCCCGATCTGGAATCACGGCGCGCGGCGCCGGATGTCGGCGACCTGTGCCAGATCCGACTGGATCGAGAACGTGGCAGCGCCCACCCAGCTGCACCTCGAGCGTCGGGGAAGAGGCCCAGGAGAGAAAGCGGCGGTGCAAGAGGCCGTGAGGCAGCGGAGGGCCGAACGGCACTGTGGGGGGGGGGAACCTGATTCGGGGCGGCGCGGGTCGAGGGAGCGCCGGAGGGGGTCCCTGGCGGCGCGGGTCTAGGGAGCGCCGGAGGAGGTCCCTGGCGGCGGGGTTTGGCGAGCTCGGCATCCATGGCGTTCTCTTGTACATGGCAGAGAGAAGGGAGGTAGAGGTGAGGTAGGGGATAAGGAAGGAGAACCAGGAAGGAAGGGGCCACGACGGGGCGACCTTGCTGCTCGGTCTGGTTGGAGGCCCGACGGGGAGCAGCTCCGGTTGCGTTGCGAGGGTCGTCGGCAGCAGCGGCTGCTTGCTGCGGCCGTCCATGGCGGCTCCTGCGGGAACAGAGACACAGAGAGAGATAAGCAACAAAGAGAGAGAACGGCAGGAGGAGGGAAGGAGAATGGAGAGACATGGCTAGGCGCGAGGAGAGGTCAGCGAGGTTGGCGGCTCGTCTGTTCGCCGGCGAGGCGGTTGGTCATGAGGACGGGCGTAGGGAAGGAGGAGCTCGGAGTAGGGGGAGGTCGGACGGCGCGGAGGGGGGAAAAATGGTGTGGGGCTCGAGGACCGTAAAAGATTGGTCATGGCTCTCCACGCCGCTCATTTGTCTAGCCCATCTACCTAATACACTGAAGGGTGGGCTCAAACAGCAAACCGGGACCACCGACGCAGTAGGGTAGAGATCGGCCGAGTACAACACTACCGGACTCGCCGCCTATGCCAAGGCCGTCGGCATAGGTCATTTCCCGTAGGCATAGATATATGCCTACGGCTGCCTTCGGCATAGCCCCGTCGGCATAGATCATGTCAGCGTAGTCTTGTCAGACCGTCGGCATAGTTTAGCCGTCGGCATAGGGGCCTATGCCGACGGCTCCCGTTCGGCCATCGGCATAGTTTAGCCGTCGGCAGTGTTTTTCGCCTGACGGCAACGGACGGCGCCGTCAAAAGTGCTGACGAATCACGGGAAGCCACGTGGCGTAGGTATGCCGACGGCCAAGCCGTCGGCATAGGTTGAAATCTATGCCGACGGCTTCGCCGTCGGCATACCTAGGCCACGTGGCTTCCCGTGGTGCCTCCTGGCGGCATGGCTATGCCTACGGCAAAGCCGTCGGCATAGATCATCTATGCCTACGGCTTTGCCGTAGGCATAGCCCTGCCACGTGGTGTCCCCTGGTGCCTCCTGGCGGCAGGGCTATGCCTACGGCAAAGCCGTCGGCATAGATGAAAATCTATGCCGACGGCTTTGCCGTAGGCATAGCTCTGCCACGTGGCAGGTCCTGGGAAGCCCTGGGCGCATCTATGTCGACGGCTTTGCCGTAGGCATAGATTTTTTTATTTTCCCTGTTTTCTCTTTTTCAATTCATTTTGACAGCATTTCAAAGCAGAAAATATGGGATTAAGCAGAAATATGACAGTTCATCATCTAAACATACTCAAGTTCATCATCATCATTTAAACATACTCAAGTTCATCATCTAAAGATCATCACCGGTGAAAGTTCATGAACATAAGTAGTGCAAGACATGGAACATCATTTCAAAGCAGAAACTAACAAGTAGGAACATGAAAGGTATGGCACGACGGCCACATGCACGGGTATCATCATCGACATCAAGCAAGATCACCGCCGCCAAAACCAGCACCGCCAAGACCACCACCGCCAAGACCACCTCCGCCAAAACCACCTCCGCCAAAACCACCTCCGCCAAAACCACCACCGCCAAGACCACCTCCGCCAAAACCACCACCGCCAAGACCACCTCCGCCAAAACCGCCACCTCGACCACCATCACTCTGCCAGATCGGAGTGACTGGGGTCGATGGAGCAGGAGTCGAGCCACCGGTCCCCTACATGTTTGTGAGAAGATTCTAACGGTAAATATGATATGATAGTGTTGAATGAACGAGAACTAGTTTGTCAGTAGTTAGGCAAATGTACTAACCGGCACGTGTGGGGGTTCTCCCGCAGGTGGTGGTGGGGGTCCCATTTGTGGTGGATCCGTGCGGTTACCCCAAGATGCCAACATAGCCTGGATGTTAGTTAAACAAGCAAACTAGAAGGTCAGAAGGAATGAAAGTGCAAATATTTAGCTTGGTTTTAAGAGGGCAAAACTAACCGTCATCATCCTACGGTTGTAATCATCGTTTGCCTTCACTCGTTGCAAGTACTCTCGCACCTCGAGATTCCTATGCTCGACAAAGGCCTTATATGCCTACATAATTTAGGTTGTTTCTAAGTGAGCAATGCTGAAAATAAACTGAGAATGCTAGAGAGAAAGAAGATAAAGGGGAAGTACTTACAGCATGCTGGCGGGCTAAGGGAGTCTGTGAACGCCCCGTACTCTCTAACTCGCTCGGGTTGCTAGCCCGAAGCCGTGTGTAAGAGATCGAAGGAGTGATCAAGCCATCGAAACACGGATACCGGCCATGTGACTTCCCCTGGATGGCCACCACCGCCGTGTCGTCGATCTGAGACTGGGCGACCTCAGGAACAGGAACACCTGGATGCAACTTCTGATAGTTCTGAGTGTAAGACTCCAGGTGCTCCTCGGTCTTGCCGTAGTACTGGCTCTCGCCGTCCTTGCGATCACTCCGCTCGCGGGCCAGCTTACACGACTCAATGTCTGAGAGCGGCCTCTTCAACTTGTCCTCCTGCAACGTCAAACAGAAGTTAGCCATACATAAGAACATGACGGTAAAGAAGAACAAAAATGCATCATGCATATAGATATACCTTCATGGCCTTGAAGCCCTAGTGGTTCCTGTTTCCTTGGCCGTGTGTCCCGTCTCTTCCACGGTTAGCCCGGGCCTTGATGCTCTTGGCAGCAAACTCTGCATCGTCGCCGAGCCACCTATCCACCAAACTCGCCCATCCGTCATGCCTTCCATAGCACCAACGAGGAACAACCTATGCAAATTTTGGAAGCATGACATGTGAGCACGAAACATATAGTTGACTCCTTGAAACAATGAAAAGTCAGTAATAGTTACCATCATGAACTGCTCCCTGTTCAAGGTAAGTCGTTGCCTCTGCGCTTGAGTTTTGGTCATCTTTTGGTGCAGGTAGATGTGGTAGTACTACGAGACGGCAACCCAGCGCACCTCGTACTGCAACTGACGAGCTTTCTTCTTCGCAGCCGCAAGCAAGACCACGTCGGCTCTGGCCTTGTGCTCGTCAAGAACTCTATAGAGTTGCTGCAATCATGCATAAACCAGAAGCAAACAAGGCATGAGTTGAGTGATTCAATGATAAACTATGAACGAAACTGAAGATAAGTGATTCAGAAGAGAACTTACCCAAAATTTGGTGATCACGGCCTTAGCGACCGTCCCGTACTCCGCGTTGCTACAAGCCTCGTAGTGGGCCCAGCTCGTGGCCAAAACCCGCAGCTGCGGGTCCCTGTCTGGCCGCGGGCAGAATAGGCCAGGCCAAAACTCCTTCAACAGGACAGTGATAAGGCCGTTCGGTTTACGGCCCTTTCCGCGAAGGATCCAGTTACTGCAAAAGAATCAAAGGATTGCCATGTGTACAATAAGAAAATGTTGTCATGTGTTGAAAATATGATTGAGAGGCACTTACTCTGTCCCCGCAGGTTCAATGAGCCACTTGTGCGCCGATAGAAGGTGGTGTAGGTACTCCGGCATTACCACGCAGCCACCCCTGCGGAGCACCCGGTGGCAAGTCACCCCACAACTCGGGGTCAACCTCCCCTCCACCACCCTCCTCGCCCTCCTCCTCACCCTCCTCCTCGGCCTCCTCCTCCTCGCCCTCCTCCTCCTCACCCTGCTCCTCCTCGCCATCAGGAACATACTCCTCCTCCTCAGACTCAGAAGGTGCCTCAGTATAGGAGGGCATCGAAGAAGACTCTCCTATTTCGGACACGGCCCGGAGTTTTTTGCCCCGGCTGCCCCTCCCCCACCTCCTCCTCCTCCTCTAGGGGCTCTCCCCCCACCCCCTCCTCCTCTAGGGTCTCCTCCCGACCCCTCCACCTCCCTGTGATGTGTCATCGCGTAGTCGGGAGGGAACCTTGTGGGCTCGTCCACTCCAAGTAAGTCCTTTGAATTTACTGAGGAAACTGGCGCCGCTGGACTTGCCCATGATTAGCAAACCTGCATTGAGAAGAGAATAAACAATTAGTAAGGATATCAAATAAACAAGCATACAGGAAAAACATTAATAATAGAAGAGCACATTAAGCATACTATTGTAATGATCATTAAAAGAACTTACATTTTCTAGAACCCATATGAATCATCACTATTGTAATCTATTTGTCGACCGGTCTCATCATCACTATCACGCATATCTTCTTCGTTGTCTGACGGAGGTGGAGGCTCTTCCTCATCGTCAGCGTCTTCATTTAACTTTTCAAGCATAATTATGTCTCTTTGATTCACAACTGCCTCACCATCAATCCGTGCGTCGTCGTCGTTTGGGTCCAGGTCAACATAACCCATGTCATCATCCTCGTTGTTTCGGACCACGTCATCATGTTCCTCTTGAAAGAACACTCCCTCGTATATCATGGGGTTTATGTTGTAGTAATCATCATCGTTCGGGTCCGGTAGCTTACCATGTGGCGACACCTTGAACACAACTTCCCAACCCTTTAGGTACTCTTTCTGGCATGGGTAAGGCAGATAATATACTTGTGTGGCCTGGGTAGTGGCGATAAAGAGATCAGCTCCGGCATAGACGGTTGATGGTTTAACTTCAACTAAACCAACAGAAGTCGTATGTCTCAGACCCTTTTTGGGGTCGAACCATCGGCATTTGAACACATTGAGACTTAGGGGTTCGCGGCCACGTTTGAATGTAAGCTCATATATTTTTCCTACCCTTCCGTGGTAATCTACTTTATTATCTCCTTCAGTGAAGACTCCGGTATTTATGGTTTTGGGATCAGGCCGACTGTTCTGGTGCTCCTCTGTATGGAAGCGATGCCCATTCACATCATACTTTTGGCATGTCATGATGGTAGGGTCAAAACCCATGGAAACCCATCTCAATTCTTCATCCATTGATTCGTTCGGATCATTTCCCTACAAGTTTAATTGAAATTATAGGGTGCATGAGTTTAATTGAAATTATAGGGTGCATGAGTTTAATTGAAATAGGTAATAGGGAAGTGTGAAAAATTACTTTCTCCATGAACCACGCAACGAAATTTTTCCTTCCATCAGCACCCTTTCGGAGAAGAGCAAGTGCCTCCACTTCAGTAGGAGGCAGCATTCCCGTCCACTCTTCATCAACGAATCGACTACAATAAGAAAAGCGGTATAAGAACTAGGCAAAGTGAACATAACGAATTGACTACACGAATGGTGCAAAGGTATTACCTCATCCACTCATCCTCAACTTCCTTGATGTTGTGCAAGATATAGAACATGACATCCTCCCACTCATCTCGTGGCATGAGATAAGGTGTCGAGCATCCAGCCCTGCCACCTTGCCCGATGAATAGAGGCAACTTGGGTTTATACTTGGGTTCTTCTGTATTGTATCGAGACACCTTATTGTGCAACGTGGGAACATGGTCCGGATAGTAGGCTGTCCTGAGGTCTGCCACCTCCTCTAGGATAACTGCCTCAGCTATGGAAGCTTCAATCTTAGCTTTGTTTCCACATTTCTGTCTCAGATGCTTGTTCTGTCTCTCAGGGCCGTACTGCCAACGATTCTGCACAGGGCCCCCCAACAATACCTCGTTCGCGAGGTGCAAAATGAGATGTGTCATCGGAGTAAAGAAGCCTAGCGGGAAGATCTTCTCTAGCTTGCATATCAACTCCGGCGCCTTCTTATGCATTTCTTTTATCTTCTCAGGACATACTTCTTTAGCACAAAGCGTGCGGAAGAAATGGCTTAACTCCGAAAGCACACGCCAGACACGCTCGGGAACATAGCCCCGAACCATCACCGGCATTATTCGCTCAATCCATACGTGATAGTCATGACTCTTGAGCCCGGTCACTTTGCCCGTTGAAAGATTGACCCCCTTACTTATATTCGACGCATAACCATCAGTGAACTTCATGACGTGTTTCAGCCACTTGAATGCCTCCATCTTATGATCCTTTTTAAGTACAAAGTCAGCATCTGGCTTGAACCAAGATTTTCGACTGCCTGTGGGAGGTTGCATGTGTAGACGTGGTCTATCACAAATATTCTGTTGATCGACTCTAGCATTAACATTATCCTTTGTCTTATCAGGAATGTTGAGGATCGTGCGAAAAAGGGACTCTGCGACATTCTTTTCGGTGTGCATCACGTCGATGTTGTATGGAAGTTTGAGGTCCTTAAAATAGGGAAGCTGCGTGAAGGGGTAATGTGAGTCCAGTTGTGCGTCTCACCATATCCTTCAAAACATTTTTTCCCTTTACCTTTTCCTTTGCCCTCGCCCTCGTCTTCGCCTGTGCCTTTGCCTTTGCCTTTGCCTTTCCCTTCGCCGGCAGGCTTAAGAGCTTTCAGCTGAGCAAGCACATCCGCACCAGAAAACGTTGGAATCTCGTTTACTTCATGGACAACTTTGCCTTTTGTGAAGTTCTTCTTGTCTTCCCTATCAGGATGGTCTGGAGGGAGGAACTGTCGATGCAGGTCAAAGGCAACATACTTGCCACCCTTCTTCAGCCAAATGAAAATCAAGGCCTGCATGCACACTGGGCAAGGCATCTTTCCACTTGTACACCATCCGCAGAACAGGGCATAGCCGGGAAAGTCATGCATGCAATACTGTAGCCAAACTTTCATCAAGAAATTTTTCTGCAGATGCCGGTCGTATGTCAACCTCGGGAAGTACCAAGAATGGTGCAAATCATCCACCAATGGCTGCATAAACACACTCAAATTCTTCCTTGGATATTCAGGCCCCGGAATTATAAGCGACAGGAACATGGTCTTGCGTTGCATTAGGGCGCCGGGAGGGAGATTGAGCGGAATAACAAATACGGGCCAACAGCTGTATGGATTAGACGACATACCATATGGATTGAACCCATCACCTGTTATAGCAATTCTGAAATTCCTAGCCTCGGCTGCTTCCTCCGGGTACTCTATATCGAATGACTTCCATGCTTCACCTTCTGATGGATGTAAATTTTTTTTTGGATTGTACCTTTTCCCTTCCTTGGGCCACTTCATCATTTTGGCAGACTCCTCGGTGATGAAAAGGCGCTGTAGTCTTTTTATAAAATCAAGATACCGAAGAACCTTCACAGGGATTTTTAGCTGCCGCTTCTGACCATGCTCATCGACCACCTCAATATACCGAGAGGAACCGCACTTCCTACAGTAGTTGTCATCCGCATACTCATGCCTAAACAAAAGGCAATTCTTTGGACAAACATGTATTTTCTCATAGTCCATGGAGAGCGCCTTCATGATTTTCTTCGTAGTGTACATGGTTTTCGGCAGTTCATGGCCCTCAGGTAGGCTGTTAGCCCATACTCCCAGAAATGCTTCGAAGCAACCTCGGCTACAGCCGTACTCAGCCTTGACTGCCATCAGTTGCGAGATGGCATCCAGCACAGACAGCTTGGCACCCTCATAGAGAGGTTTCTTTGACAAGGCCAAGATATCCAGGAAGGCCTTTGCGGTTTCCTCTGGCTCCTCCGGTTCATTCGCTGAATTTGACGGAGGTGTCGGCTGTGCAGCAAAGACATCATCTAGCATGTCTCTAACCACATCGTCCTCATAACCAGCGACGCGTTGTCGTATCACATCCTCTCTACCACGGTCCCACTGGGCAAAGTTTATCGGCATATTAAAGTTGGGCATAAATCCATGCGTGCGAAGGTGCTTAGTCATCTCACTCTTATCTCCGCGGATACGTCTCTTACATTTGGCACACGGGCATTCTGGCACCATCCTCATTGGACTACGGAATATCTCTTTCAAAAACACATCAGTTTTCTCGACCCACTCTGTTGTTACTTGATTCCGACGGAAAAACCCACTATACATCCACTGATTATCTGCCATCTCTGCTTTATTGGAAGCCACACAACAAAATTAAGGATTCATTTAAATTACTCACATCAATATTTTATTTTTTAGAGTGTTGACGAGAAACGACATTTAATCCACCTACATCTCTAATAGGTAAAGATGGGTCCTAATCCCACCCGAGAATGTGTAGATTGAGTACGTCGTCCATGCTCTACCCCATTCCGAGACAAAACTTCGGCAGCACCTCCCCGCTGTTCTCCAAATACACGTCTCGGCAAAATGCCGAGAGAATGTGCATCCGGAGAACAACAGGGAGGCGCCGCCGAAATCCTGTCTCGGAACGGGGTAGAGCATGAACAACGTACCCAATCTACACATCCTCGGGCTGTCCGTGGAAAGCGCTGGACAATCCGAAAGAGCTGCGGTGATAAATACGCAATTGAATGCATATTTATCGATGCAACCCTTTCGGACGGGAGACCTAGGTTACGTGACTTGATGTGAAAATTTAATCTAGTGACATGATTAAAAGAACGTATGAGGTGATGGATTTGTAGCTCACCCTCGGATGTAGATGATGTAGTCGATCAGCGAAGGGACAATTGAAGACCAAGAGCTCCAACGTCAACGATCACTCCACCGGAGGCAACACCAGAAATCCTCTAAATTCCACCAAATGAAAAAAATTTGGTCATCACATCACATATAAAGCATCATCACACATCACATCATATCACAAACTTTTTTTAGCAAGATCAACATGATGAAGTAACCACTCATCATATCCAAATTTTAACATTCGTCTATCTATCTTCACAAAAAGTGTACTCTTCCCTCTCATCTCATCTTCACAATACATATATCTATAATATTGAGTATGTATCTAAAAACATAGTAAAACTACACAAATATCCATTCATCTAACATCTATCTATCTCACATTGTGCACTTAATTTTTTTCACATTTATACTCTCTTCCATTTCATTCATCTATCTAACATCCATCTATCTAATCATCTATTACTATATATATGCATTCATCTACAACATTACTACACAAAAAATGTTTAAAAAAAATGTTCTTACCTACGGATGAGGGGGCGACCACCGGAGAAGGGGGGCCGGCCGGTCGGGGCAGGGGACGACCACCGGAGCGGCAGGGGGCGGTCGCCGGAGGGGCCGGCCGGTCGGACCAGCAGGGGGCAGGCCAGGCTAGGCCGTGGGCCGGCCGGGGCGGCGTCCACGCAGGGCGGGCCGGGGTCGAGGAGGGAGGGGCGGGGGCGGCTGGAGCGAGGGAGGGGCGGCGGCAGGCTGGAGCGAGGGAGGGGCGGCGCCGGCTGGAGCGAGGGAGGGGCAGCGGCAGGCGACGCGGGTGCGGTGGGATGGGGCAGCGGCGATGCGGGTGGGGGCGGCAGGGGCCGCGGGCGAGGCGAGTGGGCGGCGGCAGGGGGCTGGGAGAGAATGAGTGGAGCAGACGCCGCGCGAGGGGATAAGGCAGCCTATGCCGACAGCTGCCGTCGGCATAGACGCCACGTCACCGATCCGGAGCTTAGTAGATCCGCGTAGAGGGAATTGTTCGGATACTTCTCCATCACCAAAAATTATGAAAAATTAGCATCGTTCCTATAGCACATGTGCCCACGTCGTGTAAAAAACTCATGATTTTATCGCGATCCGAGTATTTAATAATATTCACGCCGCACCGTTACCGCGGAACGTCTACTACTGTGTCATCGCCGTCCGTGAGGGGGGCCACACCGCGGAGACGCGTGCCGCCTCTTCGGACATGCCACAACACCACCCCGCATGTATGAGGGGCCGGTGCGATTCTCCGGTGGCATTGCTACCCCCCCAGGGCCCCCGTCCCGCCTAACCCTGGAGCGGTTGACCACGAGATCTAGCCCTTTGACTTCCCACGGGCGGGCTTTGACCAATGGACCTCTCCAACCGGTTGTGTCAGGTCAGCACAGAGGGACACCTGGGAGCAACATCCGGGCCAAACCCACAGCTACATCCCCTCTGTGTAGACTCGACGCGTCCGTTTCGCCCCTCCAGGTGCCGGCGGCGGCGCCATCCGTTAGGGGGGCCACGCCCCGGAGATGCGTGCCGCCTCTTCGGACATGCCACAACACCACCCGGTTGTGGTAGGTCATCCCATAGAAACACTTGGGAGCAACGTCCCCTCCGTATAGATCCGATGCAGCTGTTTCCGCCCTCCAGATGCCGTCGGCGGCGCCATCCGTGTGGGGGGCACACCGCGGACATGAGGGGGTCACACTCCGGAGACGGGTGCCGGGCGTTTGCAACCGCCACAAAACTTCTGTCGGCATAGCTGTTTTTGATTTTAATAAAATATAAGGACCTATATTCAAAAGAACATGACGGCACATTATTAACGTGCTAGAAAAAAAATACAAACTATATATATATATTCGTAATCTATGGAAAAAATTACAAACTACATATATATTCATATAATACATAAAAAAGCATAAAAACATATGTAAAAAAAGCATAAAAACATATGTAAAAAAAAACTATGCCGACGGCATTGGCGTCGGCATAGAGACGGCAGGGTTTATGTGGGCGCCGTGCCGCGGATCGGTGACGTGGTGGCTATGCCGACGGCCGCCGTCGGCATATCTACGCCGCGGATCGGTGACGTGGCATGCGGAGATATGCCGACGGCCGCCCGTCCCGACCGTCGGCATAGGTTTGACGGCGTTAGCCACTGGCCACGGGCGGGGTCACCGGGCCCACTTGTATGCCGACGGCTTGTTTATACCGACGGCTGCTGTCGGCGTGTCCGTAGCTAGGCCGAGGGCTGTTCTGTGCCGACGGCTGCCGTCGGCTTAGATCAGGGTAGCCCGACGGCCAATATAAGCCGACGGCCAGGACGAGGCTGTCGGCATAGCTCCAAGTAGGCCGACGGCAGCCGTCGGCATAGTTTTGGCCGTCGGGGTAGGCCCGTTTTCCGGTAGTGCAAAAGCGGAAATCCATCCCCTCATGTCACCCTTGCCCAATCCCAAACAGCTCATCGTGTGCCAATCATTCACGCAGCCTCCAAATAAACCCACCCTCTGCGTGCTGGCCCCACAGACTCATGATCCCACTTGTCATCCTCACGTGAAGCTGCTTTGGATGTGAAAAAAAGCGACGGTTGACCAGCCGCCAGCAGCCAAAAAAGCACTGTAGCGAAGGCATCCTGCGGTCAAAAATGCCCGGCGCGAGCGATGCCGCTAGAATGGCGGATAGTCTACCAGGGTTTAGATGTTCAATGCTGTAATAAGAGTAGGACTAAAACTGAACCGTGTGCACATAAGAACTGATGGAAAAATAGAATAGATACACTCCAAAGAAATCGATTCTTACCTCTGACAGATTGTGACTCTTTCTTCTTTTGTCAACAGTAGCTAAAGGGGCGTCAGACAATTTCTTGGCAAATGCACGTGCTCTAACGACACCACCCACATCAGGAGAAACAACCACAAGATCCTTAGAAATTGTCTTGCTAGCAAGGTAATCCAGAATCACAGGCTACATAAAAGGAAGATGTGTTCACTAACAGTTTATCAACTCAAGTTCAGCTAAGAAACTTCTTCGAAAGGGAAGACGGTATTTATACATTGTAAAGGAAGTGTTCCTTCCTGTTTTGTTAACAGTACCTGTCCATATATATGGTCCACAGGAATATCGAAGTGTCCCAATGCTTGTGCAGAATGCATATCACATACAATGACACGGTCGCTGCCAGGTTCCGCGAGTAAATTTGCAGCCAGCTTGGCAGTAATTGCTTGATTGCCTCACGTCCTTGAGCCTGTATTACAAAAGAAATAAGTCAGCACAGCAAATTTTCACACATCACACAAAGGGGGCAGAACATATTCCCCAGACCCCAATTGAGGGCAATATTCAACTTTAAACTCCTCCCCCTTTAAACATCTGACTGGGCGGTATTAAGTTCGCCAAACAATGACCAAATAAGGTGTCCATAAGAGAACAAGTCCTCGGAATAGAAGAACCAGCAGCACAATAAGTAAATACACTACACTAATAGAAATCTTTACAAGGCACAAGAAGTAAACACACTACACTAATAGAAATCTTTACAAGGAAAACCTCAGTATGTGGATATCACATTCAGTTGCAGTGACATGGAAACAAATTAAAAAGGCAATTAGATATCTTTTTTCATTGAACGGGTCTGCAATTAGATATCATGAGCTGGGAAGAAGCAAATCCAGTTAAACAAATCTGATATACTTCAGCCTGGTTACACCAATACATCACTAACTTCTTTCAAAAGCAATCAGCCAGTTTAATCATTTGGCCATACCTTTCTGTCTGCTCTAGCATATCCAAAGTACGGAATGACAAGTTGACAACGGTAATAGATCGCGCTGAGGCCCACCGATATGCATCAATCATGATGAAGAGCTCCATGAGGTTCTCATTGACAGGAGAGCAAGTGGGCTGCACCAAGAAGACATTGCAGCCCCTCGCACTCTCTTGCAATTGCAAGTAGATTTCTCCATCAGCAAAGCGCTTGATAAGGATCTTGCCAAGGTCTACGCCCAGATAAGAAGCAATTTCCTGAAACAATATAGAAAAAGTCGTACATTTTAGAAGTACAAGCCAAATATGTCGTATTCGTCAACACATTGAATTTGCCACAAATAGACAACCGGAAAATAAAGTGTAAGCATCTGATAGGCTTTGGGTGTATATTCTTCAGTGGCTGCACTGCAACTGCGGCGCCGGCGCAAACCCCTTTCCCTTTCATCATCTAAAAAGGGCCAAACTCAAATGGAATTCACGAAACTATTATTGAATTCTGAAATTATTCCTGTCCAACAAGTATGAATTAGACCCAACAAGTATGAATTAGACCACCATATACTGGTACAAATCGGATAAAAAGTTGTCTTTTCTTTTCTTTTTGGTGACATGGGACAGGGAGCGGCGGGACATGAACCCCACCTGCGTGAGCGGGCGGTTGGCGGTGCCGGAGAAGATCTTGAACCTAGAGTCCCGCGCCTCCTGCGTTAGCATGGCGAGCCTGGCTTCCTGCGCGGGCGACTTAGGCATCCAGGCCGCGGCCCACGGGTCGGCCCCGCGCATCCGCTTCCCCGCGTCCACCACCCGCAGCTGCTCCGCCGTCCCGAGCACGCACCTCTGCGCGCAACCAAAAAAGATAAAAATCACAACCCCGAGCCAGGGCCAGAGACGAGCGGGACCAAACGCTCACCGGCGCGTGGAGGCGGGAGGCGCCGGCGCGAGACGCCGACGAGGAGGGGATTAGAGAGAGAAACTCACGGGTTCGTCGGCTGTCTACTCCTCCTGCCGAGTCTGGATCAAGGCTGCGCTCCTCGGCTTCGGCCCCTGCCCCCCGGCGTCCTGTACCGGCGAGAGGATGGCGACGGGCACGGGTGAGAGGATGGCGACCTGTGCTCAGAAGGAGGAGGAGGAGGAGGTGGGAGGGAGTGTGGCGGCGGATGAGGGAGGGAGGAGTGAGGGGCGTGGGGGCTGTGGATTGGGTCTAGGTTTCTCTGGTTTCTTGGTGCCTTTTTCTTTCACTCCCTCGCTCGCTCGCCGCGGCGCCCGCGCTGCCTTTTTCTTTCGCTCCCTCGCTCGCTCGCTGCGGCGCCCGCGCTCGCACTATTGATAGCGATTTAGGGGGCGACGTGGATGGCGCGAGCCTGCCTAGCACTTCTTGAGGCTTTATATGTTCAATGCTATATAGATTCTTATGAAAAAGGGCCATTGCAACCTTACACAGGGTACTCTCGCTCCTCATTGCTTCCACCCGCCCACCCTTACGATGTATAGCGAACAGCCAGCTGAGTAATTGATTCTGATGCCCCCTATCCTAATAATATTCTAGACGATGCTCCACTTCTTCTCCCCACCATCTTCCGCGAGAAACTGATGGATTGCGCTTTAAAGTCTTCTCAGCTTCACCTCGCCATGGCATGGAGGGCCATTCTTTTTTTTCCTGCAAGGAATGAGGTGGTGGCGGCGCTGGGGCAGGGTCTCTGTTGGCAGCGGTAACATAATGAGCGCTAGATCTAGCTCCTCCGACAAGAAATCATTGGGGTGCGCGTGCCAAGCTGATCGATTTTCTTCTCCTTGTCTATTAATTCACGATGTTACCAGATAGGTGTTTGTGCGACTATGTCCTGCTCCAGATTCGTTGATTTTTGCAAGAACAAAAATTCAATGTTTACTGAAGCCCACGCCGTCGATGGCTCTCTCTTGCAGGTACGATGTGTGTTGGATGGGGCAAATCTGCATCCTCACTATCGCCACCGCGCCATCGTGGCTGCCTGCTCGGTGAACCCGAATCTCTCTGGAGACCTTCCTCACTTATAACCTACTCTCGCTCCCATTGCATGATGATGTGTATTAATCACCAATCCAGGTACGCTTGCTTCTTACCCTATTAAATTGTCCATGTACTAGATGCAGGTAGTTTGGATTTAATTGGAGGAAGCCGTCAGTGCTTTCCCGTTCACAATGAATTGGCCACAACATCGAAGAAGGCTTGAATTTTTTTTCCAACAAACTATAGGCAAGACTTTTTGGGTTGTATCCGAAGACATGGAAAGGGATCGAAGGGAGAATGTACTCCCGACTCAGTCCGATTAGTAGAAGGTGAGTGAGTGATGCACTACTGCTCATCTTCGCTGAAACTAGACGAACGACCAGTCCTGTTACTCATCTTGATATGCCATCTCCATTTTCCCAGACAGGTTTCCGCTATACTCAGATAACTATTGCATCCAGGATTGTACTATTCATCATATTTTGTTCGTATCTAAATTTTCATTCTGGTGCAATCAAAGGGCCTTACGCTAATCTCTTGCTTTCGTATGGAATATTTTATTCTATAAAGTATAAGTCATCAGTACACCCTCTTCAGTTACTACCTCTGTACCAAAATATAAGACGTGTTTGTAGGTTAGTTTAGCCTACAAAATCGTCATATATTTCATACGGAGGGAGTAGATTTATGACAATTCAATTTTTAATCTGCAGGAAATAATTTGCGGGTAGAGGAGGCCATGCGGGAACAGAGTTTTGTTGCACCAAGAAATTGGTATTGTATGGTTCGCTATAAATTAAAATTGTATGATTTTGTTAACATGCATGATTGATGTGTTCACATTACCTTATTCTCATCGCTGTACTATGAGGCCTGGTGTGCAACCAAAGTTTCATTTGTCTCACAACATTATGTCATTTATTTGGATTGTTGTGTTTCATAGCACTCAGCATATTGTAGTGATGAAAATGAAATTCAAAGTGGCTTTACCAGCAGCTATCTACTGGTTGATGCTTATAGGTCAGAGAAGAGCCAACCACACTAAGCAGAGATGTACCATAGCATTTTCATGTTCTTTTGGAAAAATAATACTTTCAGCTATTATGAATATTTGGTATGTTCTCAATTATTTTGCAATAATGAGCAATCTTTCTCATGTGGAATTGGACCTTAATATTCGCACATCATCATATCTCAAATGAACCATTAGAAAATCCCGAAGCAACACGTGGGTTATCTTCTAGTATTCATAAATGTAGGGTACGACACGGCTCACATTCGACAACCAATTGCATTGGCCATATGAACCGAGTGATACATCGCCATCCATGCCCAGATCCGTCTTGCTGGAACGAACATTTCCATCGTCATGACTTCGGTTTGCATGCCAACATTCGATTGGGGAGGCTGTAATTCCTCTTGGTTTGCTCTTGTGGTATATCACATGACTTCGGTTGATATCATGTTAGTTTGAGGTGGAAATTTTAGGTCCCTAATTTGGTCTATAGTCCACTTTGATTTTTTACCTTGTGATAATGTAATTGGCTGAATTCAATAAACAAGATTTCTTTTATCACGCCTTGAAACTATAGTAGCGTTGTCTCACCTGATAATTCATGTGTTCTCACCTTTCTAGAAGGCCGACACAGCATTGTTCACGGTAACCTTCCAAAAAACACGGATTCCCCCCAATAGACATGGAAGTAATCCTGCGCGCACCCGCCATATCATTCCTAACAAATGGCATAGGCAATAATGCCATTGATTTGTTTAACCGACGACCAATTTTTTTTTTTTTTTTTGCAAGGGTAACAAACGACCAATTTGTCTGCACCATCCTCCCTTGCCCAATGATTCTTCTACGCCTTCGAACCAATCAGCACAACTAGCAATCGACGACGCATGCGAACAGCTACAACGGCGACAATTTGAGCAGCCATCGTTGTATTGAATTGGTCTCAGTAAGTTTGATTAATTTTTATGTTTATCTGCTAATCAGCTTCCAATGCACAACCAGGTTGGGAGAGAAAAATCACACCTCGATGGCTGCACCACTTGGGGGTGATGACGCCTCAATTTTTATGTTTATGCGCTAGTCAGCTTCCAACAATGCACAATCACGCCGGGAGAGAAAAAACAAACCACGATGGCTGCGCCACTTGAGGGTGATGACGCCTCCTCGTTTGTGCTGCGCGTGCCGTCGTCCCGCTCCATGCCGCGCGTTCCGTCGTTGCCCTTGTGCCCCGGAACGGGTCAATGGTCCGGACAGGCCTGATGATCGCTGACGATGCTGGGCGGGGCTCAAGAAATTGCGGAGCGACAAGGCGTGATGAGGCGTGGAGCCAGGTCGGCAGCGAATTTCTCGGAGGCATCGTAGCTACATGTGAATGGACCAGCTGCGTGGCCGGCCTGAACAGTCCCTGGTAAGCTCTTCTACGTGCCTCCGGGACGGATCTGCGAGCCCAGGAATCGATTTCGGTCGGCCGTGCTGGCGAGGGATAGGAGGAGGTGAACAACCCCCTAGCTTTTGTTTACTTGGACCGCTTAATTTTATCTTGATGGGAAAAAGATCGCACACATGTTTCATTTGTAAGAGATAACCATGTCTTCACTTTTGAGCTTCTAAATAGCGCACCACCAATTGCTAGTAAACAACTATTCTTGACCTGGCTAGCTGCGAGTGAGATTTGTCATACATATGCTCCATGTTCAATCTTGGGTACAAAAAATGGTGATGGTTGTTAGTACAACAGTGCAATCCATTCACAACTACTTGAGAGGTGCATGCTAGAGGCCTATATGATTGTAAACTCCTAAAACTTTTTAGTCCCTTACTAGACATAACATGTTCACTACTAGTATACATACTTTTGGCAATTGTCACACTAAAACCAATTGAATAATGTGAGATCTGAAACTACTTTACCATCTCTGACAGGCAAGGTGCGAGGTGGTAGGCTCGGCCTCGGCGTCTTACGTTGGACGGTCTCGCTGCTGTTGGCAGTGTTCTTTGCCATTCGCACGATGAGCTCCTCTTCCTCCTCTGCTCCCTGCCTCCGGTTGCTCTGATGATGCTCGTGGCTTTTGAGCCACGGCCATGGTGGGTTTGTGGCCATTGTCCCATGGCTATGTCTGGTTAGGCTGCTATAGTCCTTCCATAATCATCATGCTACTGTTTGTTTGCAAGTTTGCTCGTTTTCTGATTACTATGCAACCTAGCACTAGCCTACCTGATGCAAATTTCCTGAATATATACATGTGTAGTTCCTGATGGTCGCTAATTATCCAAGGAAGTTGTTTTTCTACTGAATGAATGGTATTTCAGCCAGCTTGTACCTCATCTAGCTACTAACTGTTTTTGTTCCCTAAAATAAAATTGCTTGTTGTTTGAGAGACATTGTTTTACACGACGAAAAATCCTTTAGTTCGCGTACGATGGCTGGGTGGTTCCTACCTGTCGAGGTCCTGTATTAACCTAGTTATTTAGTTGACCTATATATGATTCCAATTCATATCATACTAGAGATGATACCCGTGCGTTGCAGCGGGAATTGGATGTAGTGTTTTTTATAAGATTTTGGGGTATGAAACTTTAGTATTGTGATTAACAATATGACAACTAAAACTTTTTTTTGAAATGAAAGGGGTTTCCCCCTTCCCCAACTTTATTAAGCCAAGGCTAAAGCATAGCAAACCGACTGTTTAACAGCTCTCGGTGACAACCAAAGTAGCTGCCACAGACCAAACACCACAGGGTTCAAACGCTGCCCTATGACATTTTTCCTGACCAGACAAGAGAGAAGTGCAAATAGAACACTTCCAGTTAAAGCACACAAAACAGCACTCTCCCTGTCCAAAATCAGGCACGCCAAGCTATCCTAAGCAATTCCCGTCTTCGATGGACAAAAGCCTTAAGCACCGGAGAAGAAGAGCAACCTCGATGTCCGAACACAAGATTCTCGATTTTCTGATCAAGCTCCCACCAGATCCATGATACAGCGTATATTCCGCCATTTTCGCCCCTGAAAGACAATATCGTTGTGCAAAAGCCATAAGCTCCACAAGGTAGCAGAAGTAGAAGTATTAACACCCTCTCGAGACTTTTTTTGCTTCCAGAAAACAGACGATAAAAGAAAAGAAGCATGTATAGAAATACTAAAGGCCTCAACAATTACAGTCCAAGAACAGGTGTTGGATAGATTCAGGCTCACTACAAAATACACAGGTGAAATCATCCACATGTCTCCTCTTAGCCAACTTATCCCTTGTTAGGCATTTGTTATAAAAGGCCAGCCAAAGAAACACATGAATGTTAGGAGGAACTTTAATGTTCCAAATAAAATCTTTAACATCAGAAGATATCCCACCAAAGTTTATCATTTTGTAAAAGGACTTCACAGTATAATGACCGGATGGTTCAAGTGTCCACACAGGCATGTCAGCATTTGCAGTAGGGGTATAAGACTTAACCAAATCTATAAGGCTGTACCATCTATCTATAGCAGATTCATCAACACACCTCCTAAAAGTGAGATACAAGCATTCCCCAACCAAACTTGGGCAAGGGCAGCATCTTGCTATTGACAAATATAAAAAAGGTCCAAGTATAATGTTTTCAGAGAGTAGTCCCCAACCCAGATTATTATGTGTTAAAACTCAAACACATATAATTTAATATATTTAATTATTATTTAGTTGTAGACTTTTTTAAATATATGTAACATTCATGATGCATGTTAAGCTGTTTTTTTTTCTTATGCATAGTGGCATAGTGAGTTTGCATAGTTGCATGTTGAGAGTATTAAATTTAGTGGGGCATGCATGGTGGAATGATGAGTTGGCATAGTTTCATTTCAAGATAATTGAGTTAGTGGGTATCAACTACGTATGTATACTAGGTGATACCCCGAGCGTTGCTCTGGTAAAGTATGCTATGAATTTTCTTTAAAATATAAATAACGGATGACTATATAGTATCAAAATGGATAGATCAAGGCTGTGGATGGAAGCAACAAAGATAAATCGGCATCCCCCAACAGAACCCTTTATCACCACTAGGGAAAACCTTATACGTGGAGGCTTATCAGTAGCGCTGCTTAAAAGTGGGCGCTACTGCTAACTAGCAGCAGCGAGGGTACAGAGAGCGCGCTACAGGTAATACTTACCAGTAGCACGGAGCCATGGCCAAGGCGCTGCTGCTAAGTGGGCCACACGGCCACCTCCCGAGTCTAGCCTTAGTCGCAGTGCGGTTTGCCAAAATGCGCAACAACTAAAATGTTAGCTCTAGCGCCGGTTCGACGGCCTGCCCTGCTACTAAATCTGCACATAGCGTGGGGCACCAAACGGGCGCTACTGCTATAGGCATTAACTATAGCACGGTCCCCGTGCCCCGCGCTACTGCTAAGACCACCTTATCCCCTACCCCAGCCCATCGGTTTCCTCTCCCTCACCACACTCTCACTCTCACTCCATCTCTCTCGTGCTCTCTGGCCACTGTCGCCCGCCGCCATCGCCCATCACCATCGCCCGCCACCGCCACCCGCGTGCCACCACCCGCCGTTGTCGCCCGCACGCCACCACCCGCCGTCGTCGCCCGCGCGCCACCGCTAGTGAGGTACCTCCTCCTACCTCCCTCCTCCTCCCTCCCTGCTTCCTCCCCCCTCCTCCCTCCCTCCCTCCTCCCTCCATCCCTTCTCTTTCTATTCTTGTAGAATGTAGGTAATTTGAATGTACGTTTTCGAATGTAGACATTATAGAATGTAGGTTTTTAACAGAATAATTTTTTTAGGTCATTTGAGTAAATGTATAGTTATTTTGACTATTTTAGGTGTTTTGAATACAATAGGAAATTTTAGGTCTTTTGAATAGAAATTTTAGTAGTAGAAATTGTTTAGGTATAGAAATTTTTCAATATAGAAATGTATCGGAATGCCATATGAGAAATTTAGTTACAGAAATTTTTAGTAAGAAAATTTAGGTACGGAAATTTTTAGTAAGAAAAATTAGTTATGCTTCTTAACCAAATGAAATGTTCGGGTTATAAGATATATTGAAATGTTGGTATGTGTATCGAGAATTTCCAGTTTAAAAATCATTGTATGTGTATGGACATATTTGTATCGCAGGGAAAATCCAAGTGGCCTATGTTTTGCCAGAGTGTTGATTCATTTCCGTTCCGGCAAATTTCAGGCGCTCGATATGTCCTATTTTAGCAAAGGTCATGCCGAATTTTGTAGGGATTTTTAGCATGACTTGTGCTAGAATATGTAGGAAATATCCGGGTTGACTTTAAGTCTGTCGAGGCTCCATACATGACAGTCAAAAAATCTGTGAGCGAGAGTTCCACCATATATGAGAGAAGAAGAATGCCGACTGTTGTCATGGGGGTCGCTTGTCCTTCTTCTCCTTGTGCTAGACCTTTGTTATGCACTATGGGAAGGAGGAGTAGCCACCATCACCGACGGTCGAAAAATCATTGAGGGAGTGTCCACCATATATGAGAGAGGAAGAAGAATCCCGACTATTGTCGTGGGGGTCGCTTCTCCTTCGTTCCCATGTGCTAGACATTTTGGTGTAATGCACTCGGGAAGGAATGGAGGACAGACCATCACCGACGGTCGAATATATCAGAGAGGGAGTGCCCACAATATACACCACGTGAAATGAGAGTTTTCAAGGAAGACTCGACAGACTGAAAGTCAACCCATGATGAATAGTAATAAAGATTTACATAGCATATCAAGCATAGCTCACATAATAAAGATTTGTGTGTAGGGAAGATCACCTACGTGCTGCTCGACGACACCCAGAAGATCACCGGCATCCTCGATAGTCGTCCAGTGATTAAATTAAGATGGTTTATCTGTTACTCCGAGTCGCCTATATTTTGCCGGAGTGTTGATTAATCTCACGAATTGACTTTCAGTCTGTCGATGCTACTTGATTGTCCACCATATACTGTCGACATATCAGAGAGGAAGAATCCCGATAGTTGTCGTGAGGGGAGCTTCTTCTTCATTCGAAGGTGGTAGACATTTTGGTGTAATGCACTTTTAAATGAATGTAGGAGCTTCCATCACCGACGGTCGCAAAATGTCAGAGAGGAAGAATCCCGACTGTTGTCGTGGGGGTCGCTTCTCCTTCGTTCCCGTGTGCTAGACACTTTGATGTAATGCACTCGGGGACGAAGGAACGAGCGACCATCACCGACGGTCGAATATATCAGAGAGGGAGTGACCGCCATATACACCACGTGAGCTGAGAGTTTTCAAGAAAAGACTCGACAGACTGATAGTCAACCCATGATGAATAATAATGATCTAATTTAGTTTTTGTAGCACATATATTGAATATTGGAAGTTTAATCTTTGAATTATGAACATATGAAATCTCTAACGACGATAGGATCCCTGAGTGCGACTACTGCGGCGAGGACCGGGGTCTGTGCGACAGGCCTCACCTAGAAGACGGTCGGCTCTTCAGTATTAAGCTCGACAAGACGTTCGATGTTTGTATGGTACGCAACGACCACATGTATTTTTTCGTAATTAAGCATGACTTTTGCTTCTTCAACGTGAAATTTCCGTCTTTTACAATTCGACTAGTGCATCCCCTACTATGCAAGACGCTATGTCTTGGAGAAGCTGAATTTCGATGATTATGAGAATATGGAGACAAAGAGAGTTCACCACAGGACCCATCATGGTTATGCTTTTGTCGTAAAGCTATACAATGCGGAGAGCTACTCCCATTTTGGTTGCTCGAATTGAGAAGCACTATGCGAGGCGTATGGTTTTCAGGAGGGTATGCATGTCACCTTCGATCTTGGTTATCCTAAAGATGACATCGACGAAGATAATGTCGACGAAGATAATATTGGCGAAGCTAATATCGATATTCGGGTCGTTGTTGATACGCTTCCACTTCTATCTCTATGTGAGTTTCTCAAACATATTTATTAATTAATTTATATTGTTTTTATAAAAATAGTTGACAACTTATATATTTTCATTGACAGCTTAATTCCATTCTTCAAAAAATGTTCATAAAGTAGTAGACAAAACCTACTACACTTCTGGCTCTGAACTAACTTACGAGCACTACTAGGGAAAACCTTATACATGGAGTCTTATCAGTAGTGCCTGTTAAATAGACGTGCTACTGCTACTAATTAGTAGCGCGTGCTAGGGTCAAGCGCTACAAGTAGGTGGTTAGCAGTAGCGCGTTCTGTTGAACCGCGCTGCTGTTATGACCACCCCGGGCCCAGCTGCCCGTCCCAACTTAGCAGAAGCGCTTGTCTCGGACCGGCGCTACAACTAATGACTTTAGCAGCAGCGTTGGGCCGAGACCAGATCTACTACTAAGCCCATGTTATCATCGTCCTGCATCCCACCTCTCAGTCTCCCTCCTCACTCTCCATCTCCGCTCTCTCTCCCACGCACCCTTGTCGGCCCGCCCCCCACTGCTCGGCTACCCTCCCCCGCACCCGCGCTCCCCACACGCGGCTGCCCTCCCCCGCGGCAGCCCTCCCACTCTGGCCGCACGCCCGGGCGCCGGCCCTCCCCCATGCGCGGCCGCCCTCCCTCGCGCCTGCCCTTTCCATCCTATTCTCAGCCCCGGGCAGCCTACCGTGAGTACCTCCTTCTCCTCTCAATTCACCCAAAAGCTAGGTATCTCTGAATGTGTTGGATGAATTAGAAAATGCAATATATTCAGATTTTTTACTAATTTTGTTCATATATATGAACCCTAGGTGTTCATATATATGAGCCCATTTCATCATTACAACACTAAATTGGTTTTTTGAGTACAATAGAATGTAGATATATGTAACCCCAGGTGTTCATATATACGAACCCACTACTAGTAGAAAGTTTATAGATAAATGGGTGGATGAAATTAAGTTTTTTTTCATGCTTGGATAGATAGATGGATAGCCAGATGGATTAAACTAGGTTTTTTTAGTAATGCTTTGGATAGATAGATGGATGGATAGCTGTTAGGGTTAGAACTAGGGTATTTTTTATAATACAAATTTTTAGTAAAAAAACTAGTAATACAATTTTTTAGTAAATGCAGGTCTTTTGAATCACCATAATAATGTTTAGTTGATAGCTTATAGGGTTTCACTAATTCCTAAAATGAGGATAATAATGTTTTTGTTTATATTTTGTTTTTGCAGAAATCAAGGAGCCCATGCATCATCCCCGCCTTCGTCCCCGTCACTGACCCTCTCCGACCTCGAAGTGAGGCCAGCCAAATCCCCATGTTGTTGATGTCGATGATGACATAGATGTTTCCATAGATGTAGTAGAGTAGTAGATGAGTAGCTGTGACAATGTGTTGAAGCTAGTTTTTTTTAGAAAGTATCCGTGAGGCTACTCCCTCTTATATGCACTTCTGTTTCATTATCAATGCAGAGAACATCTCCTAGTGGCCTATGTTTTTCCGGTGTGTTGATTAATTTCCGTTCTGGCAAATTTTAGGCACTCGATATGTCCTTTTTAGCAAAGGTCATGCCGGATTTTTCCGTGAATTTTAGCATGGCTTGTGCTAGAATGTAGGAAATACTGAGTGCCTTGGATTTGCCGGAAAGATAAATAAACGACATTTCGGGTTGACTTTAAGTCTGTCGTGGCTCCATACATGACAATCAAAAAAACAGTGAGGGAGAGTGTCCACCATATTTGAGAGAAGAAGAATCCTGACTGTTGTCGTGAGGGGAGCTTTTTCTTCATTTGAAGCTGCTAGACATTTTGGTGTAATGCACTTTCAAATGAAAGTAGGAGCTTCCATCACCGATGGTCGGAATTGCCAGAGAGGAAGAAGAATCCCGACTATTATCGTAGGGGTCGCTTCTCCTTCATTCCCGTTTGCTAGACATTTTGGTGTAATTCCCTCGGGAACGAAGGGAGGAGCGGCCATCACTGACGGTCTAATATATACACCACGTGAGCTAAGAGTTTTCAAAAAAAGACCCGACAGACTGATAGTCAACCCGTGATAAATAATAATGATCTAATTTAGTTTTGTAGTACATTTATTGAATTTCAGAACTTTAATCTTTGAATTACGAACATAGGAAATGTCTGACGACGATGATAGGATCCCTGAGTGTGAGTACTGCAGCGACGACCAGGGACTGTGTGACAGGCCTCACCTGGAAGGCGGTCGGTGCTTCAGTATTAAGCTCGACGAGACCTTTAATGTTTTACTGTACGCAACGACAACAAGTCTTTTTCGGTAACTAAGCATAACTTCTATTTCTTCAACGTGTAATTTCCGCTTTCTACAATACCACTAGTGCATCCCCTGCCATGCAAGACATTATGTCTTGGAGAAGTTGGATTTCGAAGATCATGAGAATATGCTGATAAAGAGAGTTCACCTCAGGACCCTTCATGGTTATGCTTTTAATGTAAAGCTATACAATGCGGTAACCTACTCCCATTTTAGTTGCTCTAATTATGCAGCACTATGCAAGACATATGGTTTTCAGGAGGGTATGCATGTGACCTTCGATCTTGGTGATCCTGAAGATGACATCGACAAAGATAATGTCGAAGAAGATAATATCAACGAAGAGAATATGGACATTTGGGTCGATGTTGATACGCTTCCACTTCAACCTCTACGTGAGTTTGTCAAACATATTTATTAAGTAATTTATATTATTTTCATAAAAATAGTTGACAGCTTATATATTTCAATTGACAACTTATTTTTATTTTTCAAAAAATGTTCAGAAAGTAGTAGGCAAAACCTACTACACTGATGGCTCTGAACTAACTTACGAAGAGAAAGATCATCTTGTCTCATTTATTATTGATGTTGAGACTTTCAATAAGAATTATGAAACTTATCCACATTATGGTCAATACGTGCCACTAGTCCACGTGTTGAACTACGGCAACATCCATGGAAATGGCATGGTAAGCTTTTTTATTATTACGACACCAGTGCATCTTTTGCATATATTCTTCTAAAGCTAAACTACATTGCTGACTACGTTACTATTATGCTCCTCTACAGAAAATCCCGAAGGATTGCATGCCTCATCTGATGCATACGAAAGGTCATATGGATGTTGTTAGATTACTGCCAAGTCCGCCTACGGGTCACCGCTGTTCATACAAGATTTCTCGAACAGATGAAGGCCTCACAATCAAAGCATGGAAAAAAGTTATTAATGATTGTAGGGAGGTACTTGGAAGAAACATTGTGCGAAACCCACGAATTGGAGATAGGATAATCTCCATTCTCCATAATGGAGAGTCAGGGGCTATATTGTTTTATGCTATTTTACCTTAGAGAGGGGTAGGTCCTAGCTAATACTCATGATCATTTGCTAAGAACAATTAACTAGGGTTGGTTATGACTATGATGATGATGATTATGACTTGTTATTAGGATAACGAGTAGAAGTTGTTAGATGACTATGATGATAATGAGTATGACTTGTTATTATGATAACGATGATGAGTTATTGTTATTATTTGTCTACTGAGTTGTTATACGAGCATGATGAGTTATTATATATATCAGTGGGTGAAATAACGTGGATTTGATTCAAGTGGAAGCAACATGGTGCAGATCGAAAATAATACTAATCCAAACTAAAGTGGTCAAGTTTGGATTAGTAGTACTTTCGATCTGCACCATATTGCCTCCACTTGAATCTAATCCACGTCTCCTTCACCCACTGATATAATAACTCATCAGGATCATAAAATCATATGATGAGACTATTGTATAAAAGTTGTACAAATACACCGGCAATATGCTGCAGAAAAAAAATACAGGAAAAGTTAGCAACAGCGTGGGCATGCACGTAGCAGCAGCGTGCTTTATCAGCAACGCGCTTTGAAGAGAGGCGTTGCTGCTATTAGCAGCAGCGCATTTTATAAAGGACGCTACTGCTATGCAAAGTTAGAAGTAGCGCGGGTAGACCCACGCTACTACTAAAGTTTAGCTGTAGCGTCTTATCAGTAGTGCAGGTACCCACGCTACTGATAAGGTAAAACCTCGCGCTACTGCTAGCCTTTTCCCTAGTAGTGGAGGAGAAAGATCATCTTGTCTCCTTATTGATGTTGAGACTTTCAATAAGAATTATGAAACTCCTCCACACTATGGTCAATACGTGCCACTAGTCCATGTGTTGAACTACGGCAACATCCGTATAAATGGCATGCTAAGATCTTTTATTATTATGACACCAGTGCATCTTTTCCATACATTCTTCTAAAGTTAAACTACATTGCTAACTACGTTACTATTATGATCTTCAACAGAAAATCCCGAAGGATTGTGTGCCTCATTTGATGCATACGAAAGGTCTCATTGATGTTGTTAGCTTACGGCCAAGTCTGCCTACGAGTCACCGCTGTTCATACAAGATTTCTCGAACAGATGAGGACCTCACAATCAAAGAATGGGAAAAAGTTATGAATGATCGTATGGAGCTACTTGGAAGCATCATTGTGTGAAGCCCACGAATTGGAGACAGGATAATCTCCATTCTCCATAATGGAGAGTCAGGGGCTATGTTGTTTATGCTATTTTACAGTAGAGAGGAGCAGCAGGTCCTAGCTAATACTCATGATCATGTGCTAAGAACAATTAACTAGGGTTGGTTATGACTAGGATGATGATGAGTATGACTTGTTATTATGATAACGAGTAGACGTTGTTAGATGACTATGATGATGATGATGAGTATGACTGTTATTATGATAATGATGAGTTATTATGATGATGATGATGCTGGGTTATTATATGAGCATGATGAGTTATTATATATATCAGTGGGTGAAATAAACGTGGATTAGATTCAAGTGGAGGCAACATGGTGCAGATCAAAAGTACTACTAGTCCAAACTAAAGTGATCAAGTTTGGATTAGTAGTACTTTCGATCTGCACCATGTTGCCTCCACTTGAATCTAATCCACGTCTCTTTTACCCAATGATATAATAACTCATCATGATCATAAAATCAAACGATGAGACTACTGTATAAAAGTTGTACAAATACAGCACCAATATGCTGCAGAAAAAAAATAGAGAAAAATTTAACAGTAGCGCGGGCATGCATGTAGCAGCACCGTGCTATTATCAGCAGCGCGCTCTGGAAAGAGGCGCTGCTGCTATTAGCAGCATTGCGGTTTACTAAGCACTCTACTGCAACGTACCGTTAGCAGTAGCATAGGCAAACTCATGCTACTGCTAAAGTTTAGTTGTAGCGCCTTAGCAGTAGCGTCGTTGCCCGCGCTATTGATAAGGTAAAACCCCGCGCTACTGCTAGCCTTTTCCCTAGTAGTGTATGTGCAAGGTAAATAGCAATGATAGTAGTCGATTGTTGTTTAGTTCTCACGTTCTCACGTCAGTGTGCAACTGCAAGCACCAATATGATCTAATAAAGATTTACCTTTTAAATTCCACAGTGAAAGCCACTCGGAGGGTAATATGGTGGAAAAGATATGCCTTGGTGTCAATTCAGTCCTTCATTACATATATCAGATACCAAAAGATGGACAAAAATGGTGAGCAATATTTAGCAAAGTCAGCACTACCTAGACCTAAAAAATCTAGAAAATCACATCATAAAATAATTTAAAATATGGAATATATTAAATTCCATTTAAATTTAACAGTTTTGTTAGAAGGAAGATATGTATTACCCACCAAGTTCATTTACCAGCTGTACATAGGTGTGACTAGTCCTGGCCATGGGCAGCCCGGCCCGGCCGGCCCAGCCCGACCCGGCCTGAAAAAGCCCGACTCGGCCCGGCCTGGGAGCATGGCCGGGCTCGGGCCTAGATTTTGAGCCTGATGGCCGGGCCGGGCCCGGGCCCATCGTTTTTGCGCTTTTCTGTAGGGGCCCGACCCGAGGCCCGGCGGGCTTTTACGTGTTTGGGCTGGGCTTGGGCCCAAAAACCAGGCCCGATGGCAGGGCCGGGCCGGGCCCGGGCCTAGGTTTTTTGCCTCGGGCTTGGCTAAGCCCGGCCCGGCCCGAGGTTTGGCCAGGTATAAGTGTGACCTTCACAACCGATAAACTATGAGAACCATGTTAAACTCCATGTAGTACGTATGTGCAATGCTAAACTACAAAAAAAAGTTGAAGGTTAAGCTTGTAAGTGGTGGCTAGTAGTAAGTACGGTATGATAGTTATTTTTTAGTTCTCCTACATGCTTCCATGCTCCACGTTCCTATGCACAGGAGTTAATTCAAAACAACATAGGATGGTATAAACTGTCGTATATGGTTGGCAAAGTTTAATCATCGAATATAGACCATAAGTTGAATGTCCAGCATCAGAACTAATACAGCGAGAATACATGCCCATACTGGAATACTTAAGGCAGAGGTGACCAGGGAGATAGAAAATCGATATTGCTCCATTGTTGGGATTTTGAGGTGACCGCCAATACACTTGATGTCAACGGCAATTCTTGAAAATTAAGCAACATGTACACCGACCTTTAGTTGAACATGCTGACAGAGGTAGCCCTATACGGAGAAAAAAAGGGGTTAATTAAGGTGTGTGACTGAAATTCCAAAGACATTTGGCAAAAGTGAAGGTCAAGCTTAACGGCTATGAGTTTCGGTTTGTGCTCGAGGAGGGTAACTTTGTTCCGGACAAGAATTTTATTCTGCGTAGTTGGGAGCACCAGACTGATGGAAATAAAAATAGGGGCAACAGTGTTGTGGTTGTGTCTGACAGTGGTGCCTCAGTCTCTAGCCTGTACGTCAAGCTTAATGGCTACGCATTTCGGTTTGTCTTCTCCTTTGCATTTTATTTTCCATTGTACGCATTCACTTCGTACATGGTCTATGCTGTAACAAGCGGAGTACCAACCACTATTCAAGGCTGTGTGCACGTGGTTGGAACAGGTGGCTATGGAGGTTTTTACCTAACATGGGTGGCGGCATAATCTCCAGATCGGTCCACCACCTCTTTTGACATAGGCATACTCTCGGTCTATAGGAATCTACCGTCGCCGACGTCAGTTTTTTCCTTTGTTTTCATCAGAGTTTAGGTGTATGGCTATGTACATCCTAATTATGCATAGGCAAAGTGTTACTCATAATCCTTTGTATCCTTTTGATGCTACATTTTGAGATAATAAAAGCACCCTTTATCAAAAGAGTTTCTGTTTGTGCTCGAGGATGATAACTCTGTTCCAAACAAGGATTTTACTCTGCATATTTGGGAGCACCAGAATGATGGAAATGAAATTAGGGCAACAATATTGTGGTTGTGCCTAACAGTGGTGTGAATAAGGGGGCCAAAAATACCACCGCAGATAGTTCTTCTCCTGTATCCAATGTTAGAGATATATCTTCACAGGTCTACACGCGGATTCCATCAGTGCAGATAGCTGCTGCTCACCCGAAGGCTGCACCTTGGCAGTGATACGTCTCCAACATATCTATAATTTTTGATTGTTTCATGCTATTATATTATCAATCTTGAATACCTTTTATATAATTTCATAAAATTTTGGGGGACTAACCTATTAACTCAGTGCCTTGTGCCAGATGTTGTTTTTCGTTTGATTTTGGTTTTCCAGGAAATATGTACCAAACGGAGTCCAAACGCTACAATTTTTTTGACGTTTTTTTCTGGACAAAAGAGACCCTAGAAGCTTTGGGAGGAGACCAGACGACAAACGAGGAGACAACAAGGCAACAGGGCGCTCGCTAGGGGGTAGGCATGCCCTGATGCCTTGTGGCCCCATGTGGCTCCGTCTGACCTAATTCCACTTCTATAAATTCTCAAATATTGGGAAATCCCCAGAGAGCCATGCGAAACAATTTTTCCGCCGCTGCCAGCCTCAGTTCTTCCATCATCCCATCTGGAGTCCTTTTCTGGTACTCTGCTGGAGGGGGAATCGAGCATGGAGGGATTCTACATGAACTCGCTGCCCTTTCGATGATGTGCGAGTAGTTCACCACAGACCAATGGGACCATAGCTAGTAGCTAGATATCTTTCTTTTCTCTCTTTGATCTTCAACATAATGTTCTCCATGATCTCCATGGAGTTCTATCCGATGTAATATTCTTTTGCGGTGTGTTTGTTGGGATCCGATGAATTGTGGGTTGATGATCAGATTATTCATCGAAATTAATTGAGTCTTTTCTGAACTTTATTATGCATGATTGTTATAGCTTTGTATTTCTGTCCAATATATCTGTTTGTTTTGGCCAACTAGATTGATTTATCTTCAGTGGGGGAGGTGCTTTGTAATGGTTTCAATCATACGGTGTCCTCACCGAGGTCAGAAGTGATAGCGAGGCACGTATTGTATTGTTGCCATTAAGGGTAAAACGACGGGGTTTAAACATATTGCATCATTTTTCTCTATCTACATCACATCATCTTGCTTAAAGCGTTACTCTGTTTGTCATGATCTTAATACCATAGATGCAGGCAGGAGTCGGTCGATTGGTGGAGTAATAGTACTAGATGCAGGCAGGAGTCGGTCTACTTGTCACGGACGTGATGCCTATATACATGATCATTTCCATGAATAACATCATAACTATGCGCTTTTCTATCAATTGCCCAACAATAATTTGTCTACCAACCGTATGCTACTGTTTCGAGAGAGAAGCCTCTAGTGAAAACAATGAACCCCTGGTCTACTTTAATCATATTACTAAAAGAAAAAATACCTTGCTCAAATTTATTTACTTTTCTTTTTATCTACCTACCACTACGAGATTTAATCCGTGCAAGTAACGAGTTCGAGGGGATTGACGACCCCCTTGACCGCGTTGGGTGCAAGTATTTGCTCTTGTGTGTGCAGGTGATGTTCACTAGGATTTGAGTCGTTCTCCTGTTGGTCGATGACATTGGTTCTCACTATGGGACATACTTATCAGCTACTATATTGCTTCACCCTTCCTCTTTGGGGAAATTCCCAACGTAGCTCACAAGTAGTAGAAAGAATTTCTGACGACGTTCTCGGGGAGACATCATTTACTTTATCAACTACCTTCATTTACATTATCATTTAATTGCTCTAATTTTTATTTTTATTTTACCTTCTTTTATTAGTCTCTTTGCAAAAAAATATAAAAAACACAAAAATATTTTACTTTGTTAGTTTGTTTGCTTGTTTGCTTGCAATAATCATGTTTTCACACAAAAACAGGAAATAAAGACATATGGATCCTCATCCACTTACTAATCTTTCCAAATAATCTAATTATGATGAGCCAATTGCTAGTGAGTTGAGTCCACTAGATTATCTTTATGAAGTTTTGCTTGAAAATCGTGAATTTGAAAATTGTGATGAAGTGTTAAAAGAAGAAATTTATAAAGTGATTCATGATAGCTCCTTGAATGAAAGGCATGATTGCATTGATGTTATTGAAAATTCTATTAATTTCAGTTGTGTTAATGATATGCAAAGCTACAAGCTTGGGGATTATAATTTTGGTATGTCCACTACTTATTGCAATGATCATGATTAGGGTGATAATGCTTCTTATGATCTTGAAAATTTATTGAAGCTTCATGATGATTATGTTATTGGTTAAAATGTTTGCAATAATATTGAAAGTGGGTTTGGAAGAATGTCAACTTTAGGTAAAAATAATCCCACATGTTCGGAGAGTGTTCAATCTTATGAAACTTTTCATAAAAGTGGGTTTGGAGAGGTTATGACTCTAGTTGACGTTGACTATTTTGGAAGAGTATAAAAACTTTATGTGTGTGGATCATGGTAAGAATATTTTATTTGATAGTTATATTGTTGAGTTTGATTATGATCCTACATGTAATTATTATGAGAGAGGAAAATATGGTTATAGAAATCTTCATGTTATTAAATTACCTCTCTTCATGCTGAGAGTACTATTGTTTGTCCTTTCTACCTTGCATATGCTAGATATTTCTTTTCTTGATAATTTGTTTGCTAATAAAATTCATATGCATAGGAAGTATGTTAGACTTAAATATGTTCGTCGCATGTTGTATAATGCTCTCTTTGTGTTTCAATTCTTATCTTTATGCAAGCATCATTTAAAATCTCAAGCCTATCTTAATGGCTATAAAAAGAGCTTGTTGGGAGGCAACGAAATATTTATCTTTATGATTCAATTTATTTTTTTGGATGACATGATTATTGCTAGTGTAATTATTGTGTTTTTATCTTTTAATTAGTGTTTGTGCCAAGTAAAGCCTTTGGATTATTTGAATGATAGTTGAATTGATTTTGTCAAAAAATAGAAACTTTTGCTTCCAATGCTGGAACTATTGTCGAGCAATTGAGCGTGATCAATTTCTGATTTTTTCCACATTATTCAAATATAATTTTTTTGTGTTGTCCTAATTTTCAAAATTCCTAGAGTTACAGAAGTATGACTATAATTCAGGTCTTTGCAAACTTTTCTGTTTTAGATAGATTCTGTTTTTGTTGCATAGTGTGCTTGTTTAAATGATGCTATGGACTATATCGGTGGGTATAAGGCTGGAGAAATTATAATACAATAGGTACTATGAAAGAACAATTATGAAGGAGTTTGAAATATTACCTAAAGTTTATGATTAGATTCTTATACTAACGGATCTCACAAGGTTTCTGTTGAGTTTTGTGTGCTGAACGTTTCAAGTTTTGGGTGAGATCACGATGGATGAAGGAATAAGGAGCGGCAAGATCCTAAGCTTCGGGATGCCCAAGGCACCCAAGGTAATATTCAAGGAAGACCCAATCGTCTATGATTGGGGATTCCCAGGATGGTATCCCCTCTTCGGTCCACAATTCATCGGTATGTTACATGGAGCCACATTTTTATTCATCACACGATATGGGTTTTACTTGGAGCGTCTCGTGCCATAGTTTTGTTTTGTTTCCTTGTTAGTTTATGACAATCATTGTTTGCTGGACACACCATTTTGAGAGAGACAGACATTCATTGCAATTTGTGAGAATACTCTATGAGCTTCACTTATATGTTTTGAGCTATGTAGTTGCTCTAGTGCTTCACTTATATCTTTTAGAGTACGGTGGTGGTTATATTTTAAAGAAATGATGGAACTATCATGCTTCACTTAGATCTTTTTGAGAGTGTATTAAATAGGAAGTGGTAATGAGCACGGGTTATAAGACTAGTCCAAAAAGGATAGGTATTTAAGAGTGGTATAATAGAAACTTTCATGTAGATCACTAAATATGAAACGTATGTTTTAATTTTATTGATGTAGTAATATGAAAGGTTATGAGTCCATGATCATTGGTTAGTAAGAATATCAATATTAAAGCTTGTTATTAAGTACTCATTTAAGTGTCCTTTATGGCATGGTGGCGATGTTTAAGCATTTTTATGTCTGACTGAAATCCTTGAGTGATGTCATAACCGGGGGTGCGGAATGGTTAACTCCTACCAAACTCCTCCCTAGGTGCATGCGAGAGTACTTTGCTTCGAGGGCTAACAAAGCTTTCACAATATGTATATGAGTTCTTTATGACTAATGTCAGTCCATGGATAATTACACATTCCTACCTTTCCACAATTTGCTAGCCTCTTTGGTACGTCCATTGCCCTTTCTCACCTAGACAGTTGGTACAAACTTCGTCGGTGCATCCAAACCCCGTGATATGATACGTTCTATCGCACATAAGCCTCCTTATATCTTCGTGAAAACAGCCACCATACCTACATATCATGTCATTTTCATAGACATTCCGAGATATATTTCCATGCAACTTCCACCCTTCCTTCTTATGACATGTGTGTTCATCATCATATTGCTTTTCATGATCATAAAGAGCTGAGATGATATTTGTGTCAAGGCCATCGCTCATCATTGCTGTACATGTTATGCTAGATCATTGCAGATCCTGCTACACTACCTGAGGCATTTTTATAGAGTCATATTGTTTCAGTTATTGAGTTCTAATATCAAATTGTGTAAATGAAAGTGTGATGATCATCATTACTAGAGCATTGTCCCCATGAGGAAAGGATGATGGATACTATGATTCCCCCATAATTCGAAATTAGACACCGTATGAAAAAAAGAGGCCAAAAGAGCCCAACAAAAAATTTAAAGAAAAGAGAGAAGGGGCAATATTACTATCCTTTTACCACACTTGTGCCTTAGAGTAGCACCATGTTCTTCATATATAGAGTCTCCTAAGTTATCACTTTCATATACTAGTGGCAATTTTTCATTATAGAACATGCCTTGCATATTCTGATGATAGGCTTCCTCAAATTCCCTCGGTCTTCATGAGCAAGCAAGTTAGATGCACACCCACTTAGTTTCCATTGAGTTTTCATACACTTATAGCTCTTAGTGCATCCGTTGCATGGCAATCCCTACTCCTCGAATTGATATCGATTGATGGGCCTCTCCATTGCTCGATTTGATGCGAGACTTTTTTCCTTTTTCACTTCCCTCATTGATCTCTATCACTGTATTCTATTCCACCCATAGTGCTATATCCATGGCTCACACTCATGTATTGTGTGGAGTTGAAAATTCTGAAGCGCATTAAAAAGTATGATCCAATTGCTTGGTTAGACACCAGGGTGCTCACGATTCATATTTATGCGGTGAAGGCGAAGTCATGCCATGCTAACATGGTAAAATGAGTGGGGACAATATTCATTAAGCATCGTAAATTTTAAAAAGTAATGATTATGTTTCTTATATTCATGGATATTATTATGTTCGAATCAATTACTTCATCATTTCTCATCATTTATATCGTGAAGAGATTACATGATGAACATGCTAGGTAGCATTCAACATCAAAAATTCTTTTTTTATCATTTACCTACTCGAAGACAAGAAGAAATTAAGCTTGGGGATGCCGATACGTATGCAACATAACTTTAAATTTTTATTGTTTCATGCTATTATATTATCAATCTTGAATACTTTTTATACAATTTTATATCACTTTGGGGACTAACCTATTAACTCAGTGCCTAGTTCCAGTTGCTGTTTTCTGCTTGTTTTTGGTTTTCCAGGACATCTATATGAAACGGAGTCCAAAGGCTACGAAACTTCTTGACAATTTTTTTTCTGGACAAAAGAAACCCTAGAAGCTTCAGGAGGAGACCTGACAAAAAATGAGGAGACGGCAAGGCAACAGGGCGTGCCCTGGGTGTAGGTGCTGATACGTCTCCAACGTATCTATAATTTTTTATTGTTCCATGCTCTTATATTATCAATCTTGAATGTTTTATATAAATTTTTGTGGTATTTTATATCATTTTTGGGGCTAACCTATTGACCCAATGCCAGTTGCTATTTTCTGCTTGTTTTTTATTTTCCAGGAAATCAGTACCAAACGGAGTCCAAACACTAAGAACCTTTTTGACGATTTTTTTCTAGACAAGAGAGACCCTAGAAGCTTCGGAGGAGACCATAGGAAAAGCAAGGAGATGGCAAGGCAATAGGGCGCGCCCAGGGGGTAGGCATGCCCTGATGCCTTCTGGGGCCCACGTGGCTCTGTCTGACCTAATTCCAACTCTATAAAATCTCTAAAATCGGGAAACACTTTTTTCACCGCCGCAAGTTTCTTGTGACGCCCCCGGCTCAATCGTGCACTAATCATACACGCAAATGCACACGATCGAGCCTAAGGACTCACGGGAAGATATCACAACACAACTCTAAAACATAAATAAAGGCATACAAGCTTTATATTACAAGCCAGGGGCCTCGAGGGCTCGAATACAAAAGCTCGCATACAAGCGTCAGCGGAAGCATCAGATATCTGAGTACAGATACGAAACAGAAATAGAAAGGCCTTTAGAAAGGCGGGGCAAAATAAAACACTACGATCGAAAGGCGCAGGCCTCCTGCTTGGGACCCTCCGAACCTACTCCTGGTCGTCCGTCAGCTCGTAGTAGTAACCATCCTCGGGGTAGTAGAAGTAGTCGATCGACGAGGCATCTGTCTCAGGAGCTCCGTCATCTTGGTCACGACAAACTGATATGGGGAGAAAAAGAAAACAAAGCAACCGTGAGTACTCAGAAGTACTCAGCAAGCAAGGATCTACACTACATATGCAACATTTTCAAAGAGAGGCTGTATATGTGGACTGGGCTGCAGAAATGCCAGAATAGAGAGGAAAGCCTAGTCCTATCGAAGACTAGCATCTTCAGCGGTCTTGCAGAAATAGAAGAGAGTAGAACAGTACAATATAATGTAGCAGTATCATTAAGTCTCAACCTCACCCAGAGATCCTTTCTCGACTCCCTGCGAGAAAGCATTCCCAAAGCCATACAGTCATCAACCTCGTCCTGAGATCCCTTCTCGACTCCCTGCGAGAAGCAATCCCAGAGCCTCATATCCAAGTCTCATCTCATCTTCTAGCTGTATCGATCGGGATACAACTCCGAGTGTCCGTTACCAAGGATCCGGCTATGCATAGAATAGTTCTTCCCTGCAGGGGTGCACCAACTTACCCACCACGCTCGCTTAACTCCGGCCGGACACACTTTTCCGGGTCATGCCCGGCCTCGGCCAAACGACACACCGCAACCCTACCTACAGCTCAGCAGAGAGGTCCCCGCCGGTCTACATCCTAAGCGCAAGGGGGTCTTGGCCATCGCCCCTCACCCTCCGGGTCGTTGCGCACAGGGTGGATACCAGCGTCGCCTCGGGTGGCTGACACGATCCGACCGTGCCGCAATGCTGAACTGGACGTCTGTCAGAGCTTTCGGCTAATGCTACGATGCAGAACGCCCATACTATGCCCACGTGATGGTTAGTGCTATCGGGCCAAAGGCCCACTCAGATCACATATCCAAACCGTTAGTACCTTGGGGGCGCGATAACGAGCAGAGACTCACAAAAGATGTGACCCCGTCGCCCCATCTCGAGGACTTGCGGCAAGGGCCAAGAATGCCCGGCCACACCTCGTATTCTCACTCGGGCACCACACTGGCAACCCGCCTTCACAACACACGCGGGTACCCCTCAGGGTCGACCTGCCTTCCAAGTAACAGTGTAAAGTCCAATTATCCATGTGTCCATAACATCAGGGGAATCCGAGGTATCACCCTCGTTGGATTCCTACTTGATGTGTCCGTCAAGGTGAACTCGGAGGAATCACCCTCGCTGGGTTCACATTTGAGGTGTTGTACGACGGCGTCGTTATCGGAAGCGGTGAAGGAGGAATCACCCTTGATGACCACGACCGAATAGCTACTCTACAGAGTTAACATCAGAAGTGCTACAGGAGGTTTCACCCTCGGCACTCGATGGTAACGTTGCAGTGTCGTTACAACTAAGGGGGGTGATGTGCGGTGCCGGGGCCTGGTCTTCAATCCCGTTGAACGGGTCTTCGGATAATCCAGCGGGGCAGTCGGGATAAGTGGGGTCACTGATAGGTCTCTACCCAGCCTATACTAAGCAGTTTAGGTTATGCAGGTAATTATCAACAGCAGGTTACAATAAGCAGGCTATGCATCAGAATAGGTAAAGCAGTAGCAGTAACAATTCTAATGCAAGCATGAGAAAATAGAATGGGCGATATCGGGATGATCAAAGGGGGGCTTGCCTGGTTGCTCGGCGGCAAGGGCAAGGTCGTCAATGGTGTCTTCGGTCTCCGGAGCTGCGGCGGTACCGGGAACTGCGTCGGGGTCTAACGAGAAAGAAGAGGGGGAGGAAAGAGTAAATACTAAGCAAACAAGTGCATGACATGACAAAACGCAGAGCTAGGGGTGTTCTATCGTAGTGCTAGGTAATCCCGGCGAAGGGGAAAAACGTCCGGGAAAGTATTCCCAGTGTCCGGCATTTTGGACAGACGAAATGAGGGGAACGGTTGCATGTTCGGATAGTTAGGGAGGTGTGGCGGATGAACGGAACGCGAATTCGATTCGTCTCGTCGTTCTCAGCAATTTTCATGTACAAATTATTTTCATCGGAGTTACGGAATAAAAGATATGATTTTCTAAAGTTTTATAGATTTTCTGAATTTTATTTATTTATTTAAATTTGTATTATCCAAAACAGTAAACGGTGATGTCAGCATGACGAAAAGATGACATCAGCGGTCAACTGGGGGCCGGCCAGGTCAAACCTGACCAGTGGGCCCCACATGTCATAGACTGGACTAATTAGCAGAGTTAAATTAACTAACCTAATCCTAATCAACTAGCAGGACCCACCTGTCAGTGTCTTATACTAATTACAATTAGTTTAAAACTTGATTTAGGGTTAATTAGGCGCTGGGGCCCGCAGGTCGGTGGGCAACTGTGCCCAGTCAGCACGTTGACCGGTCAATGGGGCCCAGTGGGGCCCGTGGGCAGTGACACTGGGGCTGGGGCCCGCGTGCCACGTCGAAGCCGGCCGGAGCCTCGCCGGAATCGCGCCGGCGAGCTCGTTTCGCGGCGGCGTGCATCGGACATCATCGGGATTCGCCGTCCGGCAACCAAATCGACAGCGGCTAGTGGCATTCGAACGGGAAGATCGAACCGCGTCGATCTACGGCCCTAGCGCGAGCTAAATCGGCCGGAGTTGTGCGCTAGGACTACCGCGGCGTCGCCGGAGTTCGGCCTCGCGCGGGCGCGGCGTGGCAGCTAGCTAGCGGGCGGGCTAAGAGGCCAGGAGGCTCCACGGGATCGCCAGGAGCTCGAGGGTGCCACAGAGGCAAGCCGAGGAGCTCGGCAGCTATGCTAGTAGCAACCATGGCGGACAGCAGAGCTGGAGCTCGCGGAGGCAGCAACTGGGCGTTCGACATGGCGCAAAAGAAAGGCATTCGACGCGGCGCTCACCGTGGGGCACAAGGAAGGACCGGCAAGGGAATCAGAGCAGCAGTGGCGCCGTGGTTGGAGAAGATGGCCGGCGGCTCGAGCTTGAAGAAGGGCTCGATCCCGGAGTTGTAGCGGCCCCCGGCTTGAGCTGATGGCCGGAGAGGAAGGAGAAGAGGTAGGCGGAGCTGGTGAGCGCGTCGGCGAGGCGAGTGAAGGCCGGTGGCCGCGTGCTTCACGGGACCACGGCCATGACGGCGCTCGAGTGTGCGGAGGAAGGCAACGCAGAGGGAGAGGGAGGTAGCTAGGGTTTGTCCTAGGGGTGGAGGAGGGGTTCTTATCCCCACTGGCGGGTGCGGGACGGCGCGGCATCGAGGGAGGAGAAGGGAGGGCCGGGGCGCGGTGTGCAGGCGCGGAGACAACGGCGCGCGCGGGTGAACAGGGGAAGGGGACGGGAGGTGTTGGTCTGGGCCGGCACTGTGTTGGGCAGGCCGGTAAGTGCATAGTAGACTAGGCCTTTTTCGTTTTCTTCCTTTTCTTTTCTGTTTTTCTTTTTCTTTACTGTTTTGCCTTTTAATTTCATTCCAAAAGACTTTTGCAAAATATGAGACATAGTCCAATAATATCAGTGCATTATATGCCACTGTTATAAAAAGGTTTTGAGTCCAAAGGTTTTCATTTGGGATTTTATTTAATTAAAAAGGTATGAAATAGTGCTGTTTTACTGCTATTTGAGTCAGTTAATTAATTTAGTGAATGTTGGTTATGATTTTATAATTATCTGTGGAATATTTGCCATTTAATGAACATTTTAGTTTCTGGGTTTGGACAACTTTTATTTTTACTTTAAGTTTGAATTTCCATTTGAATTTGAATTTGAAAAGAGATATGATACTAATGATGATTAAGCACTGTTGATCATGATGACATGGCATAATCAAAAGGGGATTACTGTAGTTAACCACTGGGGGTGTTACATTTCTGTCCTTCCGCGATCTCATCTAGAGACCTTTTACTGTACTCTGTCGGAGGGGGAATCGATCACGGAGGGCTTCTGCATCATCCTTGCTGCCTTCTGATGATGCGTTAGTAGTTTACACAGACCTACGGGTCCATAGCTAGTAGCTAGGTGGCTTCTTCTCTCTCTCTTTGATCTTCAATACAATGTTCTCCTCGATATTCTTGGAGTTCTATTCGATGAATTGTGGGTTTATGATCATATTATTCATGAAAAGTAATTGAGTCTTCTATGAATTTAATTATGCATGATTGTTATAGCTTTGTATTTCTCTCTATTCTATCCATTTGGTTTGGCCAACTAGATTGATTTATCTTGAGCGTGAGAGGTGCTTTGTAATGGGATCAATCTTGTAGTGCTCTATCACAGTGACAAACTAGGCGTCAAGAGATGTATTTTATTGTTGCTATTAAGGTTAAAACGATGGGGTTTATTCATATTGATTAGGTGTACTCTGTCTAAATCATGTCATCTTGCTTAAGGCGTTAATCTGTTTTTATTAACTTAATACCCTAGATGCATGCTTGATAGCGGTCGATGGGTGGAGTAATAATAATAGATCCAGGCAGGAGTCGGCCTACTTTTCTCAGATGGGATGCCTATATACATGATCATTGCCTTGAATATCGTCATAACTATGCGTTTTTCTATCAATTGCCAAGAGTAATTTGTTTACCCACCGTATGTGATACGTCTCCAACGTATCTACAATTTTTTATTGTTCCATGCTGTTATATTATCAATCTTGGATGTTTTATATATATTTACTAGCAACTTTATATCATTTTTTGGGACTAACCTATTGATATAGTGCCCAGTGCCAGTTATTGTTTTTTAGTTTATAGAATATCAATACCAAATGAAGTCCAAATGCCACGAAACAGTTTGGAGATTTCTTCTGTCCAGAAGACACCCAGGGAGCCAAAGGAGCACATGGGAGGAGGTCTGTGGGGCCCACTAGGCACCAGGGCGCGCCATGGTGGGTAGTGGAGCCCACGGGAACCTTCTCCACCGACTTCCACCTCTATAAATACTCTAAAACCCAAAAACCCTAGGGGAGACGGGGAAACACAGTTTTCGCAGCCGCAAGTTCTAGAACAACGAGATCCAATCTAGAGACCTTTTTCGGCACTCTGCTGGAGGGGGCAACGATCATGGAGGGGTTCTTCATCATCGTTCTTGCCCCTTCGATGATGCATGAGTAGTTTACAACAGACCTATGGGTCCGTAGCTAGTAGCTAGATGGCTTCTTCTCTTTCTTTTTGATCTTCAATACAATGTTCTCCTTGATGTTCTTGAAGATATATTTGATGTAACTCTTTTTTGCGGTGTGTTTGTTCGGATCCGATGAATTGTGAGTTTATGATCAGTTCTATCTATGAATATTATTTGAGCCTTTGCTAAACTCTTACATGCATGATTGTTATATCCTCGTATTTCTTCTCCAAAATTTTGGTTTGGTTTGGCCAACTAGATTGATTTTTCTTGCCATGGGAAGAGGTGCTTTGTGATGGGTTCGATCTTGCGGTGCTCAATCTCAGTGACAGGAATAGACATGACACGCATGTATCGTTGCTATTACGGGAAACAAGATGGGGTTTATTCATACGTGAGTTTATCTTGTCTACACTATGTCATCATTCTTATTGCATTACTCCGTTTTTCCATGAACTTAATACACTAGATGCATATTGGATAGCGGTCAATGTGTGGAGTAATAGTAGTAGATGCAGGGAGGAGTCAGTCTACTAATCTTGGACGTAATACCTGTATACATGATCATTGTCGTGGATATTGTCATGATTATTCGCTTTTCTATCAATTGCCCAATAGTAATTTGCTTACCCACCGTATGCTATTTTCTTGAGAGAAGCCTCTAGTGAAAATTATGGCCCTCGGGTCTATTTTCCTATCATATTAAACCAAAAATACCTTGCTGCAATTATTCTGTATTTATTTTATTTCACGTTTTAGTTAGATCTATTTACCAAAACCTATACAATTTAATCTATCTCAATACCGAGGAGGGATTGACAACCCATCTTACATGTTGGGTTGCAAGTTTTTGTTGTTTGTGTGTAGGTGCTGTTTACATAGTGTTGCTTGGTTCTCCTATTGGATTGATAACCTTGGTTTCATAGTTGAGGGAAATGCTTACCTTTGTTGTGCTGCATCATCCTCTCCTCTTCGGGGAAATACGAACGCAGATATAAGCAATCAGGAAGAATTTCTGGTGCCGTTGCCAGGGAGGATCAAGTCAAGATAGTCTCCCGTCCATTTGCCAATTTCTGGCGCCGTTGCCAGGGAGACATCATCAAAATCTATCGAGAACCTACACATAAACTCTCATCTCCTTGCAATTACTTTATTTGCCATTTGCCTCTCGTTTTCATCTCCCCCACTTCTAAAATATTTTTACAATAATACAAAAATATTTTTTTCGTTTGAATTTTTCTTGTTTGATCTTTTATTCGCTTGCGATCTTGTTTGCGTGGTCATGATGTCTCAAGAAAATACCAATGTTACGACCGAACCTAATAAGATTTGAGTCTCTGTGCTCACTGTGCTAGTCCCTGGATCAATAGCTAGCACACACAGTACAAGATGCAATATCAAAATAAACCACATGTCATAATATTACATCGTAGATCCAGAATTTACATATTACATACCTGCGTAGCTCAAGGCTAACATACAAACAAAACATAGTGGAAAAGCAAATAAAATCTTCATGAAGTCCATCAATACCACAGGCAAATGTTGAGTATAGACATCGTAACCCTACATCGTAACCCTCACTCGTCGTATAAAATCTGCAACATGAAACGTTGCAGCCACGAAGGGTCAATACTTTGAATGTATTGGCAAGTTACATAAGAATTATATAATAGACCTACATCTACATGCAAGGTATAACAAAGGAATGGCTTGTGGTTGTTTTGCAGAAAAGCTAATTTTTCCGTGATAACTACATAATATAATAGTCAATTTTTAATTATGTCTTGCTACAATTAAATACATATGGTTGAATTGGGCGCTCCAATTCCAACCTATCCCAATTATTAAGTTTCCCACTCAATTTTTATTAAAGTACCATCTTTCAAGATCATCCAACAACTGTAATGGTTTAGCTGCTCAAATTTGTCCATAACCGGGGACACGGCTAATCATGATTAGTTTTAAATACTCTGCAGAGTTTAGTACGCTTTACCCACTGGAGCCAACCCGAAGATTGAGACGAAGTCTTTCAGAAGCAGTCCCCTAGTCCCACAGGAGGCCCATCCCAACTATCATAACTACATCTGCTGGCACATCTGGGTAAGGTTTCCGCAACTGATCAACTAAGTCAGAGCCCATTTAGCCGGTTGCCGTACATGGAAGCTACTAGTCACTAAGTCTGTGTGATCTTTTTGAACCTGGGCGGCATTCCACTTACAATCAGAGGGTATAAACCATGATGTTCTTGAAACCACCCTAGCAATACCACTTCCTCCCAGAGGTGAATTAAATCCTTAATTACTACTCAATTAGTTATATATATAATCCTCACATAAGCTCAATGTATACACGAACCAATTTACTGTAGGGTAACGCAGCAGAAAACAAAAATATTCTGACCTACGCACCAGCCCAGGACCACTATGGAGACTGCATACAAGGTTTGATCATTTTCGTTACCGACTCGAAGCGCAGCGGAAGTAGAGTCGATGACGATCGGCGGTGCAGATCCCCGCAGCTAGGATTTACAACCTCCCAACCGCGAGGATGTATACCCTCGTCTTCCCTTCGGACAGCCCTCCGGGAGGCTGTTGAACAGTCCCCCAGACGATGTCGCGGACAGCCCTTCGGGAGGACCTTCGAAACTTGAACGGTCACTCGGACAGCCCTTCGGGAGGACTCACAGAACTCGGACCGTCACTTGGACAGCCCTTCGGGAGGCACTCTCGAACAGCCCCTCGGGCACTAAGATCGAAACTACGACCTCTCTACAGAGTTGCACACATACGGTGTCATATATCCGGCAGGGCTTCGCCGTCCAGAACTAGTTCCCACCGGAACCCAGACAGCCTTTCGGCTCTACGAAACTCTTTTCGTGGGAGGGAGAGAGAAGCCAGATCATTGCAATGGCATGTATGTGAGAAGGGATGAAGTTTGTGGGCAGCCCACTCTCCTCTATTTATAGGAAAGCCAAGGGGTAAAGTTGGCATTCACAAATACCAAAAGTACCCCCACTTTATGTCATTTACATAAAGAATAAAGCAAAAAGGAGTGCCATGTGGAGCTCTGGCCGGCCACCCCTTGGGGGGGCCCCCCAAGGGGGCTTCCTTAGTGCCCAAGGCTTCTAGAAGCCTTTTGGGAAATTTCCCAAAAGGTGCTTTCCATAAAAAATCCCAAAAAGCACTTTCACTATTCACGACGACATTTTTCAGCGTCCGTTCGAACTGAAAATATTTATGTGGGCTTAGAACATTTCCAGTACCCACTAAAATTATTTTCAACGCGTTCTGGGACAATTCCAGTTTAGTGATTTCATCTGCAAAAAGCATCTGAAGCGGTTTCGGCAGCTCCGGAACATTTCCGGTTTTCATCTCCGAAAATTCCAGAAAGTTTCCAGAATGATTCTGGCACCCTCCAAGAATTATCAGGCATGTCCCGAAACCAATTTGACTTTATGGTATCCTCTGAAACAACTTTTCAGTATCACCGGAACTCATCCGGTGACCTCTCTCTGCGGAACTTTTCCGCTGTCCGAAACTTTTCGGTGTCCGAAACTTTTTCGGTGATTTTCTCTCAGACTCCCTGTCTAGTATTCAGCAGATAGATGACCCTTAAGCGTGTGACCCTATAGGTTCGGTGAAGTATAGACATGACACGGAACCCCTTCCGATCAATGATCAACATCGGAGCTGTGGACACCCATATTGACCCCTATACCCACACGAATGAATATTCGAGTGAACCTCCAGTTGCCGTGTGCTATTCCTGTTGCTTCGTGATATGTTACAAATACCCGAGGTGAGACATGTTGGCATTCCCGTGGATCAACACTTGTCCACTATGCTAGTTACCTCGTTACCGGTATTGTTCTCTTTTCTCGTTACCATGTTCCGGCATCCCCGTGATCAAATCACAAAGTGTCTGGCCAGATGATGATGGATACCGTAACACCGAGAGGGCCCAGAGATATCTCTCCATCGCCGGAGGAGCAAATCCCAATCTTGAGCTATCAAGTTACTTGACACACTTTTCCATGAACCCGTAAGCCGTCGTAATAGCCACCCATTTACGGATGACGTTTAACAAACCCCAAAGTTCATGAAGCAAGCATGAAGAAACTCGATACTCTCATGGTCTAAGGAATCATGCAAACATTAACCATCTCTGTGTTATTAACCATTAACTTGTGACGAAAGAATCTCATAGCATAACATCAATCGGGTCGATTCAACACAAATGTTCTGCTAACATTGTGCCCTCAAAATTGCTGGCATAGTCATGCCCATGATCAGGAAAACAGGATCATCATGCAATACTTGAGCCAGTCATAGAGGCTTGACTAGGAATACATTTTATCGTTTATTATTCCACACGTGCATATGAGTCTTCCTCCGAGCCTCATTTTATTTGCAGACTCGAGAACCATAGCAGTTATAGCATGGAACATAAACCTAATTATGAACAGGGAGATAATCAATAACATTTATTATTGCCTCTAGGGCATATCTCCTACAGACTCCCACTTGCACTAGAGTCAATAATCTAGTTAATGCTAATGCACTTCACACCTGTGGGACACCGGTGTAAATATGCTTCGCTTGTGGTATAGCCTGATGTCTAACGGATTTGACGACTTCAGCTCCGTGTGTATCTTTGCATATCATCGCGTTTTCACGCTTTCACAAAATTCATATTTTGTGTGGACTTGGCTTTGTATGTATGCGAATCACAGGTCGAACCTGGATTCCTCAGACTGAGTTATGGAGCAACTACTTGCAGTAGTGTCCCATTGACGAAAGCCATCTTGGAACCATACTAAGTTCATGAATGAACTATATGATTCAACATCTTCTTTGTCACTTTAAAGGCGGCAACATACTTCGCCTCTGTTATAGAATTCGCCACAGTAATTTGTTTGGAACATTTTCCAACTAACTGTGCCACCACATTGTGTGTTACACAAAACCCTTAATTTAAATCGAAAATCTCTTGGAGCATGGATGAAGACTGTATCGATGTAACCTTTTACAACGAACTCTTCATGATCTCCGCTTGCGAGAAAACATGTCATCGGTGCTACTATAGTACTCAATGACCCTTTTTCATTGTTGTCCCATGATCAGAACTTTTGATCACTTTGGTATCTATACTCGCAACAACTTTGGGAGTATTGGACATATCTGGTTGTTTTTACATACCATGGAATACATGATTAATCCAAACACAAGAGTGTGTGGAATCTCCATCATGTATTTTGCTCATCAGTGTTTTGGGACACCGAGTCTTGCAAAAACTCTTTCCATATGACTTCGGCAAGAATTACTCCTTGACGTTTTTAATGCTAAAAGGTTTTAGCATCTTGTCAATATGTATCTTTGCTCAGCCCCATTAGGTAAATCTATCTTCATAGATCATCATGCCTAATATAAAGGCTATTTAGCCCAAGCACTTCATCGAGAAACTTTTTTCAAATGAAGTCCTAATTCGTGTCAAGAAATTTATTTCCAATTAACAATGTGTCAAGCACACAACGTTTTTTAGAAATTTTATTATGCTCCCACTTACTTTCTTGAATCATAAGCATCTTCGTTACCCATTGATGAAGTCAAACCCCTTTGACTATTTCATCAAAACACGAAGATTCCAACTCCATTTTGCTCTCTTCTGTCCATTGCTGAACTCTGAAGTTTGCATACTTACTAGCATCCTCTGGACTGACAAAATACCTTGGACTGTAACACATGCAAGTCCTTGGTTTCATTTCCATCAGATGGAAATCCTATTGTCATCCATGTTTCATATCTCATGATTGAAATATGTATCAATTGCTAGTTCAACCCGAACCGACTTTAAGCATCGCTACGATGAAACAACCTCATCGTAGTCAACTCCTTGAACTTGTTATTGCAACAAGTCGAGCTTAATGGATAAAACATTTTTTATCCGTATCAGTTTTAAGTTCCATAAATATTCGTTAGACTCTAAGTCTTCCGAAAGGTGTATCAAGGTTTTAATCTTGAATCACTTATATGGAAACTAACTCGGGTTGTATTGGCATTTAGCCAATTCCGGAGTCAGGGCCCATCAACGCTTCCTTGTGTATCGTAGGTATACTGTTGTCTAACAACAATATCTCGTTTGCGCACCTGAGAGGTTTGCACGAGCCTTGCCTACGTGGTTCAGCTGCAAGTTTGACCGAAGTCCATACATTTTATTGTAGAGACTTCCGTATCAGTCGCAGTAGGAAAACCTGGAATTACTTCCAAGTCTCTTTCCTTTGATCTGATGACGAAGATACTGTTTATCTCGTCGAGTTGCACTATTCTCCCACTCACCTTTTTGAAAGAACCATTTTCTTCAAAAAGCATACCGTTCGTTGTGGCAAACCTATTTGCCTCGGTATAGTGAGGGAGGAATACCCAATTACTTGAGATAACCTACAAAGTAGCACTTGTCTGATTTGGAATAGGTTTGTAACCTTTTACACAAGCCCCATATTCTAAATGTTAAGAAAAGATATAACATGGTTGGGCGTACCATACCATGGCATCATTTCAACAGACCCGATGGAGCTCTTTTCAGTGTAAAAGCCGCAGTCTCTAAAGCATCACTCTTTAAAAGGGATAATGGCAAATTTATTTATGTCATCTTTGATCTTACCATGTCATAAATGGTTCGATTACATCTTCACGGACTTTCCTCTTGCAGTGGTGTTCCAGGAGGTGCAAGTTATGAAACCCCTTTCACAACTCATCAGACATTCGCTAAACTTGTAACTCAAATATTTCTTTCTGCAATCGAATTGTAGAAACATAATTTTCTTGTTACAATAACTTCTATTTCATATTTGAAAACCTTTCGAATGATTTCAAAAGATCCAGACTTACGTCTCATCAAGTAAATATCCACATATCTACTTGAGTCATTTCTGAAGATAGATAAATCCACTACTTGCAACAACCTTTATCGGACTACACACATCAAATGTATGATCACCAATAAGTTTGTTGTCCGTTCCTTATGGCCTGTGAACGGTATTTCAGTCACTTCTTTTTTCGGAGGAAAGCTGCAAGTGTCAGATGATTCAAAATCAAACGACTTCAAAATACATCATAATGGAATTTATCCATGCGGGTTTCTCCAATGTGACCAAATGCAGTGCCACACTTATGTGGTATTCTTTTAGTCTTGCGACATTTAGCGTCAGTGTTATGGATGTATCATATTACCATCAATATTCATAACATACATCCCATCTAGGATGGAAGCTTGGCCCTTTATGTTATTCATAATACTGAACAACAGTTGTTGTTTTTATGAACAACTCTTTTGCAACAAACATTGTGCAATGGGCTAGAGTGTATGGAACTCTAAAATGAATTATGAAAGTAAACCCAGAGGTAATGTATTATTATCAATATTCATAACATACATCTCATTCATAATGAAAGTATGGCCCTTATGTTATTCATAACATCGAACATCAAAAGTTCTCTTATAAACAAACTTCTTGCAAGATACCTTATGCAATGGGCTAGAGTTTGTGAAACTCCAAACGAATTATAAAAATAAATACAGACGGTAATACACCGATGGAAGGTATAGTAACATTTACTATGTTCCCCGTGTATACCTAAAACTCATTTCTGGCTAGTCTTTCAGGCCATAGTAATTCTTACATCGAGTTGCAACAGAAAGCAATCGAGCGGGTATCTTTGTGATTAACTCACAATACCCAAGAATCAGTGATTAACAATTTAATCATAATTCCCAAGGACTATATCTTTGACCAGCCTTCTATACATCAAAAACTTGTATGACATTCATACATGAGCTGGATATTCCAGTCTCCTTTCTTTCTGCCTTTATACTTCTAACAGTTTAACTTTCAGTATTTCTCCTACTCTCAGAAAAAGCACCGAACTTAAGAGTGGCGTTAGCCCCGGACTTCCTAGGCGTGAAAGTCTTACTAACACCCTTCGGACACTTCCTTTCTCTTTAAGTTGTTGTTTTATTCACCTTTCATCATATGACAGGCGTTCTTCTGGATCCCTCTCTTATCAGTCTAATGCATAGTAAACTCCTTTACTAATAGTTTGCAAACAAACATTGCTTTGGATATCTCATATCTTTTAGCCTTTATCTGTCTCTGAAAATAATTTTCAGATTCCATGAATATCACATAACTATCCAAACTTTCGAAGTTTGGGTCTCATGGAAACAAACATATTGCGCTTGACTGAAATGGAATTCTAGCTTTTGGATCAACGGACGAGAGTCACATGATCCATAGCATAAGCGAGAGAATACCGAAAGTATGCGATAGGACAAAGTCCTTCTCGGCACTCTTGAGGACAATCCTCACATTACGTTACCAACCGTAAAGTTTTAACCAGATATTTAACAGCTATTCAATTTTAATAGGGAAGGTGGAAATGCGAGCCATTATTCTACAACTATTATGCAAATCACACTTAGACAGTGTTCAAAATTAATTGCACTGAGAATTAAAAGAATTAATTCTACAGTGCGCTCCCACTCAAATCAATATCTCTCATAACTGATTGTGAGTGATTCAAGATCCGCATTTCAATTCAACGCCATTGATGGTAGCATCACTGATGACGAAAATCTCAATCGGTAGGCAAACTTGCCAATCACATCTCTATGTGACTCTTGTTCATCTTTCGATGCGTGTGTTCCGAGCTCATGACTTTCATGCCTGAACGTCAAGACAACCAAGTGATCTCGCTGCGAGGTCTCAACTCACCCGCCTCACACATCCCTAATCGTTCGTACCCATGTTAGCATGTGATACCCCGAAAAGTTAGGTGCCGTGACGGTGCTACACTTGGGAGAACACTAACTACTTGATATTTTTGTGAGAGATCACCCTAATAAAAGCGACTACCGTGCAATCAAGAAGGGTGCAACATAAGGGATAAACATCTCAGGCAATTCATAATAGCATGATATGGTATAGCCCTTTCTGACGGAGAAGTCTTGTATTCCTTCGTCTTCGGCATTCACGTCGGTGACCACCTTCGCGAAGATTGCCACCACCTTGTCGATGCAGCAGATAATATTGCTATCTCTATAGCTAATAAAATAATGCATTACACAAGGTTGACACACAGGTCATTTAAAGTGCAATCATATGGCTCCAGCCATCATGCCGAATCATGACACGCAGGTCATGTTAATCAATTTACATTATATAGTCATCTCATACATAATCAAATTATTATGAGCACCGCTATACCACATCACATGCACATGTAAACCCTCCTGCAAAACCAAGTTAGACGCCTCTAATTGGTTCAAGCAAAAACTTGTTTTACGTGGCTTCTAAGGTTTCGAAACAAACCGAAGCTACCAACGTCCATCATCAAGTATGATAATTCAAGTCGCTAGATTAACAATGCGGGGTGTATGAAGCACGAGATAATAAAATCTTGAACCCCATACTAAACTTCGTCATACGCATGACCCCCGTGCAGATCATATCTGCATTGCCCTTTTGTCTGCGAAATTTCATCTTTCTTTTTAACTACGGTGGAATTCAATGAACTGTTAGCACTTCGTTGATCAATCAGGATCGCGGATTGCCAGAACATTGAAACTCCACCATGCTGTTATCAAGATCAGAAATATACAAATTCCAGGGAAGCAACAAGAATATCGGGTAACAGATTTCATTTGCTACCCGCACAAATAATTTTCAGTAATAGAACTCATCTACTACATAATTATATTGTGCAACACCCATACATCTCATGTATTTTAGATCGCAACCTGCATCTACGCATAGCACGGCTCATGATGCCACTGTAGGGTAACGCAGCAGAAAACAAAAATATTCTGACCTACGCACCAGCCCAGGACCACTATGGAGACTGCATACAAGGTTTGATCATTTTCGTTACCGACTCGAAGCGCAGCGGAAGTAGAGTCGATGACGATCGGCGGTGCAGATCCCCGCAGCTAGGATTTACAACCTCCCAACCGCGAGGATGTATACCCTCGTCTTCCCTTCGGACAGCCCTCCGGGAGGCTGTTGAACAGTCCCCCAGACGATGTCGCGGACAGCCCTTCGGGAGGACCTTCGAAACTTGAACGGTCACTCGGACAGCCCTTCGGGAGGACTCACAGAACTCGGACCGTCACTTGGACAGCCCTTCGGGAGGCACTCTCGAACAGCCCCTCGGGCACTAAGATCGAAACTACGACCTCTCTACAGAGTTGCACACATACGGTGTCATATATCCGGCAGGGCTTCGCCGTCCAGAACTAGTTCCCACCGGAACCCAGACAGCCTTTCGGCTCTACGAAACTCTTTTCGTGGGAGGGAGAGAGAAGCCAGATCATTGCAATGGCATGTATGTGAGAAGGGATGAAGTTTGTGGGCAGCCCACTCTCCTCTATTTATAGGAAAGCCAAGGGGTAAAGTTGGCATTCACAAATACCAAAAGTACCCCCACTTTATGTCATTTACATAAAGAATAAAGCAAAAAGGAGTGCCATGTGGAGCTCCATGGAGCTCCACCCTCCATGGCCGGCCACCCCTTGGGGGGGCCCCCCAAGGGGGCTTCCTTAGTGCCCAAGGCTTCTAGAAGCCTTTTGGGAAATTTCCCAAAAGGTGCTTTCCATAAAAAATCCCAAAAAGCACTTTCACTATTCACGACGACATTTTTCAGCGTCCGTTCGAACTGAAAATATTTATGTGGGCTTAGAACATTTCCAGTACCCACTAAAATTATTTTCAATGCATTCTGGAACAATTCCAGTTTAGTGATTTCATCTGCGAAAAGCATCTGAAGCGGTTTCGGCAGCTCCGGAACATTTCCGGTTTTCATCTCCGAAAATTCCAGAAAGTTTCCAGAATGATTCTGGCACCCTCCAAGAATTATCAGGCATGTCCCGAAACCAATTTGACTTTATGGTATCCTCTGAAACAACTTTTCAGTATCACCGGAACTCATCCGGTGACCTCTCTCTGCGGAACTTTTCCGCTGTCCGAAACTTTTTCGGTGATTTTCTCTCAGACTCCCTGTCTAGTATTCAGCAGATAGATGACCCTTAAGCGTGTGACCCTATAGGTTCGGTGAAGTATAGACATGACACGGAACCCCTTCCGATCAATGATCAACATCGGAGCCGTGGACACCCATATTGACCCCTATACCCACACGAATGAATATTCTAGTGAACCTCCAGTTGCCGTGTGCTATTCCTGTTGCTTCGTGATATGTTACAAATACCCGAGGTGAGACATGTTGGCATTCCCGTGGATCAACACTTGTCCACTATGCTAGTTACCTCGTTACCGGTATTGTTCTCTTTTCTCGTTACCATGTTCCGGCATCCCCGTGATCAAATCACAAAGTGTCTGGCCAGACGATGATGGATACCGTAACACCGAGAGGGCCCAGAGATATCTCTCCATCGCCGGAGGAGCAAATCCCAATCTTGAGCTATCAAGTTACTTGACACACTTTTCCATGAACCCGTAAGCCGCCGTAATAGCCACCCATTTACGGATGACGTTTAACAAACCCCAAAGTTCATGAAGCAAGCATGAAGAAACTCGATACTCTCATGGTCTAAGGAATCATGCAAACATTAACTATCTCTGTGTTATTAACCATTAACTTGTGACGAAAGAATCTCATAGCATAACATCAATCGGGTCGATTCAACACAAATGTTCTGCTAACATTGTGCCCTCAAAATTGCTGGCATAGTCATGCCCATGATCAGGAAAACAGGATCATCATGCAATACTTGAGCCAGTCATAGAGGCTTGACTAGGAATACATTTTATCGTTTATTATTCCACACGTGCATATGAGTCTTCCTCCGAGCCTCGTTTTATTTGCAGACTCGAGAACCATAGCAGTTATAGCATGGAACATAAACCTAATTATGAACAGGGAGATAATCAATAACATTTATTATTGCCTCTAGGGCATATCTCCTACATTTACGTCTACATAGCATAGCAAGAATTCACTACCACGGTCTACAACAAGGCCATACTAACTACATGTCAATAGCAATAGCATACTACCATAATATTCCTAACATGCATAATATGGTATTGTGATATAAGACTACATGCATAGAAAAATAATAGGATGAAGGATGATCAAGGTGTAACTTGCCTGGTACGTTTGATGAAGTTCGTCGCACTCACAATTCCTCATAATTCTACTCGTCGCACTCCGAGCAATCTATCGCAAATGAAGGAATCCAAATAAAGAACCATGCCATATAGAAGAATCAAAAGAACAACAAAAAAAAATATGGCAAGGTTATTTGGCAACAATAAAATAAATAGGTTTAATATATAACATAGGATCTATGGTGCTATAATGTGACAGGTGAAGGAAATCAATTCAAAAGAGTTAACAGAGGATGAACTGTTGCTATACAAGATTACATCAAAGATCGTATGGAAGAGTGCCAAGGGTATAGGGAACACAACATAAATGTTGTTTGAATGATTGCATAGGACATACAAGAATTCACTTGCAAAAAGAATTGATGGAATAGGAACACTACAACGCAAGTTATAGTGGAATGAGGTTTGAATTAAATTTAAATTCAAAACAGATCAAAAAGTATTTGAATATGAGTGTTCATAATATTTTTAGCAAGTATTTGATACAAGTGTTTCAGGGGCAAAAGGAATCAATTGGATAGGATATACGGTTTGCGAGATATGGTCTCCGGAAGGTTGAATTCAAATTTGAACCAGTTTAAATTTGAACAGTTCAAACATGTGAAAAATTGGTTCTACAGGATTCTCCTGATCAATATGAGTTCACAGGAAAAAGAATCACCTAAATTGGGCATATGGTTTAAGAGATATAGCTAATTGAAATTAGGTGAAAAATCTGTAAAAAGGACAAAAAGAAAGCTCTGTTTCTTTACTGCTGCTGCAGCTACTGTAGCACACTGCCAAGTGGCGTGACGGAATTCGTCCAAAACAATTCCGTGCGCGCGCGCTCACCGTGAGCAGGGGAAGACGGCAGCGGTCTCGGACGTGTGCTGCGGCCTCCTCCGGTGATCCTCCGGTGATGCTGAGATGGCATGCCGGTGCGGCGTGCTAAGCAGGAGACTACGTTGGGGTCGGTTGCGTCCGCGGGGTCCTCCGGTGACACCTGGAGCAAAGGCGCGGAAGCTTGCTTCGGGGCGAGCTCGATGTGCTCGTTTCGAGGAGTCCCTGTCCGAAGAAAAGGGGTAAGGGTGTGCCAAAGGTCGCCTATAGTAGGACGTACGGGTCAGACAGGAGAAGGAGCTTACGGCGGCGATGGATTTCGTTGCCGGAGTTGCTCGGGCTGGCGGAGATCGGTTTGTCTAGGGAGCTCAAATCGGAGCGTCTGCGACGAGGGAAGATAGTCAGGGAGAGGACGTGCATCAAGACGATTCTGCAGACGAACAGAGGGGCAGGAGGCGGCTTACTGACGACGACATTCACCGGCGGAACTTGGGGAGCTCCGTGCGGTTGATTTCGAAGGCGGCCTGGATCGGAGGTTGCAGTAATCGGACGAGGGGTTTGAGGGGGATCCCTCGGTGGCTTCAGATTGGGGGCGGGGTTGTTTCTGCAGCGGCGGCGCTGTCGTGTTGTAGTAGGAGAGCGAGCAGAGGTAGGAGACGCGTGCGGGCTCCACCACTCAGCGGCAGTGGGAAAATAAGAGAAAGAAAAAAAAACAAAGAGGGGGGTACGCCGGAGAGGTGGGCTGGGGCTGCGCTCCTGTGCTGTGCTGCTGCTCGCGCACGGCGAGGAATAGTTATGGGCTGTCGCTGGCTGTGCGTGTGTGGCCCAAGGTGAACAGTTAAAACTGGCTAAAACAAATAACTTCGAACAGAAGTTTGTTTTGGAAAACATAATACTAAATTATTTCTAAAAAAACAAAACATACATAAAATTATACCAACACTACAGAAAACAGTAAACAATTTTTTTCTAGGTAAAAAAAAGGATAAATGCATAACCTTCTTTTCTAAAATTTATTTTGGGCTTTATAAATGGCCCATAAAACATTTTTCAACTCCAGAGAAACATCGAAATAAAAATTAAAGCATTTCCCTTTTTTACATTGAAGGAGTCATATTTCCTTCTCTCATATTGTTTTCTTTTGAATTGGAAATCACTTTGAAAACTTTAAATATTCTCAAAATCCAATATAAGAGACACATGAATATTTGGGAAAGTCATCTTATTCCCTCTTTTTTATTATTCATTTAAACTCCAAAAGTTTCAAATCCTAGTCAAAATTAACTAACAGCAAGCAACACAAGCAGGTTTTTACTTAAACCTATTTAAATAATTAATATTCCAAAAATTTAGAATTTTGGGATGTTACAACCAAATTGTGTGATTTTTCCAATACTAATAATAATGATTTTATTAGTACTCCTATTGCTCCTCCCGCTGCTAGTGCGGAGTCTTATGATATTATGCCGCTTTGTTGAATCTTGTTATGAAAGAGCAATTTTCTGATTATCCTAATGAGGATGCCACGTCCCATCTAAATTCTTTTGTAGAATTGTGTGATATGCAAAATAAAAAACATGTGGACAATCTCTTTGCGTGATCGTGCAAATATTTGGTTATCATGTTTGCCACGAAATAGTATTGATTCTTGGGATAAGTTCAAAGATGCTTTTATCACTAAGTATTTTTCTCCTGCGAAAATTATTTCCCATAGAAATCAAATCATGAAATTTAAGCAACCTGAGCATGAACATGTTGCACAATCTTGGGAAAGAATGAAATTAATGCTAAGAAATTGTCCTACTCATGGTTTAAATCTATGAATGATTATACAAACAATTTATGCGGGATTGGATTTTGTTTCTAGAAATCTTTTAGATTCTGCCGCGGGTGGTACCTTTATGGAAATTACTTTGGGTGAAGCCACTAAATTGCTTGATAATATTATGGCTAATTATTTACAATGGCATACCAAAAGAGCACCTACTAGTAAAAAGGTTAATTCTGTCGATGAAATTAGTTCGTTGAGTGAAAAAGTTGATGCACTTATGAAATTGGTTGATAGTAAAAATGCTCCTATCAATCACAATGATGTGCCTTTTTCTACTTTGATTGAGCAAAATAGTGATCCCGTAGATGTGAATTTTGTCTCACGAAACAATTTTAATAACAATGCTTATAGGGGTAATTTTAATCCTAGGCCGTTTCTTGGAAGCTCCTCCAATAATTATGGCAATTCCTATGGTAATTGTTATAATAATAATAATAATAATAATAATAATAATAATAATAATAATAATAATAGGATGCCCTCTGATCTTGAGAGTAATATTAAAGAATTTATCAATGCTCAAAAAGTTTTCAACACTATGATAGAAGAAAAATTGAATAAGATTGATGATAGGAGCATTGATAGAATTACTTATGATGTAGAAAACCTCAAGATTAAAAATTTTCTACCCAAGGTTGCTATCAATGAATCAATTAAAGCTCTATATGTCTCCATGGATGAAAGTAAGAAAAGAACAACTATGCTAAGAGCTAAAAGAGAATTTTTAGAAAAAGTTTTTTCGCCCGATTGCTTTCCTATTAAGAATGAAGATGTTAAGATGATTGGTGTTTCTTCTATTGATTCCTTGTTTAGTAAAATTAAAATTGATGATGAGAGGAATAAAGAATAGTCAACTTTAGTTAGAAGGCGTCCTCATAATTCGGAGGGTGAAAATCTTGTTTCAAAAATTGATAAAAGTGGGTTTGGAGACGTAAAAACTTTAACTAGTGATGTGCCCACTCTTTTGGATTACAAAGACTTTAATTATGATAGTTACCCTTTGATTGATTGCATCTCTTTGTTACAATCCATGATAAATTCACCCAATGCTTATGAACAAAATAAAGCTTTTACTAAACATATTGTTGAAGCAAAGATGAAAGCTTTAGAAGAAAAGTTAGAATTAGAGATTTCAATTGCTAGAAAATTATATGATGAATGAGAACCCACCATTAATTTCAAGATAAAAAATTATGAGTGCAATGATTTATGTGACTTGGGTGCTAGTGTTTCCACAATTCCGAAATCTCTATGGGATGTGCTAGGTTTTACCAATATTGGAGAATGTTCTCTTAATTTGCACTTGGCGGATTCTACTATTGAAAAGCCTTTGGGAAGAATTAATTATGTTTTTATTATTGAAAATAGGAATTATGTGCCCATAGATTTTATTGTGCTTGATATTTATTGCAATCCATCTTGTCCCATAATACTTGGTAGACCCTTTTTTACGAACTATAGGTGCTTTGATTGATCTGAAAGAAGGCAATATTAAATTTTAGTCTCCCCTAAGAAAGGCTATGGAGCACTTCCCTAAAACTAGAATTAAGCCACAAAATGAGTCAATCATGAGGGAAACCTATGGAGCAAAAATTGAGGTAGACAATACTTGAATCTATGCATTATGCCTAGCTACGGGCGTAAAACAATAGAGCTTGTTGGGAGGCAACCCAATGAATAAAATATATTTTTTCTAATTTTATTTCTGTTTTTGCGTGTTTACAGAATTATTCTACTGTTATGATTGTGTTTTTATGTTTTAATTAGTGTTTGTGCCAAGTAAAGCCTCTAGGATTATGTTGGATGATAGTTGATTTGATCCTGTTGAAAAACTGAAGGTTTCGCGTCCAGTAGTAGAATTCTTAAAATTTGCTGGAGCATGGAAAAATTCTGAATTTTTTACACATGATTGATATACAAATTTCCCACGTAGTTACAAGTTTTAAGATATTTTAGAGTTACAGAAGTATGATCTTAATTCAGTTTCCTACAGACTGTTTTGTTTTTAACAGATTCTGTTTTCGTTGCATCGTGTGCTTATTTTGATGAATCTATGGATTGTATCGGGGGCTATAAGCCATGATAAAGTTAGAATACAGTAGGTATAATGCTATAACAAAATATGAATGGGTTGCAACAGTACTTAAAGAAGTGAATTGTTTTCTTATACTAACGGATCTCATGAATGTTTTGTTAAGTATTGTGTGATTGAAGTTTTCAAGTTTTGGGTGAGATCACGATGGATGAAGGAAAAAGGAGTGAAGAGAGCCTAAGCTTGGGGATGCACATGGAACCCCAAGGTAATATTCAAGGAGTACCAAGCAACTAAGCTTGGGGATACCCCGGAAGGCATCCCCCTCTTTCTTCTAACGACCATCGGTAATTTTACTTGGAGGTATATTTTTATTCGTCAGATATCATGAGTTTTGCTTGGAGCGTCTTGTATTATATGAGTCTTTCCTTGTTTCGCTTTTTAGTTTGTCACAATCATTCTTGCTGGACACACCTATTTGAGGGAGCCATAATGATGCTATGATTTGTTAGAATTGCTGTATGTGCTTCACTTAAATTTTTTGAGCTATGGAATTGCTCTAGTACTTCACTTATATCTTTTTGAGCACGGTGGTGGTTTAATTTTTGAAGAAATATACTCTCATGCTTCACTTACATTATTTTGAGAGTTAGTAAATTTTGAAGAAATAATCTCATGCTTCACTTAGATTATTTCTTCAAAGTGATAAATATTCAAGGGTGATATAATAAAAACTTTCATGAACATCATTGGATATTATAAACTTGATTCCTTGTAATAGTTTTGAGATATAGAGATAGTAATATGTGATTCATGTTGGTGAGTAATTATGCTTTAGTAAGAGTATTGGTGTAAGACGAAAGTCAATGGTTATGCAATGAAGTTACATCCTACATGTGGTGCATTATTTAGTGTTTGTTATGTTTAATCCTCGTTTATGATCGTTATCGTTTCTTGGTTGGTTGCTTGTCAATCTATTTGCTAGCCTTCATTTGTACTAAGCGGGAATACTGCTTGTGCATCCAACTCCTTAAACCCAAAGTTGTAACAAATGAGTCCACCGTACCTACCTATATGCGGTATTTCCATGCCGTTCCAAGTAAATTTGTTTGTGCCAACTATAATTTGCAAAATGAATTTCCTTTTTGAGTGCCCGTACCGCTCATGAAGCAGCAGGGGGTGGCCAATATTTTCCATGCTAGGTATGTTATTCTCAAGATGAGTGTTTATCCACTTATCATTGCACGAGAGTGTGGCAAGTAATAGGGATGCCCAGTCCCGGAAGGAAAAAAAAATATATGTTGTTCATAATAAATTCCTTGGAAAGTGTTGGTATGGAAGGCACCCGTGGATATGGCTAGCCATGGATTGTGAAAGAATGGTGGAAAAGGAAATAAACTTTATTTTATGTTTGTGAACCACCTATGATTTACCTAGCATGGAAGATATTGGGAATTCTCGGTCATTTTCGTTGACAGGAAAAGCATGCACCTCTACATTTATCTCTTAATTTAAGCTTTGAGCTCTGGCACCACTACAAATCTCTGCTTCCCTCTGCGAAGGGCCTATCTATTTAATTTGATGCAATTTTTATTTTTTGAGTCTCCATCTTCTCTTATAAAGCACCAACTAGGGAACACTATTATCATACTTGTGCATTGGATATAGCTAATTTTTGAATGTGTTTCATGAATGGATCAATGATTGAGCATAATGGGCTGGGGATAGATTTCTTTAGTGTTGATATTTTGAAAGACAAGGTTGCTTGTTGATATGCTTGAGTATTGATGTCCTCATGTCAATTATAGACTATTGCTTTGAATCATCTAAAGTCCAAGGGTCCATGCTACCAAAGGAAAGAATATGCGATGAATATGTTAGGCAGCATTCCACATCAAAATTTTGTTTATATCATTTAACTACTCGAGGACGAGAAGGAAATAAGCTTGGGGATACTGATACGTATCCAACGTATCTACAATTTTTCATTGTTTCGTGTTGGTATATTATCAATCTTGGATGTTTTATATACATTTACTAGTAACTTTATATCATTTTTTGGGACTAACGTATTGACATAGTGCCCAATGCCAGTTGTTGTTTCTTCCTTTTTTTTTACTTTGCAGAATATCAATACCAAACGAAGTCCAAATGCGACGAAACTTTGGAGTTTTTTTTTCTGCGGAGAAGACACCCAGGGAGCCAAAGGAGCACACGGGAGGAGGCCTGTGGGGCCCACTAGGCACCAGGGCACGTCAGGGGGCCTAGGCGTGCCCTGGTGGGTAGTGGAGCCCCAAGGAACCTTCTCCACCGACTTCCACCTCCATGAATACTCTAGAATCCCAAAAAACCTGGGGAGTCGAGGAAATACAGTTTCCGCCGCTGCAAGTTCCAGAACCACGAGATCCAATCTGGAGGCCTTTTCTAGTACTCTATGGAAGGGGGCAATGATCACGGAGGGGTTCTTCATTATCCTTGTTGCTCCCCCAATGATGCGTGAGTAGTTTACCACAGTGGGTCCATAGCTAGTAGCTAGATTGCTTATTCTCTCTTTTTGATCTTCAATACAATGTTCTCCTCGATGTTCTTGGAGATCTATTTGATGTAACTCTTTTTTTGATGTGTTTGTTCGGATCCGATGAATTGTGAGTTTATGATCAGTTCTATCCATGAATCTTATTTGAGTCTTTACTATACTCTTATATGCAGGATTGTTATAGCCTCGTATTTCTTCTCCGAAATTTTGGTTTGGTTTGGCCAACTAGATTGATTTTTCTTGCCATGGGAAGAGGTGCTTTGTGATGGGTTCGATCTTGCGGTGCTCAATCTCAGTGATAGAAAGAGATATGCCATGAATGTATCCTTGCTATTAAGGGTAACAAGATGGGATTTATTCATACGTGAGTTTATCTTTTCTACATCGTGTCATCGTTCTTATTGCGTTACTCCGTTTTTCCATGAACATAATACAATAGATGCGTGCTGGATAGTGGTTGATGTGTTGAGTAGTACTAGTAGATGCAGGCAGGAGTCGGTCTACTAATATTGGACGTGATGCCTATATAGATGATCATTTCCTTGGATATCATCATTATTATTCGCTTTTCTATCAATTGCCCAACAATAATTTGTTTACCCACCGTATGTTATTTTCTTGAGAGAAGCCTCTAGTGAAAACTACGGCCCTCGGGTCTATTTTCCTATCATATTAAACCAAAAATACCTTGCTGCAATTTTTCTTTATTTTTTTTATTTCGCATTTTAGTTAGATCTATTTACCAAAAACTATACAATTTAATCTATCTCAATGCCGAGGAGGGATTGACAACCCCTCTTACGCATTGCATTGCATGTTTTTGTTGTTTGTGTGCATGTGTTGTTTACATAATGTTGCTTGGTTCTCCTACTGGATTGATATCCTTGGTTTCATAACTGAGGGAAATACTTACCTTTGTTGTGCTGCATCATCCTCTCGTCTTCGGGGAAATACCAATGCAGATATAAGCAATCAATATGCTATGTGCTCGAGAGAGAAGCCTCTATTGGAAACTATGACCCCCGGGTCAACTTTTATAATATATAAAAACACAAAAATACCGTGCTGCAATTTAATTTAATTTATTTTGTTTTGTAGTTTACTTTATTACCTACCACTACGAGATTTAATCCTTCCAAATAACCGCCAAGGGTATTGTCAACCCTCTTGTTTGCGTTGGGTGCAAGTATTTGCTTTTGTGTGTGCAGGTTATGTTCACGAGGCTTTGTGTGATTCTCTTACTAGATCGATAACCTTGGTTCTTAACCGAGGGAAATACTTATCAATACTATACTGTATCATCATTTCCTCATCGAGGAAATCCCAACGCAGCTCACAAGTAGCAGGAAGAATTTCTGGCGTCGTTGCCGAGCAGACATCATCAAAACCTATCAAGTACCTTCACACAAACTATCATCTACTTGCTCTTATTTTATTTGCCTTTGCCTCTCATTTTCATCTCCCCTACTTATAATTTTTTTTACAAAATAATAATTATTATTTGCTTGTTTGCTTGTTTTCTTGAAGTTGCTATCATGTCTTATTTTGAGAAAGTTATTGTTGAAAGCACTAGTGAGGATAGCCCTAGTAGTATCTTTAGGAGAAACTTAAACTTTTTAATATCGATCATGACCCTCCGGAAAGCGAAATTCCCTCAAACTTGAAAACTAATATATATCATGTGGGTAGCAGTAATATCATTGGGAAGAATATCATCGAAGAATTCTTTAATTACACGGGAGTCATGCCAATAATTAGAGGATCTATTCTTGATAAAATAAATAGCTATATAAACGCTATTGACATGCTTGTGGTTAAGTTAGAAAAAAATTCTTGCATATTCATCCTGCCTTACAAAAGATATTTTATGAACTCCCCAACATCCATGATCCTAAAATTAAAAATATTGCCACTATTATCCTTATGCGTGAATTTGATTATCTAAGGATTATTTTGCACATAGTGAGAATCTTAGGAGGAGAGTCCCTTATGCTGAAATTATTGAAACTTTGTACCACCATACTTGTGATAAATTGTAATGGATTACTAAGGGGATTGATGAAGGATTTAGTAATGAGTGGTTTGAGGAAATGGCTAGGGAACCTATTGATGATGAGATACATGTTTTATATGAAGATATTTGTGGTGATGATTCTGAATTTTGAGTAATGAATGTTAAAATTACTGAACAAAGTCCTTTCAATGGGTTGAGTTCCCCTAATAAAAAAGGGAAACATGAAAGTAGGGAGTTAATATGGAGAGTTTTGGAAGACTTGTTTAAAAAGGATTTGGAAACTAAGGATGAACTTAAAACTATGCTTTACGCCTAGTTAGGGGCGTAAAACAATAGTGCTTGTTGGGAGGCAACCCAATAGTTTTCTTAATTTTCTTGTTTTTTTATATTTTTTTGTGTCCACACAATTATGCTACTGCTATGATTGTCTTTTTTATGTTTTAATTAGTGTTTTTGCCAAGTAAAACCTTTGGGATGATTTGAAATTTTGCTTCCTGTCCCATAATTGTTCTGGGTAATGGAGTGCAAACAATTTCTTAATTTTTTCCACATTATTAAGATAAAAAAATTATGTTATCCTTTTTTTTACAAATTTTTGAGTTACCGAGGTATGAACATAATTCATGGAGAAGTTAGAATACATTAGGTATTATGCAATAATAAAATATGAATGGGTTGATAACAATACCTAAAGTTTATGATTTGGTTGCAGATCTCACGAGGTTTCTATTGAGTTTTGTGTCTTGAAGTTTTCATGTTTTGGGTGAGAATCTTGGGGATGTCCAAGGAACCCCAAGGTAATATTAAAGGACCACCAAGCATCTAAGCTTGGGTATGCCCCGGATGGCAACCCCTCTTTCGTCTACAATCCATCAGTATATTACTTTGAACTATATTTTTATTAATCACATGATATGAGCTTTGCTTGGAGCGTCGTGTATTATAGTAGTGTTTTCTTTGTTTGCTTTTTAGTTTGCCACAATCATTGTTTGCTGCACACACCTTTTAGATGGACACACATTTATTCGTGATTTGTTAGAATACTCTATGTGCATCACTTATATCTTTTGAGCTAGGCAGTTTCTCTAGTGTTTCACTAATATCTTTTAGAGCACGGTGGTGGTTATATTTTAAAGAAATAGTTGCACTCTCATGCTTCACTTATATCTTTTTGAGAGTCTAATAAATAGTAATGGCAATATGCACGGGTTATGAAATTGGTGCTGATATGATGGGCATTCAAGAGGGATTTAATAAAAACTTTCACGTAGATCACTGAATATGATAAGTCTGATTCCTTGCAATAGTTTTGCGAGATAGAGATGGTAATATTTGGGTTGTACTAGTTAATAATTGTGGTTTAGTAAGAATATTGGTGTTAAGGTTTCTGATTCCCGAAGCATGCACGTATGGTGTTTAGTTATGCTAAGAAGTTGGAGCACGTTCTATTATTGAGTGTCTTCCTTTGCGTGAAGGTCAGGGGCGCGCGATGGTTAAGTCCTACCAACCTCCCTCCTAGGGGCATGCGTAGTAGTAATTTTCTGAGAGGGCTAATAGACTTTCAAAATAAGTATGTGAGTTTTTTATGACTAATGTGAGTCCATGGATTATACGCACTCTCACCTTTCCACAATTTTCTAGACTCTTCGGTACCCTGCATTGCCCTTTCTCACCTCGAGAGTCGGTGCAAACTTCGTAGGTGCATCCAAACCCCGTGATATGATACACTCTATCACACATAAGCCACCTTATATCTTCCTCAAAACAGTCACCATACCTACCTATCATGGCATTTCCATAGCCATTCTAAGATATATTGCCATGCAACTTCCAGCTTTCCGTTATTATGACATACACCTTCATTGTCATATTGCTTTGCAGTATCATATAGCTGACATAGCATTTTTCAATCAGCCACCGTTCATCATATAATACATGTTATGCTAGCATCATTGGACATCCTGATATACTGCCAGAGGTTTCATATAGAGTCGTAAGTTTCAGTTTTATTGAGTGGTAATATTGAGTTGTAAGTAAATAGAGGTGTGATGATCATCATTATTAGAGCATTGTCCCAATGAGGAAATAAAAAAAAGAAAAAAAAGAGAGGCCAAAAATGGCCCAACAAAAAAATGAGAGAAAATGAGAGAAGGGGCAATGCTACTATCCTTTTCCACACTTGTGCTTCAAAGTAGCACCATGTTTTTAATATAGAGCCTCTCCTATGTTGTCACTTTCATATACTAGTGGGAATTTTTCATTATAGAACTTGACTTGTATATTCTGATGATGGGCTTCTTAAAATGCCCGAGGTCTTCATGAGCAAGCAATTTGGATGCATACCCACTTAGTTTTCAGTTTGATCTTTCATACACTTATAGATCTTAGTGCATCCGTTACATGGCAAACCCTACTCCTCGCATTGACATCTATTGATGGGCATCTCCATGGCCCATTGATTAGCCGCATCAATGTGAGACTATCTTCCTTTTTGTCTTCTCCTAATTAATCCCTACCACCGCATTCTATTCCACCCATAGTGCAATGTCCACGGTTCGCGCTCATGTATTGCGTTAGGGTTGAAAAAGCTGAAGTGCATTAAAAAGTATGAACAAATTGCTCGGCTAACGCCGGGGTTGTACATGATTTATATTTTGTGTTAAGAAGATGGAGCATGACAAGGCTATATGATTCTGTAAAGATAACGTTCTTTAGCATTTTTTCATTTGAAAGGCATGTTTGTTTGTTTTATGCCTGAGTATTGATGTCTTTATGTCAAATTATAGACTATTGCTTTGAATCATTTGGATTTTAATACTCAAACCATAAAAGAATGATTACATGATGAACATGTTAGGTAGCATTCCACATCAAAAATTATTTTTTATCATTTACCTACTCAAGGACGAGCAGGAATTAAGCTTGGGGATGCTTGATACGTTTCCAACGTATCTATAATTTTTATTGTTCCACGTTATTATAGTTTCAATTTTGGATGTTTTATATAAATTTTTGTGGTATTTTATATCATTTTTTGGGAAGAACCTATTAATCCAGTGCCAAGTGTTAGTTGTTGTTTTCTACTTGTTTTTTATTTCCAGGAAATCTGTACCAAACGGAGTCCAAACGCAATGAAACTTTTTGATGATTTTTTCTGGACAAGAGAGTCCCTAGAAACTTCGGGTGGAGAACAGATGACAAGCAAGGAGACGACAAGGCAACAAGGGCGCCCAAGCTATAGGAGCGCCCTGATGCCTTGTGGGCTCCACACTACTAGGAAAATTCTTATATGTAGAACTTTACCAGTAGCGCCTGTTTGGGCCCCCACGCTACTGGTAAGTACCAGTAGTGCCTGGTACAAAATGCGCTACTCCTACTGCGTAGGAGTAGCGTTGGTTACCCTGGGCCGCGCTGCTGTTACGTGGGCCACAGTGCCACAACACTAGCCCACTTAGCTGTAGCGTGGGCTATGGGCCGGCGCTACAGCTAGTGAACTTAGCAGTAGCGCCGGCCCATACACGGCGGTACTACTACACCAAGTGTAAACCACACTCGGCCGCCGCCCCGCACCCTCACTTCGTCCATTCCTCCCAGCCTCCACCCTCCCCCGCCCCGGTTAGGGTTCCTCCCAGCCGCCACCCTCACTGCCGCTGTAGGTCCCCTCGTCGCCGTTGCGGGTAATGCTCATCGCCCTCCGCTGCTCCTCCCCCCTTTCACTGCCCCCTCTCTCGCTGCCCACGTGCTCTCGCCACCACCCTCCGCTGCTCCTCCCCCTCTCTCGCCGCCCGTCACCTTCTCACTCCCCTGCTGCCCCACACCGGCCACTGCCCCCCCCCCACTCGGCCCCCGCCCCCACTCTGGCCGCCTCCCCACTCCCTTGATGCCCCAGTCCACCACCGTCGCCACTCCGGCCGCCGCCCCCACACTCCAACCCCCCCGGCCACTCCGCCACCGCCCCACTCTGCATATTATTGTATAGATGCTTAATTAATTGTGTGTGTGTGTGTTTGTAGTGTATATTAGGATTGATGACATTGTAGAGGTAGGCTTAGGTGAATGTTTGTTGGTAGAGGTAGGCTTGTGTTGTTTGTAGTGTATTAGGATTGACATTGTTAATTTGTTACTAATTATAGTGTAGTTTCCCTAGTGTCATTGATATATATGAGATGTTTCCCTAGTGTAGTTTCCCTAACATTGAAAATAAACCCTATGATGTTTTTCCCTGTAGTTTCCCTAACATTGAAATAAACCTATGATGTTTCGCTAACATTGACATAAACCCTATATTTGTCTATCTGATGAATCTATGCATTGTTTCTATCTATCTGATGTCTTGTCTCTATCTGATGAATGTTTGCGTTAGAACAAATATTGATGTTTAATTAACTCTATCCAATCAATGCTTATAATAGAAAAATGGCGCCACCACCATGTCGATTGTGCAAGTCAAGGTGCGCCAGCAGCCTTGTAACTAGCACACAGTTCGGCATCTACTTCCAGCCGAGTTTTCTTCATGTGGCGGTAACAAATTATATGAAACTTGTAACAACTATTTTGTTTTTAGTGTTATTGCCATTAATGCATTGTGTATATATCATTTTGCTTTTTTACACAGATCGTCCCATGCAATGTGAGGTTGAAAATCAACAAGCTGACCGGAGACACTGTGACCTTTGAGGCTCCTGGGGGCCCCTACACTATGGAGGTCGAGAAAGGACGAAATATGCGCAGATGGGAGGAGATGGATGGGTCCGTTTCATCGCCCACATGGGTATCACTGGTGGTGAGTTGATCAGCTTCTCCTTCACAGTAGAAAGACCCAAGCTGGCCATCATTTATGTCAACACGGAGGAAGATGATAAGGACCCACTTGATGAAGCCATCTATGCTCAAGGAATGAGGCTGAGCGAGGAGGAGGTGGGCAACCTATAGGACATAATTCCGCCACGTGCTGACTTCGTCAGGGTGCCATTCGGGACCCGCCTGACAAGTACCATGGTTAATTGGCATGTCATGGTATGTTATACTTACTGTAGTAATTCGATGATATGCTTTATTGTTCTAATTTGATGATATTCTTAATGTAGAATCCGATCATATGGATAGTGTAGAATCCAATGATATGCTTAGTGTAGAATCCGATGATATGCTTAATTAGTGAAGAGTCCAATGATATGCTTAGTGAATCCAATGATATGCTTAGTGTAGAGTCCAATGATATGCTGTGTAGAAGCTAGCCGATGATATGCTTTAGTGTAGAGTCCGATGACATGCTTAATTAGTGTAGAGTCCAATTACATGCTTACTGTAGAATCCGATGATATGCTTTAGTGCGTAGCTAGAGTCCAATGATATAAATGCTTACTGTAGAATCCGATCGATGATATGCTTTAGTGTAGCTAGAGTCCAATGATATATATGCTTACTGTAGAATCCGATCGATGATATGCTTTAGTGTAGCTGGAGTCCAATGATATATATGCTTACTGTAGAATCCGATCGATGATATGCTTTAGTGTAGCTAGAGTCCAATGATATATATGCTTAGTGTAGAATCCAAGGAACTGTTAATAGTGTAGAATCCATACTTATTAGTAGAATTCATGCTTAGTAGAAATGTAGTACTGTCTTTTGATAATGTAGAAATCTATACTTAGTAGAAATATATTTGCAAGTGTATGTGCGAGTCTACTTATAATTGATATGTTTTTCTTATTCAGAAATTGCCAAAGAGCCTATCTGTGAGTTGTGGAATCGAGCCTGATGAAGAAGGCTCTGCTGGAATACGCCTTACCCCAAGGGGCTCCGTCAACACCTGTGCGTACGGCGTGGACACGGACGGTCGCACACACTTAAGCTCGGTTGGGTGGAAGAGCTTCCTCATTGGCAAGAATCTTCATGTTGGACAGGCCATCCTAATTACTATCAGGAACACCCACCGCCAAGGCTTGAGGATGATGATCGTCATCGATATCATCTAGAACTATATATGTGTGTGGCTGCTGAACCATATATATGCTACTATGACTACCTAGTAGACTGCTCATCAACTATTAGTTCGCCATATGAGATCTATCCATGCATGTTGACTATATATGAGTACCTATAATGTTTGTGAGATTGTGGTTATATTAAATCTGGTATTATGGTTAATGATATTGTTATATGAGTACCTAGTATTTGTGAAATTGCAGTTTATTGAAACGGGTACTGTTCTACAATATAGAAAGCAGAAAAAATGTTGAATGATACAGTAGTAGCGCGGGGGACAGGAAATGCACAACAGCTAAAAAGTAGTAGCGCGTGACAGAATAGCGCTACTGATAAGGTGACTAGTAGTAGCGCTGGTCTAAACCAGCGCTACTACTACCAGTTAGCTATAGCGCCGTAGTAGTAGCGCGGCTACCCGCGTTACTGATAACCATAAAACCCGCGCCACTACTAGGGTTTTCCCTAGTAGTGCCACGTGGCTCCGTCTGACCTAATTCCACCTCTATAAGTTCTCTATAATCGGGAAACCAATAGATAGACACCCCAAACACTTTTTCCGCTGTCGCAAGTTTCTATTCTTCTGCGATCCCATCTAGAGGCCTTTACCGGTGCTCTACCGGAGGGAGAATCGATCACTGAGGGCTTCTACATCATCCTTGCTACCTTCCGATGATGCGTGAGTAGTTTACCACATACCTACGGGTCCAAAGCTTGTAGCTAGATTGTTTCTTCTCTCTCTTAGATCTTCGATACAATGTTCTCCTTGATGTTCTTGGAGTTCTATTCGATGTAATCTTCTTTTGTGGTGTGTTGGGTTTATGATCAGATTATTCATGAAAAGTAATTGAGTCTTCTCCGAATTTAATTATGCATGATTGTTATAGCCTTGTATTTCTCTTCGATCTATCCACTTGGTTTGGCCAATTAGATTGATTTATCTTTAGTGGGAGAGGTACTTTGTAATGGGTTCAATCTTGCGGTGCTCTATCCCAGTGATGAAGTAGGGGCCAAGACATGTATTTGTATTGTTGCCATTAAGGGTAAAATGATGGGGTTTATTCATATTGATTCGGTTTACCTTGTGTACATCACGCCATCTTGCTTAAGGCGTTACTATGTTTTTCTTAACTTGATACCCTAGATGCATGCTGGATAGCGGTCGACGGGTGGAGTAATAGTAGTAGACGCATGTAGGAGTCGGCCTAGTTGTCTCGGACATGATGCCTATATAAATGATCATTGCCTTGAATATCATCATAATTATGCGCTTTTCTATCAATTGCCCAACAGTAGTTTGTTCACCGACTGTATGCTACGTGCTCGAGAGAGAAGCCTCTAGTGAAAACAATGGCCCCTGGGTCTACTTTTTATCATATATAAAAAACAAAAATACCTTTCTACAATTTTATTTCTTTTATTTTGTTTTGAAATTTACTTTATTACCTACCACAACGAGATTTAATCGTTGCAAATTACCGCCAAGGGGATTGACAACCCTTTTGTTTGTGTTGGGTGCAATTATTTTCTTTTGTGTGTGCAGGTGTTGTTCCCGAGGGTTAGTGTGGTTCTCCTACTGGATTGATAACCATGGATCTTAACTGAGCAGAATACTTATCTATACTGTACTACATCATCCTCTTCTCTTCGAGGAAATCCCAATGCAACTCACAAGTAGCAGGGGTGCCCTGATGCCTTGTGGGCTCCACATGGGTCCGTCAGGCCTAATTCCACATCTATAAATTATCAAATATTGGGAAACCCCCAGAGAGTTACGTGAAACAATTTTTACGCCGCCACAAGCTTCTGTTCTTTTGTGATCCCATCTGGAGGGCTTTTTTGGTACTCTGCCAGAGGGGGAATCAATCATGGAGGGCTTCTACATCAACCTTTCTGCCCTTTCGATGATATGTGAGTAGTTCTCCATAGACCTACTGGTCCATAGCTGGTAGCTAGATGTCTTCTTCTCTCTCTTTGTTCTTCAATACAATGTTCTCCATGATCTCCATAGAGTTCTATCCGATGTAATCTTGTTTTGCGGTGTGTTTGTTGGGATCCAATGAATTATGGGTTTATGATCAGATTATTCATTGAAAGTAATTGAGTCTTTCTGAACTCTATTATGCATGACTGTTATAGCTTTGTATTTCTCTCCGATCTATCCGTTTGGTTTGGCAACTAGATTGATTTATCTTCAGTGGGATAGGTGCATTGTAATGGGTTCAATCTTGCAGTGTCCTCACCCAGTGACAGAAGGAGTAGCGAGGCACATATTTTATTGTTGCCATTAACGGTAAAATGATGGAGTTTAAACATATTGCATGGTTTTAGTGTATCTACATCATGTCATCTTGCTTAAAGTGTTACTCGGTTTGTCATGAACTTAATACCTTAGATGCAGGCAGGAGTCAGTCGATTGGTGGAGTAATAGTAGTAGGTGTAGGCAGGAGTTGGTCTACTTGCCACGGACATGATGCCTACATGATCATTTCCATGAATAACATCATAACTATGCTCTTTTGTATCAATTGCCCAACAGTAATTTGTTTACCCAATGTATGCTATTGTTTCGAGAGAGAAGCCTCTAGTGAGAACTATGGACCCCAGGTCTACTTTAATCGTATTATTAAAACAAAAAATACCTTGCTGCAATTTATTTACTATTCTTTTTATCTATCTACAACTACATGATTTAATCCTTGCAAGTAACGAATTCAACAGGATTGATGACCCTCTTGCCAGCGTTGGGTGCAAGTATTAGCTCTTGTGTCTGTAGGTGCTGTTCTATAAGATTTGCGTGGTTCTCCTATTGGTTCCCTAACCTTGGTTCTCACCGAGGGAAGTACTTGTCATCTACAGTATTGCTTCACCCTTCTTCTTCGGGGAAAATATCAATGCATATCACAAGTAGCACGTAGCCAGTGGCCTACTCAGCTACAGGTAGTCGTCTGGCTTCCTCGGACGGCCATGCTCCTATAGTCGGTCGGGTAGTGCCCATCTCTGCTGCTGCTATGGACGAACAGGAGGGCTACGACGACATCCTACCAGGCAACCTTGCGACTGTTATGGCCCAACCGTAGGGTGGTCTGCAGCCTTCGGCCTGCTCAGGCATGGGCTGCGTAGTACAGCTTGCTGCTACACCATCTACAATACCATCTAAGATGGCTTCTTTGCCAATGTCTTCATCCGCTGGTCGCTCGGCAGATCCTACACCAGCAATACTCATTGTGTCGCCGGTGCCTATGATGTATGGTGGGATGGCCACCTCACTTCGCCATAGTGGACGCCACTTGATCGCCCCAGACGATTCTTCTCCGATGGATGAGAACTCATTGGCGAAGGCGATGCATCGTCAAGCCACCCGCAACTTGGAATCCACACCAATTTTATCTTCCACAAAATCATTTATTTCTTTTTCATACACTCGCATTTTCTCAAATTTAAAGAATGTTGGTGTTTCAATGGGAAATAATGACATTGATATGTGTGTGTTGGTTGGGGTGCTCAAAAGCATGGAGATAGACCGACTAAAGGTTTCTCCTAAGTGTATGAGCCCCTTATTTGACCTTGATACTGAGGAGGAGGAAACGGAAGACACACCTGATGGTCCACTTCTTTCACACTTGACTGGAGAGACCAATGAGGTTGGATTGGAGATGAAACGAGACTTGGGTCCATCTTTTGTGACTTCATAGTGTCGTCACGTAAATCTCCCACTCCTCTAAAAAAAAGAGGCTCCCAAGAAGGCGAAGACTCCCACCCCTACACGAGTTTCCACATGAGAGGCATGTTTTGGAATAGCAGAGGTCTAAAATACTTGGCTAAACATAAACAAGTTGGTGATTGTGTACATGAACTTGTGCTGGACTTTGTGGCTATTTCCGAGGCCAGTAAAGGAAACTTCCATGCGTATGTTTGCTACTTGTGAGCTGCCTTGGGATTTCCTCGAAGAGGAGAGGATAATGCTGTACAATAGAGATAAGTATTTCCCTCATTTATGAAACCAAGATTATCAATCCAGTAGGAGAACCAAGCAACACTATGTAAACAACACCTGCACACAAACAACAAATACTTGCAACCCAACATGTAGACGGGTTGTCAATCCCTCAACGGTTACGAGCAAGATTAAATTGTATAGTTTTTGATAGATAGATCTGACAAAAATACAAAATAAAATAAATAAATGAAAATTGCAGCAAGGTATTTTCAGTTTTAATATATGATACAAGATAGACTCGGGGGCCATAGTTTTCACTAGAGGCTTCTATCAAGAAAATAGCATACGATGGGTAAACAAATTACTATTGGGCAATTGATAGAAAAGCAAATAATTATGACGATATCCAAGGCAATGATCATACATAGGCATCACATCCGAGATTAGTAGACCGAAACGATTCTACATCTACTACTATTACTCCACACATCGACCGCTATCCAACATGCATCTAGTGTATTAAGTTCATGGAAAAATGGAGTAATACATTAAGCAAGATGACATGATGTAGAGAAGATAAACTCACGTATGAATAAACCCCATCTTTTTACCCTTAATAGCAATGATACATATGTGTCATGTCCCTTCCAGTCACTGGGATTGAGCACCGCAAGATCGAACCCATTACAAATCACCTCTTCCCATGGCAAGATAAATCAATCTAGTTGGCCAAACCAAACCAATAAATCGGAGAAGAAATATGCAGCTATATTAATCATGCATAAAAGAGTTTAGAGAAAACTCAAATAATATTCATGGATAGGTCTGATCATAAACTCACAATCCATCGGATCCCAACAAACACACCGCAAAAAAGAATTACATCGGCTAGAACTCCCAGAACATCAAGGAGAACATTGTGTTCAAGAACGTCGAGAGAGAAGAAGCCATCTAGCTACTAACTATGGACTCGTATGTCTGTTGTAAACTACTCACGCAACATCGGAGGGGAGGCAAGGTTGATGTAGAGCCCCTCCGTGCCCGTAGGTTTGTGGTAAACTACTCACGCATCATCGGAGGGGAGTTAAGGTTGATGTAGAGCCCCTCCGTGATTGATTCCCCCTCCAGCAGAGTGCCAGAAAGGGTCGCCAGATGGGATCTCTCGAGAACAGAGGCTTGCGGCGACGGAAAAATTATTTCGTGGACTCCCTGGTAGGTTTTCTAATTTTGGGGAATTTATAGAGGCGGAGTTAGGTCAAACGGAGGCTTGTGGGCCCCACTAGGTACCAGGGCGCGCCCCAGGCCCATGGCGCACCCTGGTAACTAGTGGGCCACTCCTACGTCTTCTCGTTCTTTCCCGAAGCTTCCAGGGTCTCTTAGTGCCAGAAAAAAATCTCCAAAAAGTTTCGTGGCATTTGGACTTTATTTGGTACTGATATTCCGCAAAGTCAAAAACAAGCCAAAAACAGCAACTGGCACAGGGCACTAAGTTAGTAGGTTAGTCCCAAAAAAATGATATAAAGTTTCTTGTAAATATATATAAAACATCCAAGATTGATACTATAATAGCATGGTACAATCAAAAATTATAGATATGTTGGAGACGTATCAAGCATCCCCAAGCTTAATTCCTGCTCGTCCTTGAGTAGGTAAATGATAAAAAACATAATTTTGATGTCGAATGCTACCTAACATAATCATCATATATTCTTTTCTTTGTGGCATGTACATTTGGACTTGAATGATTCAAAGCAGTAGTCTATAATTTTACATGAAAACATCAATACTCAAGCATATCAACAAGCAACAATGTCTTTCAAAATATCAATGCTAAAGAAAGCTATCCCTAGCCCATTATGCTCAATCATTGATCCATTCATGAAACACACTCAAATATTAGCGACATCCAATGCACAAGTATGACAATAGTGTTCCCTAGTTGGTTCTTTATAAGAGAAGATGGAGACTCAAAATTAAAAAAAAATTGCATAAAAGTAAATAGAAAGGCCCTTCGCAGAGGGAAGCAGAGATTTGTAGAGGTGCCAGAGCTCATAGCTTAAATTGAGAGATAAAATTATTTTGAGAGGCATGATTTTCCTGTCAATGAAAACGACCGAGAATTCCCAATATCTTCTATACTAGATAAATCATAGGCGGTTCCCAAACAGAAAGTAAAGTTTATTTCCTTTCCACCATTTTTACACAATCCATGGCTAGCGGTATCCACGGGTTCCTTCCATGCCAACACTTTCCAAGGAATTTATTATTAACATCATATTTAAAAAATTCTTTTCGGGCCTGGGCATCCCTCCTATTACCTGCCAAACTCGTGCAATGACAAGTGAATAAACACTTATCTTGAGAATAAAATACCTAGCATGGAAAATATTGGCCACCCCCTGCCGCTTCATGAGCGTTACGGGCACACAAAACGGGAATTCATTTTGAATATTAGAGTTGGCACATACAAAACGACGTGGAAATACCGCATATAGGTAGGTATGGTGTACTCATTTGGCACAAACTTGGTTTAAGGAGTTGGATGCATGAGCAGCATTCCCGCTTAGTACAAATTAAGGCTAGCAAATAGATTGAGAAGCGACCAACCAGAAAATGAAAACGGTCATAAACACGCATTGAACATAAGTAACACTGAATAATGCACCACAGTAAGGATATAACTTTGTTACATAACTATTGAATTTCATGGTTGCATAAGGAATCAAAACCTTAACACCAATATTCTTACTAAAGCATAATTAGTCACCAACATGAATCACATCTCACTATCTTCATATCGCAAAACTATTGCAAGGAATCAAGTTTATAATATCAAATGATCTTCATGAAAGTTTTTATTATATCCCTCTTGAATATTCATCACTTTGGGACCAAATTCATATCTGGTGCAAATTACCGTTACTATTATCAACTCTCAAACAGATTTAAGTGAGGCACGAGAGCATAAATATTTCTTCCAAATATATCATATCAACTCTCAAAATAATATAAGTGAAGCATCAGAGTGCATTTCTTCAAAATTTACTAACTCTCAAAATAATATAAGTGAAGCATGAGAGTGCATTTCTTAAAATAAAATCACCACCGTGCTTTAAAAGATTTAAGTGAAGCACTAGAGCAATTGCCTAGCTCAAAAAATTTAAGTGAAGCACATAGAGCAATTCTAACAAATCATGATAACATATGGCTCTCTCAAATAGGTGTGTCCAACAAGGATGATTGTGACAAACTAAAAAGAAAAAAAAAGTAAAGACTCATATAATACAAGACGCTCCAAGCAAAACTCATGATATGTGACGAATTAAAATATAGCTCCAAGTAAAATTACCAATGGCCATTAGAAGAAACAGGGGATGCCTTCCGGGGAATCCCCAATCTTAGTTGCTTGGGATTCCTTGAATATTACCTTGGGATGCCTCGTGCATTCCCTAGCCACTCCTTATTCCTTCATCCATCGTGATCTCACCCAAAACTTGAAAACTTCAATCACACAAAACTTAACAAAAACCTTCGTGAGATCCGTTAGTATAATAATGCAAATCATCACTTTATGTACTGTTGGAAACCCATTCATATTTTGTTATTGCATTATACCTACTATATTCCAACTTTACCATGGCTTATACACCCCCTCCCCGCACACAATCCATAGATGCATCAAAATAAGCACACAATGCAATGAAAACAGAATATGTGCAAAAAAGAACAGTCTGTAGTAATCTAAACATTGACCATAATTCTGTAAATCGAAAAATTCTGAAAAATTATGACAAAACGGGAAATTTTTAAAGCAATTATGTGTAAAAAAATTCAGAGCAAAATCACATTTCTGTGAATATACAAAATTCCAGAACTGGGCACAAAAGTTTGTATTTTTTAACAGAATCAAATCTACTTACACCCAAACCATCCTAAAGGCTTTACTTGGCAAAAACACTAATTAAAACATAAAAATCATGATCATAACAGTGGAATAATTATTTGAACATTAGAACACAGAAAATAAACCAGAAAAGATAAGATAACTATTGGGTTGGCTCCCAACAAGCGCTATTGTTTTATGCCCCTAGCTAGGCATAATGCATAGTTTCAAGTATTGTCAACTTTGGTTTTAGTTCCATAGGTAGCCCTCATGATTGAGTCATCTGGTGGTTTAATTCTAGTTCTAGGGAAGTGTTGCATACCCTTCTTTAATGGAAACTGAAATTTAATATTCCCTTCTTTCATGTTAATCATGGTAGCTATAGTTCGTAGTAACTGTCTACCAAGTATTATGGGAAAAGATGGATTGCAATCAATATATAGTACAATAAAATCTATGGGCACATCATTCGGCTTTTTAATAGTAGAATCCTCCAAGTGCAAATTAAGAGAACATTCTTCCAAATTAGTACAACCTAGCACATCACATAGAGATTTCGGAATTGTGGAAACACTAGTACCCAAATCACATAGAGCATTGCACTAATAATTTTTTATCTTGACTTTAATGGCGGGTCCCCATTCGTCATATAATTTTCTAGGAATTGAAATCTCTAATTCTAGCTTTTCTTCTAAAGCTTTCATCATTGCTTCTACAATATGTTTAGTAAAAGCTTTATTTTGTTCATATACATTGGGTGAATTTAGCATGGATTGTAACAAAGAAATACATTCAATCAAAGAACAACTATCGTAATTAAAGTTTTTGTAATCCAAGATAGTGGGCACATCACTAGTTAAAGTTTCACTACTAGGAAAATGCTTATACATAGAAGTTTACCAGTACCATTTGTTTGGGCCCCCACGCTACTGGTAATTACCAGTAGCGCTGGGTACAAAGCGTGCTACTGGTATGGCTTAGCAGCAGCGTTGGTTTCTCTTGGGCACACTACTGGTAAATGTGCCACACCACACCACCAGGTCAATAAATATTAGTAGCGTCTGTCGTCTACCCAGCGCTACTATTAAATTCAGATCTGTAGCGCCTGCTCTCAGAAACACGCTACTGTTATTTCTTCTATGTGTAAACTTGTGGGCCCTTTTACCAGTAGCGTGTTTTTCCTGCCGGCGCTATAGCTAATAGAACTTTACTAGTAGATATTTTGGCTGGCGATCATAGCTGTAGCGCGCATTGGTGGCCAGCGCTACCCGTTATGGTCGCCAGCCAAAATACCTACCACCTTCCCCCCCTCTTGTTGCTCCCCCTTCCTTTCCCCCCCTCCTCTTGCACTTGCTTGTTCCTTTCAATGCTTCCCCTCCTCCCCCTCTTCTTTTCCCCTCCACCACCCCCTCCATTAATGCCCTCCCTCCTCCCTCTTTCTTTCTTTGCACCTCCACCCACCTCCATTAATTAATGGCCTCCCTCCTCCATCTCTCTTTCTTTGCCATCCACCCATCTCCACTAGCTCTCTCTCTCTCTCCCTAGCTAGTTAGAGCTATATGTAGGTACCTCACTATCTAGAGATACTAGCTAATTAAGAAGGTGCTCGATATCCCTCTCGACACATAGGTGAGCAAAAAAAAGTTTGTGTGCGATAGGACCGAAACTATATATGCGCGATATGAGAATATACCGAATTATGTGTGGCATGTGAGTTGCCTATATTGTGTATTTGTTGAAATGTGGGTGACATGAGTTGCCTATGTTTTGCCGAAATGTCGATTCAATTCTGTTTCAGTGAATTTTGGGCAAACTCAATATGTCCTATGTTTAGGGAAGGTCATGCCGAATTTTTGTATGAATTTGATCCATGCATGCATACGTGGTTATAATATTTTGCTCCGCGCTGGTGATCATGAAGGTCAATGGAAGGATGGTGGAAAGAGACTGGCAATCCGCGGTGGACGACATGTATGAAAAAAGGATGGAGGATGTTTTATGTCCGTGTCGAAAATGCAAAGGAGGAGTTAGGCTCGACCCCTTTAAGGGTGGTAAATTCAAGGCGCACCTGCTCATGCATGGTTTCATGGATGGCCATACTTGGTGGATATGTGAAGATGATGATGATGAGGCCGTCGACGGGGCAGGAAATAATGACATGGGGCCAGACGAAGAGATGACCGATTATTGGCCCGAAGAAGAAGACGGCCTCGGAAATGGCGATGGCGAAGAGGCAGTACAAGGCGGAGAAGACGCGGACACTCCGCCGTCTTCGTCGCTACTAAGTTCAGCCATGCGGGACCCACATGTTCGAGACCTGCTTCGCAAGAAGACCACTAGTGACAGAGCTGCTTCTAGAGAGGAGGACAAATTGGCACAACTAGAGGTAGGCTCGATGACTCCTTTGTATGATGGTTGCGATCCCAAGGTGACCCGCTTGAGTTTCACGCTAGAACTTCTAAAGATGAAGGCAAAAAACAAATGGACGGATGCAAGCATTGATGAGCTTCTCAAGTATCTATAGAAGGTTCTTCCCGCGGGAAGCCTGTGTCCTACTAGTGTCGAGAAGGCAAAGAAAATCGTGTGCCCTCTTGATCTGCCACACATTAGATAACACGCGTGCATCAATGATTGCATCATATATCGGAGCGAGCACGTGGAAAAAACCATCTGTCCAAAGTGCAATGCTTCACGATATAAGAAGGCCGGAAAGGAAGCTCCACAGAAAGTTGTATGGTACTTTCCGATCACTCTGCGTCAGCTGCTGTATTTCGTAGATCCTAAGGAAGCAAAGCTTATGCGCTGGCACGCGGATTGGGTGAAGCCAGATAACAGAGATGATCCGAAGCTGAGACACCTCGCAGATGCTAGCCAGTGCAGAGCATTAAACACTGAATTTGAATTTTTCCCAAATGATGCAAGGAACATCGTGCTTGGCGCTAGTAGTGATGGCATGAATCCGTTTGGCAACCAGAACATCAATCATAGCACATGGCCCGTGTTTGTATGGATGTACAACCTCCCCCCTGGAAGTGCATGAAGGAAAAATACATACACATGACTATGCTTATTCAAGGGCCGAGACAACCGGGAAATGATATAAATCTGTATCTCGGGTTACTAAAACAGGAGCTACAAACCTTATGAACAACGCCGGCCAAGACATGGGACGCAAGCAAAGGAGAGTATTTCTACATGAGAGCCGCGCTGATCACGATGGTGAAGGACTATCTCGGTTACGGCTATCTCTACGGCCAGGTGTGCCACGGATATTGCGGATGCACCAGGTGCATGGATGATACAACTTCTCTGCAGCTATCGAAAGATGGTGGGTCTTCGAAAATCGTGTACATGGGGCATCGAAGATGGCTCGAGAAGGATGACCCGTGGAGAAAGCATGCAGATCTAGTCAATGGTAAGGCTGAACATCGAGGTCCTCCACGTAAGCATAGCGGTGCAGAAATATATGAGTTATTGAAGAACTGGGAAGAGTGCCCCTCGTCGGGAAAGACGAAGAAAAAGGCACCGGAGCCGCTACTAAAGGTATGGAAGACGATATCTGTTTTTCGGGACTTGGAGTACTGGCCCAAACTTGACACGCCTCATAGCCTTGATCAAATGCGTATCACAAAAAATATCCTCGAGAGTTTGCTTGGAACATTGATGAACATGCCGGAGAAGACCAAGGATGGGCTGAAGGCAAGAAAAGACTTGGAATTTTTGAATATCAGGAAAGATCTCCAAATGCCCGGTAAAAAGTCGTCAGAGGAGACGGAGACGGAGACGGAGACGGAAGATAGGGGCAAAAAAGTAAACAAGAAGGAAGAACAATATTGCCCCCCCTCTTGCTTCACCTTAGATCCGAAGGAGGTCGATCAATTGTTCAAGTGCCTTGCCGGAATCAAAGTTAGTTCCAGATGCTGTGGTAATATAAGCAGATATCTGGACACTAAGAAAAAAAGGTTCAGCGGGATGAAGTCTCACGACTGCCACGTGATGATGACGCAGTTACTCCCGGTTGCACTTAGACGGATTATGGACACACACGTCCTTGAGACGCTTACTGACCTATGCCACTTTTTTGATGCTATCTCTCAAAAGTCGATCAGAGTGAAGCAACTCCATAGGCTACAGGAAGAGATCGTTGTCATACTAAATGAGCTGGAGATGTACTTCCCGCCCGCGTTCTTTGATGTCATGGTGCATCTATGTGTCCACATCATGGACGACATCATCGACCTAGGGCCGACATTCCTGCACAACATGATGCCGTTCGAGTGGATGAATGGGGTCATCAAAGGATTCATTCGTAAAATGTCCCGTCCAGATGGAAGCATAGCCCAGGGATATTTGACCAAACAGTGCATCTCTTTCTGTGAGAGTTATCTAGGCACCGGAGACCCTGTTGTTGGTTTGCCTATCAACAAGCACTGTGGAAGGCTCGAAGGCGAAGGTCACACCAACGGTCAGAGGGATGTGAATGTGGTCCGCTTGGGATGACAAAACGACTTTGACAGGGCAAACTTAGTAGTGCTACAACACCTAGATGTGCTAGAAGATTTCATGACACTGCACAAAGAGACCATCGCAAAGACCTACCGTGACCATGGGGTGCACAGGACGGACACTGAAGTTATTAGAGAGCACAACTCCACTTTCTTCCATTGGTTCAAAGAGCGAGTTCTGGCTAATCCCCCGGAAGAGGGCTGACTCACCGGACGGAACGCTCATATACACCTTAGCACATGGCCCATCGACCAACCTCGCGACTTATCAAGCATACGATATCAACGGATACACGTTCTACATGGAGGACAAAGATATAAACAGTGATAACCAGAACTCAGGGGTGACGATGGAAGCCATGACCGGGAACGTAATTGAAAGATATTACGGAAGGGTCGAAGAGATTTGGGAGGTTGACTACTCTGGATTGGATAGCACGACGATGTTCCGTGTCAGATGGGCTAAGAACATACGAAGAGAAAATTGACATTTCACTACCATGTGTATACCCGACTCCGATAGCGGTACCGTCAACGCCACCGCCAAAAATGAGCCATGGGTACACGCTAAACATGTGACACAATGTTTCTTCATAACCAACCCAACCAATCCCAACCGTGTTGTTGTGAGGAGAGGCAAAAGGAGCATCGTCGGAATGGATGGAGTCGCCAACGAGGAAGACTACGACTAGTACGGTGACCCGATGAGGGAAGATGATGCTGATGATGATGAAACATACGTCAAAAGAAGAATCAAGACTACATTACCTATGAAAGATCGTAATCCCTGGAAAAGGAAAAGTCATGAACATGGGCTCAATTATTCCACAATGAATAAAAGAGGGAAGAAGAAGATCAGTCTGAAGCATCGTTGTCGCCCAAGCTGACAAACTAACATAATTTGTGTGTATCGATTTTGTATACCGTCGTTAGCGGTCAAATGATGTAATATATATTATACACTAATTATTATCCGGAGGGTATATGGTTTTATTGCTCCAACAGACCAAATTAAACCCTAGCTAGAGCTATATATACCCCTGCTATACAACTTGTACAACTGCAAATGAAAGATAAGAAAAAGAAAAATGCAAATGAAAGATAAAGAAAAAGAAAAAAAATATCTATACGGGGCATAAGAAAAGGAAAAATGCAAATGAAATGAAAGATAAAGAAAAAGAAAAAGAAAAAGAAAGGAAGTTGTGGGAAATGAAATGAAAGATAAAGAAAAAGAAAAGAATAATGATCAGTAGCGCTTTTCGGGGGAACAAGCGCTACAGCTAACTGGCCACATAATTTTAAAACAAAAAAATATGTTAGCAGTAGCGCGGTTTGTGCTGGGCAGCGCTATAGCTAACTTAGCTATAGCGCGTTTTCCCAGCCGTGCTATAGCTAAGTTGCCTACAGCACCGGTCGAGCCACACCTATCTCTTTCCTCTTTCACTCTCGCTCTATCGATCCCCTTCTCTGAGCTCCCACGCCACCGCTGACAACGCACCCACCCACGCCGCCATCGACGCCGCACTCGACACCGACGCCGGCCACTAGCCACTTTGACACTCCCCCCTGTGTCGCCCGCTGCCCTAGGTCGACCCCCCAGCCCGGCCACTCCGCCGTGCCGCCCCTCCCCCGAGCAGTCCCCTCCACCGACCGGTGCCATCTTCTTTCTGCCGGCAGGTCTCTCTCTCTCTCTCTGACCAAATTTGGTCTCTCTGCAGATCGAAGCTAGGCGCAGATCGACAAGGAGGAGAAGGACGCCCTCTGCCCCGGCGACCCCAACCCCGATCCCAACCCCGAGGTGTGCCACTCCCTCTTCCCTCCCTCTTCATATGCCTGTTGTCCAAATATTTCCATATGTTAGAGTGTTAGAGTGTTCATATTGATGTTCATATTGCTGTTAGAGTGTTGAAATGCTTGTTAGAGTGGTCATATTGCTGTTAAAATGCTTGTTAGAGTTTTCAAATGCTTGCTGTTAAAATGAAATGCACCGACATTGGAGTCAATTTGGAGTTGCTAGAGTATTTGGAGTTAAAATTAAATGAAATGACATGCTGTCCATTGGAGTCCATTTGGAGCTGCTGCCCATTTGTATTTTGTTGCTAGAGTAAATGAAAATGAGTGTTCAGTTTGTTGATAGAGTAAATAAATTGAAAATGAGCATTTTATTAGGCAGATTGTAGGTCTACAATTCATCTTGTGTGTCTACAATAATTGATCTTGTGAATGCTTGACGCACAGGTAGATCATCGACGTGCCGCTCGACGACGCTGCGAGAAGATCATTGACACCACACCCGCATCCTTGATAGCCAGATAGTGAGCATCCCAAAATCCACACTATATATAGCTCTGCCATGCAGATGCTAGAGGAGAGTGATGACATGTGCATGTGGTTGTTGTGCTGCTATAGAATGTTTGGACAGATGCTATAGAAAGATAGTGAGCATCCTATATTGTTGTGCTGCTGTAGTTGTGCCGGACTTTGGTTGTTTGCAGGGAAACCGATTGCGAGTGACCTATGTTTTGCCGGAAATGTAGATTCATTTCCATTCCGGCAAATTTCAGGCGCTCTATATGTGCACTTTCTAGCATAGGTAATGCCGAAATTTTCCGTGAATTTCGGCATGACTTGTGCTAGAAAGTTGGACATATCGAGTGCTCGAGATTTGCCGCGACAGGAATGAAAAGACATTCGGGCAAAACAAAGGTCACTTTTTTTGTCTTTATTCACTTTATTATATAAAGCTCGATAATTAAACGACTACGACATTGAACCCTAGGAAACATGACCGACAATGATGAGGCCGGAGGTTCTCACTCCCAAGAAGGACGAGCACACGCCTACCTCGACTTTCTGGCGGATTAGGAGAGACAAGCTGGGTGTCAGGACCCCCTTGTCATGACGGACGATGACGGTGGTGGCGCCGGCGCCGACACTGATGCCACCAACACCGGCACTGAGAAGGGCCCTGATGATGTTGCTAACCACAACACGGAAGGTAGGACCTCCCAAGCCAGTGAAGGAAAGAAGGCAAAGAGGGCACGACGCCCAAATGAGCTCGGCACCAAAAGACTGGTGGTCACGGCAGTGCACCCCGGCGAGTTCGAGCCAACAGAGCCTCGGGAAGTGGCAGCATGTTACGGCAACCAACTAGCATGCATCCTACGGGATACCGCTAACATCAACACCACAAAAATACAGATGAATGAACATTTGAAGCATCTGCTCCTAACTAGGTTGCACGCAAGATTCCTGTTCCCCGGTTGGAATGACGATGTCAACCCATGGAAAGATGATGCCATGAAAAAAATCAACAATAAAGCCCTAGGGAAGTTCAGCAACGCATTGAGCTCTTGGAAAACTAGGGTGAAAAAGGCGATTGAAGTAGACCATGAAACCTACGCCGAGATTGTTGCAGAAAATCCAAAAATTATGCTAGAGGACTTTGAAAAGTTCAAGGAGACTTGCAATGAAGAAGCTGCCAAGGCCAGGTCGGAGAGAGGCAAGCAGCTGCAGGCAAAGAACATGGGGAACCACCTCCTTCGAAGTCGTGGTTACACGGGAAAGAGGCCCGTGTGGGCTAAGGAGAACGCAGACCCATTGGCTGAGTTCACCGACCAGCAGGAGCACGACTTCATCAGGGCCCGATTCTCGTGGGACCCTAAAAAAAGATTTTTTTCACTGACGGGCCGACTAGGAAATTCATGAGATTACTGGTAATTATACTTTTACCACCTTATATATTAGCTTCTGATCAATGAAGTCTACTACATTCTAGTAACATTCATAAATGATTCATGCTCCATTTTGCAGAGAGAGCAACACAAGCTTGCGGCCGAAAGCGACTCGTCGACTAAAGTCGACTCAGTCATCGGTGAAGTACAAGTGGGATACTCCTTTCAACCGGGCCATGAACATAATGATGGACACCCGCCGGGCCAGCGGCCGCAATATGGACGTGTGCACGGCACCGGAGATGGCGCCACGTAGAAGTACTATTATAACAAGGACCCCGAGGCCAAAAGACAGAGAAAGAAGTTCAGTCAAGTGACTATCGATGAGAAGGTGGCTCGGGCGATCGAGAAAACAAGAGCTGATACCAAAGCTGAGGCAATCCGGGAAGCGGTAGCTGCTTGTAGAAATGATATGGCAGATGCCTTTACAACCTTGATTCCAACTGTGGTCAGCTGGGTGCAACAAAATCCAAACGCGGCACCAACTGATTTTCCCATGCCCAGCTTAACTGGGAGCAACTCAATGAACACCGCACCCACACCCGTACCTATTATGGCAACCGCACCCGCACCTACTCTAGTACCTGCTCCCGCACCTGCTCCCACACCCAGCTCTCATAGCAGCCCTAGCTCCATCTCTGGCTTGAATGTCGGGCCGTCGACATTGGCTGAGCTCGATACCCTCACGGTAAATACGCGTTGCACCCTCATCAACACAACTAATTAATTAATCTTCAGTTGCCATTATTTTTGGATCTCTGACGCTGCACACGTACATGTATTCGCAGGCCGACTCCACTCTGTGCACCCTCCTTTACCACATGAAGGGCGGGTTGGTGGATGTGGGGAAGGGTACTATAGTGAAGCCCAAGGATCAATTGTTCCACCACTGGCACATGCCTGATAATGCCTTAAGGGTCTCCGTGGTTAGTGTGAAAGCGGGCTACGAGGGTTTCCCTCATCCCATACAAACCGATGGAGAGGATGACAAGACCCCCACACAGCTTGGCCAATGCAAAAATTGGCCGATCCTGTGGCCGAAAAATCTTCTTCGTGTCGAGGTGGCCGGGAGCACACCAACAGGACCTCGGGAAGGTATGAACACAACCCCACCTACACAACTACAACCATCGTTTGTGCTGCTGGGTGAGATCGAGAGACACGAGGAAGGAGGGCCAACCGTTCCGACGGATGATGCCATCTGCCCCATGGAAGAGGATATGGATCATGACATGGAGGAGGATGACCCTCTCCAGTATCACAATACCGCCTTTGACAACGAAGTAACGATGAGTCAACCATATGAATATGAGATGCATGTACCAGAGCCACTATAACACATACATCCTTTCGTGCATTTCAGTAATTACTTTGCATGCATGGAGGCTAACTTGATCGTGTATTTTGCGCAGCGGGGGGTGTCGTGCTGTTCTCATCGTTCTTTACCCGCGTTACTCCCGCGCTCTATATTCAGACCCGTCGAAGAACATACAGAAGAAAGATTACACACACATAAAGTATGTTCTAGATAGAGCTCTCCTGGGATTCAGCATTCGGGGTGGCTACATCCAAGGCAAAAAAACAAATAAGGCCGGGCTGTGTTTTGGCCACAAGACTGACTTCTGTTACATCCAGCAACCGGCAAGAAGTGAGAATGATGGATTCTACGTCATCCATCTAATGATGGAGTACAGAAGGGATGTGCAATCACTTTGCATGAAATCTTCATCCGATACCCATATCCAGAGATGGGCCGAAGCCTTTGGAGCCATGCCGGATAATCGACTTCGAAATAATTTCTACCGTATCCAGCAGGAAATTGCGTCCATCATCATGAAAGACGTCCTCAAAGATAATGGGATGTTCTAGGGCGGCCCAATATCGCGAGTTGACGTCTGAACCCGCATAGCCCTACAACGTCAGGACATGACGCCTTTCACTAAGCTTGGGTGCACCCTTCCGGATATGGACAGATGGGAAGAGTGCACTGCTTGAAGACAATGTGTCTGCTTAGTTAGTTGTTCCTTTCTCTACGACGAAACTTTGAATGTGTAAGTGCATCTAGTGCCCCTTAGTGATTTTGGTGTATTGAAGACTTATAGATTAAGGGATTAATGTGTTTGTGAGTGTACACAGGTTGTATAATTCTATGGGGAGTTTGATATTTACGATGAAAGTCGACCCCTAAAAATGAATGTCTTCATCTGAAGACTTAGGTTTTCTTGAAATTGAGGAAATTGGTGTGACCTTGAAGACTTTGAGATTGATGCGAGGATTATGAAGCGTGAAGACTTTTGTTTTCTTACTTTCATTTTCTCATTCTTGAGTCATAGGAAACACCGTACTGTTAAAGGGGGCCGAGGTAAAACTAAGGAAACATTTCCAAGTGATGCTCATCTCAAATCCTACACCTACCCAATCTTTCGAGTGAAGCCTTTGGAAATCTCATACAGTCCAGTCAATTTCTTCAGTTACTGAGACGAAGATCTTCTATTCTCTGACGAATTTATTTGTTCTGACTGAGGAGTTAGGAATTTGCCAGTGTGGATTACCTACAAGTGAGGACCACGATAGCCCTGAGGAATTTGAGAGCTCAAATTTCCGACCGTTGCTGTGCTACGCGCCAGTTGTCCCAAATATCTTATCCACCTAACGGTCATATCATTGAAGGGAATTTATGTCTTATCATGTTGGGCTGCTCCCCGGCTATAAATCGCCACCCCCTACAACAACTAGTTGGTTGGCTGCTCGAAGAGAAACTGACACTTGTCATTTAGAGCATCCCATCCTCCGAGGACTTTGCGAGAAAATCATCAATTAGTAAAAACCCAAACCCAACACCTAAAACCCAAAGTGATTGAGCATCACTGAAGAGATTGTTCCTGTGTGGAACCGACGCTTGTTACCTTTGAAGACTGTGCATCTTCCAGACGGTTAGGCGTCAAGGTCTAGAGTATCCAAGAGGAATTGTGGATCGCCAGGTGACCTAGTCTGTGAAGTTTTGGAAGTCACCTGAAGACTTACCATGAGTGATTGGGCGAGGTTTGTGTGACCTTAGCTCAAGGATAATATGGTAAGGACTGTGTGTCCTTTGGTTTAAATACCAAGCCGCTCCAACCAGACGTACAACTGTCACAACAGTTGGAACTGGTCTACCAAATCATTGTCTTCACCGAGCTACTGGTTCTATTTCCTCAACCCTTTCATTTCCTCGCTCATGTGTTGATGAAAATGATCATTATTGTTGAAGACTTTGACTAAAGACTTTCTCAATTTCCTCAATCCTATTTCTTCGGTCATCTTGTCTTCTGCCTACTTATCCTATTTACACGCTACCTGTGCTCTCTGTATGTTCATTTCATCGTGATAACTATGCTACTGTCTTATTATGCATGCACCTGAGTACTTATTCCGCTGCTTGTAGTTCGTCACTTAGCAAATTCCTCAAGTAGTATTTCCTCAGTGATGAATTCATAAAAATCGCCTATTCACCCCCCTCTAGTCGATATAACGCACTTTCAATTAGTATCAGAGCAAGGTACTCCCTTGTTCTATGTGATTTTGGCTTAACCACCTGGAGTTTTAGTTATGTCGACTGCAGGCATGATCAAGATCTCGGCTGGGTGTCCTACCTTCGATGGGATGGACTACCCCTACTGGAAGAACAAGATGCACATGCATCTTGAGGCAATTGACAACGATCTCTAGTACGTTGTGGAAAATGGCGTTCCCTCTGTCACTCCTTCCATGAACGCTGCTGATGTGAAGAGATTCAAGCAACTCGACTCTCAAGCGAAGAATATCATATGTGGCCATCTGAGCAAAGGACAGTACGGCAGAGTTAGTGCTTTGGAGTCTGCAAAGCTTATCTGGGACAGGTTGTCCAAGGTCAACGAAGGAATCTCGACCCAACGTGATTCTTGAGTTGACGTTCTTCGTGATCTCTTCAACCGCTTCAAAAGACTCGACAATGAAAATGTTCAGCAAACCTTCGATTGCCTCACTGACATCTCAAATGAGCTTCAAGCACTTGGTGCCACTGACATCACCGACCATGAGGTGGTGAAGAAATTGCTGAGATCACTTGATTCCTCATTCGATACACTGGCACTGATGATTCAAGAACGTGGAGACTACAAGTCACTAGATCCTACTGATATCCTTGAGAGGCTGAACACTCATGAATTCCAACAAGCTGAGAAGAGAGATCTCTACGGGCCAAGCTATGGAAGATCACGCGCACTGAAGGCCAAGGTAGTTTCCTCATCGGAAGGAGAAGATTCTGGTAGTAGCCTTGGTGACCCTGAAGAACTAAGCCAGGAGCTAGAAATGCTCGCGAGGAAATTCCAGAAGTTCTCAATGTATGGTCGCTTTGGAAAATCTTCAAGAGGTGATGACATGAGATCACATTCCTCATCCCGCGATTACAAGAAGAGGACTTGCCACAAATGCAAGAAACCTGGTCACTACATAACTGATTGTCTTCAAAGGGCGAAGGAATCAAAGAAGAGGAAGTACAAGGATGACAGTTCAGATGACTCAAAGAAAAAGAAGAAATCTTCAAAGTCCTCATCATCAAAATCATCAAAGACTTCATCTCACAAGAAGAGCAGTTCCAAAAAGGCTCGGGCATTCATTGGCAAGGAAATGGATTCTGAAGCTGAATCTGAGGAAAATGAGGAAGAGGAGGAATCTGAGGAGTCAGACTCTAGTGTGGCGAGCCTAGCTCTCGCTACTGCTTTCGTCAGCAAGTCCATCTTCAACACTGAGGAAAATGACTTCCCCAACACCGCTGATGACGGCGATGATGACTACGCTCCCACCTGTTGCTTCATGGCAAAAGGTGCCAAGGTACTCAAATATCCCTCCTCTGAATCTTGTGAAGACGAATCTGATGATGATCTCAAACCTAGCTATTCCAAACTTGCTAATATTGCAATAAAACAACAAAAGGCTTTCGAAAAGGTTCAAAATCTGCTAGACAAAAGCAATGACCTGTTTTGGGTGAGGAAATGAGACAAACTCAAACTCTGACTGATAATCTTCAACGACTACAGTCTAAGTTTGATAATCTTCAAGGTCATCATGAAACACTCTTAGCCGATCATGAGAAGCTTTCGTATGAATTTCTTCAGAGAAAGAAAGATCTTGAGAAGCTAAGGGTGAGTCATGAATATCTTTAGAAGGAAAATGATTCATTACTTGCTCAATAGATCAGTTCCGCTCAGGAAGAATTTATTCCACCATGTTTGAAATGCATTGAATGTGAATCTGCTAATTCTTCTCCTAAAAGTTCAAATGCTTCAATTGCTGCAAATTCTTCAGCTATCTCTGTGGTCACAATTGCCTCATCTGAGGATACCACAAGTATTACTGACGAAAATGCAGGGTTGAAGGAATTGTATGTGACAGGCATGTACAAAAGCCTCAAAGGGCATCAGACTCTTTGCGATGTGCTCAAAAAGCAGATCTTGAACAGGAACCCTAGGAAAGAGGGTATTGCCTTTGAGAGGAAACTCAACGCCGATGGAACCTACTGGAAACCTGAGCAATATCCCAAAACCACATGGGTTGCTGCTAAAGGACCTCCCGTAGATCCATCCACTTTATCTCGCTTTACATGTGAATTTTCCTATTCATCTGATGAGTCATTTGACTCCAACTATAAGCTGTTAAAAAATCAGAATGGTGAAGTATTTGCTAGATATGTTGGAACTAACTGCAGGAACGGTCCTCCTATGAAGAAAATCTGGGTTCCCAAAAGGTGCCTTGAAAGTCTTCAGGTGAATGTCCTCATGACACCACCTGTGAAGAACAGGAACCCCAGATCAAATTCTTCGTATGGACCAAAGTCTTCATATGGATCAAAATCCTCACATGGATCAAATTCTTCATATGGATTCAAGTCCTCATATGGATCAAATTCCTCATATGAGCACCATCATGCTAATGCTTCTGTTTCGCAGGGAAAATCTAAGACTTATGAATATGTGCATTATTCTTCAAATCATTATGTTCATAGGTCCTCAAAGAATTTCTCTGCTTATTCATATGCATACTCTAACCCCTCTTATGTGAAACGAAGTGCACTGGCTTCAATGCCACCTTTCTCTTATGGAGCTCGCAGAATGATGAACTCTTTGCCACCCCTCTAGTTGTGGGTGGTGAAGAAAAAGAACTAATCTCTTATGCAGGGTCAGGTCTCCAAACAAACTTGAATGTCTGATGAATTTGCTGGAGACCTGAGAATGCTTGAAAGGACGCAAGCTAATCATGAAGAAATGATTTACTCATTTCTCACGTCCTCATACTGCTATATCTGTTGCACTATTTGATGAAATTCTATCTGATGAATTTGATGTCATATTCTTCACTCTGAAGTATATGAGTTTGTAAGTTGCACTAATTCATCTGCAGGATGAAAACCCAAAGCTACTGAGTGGGTTCTCGACAGTGGATGTACAAATCACATGACCGGTGACAAGAGCTTACTGATGGACTCTGCGCTATCTCCATTGCATCTGAAGCATATCACCTACGCTGACAAAGGCAAAAGTAAGGTATTGGGTCTAGGTAGGGTTGCAATCTCAAAGGATCGACACATGGACAAAGTCATGCTTGTCGAGTCCCTCGGATTCAACCTCATGTCTGTCTCAATGCTTTGTGATCTTGATATGGTTGTCGTCTTTGGCAAATATCGCTGCTTAGTGCTCATGGAATCTGACAATTCCAAAGTCTTCGAAGGGTTTAGGAGAGGAGACTTGTATATTGTTGATTTCTCTACAGGACCACAGCCTGCCACGTGTCTACATGCAAAAGCTTCAGAAGGCTGGCATGAGGAACCTGCACACGCTTGTGAAGAAGAAGCACGTCATTGGCATTGAGGGTGTCAAATTCCTCAAAGATCATCTTTGCGGGGCTTGTGAGGCTGGAAAGATGACCAGATCCAAGCACCCCTCGAAGACTATCATGACTACCACTCGTCTTTTTGAATTGCTTCACATGGACCTCTTTGGCACTACTCATTATGCCACACTAACAAATGTAGCATCTCTATATGGCTTCATTATTGTTGATGATATTATCTTTGGTTGTACTAACCAACGTTACGGTGATGAATTTGCCTATATGATGAGTGAGGAATATCAAATGTCTATGATGGGAGAATTGAAATTCTTCTTAGGTCTCCAAATTCGTCAACAACGCAACGACATCTTCATATCTCAAGAGAAATACCTCAAGGACGTTCTGAGGAAATTCCGCATGCAAGAGTGCAAAGGCGTCAAAATCCCTATGCCCACAAATGGCCATCTATGCACCGATGAAAATGGTAAAGAATTCGATCAAAAGGTATACCGCTCCATGATTGGCTCTTTATTGTATCTATGTGCATCTAGGCCAGATATTATGCTTAGTGTTTGCATGTGTGCCCGTTTTCAAGCTACACCGAAGGAATCACACCATAAGGCTGTGAAACATATTCTTCGATACCAAGCTCACACTCCAACACTTGGATTATGGTATCCCAAGGGCTCGGCTTTTGATCTCATTGGATATTCCGACTCTGACTATGCTGGTGATCGAGTGGATAGCAAGTTAACATTAGGCACATGTCATTTCCTCGGACGATCCTTAGTATGTTGGTCCTCGAAGAAGCAGAATTGCGTATCACTGTCTACTGCTGAAGCTGAGTATATTGCTACTGGTTCTTGCTGTGCCCAATTGCTATGGATGAAGCAAACCCTCAAGGACTATGGCATCAACATGAAGAATGTGCCACTCTACTGCGACAATGAGAGTGCCATCAAGATTGCTCACAACCCTGTTCAACACTCAAAGACTAAGCACATCCAGATTCATCATCATTTTCTTTGAGATCATGTGTTGAAGGGCGACATCTCCATCGACCACGTGAAGACTGAAGAACAGCTGGCAGATATCTTCACAAAGCCCTTGGATGAGAAGAGATTTAGCAAGTTGCGGTGTGAGCTAAATATCTTAGATTCTTCGAATGTTCTTTAAAAGGACACACATCCTAACACTTATGCAAAATTGATGACTTAGATGTGCAACACACGAAGTAATGTTTTTCTTCAATCAATGAAGACTAACCCTCTAATTGTGAAGAAATTAATGAAGAATCTGATTCTCAGAGCCCTACGACAATTGTACGCGATGCCTGAAATCATCATTCTTATACGGTGGGTCACGCCACCAACAAAAGTTGAAAATCTTCAAATTTGAGTTTTTCTTCATTTTTGCAAATTCTTCAAATTTTCAAATTCCTCAACTTTACAATTTCCTCAAACTTCTCAATTGGTGTCCTTCATAGACTATATATATATATATATATATATATATATATATATATATATATATATATTTGAGTTTTTAATGTCCTCAACAACATTCACTTATTGCTAATTCTTCAAGTTGTTTTTTTCTTCTAAGTGAATGTGATCGAACCCGTTCCCCCTCTATGCTAAACTCAACCCAATCTGTTCACAAATTCTTCATATGCGTTCTATTTGAAACCCATTCAAATTCTTCACTGTGTCCTAGACAGCTGAAGAATTTGCGAACGAAACTTTAAAAAAATTCATATCTGAATTTTTGGCTGTTGCTGCTCAAACTGTTCTGCTTCCCACGATGGATTAAACTACTCACCCATGATCCCCCACTATCTCCACCTCTCAGTATGTGGGTGACACATGTCGATAGGATAGTAAGGGTCAGGGGCATGTTCGTCCAAAATCTTCGGGCGAGCAGTTTTTCACTGCGGCTATAAATACCCATTCCCTTCCTCGGACCTCATTTACTCCGCTCGAGCTCAATCTCGCTTGAGCTCTCAGACCTAGCGCCGCCGCTACTCTTCATCATCGCCAGTGAGGAAGAGCTTCACTACCTCGACCTCATCGCCATCGTACTCGCACCGGCCGCGGAAATCTTCACTCCGCCGCCGCCGTAGTTGTCTTCCACCGCCAATTTAGAGCGTGAGAGATCTGAACGAACGAACTTCTCCAACTCCACTCCCAGTTCATCATGTTCTTCATCAAGGGTAATTAAAATCTGATTTTACTGCCCTACTTTGATTCTTATGATTTCTAGAAAATCTTCAAAAGGTGTTTATTCTTTAACTTCCCACTCCTTAAACACCCGAATGCTTCTGTATCTTGATTTGTTTCTCTAAGCTATGTTTTCTTCAAGATTCCTAAATTTTGTGGATTTTCAAATCTATACAACTCTGGAACCTAAGTCAAGAACGCTTAGTGAAATTTCTCAAGACACATATGGTCAAATTCCTCAAACTTGATTCTTTTGAAAAAAAATTAAGAACGCAGATGACCTCTCCAAATTCTTCGCATTTATACTCTGTTCACAGGTACAAAATGTCCGCTGCTGAATCACTAGGTTCTCATTAACTTAACTCATTTGCAGCGTTCCTTGAAGAAAATTTGCATACTTCCTCAGAAACATCCATAGTTCAAAGTCCTCAAGTGAGGAAAATGGTAGATGGGAAGAGACCTCAGAAAGGAGGCAAGAGGCCAGAAACAAACACTGCTTTTGAGATCCCTGAAGACATATATGATGAATATTGCACACATGATGAAGCAACTCCTAGCAAAGAGACCAAGACTCAGCGCAAAGTGCGCATTCAGAGAATTGAGAGGAGATGGGCTAAGGAATGGAGGGAATATCGCTATGTTACTCCTAAGTACATGAAGAAATTCGCCGTAAACCCTCCATGTCCAAGACCTTCGTTGGCTACTGGCCAAGTAGCTGATCCCAGCAGCGTCAGACGCGGTGAGGACTTTCCAAAAGAATGGGCCAAGCACCAAGCCAAACTGGCTAAAGTTGCTAAAGAAGCAGTGAAGAAATTCAATGAAGACTCTCGAGCTGCTGTTGCTGCTGCTGAGGCCTCTGCTAGCACAACTACACCAAAGATTGCCATACTGAAGAGGTCTGCTGTGAACAAATCTTCAAGCTTAATGCCCTCACGACCAAGTTCTTCAATGGCAAAGTCCTCAGGACAAAATCCTCAAGAAACTTCTTCAAGGGATGTGCCAATCCCCTTAGTTGCTTCAAAATCTTCAGCTGCTGCCACAAAGTCCTCAACACCTATGCACCTTGCAACGTGTCAGCTGACTGTAGGCTTTTCTATTACCTCAAGGGCTTCTGCATCAGCCTTAGCTCCACCACAATCTTTGAGTGGTCCAACATTGCTGAAGGTCAAGACCACTGCTGGACGCAGAAAGACGCCAAGTCCTCACAAGAAGCAAGTGGCATTCCATGTCCCGTCTAATGACGATGATGAAGCTGATGATGAGGAATTGACTGAAATCATCAGAGACAGGCAAGAAAGGGCTGCTAGAGCCAATGGCAGCTCTGTGCCTCTTATGCCGGATCCGAGGAAGATCCTCGACTTCATTGACCTCTGGCACAAAGATCCCATCACTCCACTGCCTGACCTGAACCTGACTCCTGGTCAAAGTCATATGCTGAACGCTTTTATAGGCGAAGAAATGTGCAAGTTTCAGAAGGCCAGACAAGTGAAGAAGGCCCAATACAAAAAGGAGCGATTTTGAAGAACAATGTTCTGAATATGTCTCCTGAAGAACTGGTTAATATGCAAAAGGAAATCAAAGGTCGCAGTGATGAATTTGACAGATATCATGCAGATTGGCTAGGTACCAAAGTCAGATTCATCAAGATTGCCAAGTACCTCAAGGCAAACATTGCAGCATCATCGCAACAAAAAAATTCTCAAGCTGAAGCATCTGCTCAGCAAACTGAAGAAACTGAAAGCGTAGCTGATGAAAATCAGGCTGCTGAAGAACATGCCAGGGCAACTACCAATGTTGCGCCTGAACAAGAACCCAGGCCAGCTCAAGAATCTGTTGTGCCTGAAGAAACTGAAAATGCCAGGGCGACTGCATCAATCGTGCCTGAAGAAATTGCACCAAATTCATCTGCTCCTCAAGCAAGATCTTCAAAGGTGAAGAACATCACACTTCCTTCTACATCAGAAGTGAAGAAAATGAAGGCCGCGGAGAAGGAAGCCGCAAAGAAGAGGAAAGCATCAACCTCTGCAGAGTCCTCAGCTCCGAAGAAAGTGAGGACTTTGACGAGCTCTTTCACGGAACCAATTGATGTTGTTCCAATTTCTATAGTGCCATCAAAGGAGCTCATTCCATTTGGTGAAGATTATGTCATTCCAGATGACATTGATGAAGAAAATCCTTCTGCTGCTTTTTCAGAGCAGTTGGATGAAGAAATTCAAGTGGAAGATGTGATTTCCACACCATTAGTAGCATCGCCTGTGCCTCAGTTCACTGCTGAAGAGGCGGGCATTGAAGAAATTGAAGAAGACGTGGATATTGGCTCAACTACTCCTATGTTGAATGATGACTATTGGGAAAATCTTCACCCCAATTCACCATTAGCCACACCTCTGCATCCAATTCCTCAGTCCCCTGTGCAGACTGAAGAATACTAACAGGGTCTGAAGGACGTCCAACTTCTCCCGATTCGATACCTGAAGAAATTCCAGCTGCTACAGCTGAAGAAATGGAAAATCAAACTGCTGCTAAAGAACCTGAAGCTTCAATTCCTCAGTCAGCAGCACAAGAGGTTGTGACTCAAGAGGTTGTGAAACCATCAACTGCAAATCTTCAGCCCAAACAACAAAATCCTCATGCAAAAAGGCTAAAATTCAAAGCTGATGATTTCTTTGCTGAGCATCATTTCTCCACTGATCTAAATCCATATGACTCAGCAAGACTTCGACGCAAGAGGTTTTGGACTGCAAGCCAGATGAATTTCTATGCGTCACTCTTGTTTGACAAGGACAAGGTATTTCAGCACCGTCAAATTCCTCATGTGGATATGGAGTCCATTCCTTGCTTCCAACTTTTTCTGAATGTTCTTCGTGAAGCTGGGCTCCTGAATTTCTGTGCTGATATCAGTGATTGGATGGAAGAGCTAATTCTTCAATTCTATGCAACACTGCACCTCACCGGAAATGTGGCTGATGTCAACTCATGGGTGCTTGACTGGATGACTGAGAACACTCACTGTAAAGCCCCGGCCTCTGAATTGCTTCATGCCATTCCTGTCAGTCCTCCTACTGAAGGCACAAGGCTGATCTATGAAGAATCTGAACTTCCAAATCATCTCATGCAAGTGCTGATGAAGCCTTTGCGGCCAGGCCAAGCTCCAAGAACCACCATCCTAGTGAAGGATTTGCTCTATGTGCCAAGAACCGTCTATCGTATCCTCACCAAAACCCTCAGTCTGATCAAAGGCCACAACTCAGAAGAAGAAGAAGTTGTTGGCATCATGAAGAATCTGTTATTCAACATCATTCATGGGATTCCCATTAACTATCATGATTTCTTCATGAGGACTTTGGCGAATATTGCTCTGTCACTATTTGAATTGAAGCCCTATGCTCCCTGGATAATGAAATTCATCAGAACCAGGTCTTCAATTCACCACAAGGCAGATTTTCAGAATCACCTTAGCTTTCTGCCTCCCATTGATGTCCTTAAAAGGACTATTTCTTTAGTTGATGAAAAAGGAAAAGCTGCTGTTATTGATGAACGCACTCGTCCATTGGATGGTCAGTTTTGTAAGGCTGCATCGTACTCCGCCAATGATGACTCTGCAACTCAAGACTCTACCGCAAAAGCCTCAGAGCAAAATCCTCAAGCCACTGCCCCACGAGTGATGACTGATCGTGAGCTTCTTCTAAGTCTTCATCAGAAGGTCGATCGCAATCACAAGTGGGTCAAGCGTCAGTTTGGCTCAATTCTTCAAAACATGACTATCGCTCAGAATACTGTGAAGAAGAATCACTACTATGGGCATGAAATTTTCGATCGCACTTGGGCCATACTTTCTCATCTCTAAAGTGCTGAAGACCTCAAGTAGATGGACTTTCAGCAGAACTTTGATTGGGCTCATCCTCCATCGAAGAAATTCAAGAAGGTCAAAGTTCCTCAGCTGGTCACCAGTTCATTTTCTTCATCGCGTGAGACAGATGAAGCTGAGGATCTCGATGACACCGCGGCAGGCCCTACATCGACAAACGACCCCAACAATGCTGGCGCTCCTCCATCGACATCATGATGATATTCTTCAGGGGCGTTAGTCGTCATGTTTCGTCCCTTTTGGTCATTCGATGACAAAGGGCGAGAAATTTGAGTTAGTCTTCAAGCGGGTCTTATATATGGGCTGTTTTTTCGTTAAGTTACAACTCTCGCTCTTCTGAAGTGTTTGTTGGTTGAGTTGTAAACTTAAGTCCGATGGTGGTCTGATACTTTTGAACTGCTTTCTGCATGCTTATTTCCTCAAGTACCATAATGCATGCATGCTGAATTTCGTCAAACACCATTTTTCATCATGCATTTCAAATTCTTCATATTATATGTTAAATGCGTGTATGGATTACAAGATATAGGGGGAGATCTCCATGATTTTATTCTACAATGTGCATTTGCAATCCAAAGCAAATTCCTCAAATATGCACATCTTCAGGGGGTGTTCTTCTATATCTCTCAATCAAATTTGTCAATATCAGTATTTACACTTCATATGTTTATCCCCGTTGAAAACTTAACCTATTTGTCATCGATCGCCAAAAAGGGGGAGATTGTAAGTGCATCTAGTGCCCCTTAGTGATTTTGGTGTATTGAAGACTTATAGGTTAAGAGACTAATGTGTTTGTGAGTGTACACAGGTTGTATAAGTCTATGAGGAGTTTGATATTTACGATGAAAGTCGACACCTAAAAATGAATGTCTTCGTCCTAAGACTTAGGTTTTCTTGAAGACTTTGAAAATGAGGAAATTGGTGTGACCTTGAAGACTTTGAGATTGATGCGAGGATTATGAAGCATGAAGACTTTTGTTTTCGTAGTTTTATTTTCTCATTCTTGAGTCATAGGAAACACCGTACTGTTAAAGGGGGTCGAGGTAAAACTAAGGAAACATTTCCAAGTGATGCTCATCTCAAATCCTACACCTACCCAATCTTTCGAGTGAAGCCTTTGGAAATCTCATACAGTTCAGTCAATTTCTTCAGTGACAGAGACGAAGATCTTCTGTTCTCTGAGGAATTTGTTCTGACTGAGGAGTTAGGAATTTGCCAGTGCGGATTACCTATAAGTGGGGAACATGATAGCCCTGAGGAATTTGAGAGCTCAAATTTCCGACCGTTGCTGTGCTACGCGCCAGTTGTCCCAAATATCTTATCCACCTAACGGTTTTATCATTGAAGGGTATTTATGTCTTATCATGTTGGGCTGCTCCCTGGCTATAAATAGCCACCCCCTACAACCACTAGTTGGTTGGCTGCTCCAAGACATACTGACACTTGTCATTTAGACATCCCATCCTCCGAGGACATTGAGAGAAAATCATCAGTGAGGAAAAACCCAAACCCAACACCTAAAACCCAAAGTGATTGAGCATCACTAAAGAGATTATTCCTGTGTGGAACTGACGCTAGTTACCTTTGAAGACTGTGCATCTTCCAGATGGTTAGGCGTCAAGGTCTAGAGCATCCAAGAGGAATTGTGGATCGCCGGGTGACCTAGTCTGTGAAGGTTTGAAAGTCACCTGAAGACTTACCACGAGTGATTGGGCGAGGTTTGTGTGACCTTAGCTCAAGGAGAATACGGTAAGGACCGTGTGTCCTGGGACTGTGTGTCCTTTGGTTTAAATACCAAGCCGCTCCCACCAGACATACAACTGTCACAGCAGTTGGAACTGGTCTATCAAATCATTGTCTTCACCGAGCTACTGGTTCTATTTCCTGAACCCTTTCATTTCCTCGCTCATGGGTTGATGAAAATGATCGTTACTATTTGAAGACTTTGACTGAATACTTTCTCAATTTCCTCAATCCTATTTCTTCAGTCATCTTGTCTTCTGCCTGCTTATCCTGTTTACACGCTACCTGTGCTCTGTGTATGTTTCATTTCATCATGATAACTATGCTACTGTCTTGTTAGGCATGCACATGAGTACTTATTCCGCTGCTTGTAGTTCGTCACTTAGCAAATTCCTCAAGTAGTATTTCCTCAGTGACGAATTCATAAAAATCGCCTATTCACCCCCCTCTAGTCAATATAACGCACTTTCAGAATGTCTCAGTATGACGAAACTATTAGATGTAAGTGGTGCCGCACTCTAGTTAATTAGTTTCGGTACGATGAAATTTGTTAACCATGTTTACTATGCGTTGCTTCTATTTCATAACTGTTTCTCCCCACAGGCCGACGTATCTTATACTGCATATTATCGTTGAATTTGCTTGATGATATATGTGCATCTCTGACAGGTATATAGATCAACGATGGCGAGGAAGTGGTATGCTGTGTATGTAGGGCATGTTCCGGGTGTGTACGATGAGTGGCCAGAGTGTCAGGCCCAAGTGTACCGCTTCCCGGGCGGAAGCCAGAAAGGGTTTGATAGCAGAATGGAAGCCGAAGCTAGTTAATTGAGATTCATAGTGCAACAGAGGATTCAGAACCAGCGCCGCAAAAACTACTACATAATCCCGCTTTTGCTCATCGTGATCGCTCTTATCTCGTATGTCATAGTTTAGGTAGATGATGAAACATGTGTGTGCGGCGACAATGTAAGAGACATGTGATCATTAACTTGTATCGCTATTTCGAGATGATGATGAGATCAACATCATTTGTGTTCGATAATGATGATATGATGAGACTAAGTTGTACCACTTTGATGATGATGATGAGACATTCCTTTTTCATATAGTTTCAATGTATGTGTATGTTGTAATTGTATAAATCCTGTAAAAATACAAATACAACAAAATAAAAGAAAAGAAAATACAGCAGCAGTGAGGGGTTTTGGCGTAGCAGTAGCGCTGCCTTACCAGTAGCATTGGACGTAGAGGCGCGCTACAGAGTATTAGCAGTAGCGATGGCCAGAAGCGCGCTACTGCTAGGTATAGGTAGCAGTAGCGCTGGGTCAGAACCACGCTACTGCTAAAATTTAGCTGTAGCGCCGTAGCAGTAGCGCGGGCACCCGTGCTACTGATAGCCAAAAACCCCATGGTACTAGTAGCATTTTTCCTAGTAGTGTCTTTACATCTCCACACCAGTTTTAGCAATTTTTTCGTCAAGATTTTCACCCTCCGAACTACGGGGATGCCTTCTAGCTAAAGTTGACTCTTCTTCAGTGCCCTTATCATCAAGTTTAATATTACTAAATAAGGAATCAATAGAAGAAACACCAATCATTTTAACCTCTTCATCATTACAATGAAAAAAAATCGGGAGGAATCGCTTTTTCTAAAAAAAATCGTTTAGCTTTTAGCATAGCAGTTCTCTTTTTACTCACATCCATGGAGACATATAAAGCTTTAGTTGATCCATATCATGAATAATTCTAACAATGCTCCTAGACATATCATCAATTTTACTCAATTTTTCTTCTTTCATAGTGTTGAAAACTTTTTGAGGATTGATGAATTCTCTAATATTATTCTCAAGATCAGAGGTCATCCTATTATTATTATAAGAATTACCATCGGAATTGCCATAATTATTAGAGGAATTTCCAGGAAACAGCCTAGGATTAAAATTACCTCTATAAGCATTACTATTAAAATTGTTTCATGAGACAAAATTCACATCTCCGGGATCATTATTTTGCTAAATTAAGGTAAACAAAGGCATATCATTGAGATCAATAGGAGCATTTTTAATAGCAACCAATTTCATAAGTGCATCAACTTTATCACTGAAAGTGCTAATTTCTTCAATAGAATTCACTTTTTTACTAGTACGGGCTCTTTCAGTATGCCATTATGAATAGTTTGCCATGATACTGTCAAGTAATTTAATAGCTTCACCCAAATTAATCCCATAAAAGTACCACCCGCGGCGGAATCTAAAAGATTTTTAGTAACAATATTCAATCCCGCATAAATTTTTTGGATGATCATCCAGAAATTTAAACCATGAGTACGACAATTTCTTATCATTAGTTTCATCCTTTCCCAAGATTGCGCAACATGTTCATGCTCAACTTGCTTGAAATTCATTATTTGATTTCTAAGGGAAATAATTTTCGCGGGAGGAAAAATACTTAGTAATAACACTGGTGGAAAAACGGCTAGCCACAACTTTCGTTTGTGGCGCGCCATTTTTCAACAACGCCAGCACTATTTTTTTCAAATAGTGCTGGCGTCTGCCAAATTGGTACGCCAGCTATAAGTTGCTATTGCTGACGCTGCCAATACTTCCTACACCACTACTATGTGGGCCCAGTTGTCGTGAGCAGTTGCAGTATATTGCTATCGTGCGATTTATAAACACACCGTAGATACTTAACTTTGTGTTGTCGTGTCTTCGCCCGGAATGCCAGCACTAAGTTGTGCCTATATATAGATGTGTTGGCAGCCCCTTGTTCTCAAATACATTCACTTCCATTCTCCACAAAATTCTACTCCCTCTTAGTCAGCTGCTTTGGTGACAATGGACCCACCGGAGCTTGTCGAATCGGCACAAGCCCCCCGTTCAAGCCCACGTTGGCGGGGCGTGTCGCAAGTTTGGGACTCCACTGCCTTAGCCGAGCTCTCATCTGGCCCCGTTGGCCACGACATGCGCTCGCCACGGCCAATGCAGTCAGCCCTGTCTGGCGAATCATCCCGCTGGAGCGCGACGTCCCTTCGACGACTCGGCAGCTATGCCACCTGTGCTGTTTTTTGTGGTTGTGGACGCCCTGCTGATAAGCATATGTCGCACACACAAAGTAATTCAGAGCGAGAGTTCTACATCTGCGGTAACCGTGGAAAGGTAATATGACAGAAAATACCTCGATATTGATATATTCTGCTAATTTGCACAATTCGCGATCATTAATATATGTGTGTTTATATTGTGATCCATAGGCGTTAGGGACAAAATATTGCTACACATGGATATGGGTTGATCTCGTGCAGAAGTACGTGAGCGAGTTGCTCGGGTACTTCATTGGTGAACTAAGACAACAGATAGATGAGATGCAGCTGAAGACTGATGTGATGCGCGGTCAAATCCAAAAATTCAAGATGCTTCGATATGCCCTTTTAGCTGGTGTTATGCTTGGCCTCGTTCTCCCTGCTGGATCGGTGGCAACTTTTTTCAACTATTATGTATCTATGCTAGATTAATGAGATCGATCGATGTTGGCCGGTGCTCTCTAATTATTGGTTTCCCTTGTATGGTTACATATTTACACAAAATAATTAGTAAAACTAACAATATAATAAACAATAGGAAAATAAAACAATAAAATAATAAACTAAACATCTATATAAATATAAAAAAATAATATGTCTAACACATAATTAAAAGTAAAAAACAATATGTGTAACAGATAGCAATGGCGTTGGCCAACGCCAGCAATTACCCTGCCGCCCCCAGCAGGAGATATTAATTAAATTAACCCCCCCCCCCCCCCCCCCCCCACACACACACACACAACCGTCGATCCCCATTAAATCGCCGCCACCCCCATCGCCCTTTCCTCCGCTGATTCCACCGCCTCCACCTCGGCCTCCACCGCCAAAGTCCCCATCATCGTCACCTCCGCCTCCGCCTCCACCGCCGAAGTCCTCGCCCCCATCGCCGTTGCCTCCGTCGAAGCCCCCGTCGCCGTCGCCTCCGCATCTACCCCGGCTATCGCCCCCGTCCCCACCGCTGTCCCCGTCTCCATCGCCGTCGCCTCCATCAAAGCCCTCATCGCCGTTGCCTCCGTCGAAGCCACCGTCACCATCGCCTCTGCATCTACCCCGGCCACCGCCCCCGTCCCCGCCGCCAACCCCGCCCCCGTCGCTGTCGCCTCCGCATCCACCCCGGCCACCGCCCCCGGCCCTATCGCACCCCGCAATGCCTCCTCACTGTCTACCGCCGCCGCGCGTGAATTCTACTTAGTGTACTGTAATAGTGGTGTAAAATAATATCGAATTTTGTGTATACAAGTAGTGTAAAATTTAGTGTAGTTGTTGATTATGATTTTAGATAGTGTAATTTTATTGTGTTCTAGTTGTGTACTTGTGGTGAAAAAAATGTAGTGTAGTTGTAGACTAACTATGATTTTAGATAGTGTAATTTATTGTATTTCTAGTAGTGTACTTGTGGTGAAAGAATGTAGTGTAGTTATAGACTATGATTTTAGATAGTGTAATTTTATTGTATTTCTAGTAGTGTACTTGAGGTGAAATAATGTAGTGTAGTTGTAGATTATGATTTTAGATAGTGTAATTTTATTGTATTTACAGTAGTGTACTTGTGGTGAAAGAATGTAGGTAGTTGGAGACTATGATTTTAGATAGTGTAATTCTATTGTATTTCTAGTAGTGTACTTGTGGTGAAAGAATGTAGTGTAGTTGTAGACTATGATTTTAGATAGTGTAATTCTATTGTATTTCTAATAGTGTACTTGTGGTGAAAGAATGTAGTGTAGTTGTAGACTATAATTTTAAATAGTGTAATTTTATTGTATTTCTATTAGTGTACTTGTGGTGAAAGAACGTTTTATGCATTGTAGGTTTTGCAAGTACTCATTAATATGCTCATTTTTACTAACTTGTTAGTTATATATATGCATCGTCACAGATGGCTCCGAAGTTTCGTGGTGTGTGATAGAAGGGAAATATGTACTATGCCACCATTAGAAAGGACAATGTCGTCTACGAACTTGGCCATTGGGACACCCCGGAGTTAGCGGCGCGCGCTTATGATGCCATGGCAGTAGAGTTCTTTCAGGAAGGGGCGAATCTGAACTTCCCTGACTATCGTGAGTTCGCATGTTCCTCGCACCTGAGGACATGAGGATATGGACTAGAGTTGAGGAGAAGGAGAGTAAAGAGGCCGAGATGCAGTTCTTCGACCCATTGGTGAGCAAGCTTGCGAGAGATGAAAAACTCGTGGAGGCCAACAAGATGATGTTACTTCAGTATGCAGTCAGGAAGAGCGTAGAGGAGGATCCCATAGACTGGGATGCCTTGGAGCATGAGGAGGAGGGTCAGCAGGGGTGTCGTAGTAGGTCGACTAGGCACGACCACGAGGCCGGTCCCTCTGGCCACTAGCTTACCGCGCGCTACCTATTTCATATGAACTGTTAAACTTTATGCATGTTTTATGTTTGAACTATGCATGGTTTGTAAAATTGTTTTCTTATAAGTATGTATATGTTAATAACTAGATGGACGGATAGCGCTGGTTCGTCCCAACTGCTTATGTTGCATTATATTTATGTGCATCTTATGTATGCTTATTTTTCTTAACTTTATGCAAGAAAGCAGTAAATGGATGCCCCATGTTAGACCTGTGGTTCGGTGAGATGCCAAAAGCATAAGAAGTTCTCCATAGATCTGCCGAATGACTTCCTCACTAGGACGGTATGTTTTAGTTGAACATGTTTTGACTGAGTTTCATACGATGTATACGGTTGTGCCCAAAATTGTGTAACTAGCTAGCTACTTCTTTCTTTTAATTTTGCTCAGGTCATCCCTTGCGGCACAAGGCGTGACTTCTTAGAGTAGTTTAAAGTTCCAATTGATGCCACCATCACATTCCAATGCACCATTATGAAGATGCTGACGGCCCAAAAAATCAATTGTTTTATCACCAACGACGCAAACCGCACCTACTTCGTTTGCCCTGGTTGGAAAGCCCTTGCAAATGCTTACGAGATGGAACCTGGGGAGAGAGCCGCGTTCTACCTCGACTACGATCATGATGAGATCATGTTCTACTAAAAGCCTGCTGGCAGCGATGATGATTCACTTACTCCGGACTATAACCCTGACTCCGCCCGCTGAAAAGTCGTAGTTAGCTAGTTGGTATGCATGGAAGATATGATTATCATCACCTCTATTTATTTGAACTTGTACATTCATATGTGTGTTACTTTGCCTACTTTGTTGAACTATATCAATAAGTGTATTGTTGAACTTAAATGCTGTCATTTGGTCTATTTATAGTTGATTTATTAACTGTTCTTAAACTGGATTATGCTGTCATTTTGGCTGAAATCGCTGCTATACAGCTTTTATTTCAAATTTGAAAATCAAATTACTGGCGTCGAGAAAACATGGAACGTCACAACTGATGACTAATAATGCTGGCGTGGACAACGCGGCATGCCATTGCCGTCCAAAATACTGATGGCATATGTGCCAACGCCAGCGCTAATTTTTAACACTGGTGTCATATTGATGGCGTCGGGTGTCCGCGCCACCAAGGCTATTTTTGGCACACCGTAGCTAGGCTTTTCTCCACTAGTTTAAATGCATCTTTGCACTTATTCCAAGAATCAATACTATTTGATGGTAAAGATGAAAACCAAAATTTTGCACGATCCCGCAAAGAGAACGGCAATAATTTTAATTTCACAATATCATTGTCCACATCTTTTTTCTTTTGCATATCACACATTCTACGAAAGTGTTTATATGGGACGTGGCATCCTCATTAGGATTACCGGAAAGTTGTTCTTCCATAACAAGATTCAAAAAAGCGGCATTAATGTCATACGACTCCGCACTAGCTGCGGGAGTAGCAATCGGAGTACTAATAAAACCATTATTATTAGTATTAGAAAAATCACACAATTTTGTATTTTTTTGAGACATCGTGACTACGCAAACAAGATCACAAGCAAGCAAAACATCAAATAAGAAAAAGACATCCCAGTCTCATATATGAGCGGTGTACAAGATGTAAATCACACAACTCATATATCATGACGATGCAGACCTCGTACATGAGCGGTGTACAAGATGTAGACCACACCAAGTTGCTATATTGGAGCGTTGCTTGCCCCTGGCATCTATATAGGTTGAACTGGCCGGTAATTCCTCCTTGCATGTGTGAACTTTACATTAACAGTAGTTGTCTTCACCACGTGTGCATACAAAGGGTGAAGAGGAATTTACTGCTCTTCTTGCAAATAACTGCTAAAAGCATCGTGAAAGTTCTACGCAAGGCATCAAGAGCTCTATCAATGCTTATTACGATTCCATCCAACATTGAGAATTATGTAAGATTCCACGCTTCTACAGCTATGGGAAATTAGTTTTGATTTTTTTTTTGCACTAGATGTATAAATTAATGCATGGACGTGACCATATGTTTAGATATCTATGAGCAAATTAAGTCAACTGAGAAATATATTTTTTCCTCGGCCACCTGACCATGGTCAGATCCTTACACCCTTTTGTACTGTATATGAATACATTATTATACAAAGATGAATACTTTTCATATAGGTATCAACAAAAATTTTAAGTCAACTAAGAAATAAAGTTTTTTGTATCGGCTCAATCAGCTTGGCGGACCCTTATGTTATAATCGTCCACTACTTGTAGGATATATTAATAGAGTACAAAACTACAATATTTGAATGACTTCCAGATAAAATATATTTATTTTCTGAAGGGCATACCATCATATCAAGTTTAATTGATATGACATCTAACTTTATTAAGAAAATTATATGTAAACATTGACAATGTAATGCAGTCACAATTTGGTATCAAGTTTTTAATCCCACGTGGTAATCTATTGTCAGGAAGAAAGTAAAAATGGTTTTCCATCCCAATTATTTCGCTTGCTTGATTACGTTGTATGCGCCTGCAAAGGGCGTTTGCTTTCTTGATTGGCTTTACAAACTATATATACTTCTGTAGGTGTATATTTCCATTTGCATCAATTTAGTTTCGAGGTTTACTAGTGTTTCCGGATCATGCTTAAACATTAGTTGATAGTAAGTCGCTTCTTTGTATTTTACTTATGTTGCTTTCTAATACGCAACTTGTTAAAACAATTTCTATTTATTTTCAATTTTGATTTACTTTTTTCATTCTTTCCCAAAAGGGTTTATATGCATTTGCGACTGTCACAAAAATGATCATAATGACTGTACTTGGTAAAATGACAATACGATTCATATTGTGTGCTCATAATAGTAATTATGTTCCACATCGTACATATATGACACAACAAATAACCTCAGGGTTTTTTTGTACAATGACTATACATACTGGAAATCTGGTTTTTAAATAGCATATATCACAAATGACTCACGTCTCATAATATTTACATGGCAACTCATGGGCAAGAAAAACATACATGTACGTTTCGGAAAAGGGTTTGATATCCATTGGTACCCAAAATCATGGTGAAATTGAAAGTTTTATGTGTTACCAAGGATAAAATGTTTCCAATTCCACTTCACGAAAATTTCTGACTGTAAGATCATCAAAACAACATCTTCTTTCGATTGGTCAAGTGGATGAGATAATAAAGCTACCCTCAACATGAATGTTAGCATCCATACCAATCTAACATAACAGGAAAACTATCAGCTAGCTTGTGGCCTAAACTTTATCTTTGTCAAGTGATCCAATGTCACACGTACATACATGTGGTCACTATGGTACTTACAAAAATGCCCTACTTAAGAACCATTCATCTAAAAAAGTAAGAATTGTTACTTGCTTTATCGAATTATATGTGATAGGTTACTTATCATAATATTGGTTGTGGTTATACATACTAGTCATCCACCCGTGCACCTGCACGGCCTATAAATTATAGGGATACATATTTACAAATAAACTTATATTTATATGTAAAACGGAAGTGTTCAATTTTTAGATGTCATACAACTGGACAGGTGCTAATTTATTCAAACAAAGATAACAAATACTCCCTCCATTTTTATATACAACGCCACAAACCCATATTACAGGTACCAAGGTAAAATTTAATGTCTTGCTTTGTAAGCCGACTTTCCTTTTTGTTTAGTGGGATCATTAATACACCACATGCATGCAAGAAAGGGATAGAAAGCTGATTGGAGGGTCATTATGACTGCATGCATGCAAGTATTAAATAGGTTGCTAGTTCGAGAAAATATCATTAACTTTTGTCTCGATTACTGTTGGTGGCCTTGTATAGATGCAAAGTGTATTTTTCATAGTGGCCTTGTATAACTAAATGGAGGGAGTAATAAACACATGTGTTATAAACATCATTATAGGGAAGAGCCCATTTTTTCCCATTTATCTTGCACAAACTGCCATCACTCGTCTGAATGAAGTCTTCATGCCTTAGTAGCAAGATGCACCTCTTTGTAAATTTACACCACCTACTAGGGGATGGAGAGGGTATGAATTAATTCGAACCATACGATAAGATACAAATATTACTGATTTATTCAATCCACATTGTAACATAAATAGCACAAATCAACAGAAGTTGAGATAAAGATACACTACACACAACTAAGCTCAACAAAATTTCAAGTGTGAGAGAATGCTGCATGGTAAGTTCCATTTTCCACAGATGATGTATATATATATTATTTGCATATAGTAAATTATTAGAACATATATATGGTGTTTTTAAGGATAATTATGGTGAATACTGTTTAGTTCAATATGTGTTCCATTTAGTATTTTATTCCATTATTTAAGGTTTTGTTAGTTTGCCGTGGTCGGTGTATGTATGTACCATAATTACAATGCTACTCATACCATTTACGTAATATATATACTCAGTTGAGGCTTTATCTATCTATCTTCATATTAAATAGTAGAGTATTTCCAAATAGTTGAAACATTATTTGACTCCTACAAATTTAAAATCAAGAGTCTATATTGCCAACATCTGGTACGTATTATTTGACTCCTAAAAATTTACATAATATATTGTTCAGTTGATATTTATTAAGATGACTATATTCATATTTTCTTATGCATATTTTTCTATTTGTGTCACAATTAGGCGATCTCACATACCAAAATACATGACACTGGTAGTGGTGTATCAGGGACCCATAAAGGCGAGAATTATTTATGTTCGTGCCTCATTTTTTTTACTTGGCACAATCAACTTTTCATACTATGCGACTTAATTATTACTTTTTAAACAGGCATAGAGTCAGGGTTTTTTAGTTTGGGGACGCCTAACTTGTACATGCAGCTTTTCTTTGTCTAAGCGAGCATTTAAGTTTTTTTTTTGAACTGAAATATGTGATCCTTTTTTAGCTTGGGGCATGAATATTTTGTTTTTGTTTTTTAGATGAAGACCTTTTTAGATTTATGTACATGCTTTTTTATTCAAGGAGAAGGCACATTTTTTTCACGGCAGCGCGTGTTTTTTCTTGGAACTTGGACGTGGGCGTTGAGTACTCTTTTTTTTAGACATGCGAGCTTTATTTATGCACGTGGTGAGAACTATTTCTTTTATGTGACTCTTTTTTTACAAGAGTTTAATCCCTGACCTACGTGTTTTTTTTTAATAAGAGTGGATTATCCTTTTTTATACGAGTGGATCTCATCCCTCACATACGTAGTGTTTCCTTGCATGGCCCTTTAGTAAATCTTAGGACGCCGATATCCATCACACGTGTGGCATAATAAGCATTCGCCCACACACCGTGTGTGGCATGAGTAGGGGGCAGCCCACACAGGCTGTGTGTGAGCGAACAGTAGAATTGCCCACACGTGTGAGCGCAGCTACTTTGTGCCACACGCCCAACAAGTACTACTCATCTCCACCCCGCTTGTGTGGCACGAAGCAAAATATGCCCACGCGTCCTGGCGCAGCTACATTAGGTACCCACGGGATGACGATTTAGTTGCCATCCGGGATAGCAGATGTAGTTATCCGGGATGGCAAATGTGGTTGTAAAAGCATGGCAACTCTCTCTGTTTTGGTTAAATATAGTTGTCATGTCTAATTTATGGTAGTTGCCTCGTGTAATCAAACCATAGTTATCGTGTATGATTAACTACTTGCCACATATGGTCAAACAATAGTTGCCATGTGTGTTTACCTAGTTGCCACGTGTGGTTAATCACAGTTGCCATGTATGTTTATCTGATTGCCACGTACGCGCAACTGCAGTTGCCTTCTAGCAAAACGAATCATAGTTGCCATGTGTGTTTACCTAGTTGCCATGTACGCGCAACTGCAGTTGCCATCCAACTCGTACGACTGTCGTGTGGGCGAAAAGCAGTTCGCCCACACGCGCGTGGTCTAGGTGGTGGCTGTGTGGGCAGAAACTAGTTCGCCCACACAGCGTAGCTGGCAAACCGCGTGCTGTAGGGCGTGTGGGCGACCTCTCCCACGCCCACACACCGGCCTTGTCCTACGTGGCACACGAAAACTGCCTCGGTGTGTCAAGATTCGTGCAAACTTAACTGGACGGTGATCCAGGCGTGTGGGCGAGTTGCAATGTTGCCACACGTATGGGCGTTAGTGTTTCCGAAATCTTATAACCATTAACATGTCGTGTTTTTTAGATTGGGATGTCATGAATTTTTTTAGTTGAATAAATACATGCCTTTTTTTGCATGGAGAAGTCACATGCTTTTTTCCTGGCAACTTGGATGTGGGCGTGGAGGACCCATTCTTTGCTTTTTTTTTGCTGGGAGTTTGGATGTGGGCGTGGGGTACTCTTTCTTTTGCTTTTTTTTCAGGGAGCTTAAAATGTCTCAAATGATAACGTCCACACGTGTGGCACGAAGCAACATGGCCCAAACGTCTCCATTATCATTCATTTTGCCACGTCAAAACAGAAGACATCAGCGGGAATCTTTTCGGTTTTCGGCTTAAAACTATTTTATCTTCTAATTAAAAAATCTAATTAAAAAACAATTTTCACCATTAAATCCATCTCGATGAGATCTTCAAAACTAGATCCCATGTTGATATGTTTCGATGATTTTTTTTTTGCCAAAAGTTGCCATGATGTTTACACTATAGTTGCCATAGTGTTTACACTAAAGTTGCCATGTGACAATTTTAGTTTATAGATCATGGCAATTTTAGTATTTTTACCATGGCAATTCCATTACTTTGACCATGAAAATTATTTTTTGTATGAACCATGGAAATTTTAAGTGCACTTATCATGGCAATTTTAGTTTATGGTTCATGGCAAGTCTAGTTTCTTAATTCTCTGTTTTATAATATGTCAAAATTTACTTTTAAATGTAGAGGAAAAATAGCTGAAACATATCATGGCAACTTCAGTGTAAACACCATGGCAATTCATGTGCAATAGACATGTCAACTTTTAACCAAAAAAAAGTCGTCGAAACATATTGATATGAAATCTAGTTTCAAAGATCTCGTCGCGATGGATTTAATGGTGAAAACGGATCTTCAATCAGATTTTTTATTTAATAGATAAAACATTTTAAAAGATGTAGAGTTGATAATGATAGTACCACTTTCTTCTGGCACTGCCGGTTCGGTCATATTGGTGTTAAGCGCATGAAGAAACTTCATGCTGATGGACTTTTGGAGTCACTTGATTTTGAATCACTTGACACATGCGAACCATGCCTCATGGGCAAGATGACCAAAACCCCGTTTTCCGGAACAAAGGAACGGGCAAGTGACTTGTTAAAAATCATACAAACTGATGTGTGCGGTCCGATGAGCGTTGATGCGCGTGGTAGATATCATTACTTTCTCACCTTCACCGATGACTTGAGTAGATATGGGTATATTTACTTAATGAAGCATATGTCTGAAACATTTGAAAAGTTCAAGCAATTTGAGAGTGAAGTTAAGAATCATCGTAACAAGAAGATTAAATTCCTATGATCCGATCGAGGGGGAGAATATCTTAGTTATGAGTTTGGCAATCACTTAAAACAATGTGGAATTGTTTCACAGTTGACGCCACCTGGAACACCACAGCGTAATGGTGTGTCCGAACGTCGTAATCGTACCTTATTGGATATGGTGCATTCTATGATGTCTCTTGCCAATTTGCCACTATCATTTTGGGGTTATGCGTTAGAGGCAGCTGCATTCACTTTAAATAGGGCACTATCTAAGTCCGTGGAGACGACACCGTATGAAATGTGGTTTGGCAAGAAACCTAAGCTGTCGTTCCTTAAGGTTTGGGGCTGCGATGCTTATGTCAAAAGGCTTCAGCCAGAAAAGCTCAAACCCAAAGCGGAAAAATGTGTCTTCATAGGATACCCAAAAGAGACGGTTGGGTATACCTTCTATCTCAGATCCGAAGGCAAAGTGTTTGTCGCTAAGAACGGGTCCTTTCTCGAGAAAGAGTTTCTCTCGAAAGAATTGAGTGGGAGGAAGATAGAACTTGATGTGGTTGTTGAACCTTTACTTCAACCAGAGAGTAGCGCAGCACAGAAAGATGTTTCTATGGCACCTACGTCAGTTGAAGAGGAAGCTAATGATGATGATCATGAAGCTTCGGATCAATTTACTATCGAACCTCGTAGGTCGACAAGGGTACGTACAACTCCTGAGTGGTACGGTAACCCTGTCTTAGAGGTCATGTTGTTGGACAACGGTGAACCTACGACCTATGGAAAAGTGATGGTGGGCCCGAATTCCGACAAATAGTTAGAGGCCATGAAATCCGAGATGGGATCCATGTATGAAAACAAAGTATGGACTTTGGAAGTGTTACCTGATGAGCGAAAGGCCATTCAGAATAAATGGATCTTCAAGAAGAAGATGGACGCGGATGGTAATGTCACGATCTATAAAGCTCGATTTGTGGCAAAGGGGTTTTCACAAGTTCAAGGAGTTGACTACGATGAGACTTTCTCACCCGTAGCGATGCTTAAGTCCGTCAAAATCATGTTAGCAATAGCTGCATTTTTCGATTATGAAATCTGGTAGATGGATGTCAAAACAGCGTTCCTTAACTGTTTCCTTAAGGAAGACTTGTATATGATGCAACCAGAAGGTTTTGTCGATTTAGAGAATACTGACAAAGTGTGTAAACTCCAGCGATCCATTTATGGACTGGTGCAAGCATCTCGAAGTAGGAATCTTTGCTTTGACGAGGTGATCAAAGTGTTTGGGTTTATACAGGTTTTTGGAGAATCTTGTATTTACAAGAAAGTGAGTGGGAGCTCTATAGAGTTTCTAATATTATACGTGGATGACATATTGCTGATTGGAAACAATATAGAACTTTTGGAAAACGTGAAGGAATATTTGAACAAGTATTTTTGAATGAAGGACCTAGGAGAAGCTGCTTTCATATTGGGCATCAAGATCTATAGAGATTGGTCGAGACGCTTAATAGGACTTTCACAAAGCACATACCTTAATAAGATTTTGAAGAAGTTCAAAATGGATCAGTCCAAGAAGGGGTTCTTGCCTATTTTGCAAGGTGTGAAGTTGAGTCAGACTCAATGCCCAGTGACTACTGAGGATAGAGAAAAGATGAGTGGCATCCCCTATGCTTCTGCCATAAGCTCTATCATGTATGCGATGCTGTGCACAAGACCGGATGTCAGCCTTGCCATAAGTATGGCTGGAAGGTTTCAAAGTAATCCAGGAATGGATCACTGGACAGCTGTGAAGAATATCCTTAAGTACCTGAAAAGGACTAAGGAAATGTTCCTCATTTATGGAGGTGATCAAGAGCTCATCGTAAAGGGTTACGTTGATGCAAGCTTTGACACGGATCCGGATGACTCTAAGTCTCAAACTGGATGCATATATATTCTAAATGGGGGAGCAGTAAGCTGGTGTAGTTCCAAGCAAAGCGTGGTAGTTGATTCTACATGCGAAGCAGAGTACATAGCTGCCTCGGAGGCAGCGAAGGAAGGTGTCTGGATGAAGAAGTTCATGACAGATCTTGGAGTTGTGCCTAGTGCACTGGACCCAATGACTCTGCTCTGTGACAACACTGGTGCCATTGCTCTGGCCAAGGAACCAAGGTTTCACAAGAGAACCAGACACATAAAGCGACGCTTCAATTCCATCCACGATGCGATCAAGGAGGAGGACATAAACATTTGCAAAGTACATACAGATTTGAATGTTGCAGATCCGTTGACTAAACATCTTCCACGGGCAAAACATGATCGACACCAGGACTCTATGCGTGTTAGATTCATTACCATGTAATATTAGATTATTGACTCTAGTGCAAGTGGGAGACTGTTGGAAATATGTCCTAGAGCAATAATAAAGTGGTAATTATTATATTTCCTTGTTCATGATAATCGTTTATTATCCATGCTATAATTGGATTGACCGGAAACTCAAATGGATGTGTGGATACATAGACAACAGCATGTCCCTAGTAAGCCTCTACTGGACTAGCTCGTTGATCAAAGATGGCTATGGTTTCCTAGCCATAGACATGAGTTGTCATTTGATAACGGGATCACATCATTAGGAGAATGATGTGATGGACAAGACCCAAACTATGAACGTAGCATATGATTGTGTCAAGTTTATTGCTATCGTTTTCTGCATGTCAAGTATACGTTTCTATGACCATGAGATCATGCAACTCACTGACACCGGAGGAGTACCTTGTGTGTACCAAACATCGCAACGTAACTGGGTGACTATAAAGGTGCTCTACAGGTATCTCTGAGGGTGTCTGTTGAGTTGGCATGGATCAAGACTGGAATTTGTCACTCCGTATGACGGAGAGGTATCTCTAGGCCCTCTCGGTAATACAAAATCATAAGAAGCTTCCAAGCAATGTGACTAAGGAGTTAGTCACGGGATCTTGTATTACGGAATGAGTAAAGAGACTTGCCGGTAACGAGATTGAACTAGGTATGCAGATACGGACGATCGAATCTCGGGCAAGTAACATACCGATAGACAAAGGGAACTGCATACAGGATTAGCTGAATCCTTGACATCGAGGTTCGACCGATAAGATCTTCGTAGAATATGTAGCAACCAATATGGGCATCCAGGTCCCGCTATTGGTTATTGACCGTAGAGGTGTCTCGGTCATGTCTGCATAGTTCTCGAACCCACATGGTCTACACACTTAACGTTTGGTGATGATATAAGTATAGTTGAGTCATTATGGTGGTTACCAAAGGTTGTTTGGAGTCTCGAATGTGATCCCGGACATGACGAGGAACGCCGGAATGGTCCGGAGGTGAAGATTGATATATTGGACGCAGGGTATTGGAGTCCAGAATTGTTTCGTGGGTACCGGGTGATGACCAGCATGACCGAAAGGGGTTTCGGGGGCCCCAGCAAGTGTTGGGGGGCCTTGTGGGCCAAGGGGACAGGCAAACCAGCTCAATAACGGGCTGTGCGCCCCCCTCACCCCATCCCACGTAACCAGGAGAGGTGGGGCGCCCCCTCTAGGGTTCCCTCCACCTGGCTATGGGGCAAGCCACCCTATGGTTTCCCTAGGGGGCGCCCCCATCTGCCTTGGCCGCCCCCCCCCCCCCCCCCCCCCCCCCCCCCTAGATGGGATCTAGGGTGCCCCCTCCTCCTCCCTTCCCCCTATATATAGAGAGGTAGAGAGAGGGCAGCCGCACACTTGAGTACATCTCCACGCCACGGTGCTGCCCTTCCTCTCCCTCGTAGCCCTGTTCCTCTCTGTAGTGCTTAGCGAAGCTCTGCTAAGATTCCACCACCACCACCGCCATCACGCCGTCATGCTGCCGGAGGACTCGAGCTACTATTTCACCACCGCACGCTGGATCGAGGAGGTGAAGGCATCATCAAGCCGTGTGTGTGCTGAACGCGGAGATGTCGTCCGTTCGGCACTTGGATCGGAGTTTGCGGGACGGATCGTGATTGGATCACGAAGACGTTCAACTACATCAATCGCGTTTCTTAATGCTTCCTCTTAGCGATCTATAAGGTAGATCCAATCTCTCCTCTCGTAGATGGTCATCTCCTAGATTGGATCTTGGTGAGCGTAGGAATTTTTTTCCCATGCAACGTTCCCCAACAATAACATGTTAGAAGTGCATGCTCTAGCCAATGCAACGAAAAGACCGATCTGATGGAAAGGTCTAGTGCAATCCACATATACTGTAACACATAGGACCTAAGCGGTGGCGGCCTGCCGTGTTCTACTTCTCCTCGATGATGGCGGGGGCCGCAGACATGCTGGACGCCTACTCAACGGTGTCTGCGTAGCCGGCTTCTTTCTCTACCGGTAGGGTGCGGTTACGCGCGCGTTGACGGCGTATGGCGCGGTCGGAAGCACGGGAGACGCGGTACGAGACAACATCATGACAGGCAGCCACGAAGCACGTGCCGCCATGCACATTCCATGCCGGCCTGGAGCAACTCGCCACTGCTAGGCGAGCTCACCCACGCGCCGGCTTGAAGCTTCTGCCTCCGTCAGCTGGCCTGCAGCGGCCTGGAGTGTCGATTGAGGTGGAACGGACAGTTGCCTGGCTCGTGACTAGCAGGCTCGATGGGCCACCCAGCCGGCTTTTATGCCGGAGAACTTTTCTTTCTGCTCGCGGGATGCCATGAAGAAAATTGTAAAAGGAGGAAATGGGGAGCGGAGGTGTGATGCGGTTCTTGCCCTGGCATCGTTTAAATAGCGGGCGGACAAGAGAAGCCAACAAGCGTTGTGTTTAATGCCGACCAGCTTGCGAACGAACATGTGATCGGAGTAGGTATCTCGGAACATGCGCGTGTTTAATAGAGGAAGGTGGGCATTCTTCATCCATTTGAATGCGACGAGGAGGCGTGTTCAACCAGGCATGCAGGTGGTGCCACCCTCGGCCAGCGCGCCATTTCAATGGTTGTGACAGTGAGAGGTCGCATCCGCTCTGGGACGGCTTCATTGTTGAGCGCCCGCTCTACAGAAGCATGGATGCAAGCAACTAGCTCTCGACGAGAACGCGTGTGGCCGATGGGTCAGGGTGGCCAGAAAGCGGGCGTAGGTGCTCTCCGGACGCCCGCAAAGCCCCCACCCCCCAAGGGGCGAAGCCAACGTAGGGTCGTGTAGGGGCGGCTGCCTCGGGTAAATTTTGGGAACCTAGTTACCCCTTACTGCTTGTGGCTACCATGGAAGTCGAGCAGATTCGATCTGAGGTCAGGTCGAGTAACAAGCAGGAAGAGAGAAGAATAAAGAAACAGTTCGCTAGATGATAGGCCACGTCGCGCTAGACATGGGCCAGTCAAGCAAGGCCCAACGAAAAAGATGAGATGAGCTTATCAATTTTTGTTGTACGCAGCCTGAGCCTTGACTTTCCTTATTCCAATTGCTCGCGAAACCGATCACCATCCCGCGAACCTCCTCTACCGCCTCGCCGCCCTCTATTGCCGCTTTGCCGTGGAGCTGCCCCGGTCTGTCCAAGTCCACCGAACCAATGATATTGGATGGAGAAGGAGAAGAGAGTCCACCTTTTGTGGTGCCGTCCGAACGGGCGGCAGTGTTCCCGTCACCACCGTACCGCGCCCCGCTCGATAATAGCAAGCGAGCAGCCAACTGAGGCAGCAAGGAACAGGTGATTTCGCTCTCCCTGAATCTTCTCCTCTTCTGTATTATCATTTGTTCACTTGTTGTCACATTTGCTGATTGGCATAATTATTGAAAGTTGATACTAGAAATTAGTTACGAATTTGATATTATAGACAACTAAGAATATGAAGCAGATTGATCAAAATTGCATAGGAGCACTCGGCGACGCTGCCCACCGTAATTTCCCCTACTCATTTGCATCGCGATCCCAACCACTGTATTACTCAGACTGTATTCCATGATTCAACAATCGTGTATATCCCTCTCTATATTTCGTATGAATCTCAACAGTTGTACTGACTTGAGCAGTGGCAGAGGAGCAGACCCCATTGTCTCCACCCCCCCCCCCCCCCCCCCCCCCCCACAACCCACAAATCCTAAATGCAGCATGTTGTTCCTGTGGCCTCGATCAAATCTTGCTGGCACTGGCCGTCTAATTTTTGTTTTTGGTAGAGTAGATTGATTGTGTCATTGTTTATTTCCTTCAAGGTTGTGTTTCTCTCCTGTAATTAAGTACGACGAAAAAAATAGTTCTTAATGGTGAAGATATGGTATTCGTATTATCAACCATCCAACCCTAATCATGTAACAAAATTATTATATGTACGCTTAATGAAAATTTTCTGTACTAAGGCCTAGTTTAACAACATAGTTTTCTCATAACCGTAGTAACCTAAGCCTCAGTATTCAATTGCCTAGGCAATGAATACTTTAGTTTCTAAAATTCATAATTTGTTCTTCTTCAATTTAGAAAAAAGTGGTCAAGACATCTTTCTTAAGTAGTACTCCCTCCGTCCCAAAATATTTGTCGAAGAAATGCATAAAAATGGATGTATCTAAAACTAAGATACGTCTAGATACATCCATTTCTTCGACAAGTATTTCCGGACGGAGGAAGTACAAAATAAACCATGGTATTAGAAACCATACGGTTTATTAAACTGTGGTTGAAGCCAAACATCTCAAAGTTCGATGCAAAAAAAAAACCCTCAAATTTTTGAAAATTGTGGTTTCTAAGAAAACCATAGTATTCTGCAAATACTTCAACAAAAAGGTAGCCCAAGTCTTTGTAGCTGCATCTTTTATTTTACTTTTTATCATTTTACCTTCCATTGTAAGTTGCCTGGCAAGTTCACGTTCTTTTTTTTCAATCAATTCCCCTTGAAAACTTGCACCACTTTGTCAGTCAATACCTCAGTTAAATGCACTGCATCCAGTTCATTAAATGGGTATGGACCGATGTTTACTGTTGGCATATAGGCAAACACGTAGTATTGTGAAGTCGTTGTGAATTTAATGAAAAACTGCACCAATCCCAAAAAGCAATGACGAGTGGCTTAGATTCTGGTGGATGTGGTCGCCGTGTGCTAATCGTCTGTGTCCGGAGATTGATTCTTTATATTATCTTTTTGCCTTATATATTTTTCACCTACATCTTAAGAATGAAACTGTTTTTAACTATTATTCATTGTGTTGATCGTCTTGCCTGAATGCATACTAATTGGCCAATTAATTAATTATGTAGATTTGTAGATTGTCTTATTGCATACTAGTTGGAAAAATTAATTAATTTTGTAGATTTGTAGATTTTTTGCTACCGTTAAAAGTCCGCCCCAAGTAACTTCAAATCCTGAATCCGCACTGCCCAACCCCCCCCCCCCCCCCCCCCCCCCCTCGGCGCGCACATTTGTCTCCGGGTTACGGGAGAAAGTGCGTCCGAACCGTTGTAGGAACCGATACATGACCGTGTTGGATGACAAACACGTCCAGATCGCGCGGTCCAAACTGTTGCGGGCGTTTTTAGGGTCAGCATTGGAGATGCCCATACCCAGCTGCAAGAAGAGATAGACCTAGGTGACAGATATGCAAACGGCAGGAACACGAATCAAACGATGAAGTGAGCGGGAAAACAACGTAATGTACACGACCTCGGGCTTGTCCATTGCATGATCTGGAGGACAAGGACCCGAGCGACAGATGCCGATCAATGAAACTAGATGGTTTACCAAGTCATGGCGGCCGTGCATGTTCATCAGCATGGTAATTTGGACTAGAGAAGACAAAAAAAAAAACTATGCATCTGGCATTGTTTAAATAGCGGGCAGACGCGAGAAGTCAACCGGCATTGTGTTTAATGCCGACCGGCTAGTGAACGGACGTGTGGCCGGAGTAGGTATCTTGGCACACGCGCCAGTTTAATTGAGGAAGGCGTGCAATCTTCAGACATTTGAATGCGACGAGGAGACGTGTTCAACCGGGCTTGCAGCGGACGACGCCCTCGGCTGGCGTGCCGCTTCATTGGCTGTGGCAATGAGAGGTCGCGTCCGCTCTGGGCCGGCTTCAATATTGACCGGCCGCTCTACAGCAGCATGACTACAAGCAACTGGCTCCGGACGGGAATGCGCGCTGGCAATGGAGGAGGGTGTTTGGATATGCCAGGGTGGTCAGAAACGGGCTTGGGTGCTGTCTGGACGCCCGCAAAGCCCAACTCCCCCAGAGGCGGCGCCAACGTAGGGTCGTGTAGGGGCGGCCGCCCCGGGAAATTATTGGGAACCTAGGCACCCCCTACTTCTTGTGGCTACCATACCATGGAAGTCGAGCAGATTCGATAGGAGGTCAGAGGTCGAGCAACGAGCAGGAAGAGAGAAGAAGAAAGAAACGGTTCAGTAGAACATAGTCCACATAACGCTAGAGATGGGACAGTCAAGCATGGCCCAACGAAAAAGATGAGATGAGCTTGTTAAATTTTTTTACGCAGCTTGAGCCTTGATTTTCCTGATTCCAATCGCTCGTGAAACCGATCGCCGTCATGCGAACCTCCACTACCGCCTCGCCACCTTCACACGGTGCCCTCCACTGCCGCCTTGCCGTGGCGCTGCCCAGGTCTGTCCAAGTCCACCGAACCAATAATGCTAGACGATGAAGGAGAAGAGATTCCACCTGTTCTGGTGCCGTCGGAACGGGCGGCAGCATTCCCGTCGCCACCGTCCCGCGCCCCGCTCAATAACAGCAAACGAGCAGCCAAATGAGGCAGCAACGAAAAGGTGATTTCGCTCTCCCTGAATCTTCTCCTCTTCTGTATTATCATTTGTTAACTTGTTGTCACATTTGCCTATTGGCATATTTTGATACTGGAAATTAATTATGAATTTGATATTACAGGAAACTTAGAATATGAAGCAAATTGATCGAAATTGCATAGGAGTACTCAGCCATGCTGCCCACTGTAATCTCCCCGACTCATTAATTTGCATCGGGATCCAACCACTACATTACTCAGGCTGTATTCCATGATTCCATGATTCAACGATCGTTAATACTTTCGTCATCGCGGCCATGCATGTTTGTCGGCATGGTAAGGGAAACCAAGTAGACAAGGGTTGAATAGAAGAGGGACCGGTTGGTGATTTGGACTAGAGAAGAAAAAAAAAACAGTTTTTGTCAGCTTCTACCGAGTTCTAAACATGGATGGCAGAATGCAGTGGGGAGACTAGTATTCAATGTGTGACATGACACCACATGCCAAGGCGTTTTCTAACGAGCAGCCTGGCTATAGTTGCCGCAAGAACGAGTTTTCTAAGATATTGGCACATAAACTTGTCAACTTGGGTCGTTGTGTGTGTGGCCCATAGAAAAGTAATGCATGTGGATCCCTTAGAAAAGGAAACAAAGTCACGTGGAGACATGGACAGAAATGTCGTTGGGGCTGTTGACCCGCCTGGCCACGCTCTTACGCAAAACAATTTTGTGTTCAAGAACTCAATTATTGTTTCCCTTTATCTCTTAGCTCAAGAACTTCCCTGCAATGTTTTTTCTTCCTTTTTGGGTACAGTGCAGGAAATCAATGACTGTTGCAGCAGCTACAAGTTTTCGTTCTATTGAGATGCTACCTAATAACCGTTTGTTTCCTTCTTGTCAAACAGATTTTTGTTTAAAATGTTTTTTTATTAGTTAAAAAAAATTTAGTAAATCTGGGTACGTATTATTAGATGAAGAAATGTTCCTATCTTTAATTAAAAATATTATTTCAATGTATTCATAAAAATGGTCCATTCCCACAAAAGATGTTTCCTCTTCATAAAAATGTTTCATCATAATTACAAAAACTCTACTTCGTGGAAAAAGTTCATTATTAATATAAAATGTTTCATCCTCAGGGAGAAAACCAGTGACATGTGGCCGGTTTTGAAGTCTAATCTGGTTTTGGACAAAGTTATCCAGTTTTCAGATTTCCCAGACTAAATGCCGAAAAAAAATCTCAAGGGTACAGATGTAGACTTTCGGTAAACTTGGGGGACCAGAAACATACTTTTCATCTTTTTTTTAATTAGCAGTCGCACTTAGGTTATGTTTCATATGTAATGGACAATTGTTTGTGATGTTTGTATTGACAATATTGACAAATGCAAAATGTTTTGTGGGCCCTATGACCTGGAGTTCATTTTCTTTGTGCACATGATTAAGTAATGACGTGCAAAGCACGTACAATTGACTAGTAGTACAAGTACTCACTCGGCAGCTCTCCTGCTGTACATGGCGGAGCTGTGCTCACAGCACTAGTGAAGCCCAAGTGCTGCACCATCTCATCAAACACCACGCATAAGTGTACAAGGGTGGTAATAAAGTCATGAAAGAAAAAACTCTGCTGCCATCTACACAGTAAGAAAGATATGTTAAATACCAATTTTCAAATTCTATAAGTAGAGAAACAATAACAACAAACCAATTTTATTATAGATTTAATTAATAATTGTTAGGGTTTAGCTAAGCGTGTCTCTTGGTTTTAATCATTGAGACTCCAACTACGATTTTGTGAGAACCTGGATCAGCTTTCCAAGTCCACCACGCCATATGTTGTATGTCAGCTTGATCGTACGCATACAATACGATAATAGATGTATAATGATAACACAAGTTCATGTAGATAAATAACATCATCCAGAATATAGTTGTTACATAAATGTTCAAATAAAATAGTTCAGGAAAGCGGAAATAAAATGGTTGATGTCTCCATTAATATCACCGGCAAAAATGTTGAAGAAAATCTATAGAAGCACTGCCGGTACTCCACAACATAATCATCCAAACAATAATTCTCCATGTCAGAAAAATTTGAAGAAACTATCCATGATGAGTACTAGTTTACTCAGCATACCACCATACCCTACCGTTTAGGAATGAAAGTCACTTTTACAAGCTTTATGGTGGAGCCATGGCAACTTGCAGAAGTAGAACTTATACTACACAATTATTAAGTGAATTGATAAAACAACATTCAGTAAAACTAGCAATACATATTCACGTTAGTTATTGTTTCAACCCCAAGGTATTCAACAATACTCAGGGTGTTTTGACCCCAAGGTATTCATCAATACTGAAGAGGGGGATGGAGATTGAGATGGCGATGGAGGCAGTGGACATGGTGCAATCACAGAACCTTTACTCACCACGGACTTCTTCTACAGGATCAAAACTTCTTGGTGTACCAAATATGTTTCCAAATTGACATGTTTTGCCCAGAAACAAATCATATTTTTTTCTATTCTTCTTTGTTCTTTTATGCAAGTCTCCACACGTGTTGGAACATGAGGTGGAAAAAGCAAGGAAATAGAGAGGAAATTGATGGGGACCGATAAGTTAACAATAGATACTGGCTTGCTCAAAAGAGTAGGCAAGATGCTATACGGAAGATGGAATAGTCTTAGAGAAAATTGAGTATTATAATGAACTATCACACTCGCTCTTATTTGAATGTTGTTCGGTAAAGTATGTTGTGCAACCACGTAATTCTTGATTCTCCCTTTCAATTATGGGGTTTATTTTTTTAATCCAATGCAAATACAGCAGGTATCTTTCGAACATGTGTGTGACACGCAATTTGCAGAGGTCTTTGCTTCCAACCATGAGAAGGACAAACTAACGTTCTCCGTGAGAAATTGAGAGTACAAAGCTAATTTGGTGTGTCACACATGATATAGTATCTCGTCAAGGCTAATTTGGTGTATTTCACTTGTGTAACTGACATGTCTGGCCTGCTAGCTGAGATAAGTCAACTTGTCAAAGCTAATGACTGAAGTTCCAATACACATGTTTTCCTTTTTTCGCTACATCATTTTTCTGGTTTCCACTTTGCTCTTAAAAAGGACGCATGACTTTTTTTGTAACTTGTTTACACATGTTTTTTTGGGTGCAGTTACATATAACTTACGTTCATAAAAGAAGTTACACATAACTTACAAAGTTCCGTTTTGAAGGGCAAAAAAACTTTTTAAAACAAAACTCTACAATGAATTATCTCTCAGATTGATAGCAAAAATAAAGACTTCTAAAGTGATCAGCAACATAATTAGGTTTCGTGCTGACCTCAAGAAAAACAAAATAAGACTAGTATTGATCGCGTCCCAAACTACTGCACATGTGTTGGTTTCGTCACTACTAAATTTTCATATTCGTACCATACATCTAGCAATCTGTTGCGAAATTTAAGAAGTTTTGGCATGTTAATTTAGCCTACTAAATCATCTTATATTGTACTACCACTAGTGGTAGTTAGCATCACTTGCGTTTCGTATGTTGTGTGTAGTATCTATCAAATTGGAAAGTATGTACACGTAGTATGTAGTATGTTAAAATGTTTAGGTAGTATATATACTACTGTTTTGGTAGTATGTATCGTATTTTGAGTATGCTCTTTTTTTACGTACAAATATGTACATATTTTATAAATATAATAAAAACCATGGGCCAACTTGCACGCCCGCGTCGCCTTCGTGGCAGCCTTCATAGGAGCCAAGCCGTGGCGGCCTCCCATGTCCTACTTCTCCTCGGTGATGATAATGGCCACGGACGTGCCGGGCCGCCTCGCTGATGTCCGTGTAGCCAACTTCTTTCTCTGCCAGCAGGGCACAGTTACGCGCGCATTGATGGCGGATGGCGCGGTCGCAGGCACAGGAGGTGTTGTACGAGACATCATCGTAACAGGCAGCCACCATGTCCGTGCCGCCATGCTCCCCCCATGCCAGCCTGAAGCAACTCGCCACTCCTCGGCGAGCTCAACCACGCGCCGGCTTGGAGATTCAGCCTCCGCCAGCTTGCCTGTAGCGGCTTGGAGTGTCGATGGAGGTGGAACGGATAGTTGCATGGCTTGTGTCCGGCGAGCTCGATGGGCCACCCAGTCGGCTTTTATGCAGGAGAATTTTTCTTCCTGCTAGTCGTATGCCATGGAGAAAATTGTAAAAGGAGAAAATGGGGAGCGGAGGTGTGGTGCGGTTCTTGCCCGGTATTTGGCATCGATTAAATAGCGGGCGGACATGAGAAGCCAACTGGCTTTGTGTTTAATGTCGACCGGCTCACAAATAGACATCTGCCCGGAGTAGGTATCTCGGCACACGCGCGGTTTTAATTGAGGAAGGTCGGTAGTCTTCAACTATTTGAATGCGACAAGGAGGCGTGTTCAACCAGGCGTGTAGCAGGCGGCGCTCTCGGCCGACGCGCCGCTAGAATGGCGGTGGCAGTGAGAGATCGCGCATACTTTGGGACGACTTCAATATTGAGCGGCCGCTCTACAGCAGCATGAAGAAAGGAAACTGGCTTCGGGCGAGAACGCACGCGGGCGATGGAGGAGGGGGTTTGGATGGGCCAGGGTGGTCGGAAGCGGACGTGGATGCTGTCCGGACGCCCGCAAAGCTCCCCTCTCCCAGGGGCAGCGCCAACGTAGGGTCGTGTAGGGGCGGCCGCCCTGGGTTAATTTTGTGAATCTAGGTACCCCCGACTGCTTGGGGCTACCATGGAAGTCGAGCGGATTCGATCAAAGGTCAGGTCGAGCAACGAGCAGGAAGAGAGAAGAAGAAAGAAACGGTTCCCTAGAGGAGGATAGGCAGGTAACGCTAGAGGTGGGCCCCTCAAGCAAGGCCCAACGAAAAAGATGGGATGAGCTTGTTAATTTTTTTTGTGACTTTTCAGATCATGCTCGTGAAACCGATCGCCATCAGGACGGGCGGTAGCATTCCCGTCGCCACCCTCCCACGCCCCGCTCAGTAACAACAAACGAGCAGCCAACTGAGGCAGCAAAGAACAAGTGATTTCGCTTTCCCTGAATCTTCTCCTCTTTTGTATTATCATTTAGTTAACTTGTTGTCACATCTGCTGATTGGCATAATTATTAAAAGTTGATACTGGAAAGTAATTATGAATTTGATATTATAGGCAACTAAGAATATGAAGCAGATTGATCAAAATTGCATAGGACTACTCGGCCATGCTGCCCACCAATCTTCCCTGCTCGTTTGCATCGAGATCCCAGCACTATATTAACCACGCTGTATTCTATGATTCAACAATTGTGTGTGTATATCGCTCTCTATATTCCGTATAAATCTCAACAGTTGTACTGACTTAACCAGTGGCAGAGGAGCTGACCCCATTTTCTCCAACAGCCACCCCCCAACAACCCGTCAAATCTAAAATGCAGCCTTTTGTTCCTTTGGCCTTGATCAAATCTTGCTGGCACTAATATTTTTGGTGGTTGAGAAGATTGATTGTGTCATTAACTGTGTCCTTCAAGGTTGTATCTCTGTCCTGTAATTTAGTACGACGAAAAAAAAGTTCTTAATGGTGAAGATATGGTAATTTGTATTATCAACCATCCAACCCTAGAATTATTATATCTACGCCTAATGAAAAATTGTACTAAGACCTAGTTTAACAATATAGTTTTCTCAAAACCATGGTAATCTAAAACATCAGTATTAAATTGCCTAGGCAATCAATACTTAGTTTCTCACAACCATATTTTTTTCTTCTTCAGTTCAGAAAAAAGTGTTCAAGACATCTTTCTTAAATACTAGAAAATAAACCATGGTATTAGAGATCATATGGTTTATTAAACTGTGGTTGAAGCCAAACATCTCAAAGTTCTGATGCAAAAAAAAAAAAACCTCAAAATTTGAAAATTGTGGTTTCTAAGAAAACCATAGTATTCTCCAAATACTTCAAAAAAAAAAAAACTAGCCCAAGTATTTGTAGCTGCATCTTTTATTTTACCTTTTACCGTTTTACCTTCCACTGTAAGTTGCCTGGCAAGTTCACATTCCTTTTTTTCAATCAATTCCCCGTTGAAAACTTGCACCACTTTGTTAGTCAATACTTCAGTTAAATGCACTGCATCCAGTTCGTTAAATGTGTATGGACAGATGTTTACTATTGACATATACGCAAACGAGTAGTATTGTGAAGCCGCTGTGAATTTAATGAAAAACTGCACCAATCCCATAACCAATGACGAGAGGCTTAGATTCTGATGCGTGTGGTCGCCGTGTGCTACTCGTCTGTGTACGCAGATTGATTCTTTATATTATGTTTTTGCCTTATATATTTTTCACCTACATCTTAAGAATGAAACTATTTTTAACAATTATTCATTGTGTTCACCATCTTAACTGAATGCATACTAGTTGGCCAATTAATTAATTTTGTAGATTTGTAGATTGTCTTATTGCATACTAGTTCGCCAATTAATTAAATTTGTAATTGTCCTATTTGATGTATGGTGATTTTGATTTTTGCTACCGTTAGAAGTCTGGCCCAAGTAACTTCAAATCCTTGATCCACACTGACCCCCCCCCCCCCCCCCTCTATCCGCGGCGCACGTTTGCCTTCGGTTTATGGAGAAAAGTGCGTCCGGACGCCTTGCGGACCGATACAGAACGTGTTGTATGGCAAACACGTCGACACAGCGCGGGTCCGAAACGGTTTCAGGAGTTTTGAGGGTCGGCATTGGAGATGCCCTTAGCTCAAGAACTTCGCTGTAATGTTTTTTCTATTTCTTTTTCTTGTACAGTGTAGTAAATCAACGACTGTTGCAGCAGCTATAAGTTTTTATTCTATGGATATATATGCTACCTAATAACCGGTTGTTTCCTTCTTTTCCAAGAGATTCTTGTTAAAAATGTTTCTTCGTTAGTGAAAAAATGTTTTAGTAAATGTGGGTATTATTAGATGAATAAATGTTCCTATCTTTAGTAAAAATATTATTTCTACGTATTCATAAAAATGTTTCAGCACCACTACAAATGATGTTTCCTCTTCATTAAAAAAGCACAAGTCCGTGGAAAACAGTTTTTTATCAATACAAAATGTTTCGTCTTCATTGTAAAAAAAGATGGTCATAAAATCTGGATACACTTTTTTCTAGACTTGAACATGCATGAGCCCACGGTAGGTAGCCTGCCTTGCCTTATAAATAGAGGTGGATAGTGGTCAAGCATAGGCAGTAGTGTTACATATCCAGTTTTGCATAAGTATTCTGTTATACAGAGGAAAAGAAGAAGAGGGAGGAGCGGCGAGATGCAGGCGTCACTCTTCCATGTTCCCCTCGCCCGGGCCACAGCGGCGCCATGGCGACAACCTTCCATGCACCTACAGCTTGCTGGACGTCGGCCACATGGTAACTATACTAATTCATCTCATAGCTTGGGGGAATACAGATGAGCAAAATGTGTTTGAATGTGCGAAATGTTTATGGATCGCAGGCTTATCACATCGTGGGGCATCGGTGGAGCAGTCTCGGTTTTTACACTCTGGGACAGGCAGTGCAGGTAGGTATTTGATCTGATGGATGCTTCTTGCTGATCCAATCGAATGTTTAATTAATTTAATTAATTAATTTGAATATATCATGTTGCAGCCCATGAGAAAATCAGAGATCAGTCCATCATCCCCGCCGCATTAACAATGGGAATGGAGGGGCTCACCACCTCGTCGCCTTTCCTCCTGGGCGCCGTCACTCTTGTAGGCGCAGCCCTCTTCTTGCTCGGCAGAGGAAAGACCAAGAAGTCGACCGGAAAAGGAGGCCTGCCCCCAGGCCCGTCGACCCTGGAATTCCTGGCCAAGTTACTCACGCTCCGCCGGCCCGTCTTCCACGTTGGCCCCATCCTCCGCGAGCTGCACGCGCGCTACGGCAGCATCATCTCCGTCCGCCTCTTCAAGACGCTCGTCTTCGTACAGGACCGCGCCATCGCGCACCGCATGCTCGTCCAGGAAGGCGCCACCTTCGCCGACCGCCCGGCGTCGCTCTACGACCCGTGGCCCATCTTGTTCAAGGGCTCCGTCATCACCACGCCATACGGGCCCTACTGGCGCCGCGTGCGCCGGAACCTCGTCGAGGCGCTCAGCCCGGCCGGCATCGCCCGCTTCGAGCAGGCCAGGCGGCGCACGCGCGACGCGCTTCTCGCCCGGCTTACCACCGCCGCCGCCGGGGGCGACGGCTCGGGCTCGCCCGTCAAGGTGAGGATGATATTCCGTCGCACCATGTTCGACCTGCTCAGCTACATGAGCCTCGGGTCCGGGCATAGCACGCAGACGCTGGACAACATCTTCGCGGTGCACATCAAGACTTTGGACGCCATCATCAGCTTCCCCGTCTTCTCCTTCTTCCCGGAAATCACCAAAAGGATATTCTGGAAGCGGTGGGCGTCGTACCAGGCCTTGGCCAAAACCCGTGAGGAGATCTTCATCCCGCTGCTCCAGGCCAGGCGAGCCGCCTCACCCAGCAACATCAGCGACGACGATCCGCCGTGCTACGCGGACACCCTCCTAGCAGTGCGCCTGCCTGACAAAGGCGACCGCGCGCTCACCGACGCCGAGATTACGACGCTCTGCGCGGAGGTCATGCTCGGCGGCACGGACACCACGGCCAGCTTGCTTGAGTGGATTATGGCGGAGCTGGTGAGCCGCCCGGACGTGCAAGCCAAGGTCTACGAGGAGGTGAGGGGCGAGGGAGAGCTCAAGGAAGGCGACCTGCATGGGATGCGGTACCTCAAGGCCGTCGTGCTCGAGGGGCTGCGGCTGCACCCCGGAGCGCACCTGGTTTTCACCCACAGGGCGATGAACGACACAGAGGTCGGCGGCTACACGGTGCCCAAGGACGCCGAGATCCACTTCCTGGTCGCTGACTACGGGCTCGACGAGACTGTGTGGACAGAGCCACACGAGTTCCGGCCGGAGCGTTTCCTGGACTGCAGCGTCGACGTCACGGGTAGCAGGGAGATCAAGATGATACCTTTCGGCGCCGGTCGCCGGATGTGCCCAGGCTACTCCCTCGCCACCCTGCATTTGGAGTACTTCGTGGGCTGCCTCGTCAAGGCTTTCCACTGGCTGCCCGCGGTGCAAGGACAAGAGATCGACATGGCTGAGGATTTCGATAGTATCATCGTACTCAAGAACCCGCTCCGTGCTCGTCTCATTCCAAGGACATCTACTCTACCTAGTTAATTACTTACTAGAGAATTAATGTTGTGCCCTCAGACATGATGTATTTTTGTCTCTTTCCTAAAAAAATTGTTTTTTTGTACTATCAAATCAGCCACAATTAATATGAATCGGACCAAGGAAAGAAGAAATAAAACTTGTACGTCACCATCATGCTTATGTGTGCTAATTTGCAATAACCGGATTGATCAGAATTTTTGGTTTGCCATCGAACAAGAGTGCTTGACCTTACAAAACATACATACAGACTAGTGCAAGAGTAAGTTCGTACTAGCGTTTATAGTAAATTAAAAAGTTGAAAGTGGTCGAGGTACATGCATGCCCTAAAGATGCTATGCACAAGGTGGACAATCCGAAAGCAAAGTTAGCATCAGCGTCTGTTAGGCCATGAACGTCACATTGCCTTCAAACCTGGCCTGTTCCCTCTCGAACCTACGATTCTTCCACGGACATGTAATTCATTTTCTTGTATTGGATAAGGACCGAACATAAACTGAAGGACACAGATAAAAAAAATTCAACCTAGTTTTGCCAAAAATTTCGTGCACTTGCAGTTCAAATTTAAATTATATGCGTTGAATATCTCGGAAATGCACTATATCTATATCTATATCTATACCTACTAATAAAGCAAGGTGCGTTTCTCTAATTTTTTCATCCGTTCACCAGCAAAAAGATTTTTTACTATCCGAGGTGGTACTAATTTTTTATGCATCCATGTGCTGAAAAAAAAATACGGTTTGTCCAGAATTTTGTACATGGGCCGCTCGCTATAGCCCAGTCAAGTCAGCCCACTTATTTCCCTGCCCACGCACCTGGGAAAATCCTATTTGCCGCACAGGGCGGCAGATAGTTGGAGCTTCGCACAGATAGCCCTGGACTGGGCCGGCCCGTTTTCCTTTTTTCTGTGTTCTTTTTCTATTTAAAATTTTATGTTCCTTTCTGTTTTTTCCTCTTTCTTTTTTATTTTTTTATTTTTAAATTTCTTTTTCTTTTTTATTTTTTTGATCAATTAAATTTTTTATAAAATGTTTAGAATTTCTTTTTTTGTTCAAATTTTTGAAGAATGTTCAGAATTCCAGAATTTTATTCCCATTTGAAAAATGTTCGCATATTCATAAAAAAATCTTGTTCCGAAATTTGTACAAACTCAAAAAATGTTAGTGTTTTATCAAAATTTTCGAGATTTTAAAATAATTGTAGTTTAAAAAATGTTCCAAATTCGAAAAATGTTCTTGTTTTAGTGAAATGTTCACGAATTCAACGTAATAATATTTTAAATAGCCCCATATTGCTCTTTACATACAGTCGTGCCAATTTATAAATATGTGTGAAACGACATGTAGTAATAAGATGTATGAAGTATGGATCTATTATGCCGGACGAAGGACGGATAAATTGGCACGTGAGCTAGTTGGAAAGGACACTGAATTTTTTTAATGAAAAGTAATGTTCCCATTTTTCAAAAAAATTGTATTTTACAAAATTGTTGAAGATTCTTAAAAAAATTGCAATTTAAGAAATGCTCCAAATTTGAAATATTTTCTTGTAAAGTAAGGCGTGTGTCTCCAATTTTTTCATCCGTTCACCGTCGAAAAGTTTTTTTTCTAACCGAGGTGGTACTAAAAAAATTGTCCGCTTGTCTATTAAAAAAGGAAAAATGACAGAATTACAAACGTGGGCCACTCTCAGTGTGGCCCAGCAAGCCACAACCAATTAATTTTACTGCACAAGCAACCAGAAAAACTCTATCACTCGCATGAGCGACAAATAGCTGGAGTTTTATATGGGCCGCCAAAGCTGGCCTGACATGTTTTCCTTTTTTTCTGTATTTTGTTTCCATTTTTCTTTTTCTATTCCTTTCTCTTTTTCTTTCCTGTGTCTTTTTTCTTTGCTTTCAAGATTATTTTCTTTCTCCTCTTTTCCGTAAATTCCATATTTCCGTAAACTTATTTTTAAAAAATGTTCAGAATTCGAAAAAATGTTGTTTTAAAAATTGCTCCGAACTTTAAACTTTGTTTTTGTTCCAAAAATTGGTTCAAATTTAAAAATCAAAATTTTCTTTGTGTTTTCTAAAGGTGTTCAAGATTTTAAAAAATGCATTTTAGAAAATGTTCCAAATGCGAAACATATTATTGTTTTCATGAAATGTTCCTAAATTCCAAATAATGTCTGAGTATAAAGAAACACATTTCATTAAAAAATTCTGAATGTTCGAAACATGTTTAATTTTCAAAAATTGTTCACAAATTTAAAAAAATGTTCATATTTTTAAAAAGGTTCATGTTTTCAAATAAAGTTGTGAACTTTAAATGTTCCAATTTTTGTTGTGTATTTCAAAAAATGTACAAAAATTTAAAATTTTGTTTGGGATTCCCAACATTATTCATGTTTCTCAGAACATTCAGAATTTTATATTTTTTGAAAAGTTAAAAAAATTCAAAAATTTAGTCTAATCTAACATTGCAGTATGTTCTTAAATATTCATGCTAGCCAGTGGTTAGCAGGACTCGTTTGTTCGAGTGGTAGCAGCACGTGGTCAGGTCTTTGAGGGCATGAATTCGATTTTTCTACTCATATTTATTTTTGAATTTTTACTGGTGTCTTACAAACACAAGGCGTCCTTATGCCAGCCAGTGCACTGGCCCGTACACGAAAGGATGTGTGTCCCACTCACTAGCATCATATAGTAGCTCCCACGTAGTTGGCCCAAGAAAAGCAAAAATAAATGCTCCATCGCACAGGCTGTATTAGACCTCAGTCGCACTGCCCTAATGGGCCGTCCGCATCCGGCCCATCGATCCTCCCAGAGGGAGCCAAAAATATTTGGCGGCCATAAGGAATAGAACTTGCGACGTTGCATCCAGCTTCTCGGGCGGGTGCAACTTAGCTAAGGCGGCTTTGTTAGATAAAAATGATTGGTCCTCCTATTAAATGTACGTATAGATTTTGTTCTGCCCGCACATAGTTCCTGAATTTTTTTGTTTGTCCTTGGGGGGACGAACTGGGCCTACTCATGCATTTTCTTTTATGTCAGACGGACCAGCAAAAAAATGTTTAAGCCGCTCAAAAAAAAATATTTAAGCTCCCATGGGGTTGAACTATTGACCTTCTCAATGGTGCTGATGGATAAAACCAACTCCGCTATCTTGCAATTATGATGAGAATAGTATCATCTTGGAACTTTATACTAAATCCCACCAGTTTTTATATGTCCATAGGTTGTCTGCAAATAAGAAGGTTGTACCAAAATAAGGAAGTTATCTCGAGAATCATGAGCAGAAAGAGGGACTCTATAAATTATTGCCGGTGGTAGCTTGAAAGTGCCAATTAAAGAGAATATGTTGGTTTGGCTCGAATAAAAAGGTTGTGGGCATGTGAGCGCTAAAATAATCAAAGAGAATAAACCCTAATAAAGAAAGGACGTTGATGCCTGGTTATGCCCTAAATATGCTAATGAAATAGGATTTATGCTCTACAATTAGTAATCCATCGGGTTACACCATCGTAGGAGAGAGTGGTCGAAGCAACCGTGCCCCAATGTCACCACATAGCTACCAAATGAGGAGGCAGCCACAACCCCGAGATGAAGGCTGACCCCGAGAAAAAAAGGCACGAGTTGGGTGGTCGCCGCCATGCCGACCAACCTCATTACTATCAGTATCTCGCGGGACAAACATGACCCGCGAGAAGACCGCAACTTCTTGCTCTATCTCACCGCTGCAGAGATCGTTTTTGGTGGACACATCAATTATCTCTCCCGTTGCTTCTCGTAGAAAATATCTCTCCCGTTGCAACGCACGGGCATATGTGCTAGTAATGATAATGTACGGCATAGATACGAAATTGTAGTTTGCTAACCACATGTGCCATGTGGTAATGTACGCCATACATAACTCACCAAACAGTTGTTCTTTTTCCTCGCGAATACGCAAAGCTTGTGGATCATTCCATTTTAGAAGATATTAGAGTAAGTACAAGAGGAACAACACATATCACGGACATAACAGGCGTGAACATGGTGCCCGAAACAGAGACGCATGGGATGCGCGGCCCAAAAAAGAGGAAAACACAACTAGACTCGCCATCCTGACAAGCAGCCCAGACCAACAATAAGACGACCAACACCTTCAGACCCCAAACCGAGGACACCACAAGCAAACAAGACAGTGCCTTCACGAAGAAGAACATCGCCGAGACGCCGTCGCCGTCCGATTCGGATAATCGGACCTAGGGTTTCCCTTGATGCTCGAAGAGGGGTACATAGAACGGTAGCGACATTGCCTCCAAGAAGGGAATGGCATCCGCGGATGTCGCCACTGCTAGCATATGATGCACGGATTTTGCCCTGGCCAGAGTCCGAGAAATCTCAAGCCATCGGAGTACAAATAGGAGAAGAGGAAGTCGGGCATAGGCCGAAACCACGACCGCAGAAAGGGGAGCCACACCCGCCGCCGAAGAGGCACCGGGCGCCTCCGGACACAGGAGCAACAGAGTGGCGAATAGACCGACGGGGCACGGAAGTGGGCGGCTGGGTGGGATGAGGGGCGGTGAGGAATGTGACGATGGCCGGAGGCCCGTGCGAACGAGGATCCAGAGGGTAGCACAAATCTGGGTCACGGGATCGGAGCAGTAAGGATGCCAACGAGCCCAAGGAGCTGGAAAGGGGGGCGCAGCTCCCGGAGTTCACCGAAATCAAAGATGCGTCGGGATGTACGGCCACCAAGGACACCAGCAGGGTGGGGGTGTGAAGGCACCGAGGCGCCGGTTTGCCGAAGGATCCGGAAAGCGCAGCTCCCCGGGCACGCTGGGTCCAGAGCCACCCCGGCCGGCCAGGGCCGCAGGAGGGGGCGCAGGTCCACATGGCTGCCGGGCAGGAGTCGCCCATTTGAAAGTCAGGTTTGTATAAGATCTATCATTCTCATTTGTGACTTGAACCTTTAAAACGTGATGACGGGATAAATCTTCCAGCCAGTTGTGCATTCTTCTACGCAAGTTCTTGACATCGGAGTCCTCCATATGCTACCGTCATTGTCTGTCAATATTTTCCATCCACATGCATTTCAAAAGGCTAATTTTTTTCAAATAATACATTTTTTATTAATTTTCATAAATATTACGCTGGAGAAATAATTTGCAAAAATAATACACCGTCGGCCCGCTGCAGGCCGACTGGGGCTAATCAGCCCACCGCAGGCCGACTAGGCTTAGTCGGCCCACCGCAGGCCGACAGCTGAGCAGGCCAGGCAGGAGAGGGGCTGTCGGCGCGCCCGTGCCCCTGTCGGCCCGCTGCAGGCCAATTGGCCAGCTGCTGGCCGACAGGGTGCGGGGCCCCCAGTGGCTGGCTCCTCCCTCCTCTCTCCTTCTCCTTTCTCCTTTCTCCTTCATTTCTCCCACTCCTCACGGCTAGCTACAGCTCCTTTCTTTCTCCTCTTTCTTGCAAGAAATGCCTCAAATTTATACACCAAAATGAGGCGGTTTTTTGCGGATTGAGCACCGTGAATGTGTTCTACGTAGTTAGGGGAGCCAAGGGACACCTCGATCTACTGATGGGGTAGCTCGTGGTGGTCGTGGTGAGCATTTTTTTAGCACATTGGAGGAGGTTGTGGCGGCGGTGGAGGTGGAGGTGGTGGTGCTGAAGCTGGGGCAGTGTGGTGGAGGTGGTGGAGGTGAAGCTCCGGCAGTTTGGTGGAGTTTCTGGTTCCGGTGATTGAAGGTCGCCGTTCGTCGTTCGCTCGCACGCTTCAAGGGTATATTTCAACACACATTTTATTTTTCGTAGTTGATCCGGTAGTATTCGTTAATATGTTTCGATGTGAAATAAATTAGGTGTGTGATTATTGTTATTTGCTCCGGTAGTATCCGTAAATATATTTAGATGTCAACTATTTAGTTGTGTGAAAATTTGAAGTTGCTCCGGTAATATTCCGTACTATATGTGGATGTCAAATATTTAGATGTGTCAGTATTTGGAGTTGCTCCGGCAAGTATTTGTAATATATTTGTAGGTGTGTGAATTTTTTTAGTTGCTCCGTTAATATTCCGTAATATATATACATGTCAAATATTTAGTAGTGCGGATATTTAAAGTTGTTGCTTAATACTTGTCTGTCGTTGTTGAAAAAAAAATTAGGTGAGCCGAGATGTCTAATGTAGTGAAGTTCAAATTTTAGTACGGTCCTGGTACTGTTCAAACAACTGACATGGGAGCTGATCTGAGTGAATTTACTCACATAGAGGTGCCAATGAGCGCACCTCAAACATGGTCTGTCAGTCAGTTGAAAGAATGGATTACAGGAAGTTTAGGGCTTGATACAGAAACACACACCGTCGGTGTTCATGCATTGTGGACACGGTCAAGTTCAATAATTTATTTCTATTTGAGGCCAATAGAGCGAGACTCTGAGTGGGTGCGATGGTTACAAGGTTGTGAACGCAGGGGATGCAATCCTATTGCCTTAGTGCTTCCCGTCGTGAAGGAGGTCACTACACATGAAGGCGAGGGTGGCTACGATTCTGGGCAGAGTAGTGGAGGGAGGCAGTTATCTATGTCAAATGCTGGAGATGATGGTTACGAACCAGGGCAGAGTAGTCAGGTAGAAGGAGGAAATGCCGATGGTGATTACAATGGTGAGGTGGATGCTGACAAGGTAGATGGGCACATGCAGGATCAGATGGAAGAAGAAGACACCGATGTTGATAGGGGTCATGCCGATGATTCTGACGAGTCGGATGAAGAAGAAAATGCAGAGGAGGTCCCGAATCCTGCATCATGGAATCATGACTTCTCATCTGCAATGATGGTGAACGATGGACATGATTCTGCCTGGCAATATCACCAGAACAATATTGCGACGGGTGTTATGTATCCCAACAAGCCAGCTCTTAAGGATGCAATAATAAATTGGGCAATGTCCACGCAAAGGGTTTTCACAGCTCAGGTGTCAAGTCAGAAATACCTGACAATGGTATGCAAGAACGCAGATTGTCCCGCCAGGGTGCACGACTATCTCCCTAAGTATGACACAAGTTGGGTGATCAGCGACTTAGTGAATCACACTTGTCTTATTCCCTGCATCCCTCAAGATCATGCCAGCCTTTCATCGATGCTTATTGCTCAGTTGTTTTATGATGAGATAGTGGAGGGCAAAGCTATGGAAGTGAAGGCAATCCAGACAAAAGTCTTCACCAGGTTGAAGTACATAATTTCTTATGGCAAGGCTTGGAGGGCTAAGCATGCGGCGCTTGAAAGGAGATTTGGTTCTTATTTTGATGCATATGACTCTGTCGTCCAGCTCCTCCACACACTGCAGCAGCGGAATCCAGGCACCTATATTGATATCCAAGACCTCTTCATGCCAGAGTTCCCAACTGTGAGGGTGCTGCATCGTCTCTTCTTCTCTTTCGGTGTATGCATCGAAGCTTTCAGGCATTGCCGACCGGTGATATGTGTAGATGGTACTTTTCTCACTGGCAAGTACAAGGGTCAGATCCTAACAGCCATAGGTCAAGACAGCCAAAATCAAGTTGTCCCACTTGCATTTGCTTTTGTGGAGAGTGAGAACATTGAAAGTTGGACATGGTTCTTCAGGCAGTTGAAAATATTAGCTGTGAAGGAGAAGCCCAATGTGTGCATCCTTCATGACAGGCATGCAGGTATACTCAGTGCGATAAGGACACTAACAAACCCAGGCCCTGAGGAACAAACTCCATTGCAGGACTTGCAGAGCCGTTGGTGCATGCGCCATCTGGGGGCTAATTTCTTCTCGCAGTTCAGAAATAAGAGCCTGATGAATCTGTTCAAAAAACTCTGCAAGCAGAACCAGTTATGGAAGTACAATTTGATACATGACAGACTTAATGTGTGCACGCAGAGACACGTTAGGGACAGGAAAGCTGTAAGAGATGCAGTGATGAGGGCACATGTTGAAGCAGTAGCTGCACAGTTGGCAACAGGATCAGCGGCCATGGAGGAGGAGCCTGTTGGGCTATGTGACCTGCCAGGCTTTGACCCACCTGGTACTAGGAGAAGGCTCGGAAGGTCGATTAAAACCTTCCAGCAGTGGATAGAGCATGAGCCTCTGGAGAGGTGGTGTTTGCTACATGACACACATGGAGCAAGGTACGGTGTCATGACAACCAATCTCGCGGAAACATACAACTTTGTCCTCAGACGAAACCGGGCATTGCCACTTACAGCCATCATTGAGGGTATTTTCTATGGCACCGTGAAGCATTTCAGAGATAGACGTCAACAAGCAGAGCAGCATATCTTGAACAACCCGAATACACGTTACTGTGAAAGAGTGACGAAGTACATGGACAACAAGATGCAAAAGGCTAGGTCACACACTGTAGTCGCAATCGGTAATCAAGAGAGAAGGTTTGAGGTCCGCTTAGTCAACAACAAATTCGGATGTGCAAATGAGGTTAGGACGCATGAGGTGAAAATTGGAAATGAAGCCTGGCCAACGTGTGAGTGCACATGCAACAAACCGAAATTGTTTCACCTACCTTGCTCACATGTACTTGCTGCATGCGGGCAACTTGGAATGGACGCAATATCGTTTGTGTCTCCATGTTTTCTGAAAGAGTCTGTCCTCAATACCTGGACAGGTGAGCTGATGGGTTTTCGATCAATGGGTAACTTCAACAATGTCAACCCCGCTGAAAGGCGTTACATTCCAAACCCAGAGCATATGCGTACAAGTAGAGGCAGACGGCAGTGTCAGCACATCCGGAATGATATGGATGAATCTGAAGCAGGAGGTCCGACTAGGCAATGCATTCTATGCAATGAATTTGGCCATAGGGACACTAATTGTCCCACTTTCGTCACTGCCAGTGGTACTGGTCGTGGACGAGGTAACCGGGGACGAAGAGGAGGTAGAGGAGGTAGAGGAGTAAGAGGGAGAGGAAGAAGCTAAGCTAGCAGTACTATGTTATAAATTTGTATTAGTGTGGCACCATGTTCTTAATTTGTATTAAGTGTGGCACTATGTTCTGAATTTGTATTAAGTGTGGCAACTATGTTTGAAATTTGTATTAAGTGTGACACTATGTTCTGAATTTGTATTAAGTGTGACACTATGTTCTGAATTTGTATTAAGTGTGGCACTATGTTCTACATTTGTATTAAGTGTGGCAACTATGTTTGAAATTGGTATGTGCAGGAATGGCCGGAATGTGGTTGCTGAATGGGGAAATTGATAGGGGTCATCGTGCTGCGATATTGTATCAGCGAAAGCTCAAGCCTCTGGTCACTCGCACTCCTCTGGAGAACTGGATGATACACCCAGGATGGGTTCAGCGGTACGTGCTTTATTAATTTGCACACTGACATGAATATTAATGGGAGAAACTAACTGAAATGTTCTGTCATGAAGGTTGAAATGGGCCGGCCTGTTACCTTTTGTGCATCTGGTTGAGTCTATCCCGGGCTGCAAACGCCTCGCCATCGACTCCTCCTTGTTGAGCTGCTTAGTGGACCGTTGGAGGCTAGAGACCCACACGTTTCACTTCCGGTGGGGAGAGATGGCTCCTACTCTAGAGGATGTGTCATTTTTGCTGGGACTACCGTTGGCAGGTCATGCCATAGGACCGTTGGACGCACCGGCTGGTTGGGGGCTCGGTCTTACACAACATTTTCATGGTGTTTTTCCGGATGCTCCGGATCCAGTATGGGAGCATCATGGACCTAAGTATGATTGGTTGCTTAATTTCCAGGTTAGTTCCCCTAGCTATTATCTTCAAGTTATCATGCAAATGGTTTTACCGAAGATACCTGTGGCTTTCTAAATATTTGTCTTTGCTTAATGCAGATCCAGAAGTTCCCGGCGCCGTTGAGTGGGGAACAGATCACTCGGAGCCTGGAGGCCTACTTAATGTGGCTTTTCGGCAAGGTGATGTTCACAGGGAACCATGTCACCACTATTAGTGCGCTCTACATCCCTATGACACTCGAGATAGCGAGCGCAGAGATGGCGGATCAGATCAGACAGAGGAGTTGGGGTTCGGCAGTCTTAGCGGCTACATACCGAGGTATGTGCAACGGCTGCCAGCTTTCATCGACAAAGCCAGCCCTTCTTGGATGCCCTCTATTCCTACAGCTGTGGTCGTGGGAGAGGTTCTCTATAGGGCGACCAGATGTACGTGTTCATCAGCCTATAGACGCCATGTTCGATGCGGACGGCATCGACATGCCTACTTTCGGTCTGTGTTGGACACGTTGCAAGGTATGTATCGTGTTATAGTTTAATGCAACTTTTTTGTGCACAAGAGATAGTTCAATGCTAGCGGCTACTAACTTTTGTTTTCTCCACAGCAGCAGGGTCCCTCGTCGAGCTTCGTTTCAGCCAGAGCAGCCGTCACAGCCAGTAGGTATGTCTCTTCATATTTATTGTTTTCAATATTAGTTGAGGCGACCTCATTCTTCATGACTTAACGTTCATCGTGCAGGAGCCTACGGATATCATGCATCTATGTCGGCATCACATGATACATGGGGGAGTGATCAACATCCTGAGGACAACATACAGGCTCAGATGTCGCAGCACACCGGGTGGATGAACATGTTCTCGACTCCTCCACCTGGCCCCACACAGGATACACAGTATGACCAGGGTGAGTCTGATATTCCTCCTCGCCAGGTTAGGGCACCCAACAGGTTGGGATGGACGCCGCCTCAAGATCAGCCTCCGCGCCAGGGCAGACGTTGTCAGTGATGCTTCTATCTATCAGTAGAGACATGACCATCTACTTCTGTATGAGACTTATGTCTATTCTATGTATGAGACAAATGACTATGTACTTATGTATGAGACATATGCCTACTCTATTCAGTACTCTGTTATCCGAACTACAATATCATATTTAGATAGAACATAATGCTCCTACAATAAGACACTACAAACAACTAGATAGAACTACATCTAAATTAAACGGTACATATGACTTAACTTACAACATACAGCATAAAAACTACATGAAGTCATCATCGTCATCCTCCATCGATGCAGAACTCTTGCCCTTCGCCCATGAAGAACTCTTGCCCTTCGACGATGAAGAACTCTTGCCCTTTGATGATGAAGAACTCTTGCCCTTCGACGATGCAGAACACTTGCCCTTCGATGATGAAGAACTTTTGCCCTTTGACGATGAAGAACTCTTGCCCTTCGAATATGCAGAACCCGGAAGTGGCGGCATGAAGATATCGTCTTCATCCTCGCTGTCGTCAGTCCATAAAAAAGTATGTTTTGCTGCAAACTTTAGGTATGCTTCACCCTTAGATTGTTGCTTCATCCATCTTCCCTGCAACCTCAGAAGTTCTTCCCGTATCTCCTTAAAGGTCCTGGAAGGCCAGCCGCACCTACTTAATGCGTGAGCCAGCTCATTTAGTAGGGTGTCAGTGCTGATGAGTTTGTCCCACGGAACTAATATGTTGTCTACCCTAAAATCGGCGGCTAAATCCAGAAGACATTTAGACATACTAGGGTGAAAACTACGATCAAAAGGATATCCGGACATCTTGGCGAGAACTAGAGAGCGGGAATATATGGCGAGAACGAGCAAAGTGGGAAAATATGGCGACAATACGAGACTACGCTAGACTGCTTACCCACGTTACTGCCGAGGGTGTTTTATAGGTTGAGAGCACAAAGAAAGGCGGGAGGAAGACACTGGCGGGAACTAGAGAGCGAGAAAAAATGGCAGGAACTTGATAGCGGGAAAAAATGGCGGGAACTAAAAAAGCGGGAAAAATGTGGTGGGAACATATGGCTGGAACTACCGAAGCGGGAAAATATGGCGGGAAGTAGAGAGCGGGAAAATATGGCGGGAAGTAGAGAGCGGGAAAATATGGCGGGAGATGGCGGCCCGAGAAAATATGGTTGGAAATAAGGGGAGAACGCGTGAGGGTAGAGGGCACCTGTCGGCTCACAACGAGGCAATTAGCTCCAATCAGCCCATAGTAGGCTCAAAGGACCCAATCAGCCCACAGTGGGCCGATAGGACCTAATCAGCCCACAGTGGGCCGATAGGCTAGTCGGCCAGCTGTAGGCCGACTGGAGGCCAATCGGCCTGCTGTGGGCTGAGTAGACCCAGTCGGCCTGCAGTGGGCCGACGGTGTATTATTTTTGAAATTTTTTATCCAGCGTAATATTTACAAAAATTAATATAAAAAATGTATTATTTAAAAAAAATTAGCTTTCAAAAGGTGCTTAGGTACATCCCCTATAATTTAGAATAACAAGGGTAATTTCGACCTTATGCTATGTTGCCTCGATCCACTTGTGCATGTGCGTACCTAAGTTTTTCATACCGGTTGAATTCTCGGCCCAAAAAAGCCGAGGGTAGCCTATCTTTTCATTCTTCTTCAGATTTGTGCGACACTTTTATGGGCCTTCGGCTGACTCCGGTGAAGTTGACAATTCTCGGGAGCAACTAGTTGACAAGCGCTCTTTTGGGAGCCTCGCAACGATCAGCGCCATTTGACGCGCTCTGGGCGCTCCTTTCATATTTTTTATTTTTTATTTTTTGGCACTCGTTTTTGACTTTTTAAACGGGTTTTTTTGGGTTTTTTCGACGTTTTGGTTTTCCACCGGTATTCCTTAGCTTTTGGGCCAAATAAGAATTTTCAAAAAAAAAAGCGCAAAAAACACGTTTTCTTTTTCTTTTTGCTTACTCGAGAGGCACGGTTTTGCTTCCGCGAGAGGCATGGTTTTGCTTTCGCGAGAGGCATGACCGTGCCTCTCGGAAACAAAAAAACGTGTTTTCTGTTTTTTTTCTTCCGCCGGAGGCCCGGTTTTGCTTCTGCGAGAGGCACAGTTTTGCTTTCGCGAGATGCACGACCGTGCCTTTCGGATACGAAAAAAACGCGTTTTTTGTTTTTTTCCTCTTCCGTGAGAGACACGGTTTTGCTTCGCGAGAGGCACGGCCATGCCTCTTGGAAACGAAAAAAATACTCGTTTTTTTTTCGCAGGAGGCACGATTTTACTTCCGTGAGAGGCACGGACATGCTTATTTCGGAAAGAAAAAAAAATATGTTTTATGTTTTTTTTCCTTCCGCGAGAGGCACGGTTGTGATTTCGCGAGAGGCACGGCCGTGCCTCTTTCGGAAAGGGAAAAAACCGTGCTTCCGGTTCGGTTTTTTTCGTCAGGTTTTTTCGTGAAAAAAAAGTTCGTTAAAACCTATCAACATGGGATCTAGTTCTGAAGATCTCGACGCGAGGAATCCAACGGTGAAAACGGTTCGAGATTTGGACGCACGCTTTAAGAAATAAAATGTTTTGAATAAACAGATCTACGAAAAAATGAAAAACTCACAGGTTGCGACAAGTGGCGCACATGCAGCGCGCCACTTGTCAGAACCTGCAAAGCTGGGGTGATCTTTGCGATGAGTACTTCTCAATTAGTGATTTCCACAATTCTCTTGTACTCAGGCTAGAACTTGAACTTATGCTTGGAGTTGAGTTCGAACATGAACTCAACCCGTCTTTTTCGTGGACAAGGACTTTGCTCATGTTGTTCGTTTGCTGGAATTGTAGGCTCGTCTATCACCGTCTTCTTCTGCAACATCAAACATAACATCTCTGTTGACTATGAGATTTTTCTTCTTCATATTTTACAACCGATATGCTACAGCTAGCTGATATAATTTTTTTTTTTTGCGGGTGTGCTTGTGCTGATTCTTGTCATCACATTTTGATCTTCTCTTGGCGGGTACATGTGCATAACAAGCTCAATCAAATAACTTCATGTGGTGTTTGATTCAGAACTGCCGTTGTCAGACTTCACTTCTCTTCAGAATAGAAATTGCCCCTCCCCAAAAAAATATCAAGCGTAAATTGCTCTTTAAATATTGACTTCGCCATCTTGACTACGGGTACGATGACCTTTGCTCTAGTGGCGCCCCCGCTGCTGGTTTTACGATCCTACAGCGATGGTAAGATGATAATGCTTTCCTTCCCTATTTACTCCATGTGTTGCATCTCTAATATGGCATGCAGCCATGACTACACTCTTGGGTGACGAGTTAGCGGGCTTAATACTAATTTGAAAAGGAGGTCGCAATACCGACGGTGCCCTATTGATTTTGTAGATAGCGGCCTCTTATGAACTATTGACGGATTATTATGCCGTGAGACTGTCCTTGCAGGCACAAACTCAGATGACTAGGTTCCTTGTGGAAAACCTGACCTCTAGGGTATATGTCGTAGATTTGACATGGGTGGTCGCATTTTCTTGGATAGTCTTTATGGCGCTATTCTTTCAGCGGTATATATGGTGTGTCGTCAACTATGAGGCATTTGTAACGACTTCATCAATTTGAAGATATGTCGGCTCAGTATCTCTAAGGTAATTGTAGGCGTGCATTCATAAGGTTGGATGTGTTGTGTGTTTATGAGCATCTGCATCTATATTTTGTTTCGGGACATCCAACTAATACTAGTCTTTTATTGCGGGAAATTAAACCGGTTTTGACAGTGATGTGCATTTTTATATACCATGTAGGTAGACTATATTGCCCTTTTTAGTGGATGATAAGAAGGACCCCAAGGGCGCAGCATGCCATCTATGAAAGAGGAAGAATCTGACCTAGTGCAAAATTTGTCCCTAGCTACCAACTATTGACTGCTTCCACCTGAGTCGCCCTCGTGTGGCGGCCCCGAGTCGCCCCGGTGGATATATCAACAGCTACACCTCCCGTCCGGATCTCGATCTCCTTCACCTCCCCTCCGCTCTGCCTCCCCTTCCGCCGCCGACGGATCCCGGCTGGGCAAAGCCCGTGCGGGGGGGGGGGGGGGGGGGGGGGGGGGGGGGGGGGGGGGGGGGGATGATGGCTGCGGGGCATCCCCCCGCCGCGGCCTGGAGGTGTGGTTGTGACGGTGGATCTTGAGCGGGCGCCTCGGGACGACGTGTGTGTGGCCATGGTGCTGGTCACGCAGCGATGTGACCTTGTCGTGGTAATATCTCGACAGGTGCCAGAGGGTGGCTTATCATGGTTGGGGCCATGAGATCGTTGTCGGGTCCTGGAACCGGGAGTGGGCACAAGCTCGGATGGACACGAGATCTACCCAGGTTCAGGGCTCTCCTAAGAGATGAAACCCCTACTCCTGCTCTGCGGGGTCTCCGCATGATCACTATGAAGCAAAGAGTACAATGGTGCTCCTAGAGCTGTTCGGCCAGAGGAGGAAGGAGGGCGAGGCTAGCTCTCTCCTTTCCCTGGCTGTGGTGTGTATAGAACTGAGGTGGAACATGAGAGGAACCCTTTGCATGGGTGTGGCCTGGGGGGTTTTATAGGCTAACCCCCCTGGGGGTACAATGGTAATATGGCCGGGTGGTAGGCCCCGGCTGTCAGCGTCTATGGGGGCCGGGTTTTCCGCCGGCTGCTGGGCCCTGCCGGCTGCCGAGGAACCGGCCGACAGATGGGGCCCACCGCCTGCGGGCCCCGCTGACGGCTCTTCACAGTGGCGTCGTTCGCGCCGACGGCGGCCGTGTCGGGCGCGCCATGGCTACAGCGCCGCGCTGGGCTGGTCGGCGGCCGCCGGGCGGTGCCCACTGTGGCCATAGGGCCGTGCTTTGGGGGAGGCATGGCGCACTGTGGCCATGCCCCAGCTTGTCGCCTGGTCGGGCTAAGACTCTGACGGAAGGGGTGGGGGGGGGAGGGCGCCAGCTAGAAGCCGACCCGTACCCACGCCGCCCTCGGAGAGTGCGCCGTCTTCTGGAGGCCGGCTGTATGGCACCTGCTGGCTCTGGGGGCCCATCGTGATACCTGCCGGCTTGAGGGGCCTGGCTTGCCCCGATGCCTTGAAATGTTGTTTAGTGCGGGTGAGGCTACCCGGGGTCTATCCCCTCGACAGTAGTCCCCGAAGCTGGTGAGGCTCTACGGCGAAGTGCCTCAGCAGTTTCCCCTTCGAGAGATCTTCCGCCTTCCGCCCCGTCCGGCTGGGAGGAGCCGGACGCCAGTAGCCGGCCACGGCAGCGGCCGCCTGGCGGATTCGAATCGACGAGGCAGGAGCCGGGGTGGCGCCGCCCACCACGCACGCGCCACGCGGCGTCAACCGGTCAAGCCGGCCTGCCAGGCCACGCGCGCGACGGGACGTCGCCGCAGGCCGGGGCCCGCCACTACAGGCCTCGGCCCGCTCGCGGATCCGCTGCGGCCGGAGGGGGCGGTTGCCCTTCTGCGGTGCGATTAATGCGCCATTACCGCGCGGGATGCACAAGGGCGTGCGGGGCGTGGGGCGCAGTTAATCCCACGCCCCCACGTCGCCTCGGCTTCGCCCCTTCCGGCTATAAATAGGGGGAGGAGGAGGAGTGGCGGAGCGCACGCGCATCCCCTCCTACTCCCTTCTTCTTCCTCTGGCCGCCGCGGTTGCTGCTCTTCTGCTGCTGCTCAGCCGCAGCCACCGCTCTGCCGCGGCCACCGCGATGCCCCTGTTGCCCTGCGCCGTCGCAGCGTTGCCTGCGTTCTCGTCTCCGGGCTTCTCCTTGCCGTCTCCGGGCTTCTCGTCGCTAGGCTCCAACGTGCACGAAGACCACATCGACTTCCTCCACGCGACGCGGAGGCTCCCCCATGCTGACAACGTGGGCGTGCGTCTCCCCCCCCGAGCGGGAGATCTCGCCGCGGCCGGAGCCCGGTGAGCTCGTTGTTTTCCGAACGCATTTCCTTCGCAGCTTCGGGCTCCCGGTTAGCAACTTCTTCAGGGCCTTCCTCGACTTCTACCGCCTGCAACCGCATCACCTCACCCCCAACACGGTGGTGCTCATGGCGGCCTTCGTCACACTCTGCGAGGGGTACCTCGGTGTCCTGCCCACGCTTGAGCTATGGGGTAGATTCTTCTACCTCAAGCTGGGCACGTCGGCGAAGGACGAGCCAGCCCAGTTCGGGGCATGCGTCGCCGTGAGGCGCTCAGGAGGCAGCACCCGCTTCCCGGCCATCCCTCTGCACGAGTCGACCAAGCTCTGGCAGAAGTCTTATTTTTACGTCCGAAATCTCCATCAGGTCAACGACTACATTAACCTGTCGGCTTTCGTGCCTGGGTCGCCTGCTGGGCCGCGGGACAACTAGCAACAGCAGCAGCCCAAGCGCCTGCCGGCCCTCATCATCAGCGTCCTCGCCCGGCTTCAAGAGATGACTGACCAGGAGGGGCTCAAGCCGGCCGACCTGCTGGCCGGCTTCGTCATGCTCCGGGTGTCGCCCCTCCAACTTCGGTCGCATCTCATCAGCGAGATGAGCGGCCGCCGGGACCCATGCCAGATGTCCACCAAGGAGATGCCGGAGGTGGAGGTGGTCCGCCATGTGAACTACTTCTCCAACTGCAATCTCAGCGAGGAGGAGTGGCACATCGGCAAGGAGCCGTACAGTCGGGCCAACCCGCCCCCAGCGGTAAGTACCAGGTCCTGCTGCTTTACTTATAATACTCTCCTTTCCTTTGTCCTGACCAGCCGGCCTTGGGACAGCGCTTCCCGGACCAAGGCGGGCCGGCTGCGGACCGAGCGTGGATGCCGAACCACGAAGACAGCGATGTGGGCGACCCCGAGCTGGGAGCGGCCGCCATGGAGGAAGGTGGTGACGACGAGGCCACCGGTGGAAGCAGCGCCGGAGCGGGCGGCTCCTCGAGAGGTGGAGGAGTCGACGACGTCTGGTCTTGGCAGGATGATGACGAGGACGATGAGGAGCGGCGCCGACCGGGCGGAGGCGCGCGGGCGGGAGCCGGCCCTTCTGCGTCGCGGCCAGCTGCTTCAGCCGGCGGTCATAAACGCCGCCTCCTTGCGGGTAGGTTTGGCAGCCACCCGGCGAAGAAGGCCAAGCAGGCGGACGCGACCAGGCGGCAAGAGGCCCTAAAGGTGGCCGCCGCACGGAAGGGGCCCAAGCCTATGCCGTATACGTCCGGGTAGGTGCTCTTGCTGCCCTGACTTCACATTTTTCTTCTCCCTTGGGGGTTTCTTTATCCATTGCTTTCTTGCTGAACAGGATGGCCTGCGTCATCACGCGGGCTCCGTTCGTCTCATTGATGCACGCAGCGGGCGGCTCCGAGGAGGCTAGGCGTGTGGATCAGGCTACCGCTCTTCGAGAGGCGATGGCGAGGAACGCACAGGAGGCACGCGAGGAGCAGGAGGCCTTGGAAAAGGCACGGGCCGACGCCCGGGCGGAGGAAGCGGTGTAGGCGGAGGCCCAGGCCGTGGAGAGGGCGGAGGCGGAGGCCGCGGCCAAGGCGCTGGCGGATGTCGATGCCAGGGCTACGGTGAATCCGGCTGGTGGTGAGGTCCCGGAGACCATCACTCTTGAGCTGCCGGAGGTGCAGGTGGCAGAGAACCGAACGCCACCGAGGGCACCCGGCGCCGGCCAGCCGGTGCCGGGGCTGGTGGTTACCAACGCCGCCATCCCGGAGGTGGAGGAGGTTCGGCGTGCGCTGGATGCTGGCGGTCGAGGAGGTGGCGGGCCCAGCCAGCCGGAGCCGCCGCAAGCCGGCGCTGGGCAGACGGCGGGCCGGGTCTTGGCGACGCGCGTTCCTACGCGGGCAACCTCAGAGCAAAGGCGGGTGGAGGCCGCGGCCTCGAGCTCGCGGGGGGTCAGCACCGGGGCTACGAGCGCTGCTCCTTCAGGTTGGGTGGCAGGGGCCGGCCCAGCTGCCATGAACTTGGCGGTGTGGGACGTGGAGGACCAGTTTCTCGCCCACAACGCGACTCTCCTGAAGGCGAGGGGAGAGCTGCTGGTGCTGCAGTCGTCCGTCCGAGTAGGCGCATCTTGTTTTTGCTTTTTCGTCTTGTAACCTTCCGTGGGGGCACGCCAGCGCACCCACTGGGTGTAGCCCCCGAGTTCTGAGCCGGCTGCTGAGGAGGCGAGTTGGAACTCAAAGGTATTCTTTTTGTTTGCTGAAATGCTTGTTTTTGTTGCAAGACTACCGTAACATGCGGGCGGCCGCCTACAACACGCATAATCGGACGCTCACCACCCAGACCACTGAGCTGACTCGGAGCCAAGGTACGTAAGCCGGCTTCCAGTGGGGGGCGCGCCAGCACACCCGCTGGGTGTAGCCCCCGAGATTTGGGCCGACTGCTTCTCAAGAGGCTTGTTCTTGTTTTTGTTGGAGTAGATGGTGATGTCTCTTGTTTGTTTCAGCGGCTACCGCCCAGCTGAGGGAGCGCGTGGCCGAGCTCGAGGGCCAGCTTCGGGTTGCAGGGCAGGAGCGCGACCAGGCGGCCTCGGCACACAACCAGTTGGAGAAGGAGCTGGCGGACCAGGCCAAGCGGCACGCGGAGTGGGTCCGGTAGCTGAAGGCGGACAAGGAGAACCTCACGACCGAGTTCGAGATCCAGCGCTCGGACTGGTCCAAGAAGGACAAGATCCTTCGGGACGGTTACTCCGTGATCGAGGATCTGCTCGATGGTGCATCCCTTTCTTTTTGTTTCCGACTGCTGGCTGCCAGCTTTTGCTGGAAGCCGTCTTCTGACACTTTTGTCTTTTTTTGAACAGAGTTCCTCCCGGGCCACTCTGTCGCCGTTTTCATGGCTATCGAGGACCAGCGCGAGGAGTGCAGGCGGTGGGGCAAGGAGATCATGCAGGACCGGCCTCGAACCTTGCACGAACAGCTCATGGCCGTCCGAATGTGCTGCCTACTCCGCCGGCTTCAGCGGGCCGGGTTGCAGGTCTTGGAGGGCTTGTGGCCAGGTTCTCGGATCCCGCGGACTCCCAGTCGGACGGCCGACTGGCTGGAGGTGGCGGCCGACCGGCCCGAAGCCTGGAAGAGCTGCACGGCGCAGTCTGGGCTGCGAAGAAGCTGCAGTTCGTCAAGGCCTGGTACCCCAAGCTGCGCCTGGCGCAGCTGGCCACCTTCCGCCAGGAGGCGCTACCGGAACTGGCGGCGGAGCGCGACGCTATCGCCATCCGAGCGTCGGCTCTTGTCGAATACGCTGATGTCATCATCTTTGTCCCGGAGCGGTTAAGATAGCGGCGCCTAAGTGCCCCCGTCTTGGTTCGGCCTGAACCCGTCGGATGGGGAGGACTCAGCGGAAGAGATTGCCTCCAACGACGAAGGCTATGAGGACGACCAGGACGAGGGCGGCAGCTACGCCGCACCAGGTGGCGGAGCAACCAGCCGGACTCGGCCCGAACCGGCGCCGACTGGCGACCAACCGGAGACCACGTTAATCGCCGCCGACCGCCAGGCCGAGACTCCGCAGCCGGCAGCCCCACCAGCCGGAGCTACGCCTGCTACCGACCAGTCCATGCAGCCCGAGGGGCCGTCCGCCTAGATGGCCTGTCATCTTTTTTCGAGTTTTTCTGTCTCGTGCTTGAAAACAATGTCAGTTATGCACGGTTCCACCCACTTGGGGTGTATTTTTAAACTTGATGAATGCTGGCCTTGGGCCCTTTTGCAATGTACAAAGTTTAAATCCCCACATTTTGCATGTGTTGCCGGGTTCTAGCTTGATTTTGCTTTTGCCCTCTTTGGCTTTTTCCTTTGCCGCATTCCCTTGGCCGCCTCCCTGCCAGCCGGACAGCCGCGCTGCGGTCTGTTGCTGGGTCAGGGACTTGGTCATTTTAGAACGGGCAAGTTTCTTCAGCTGCTTAGAGCGTAGCTTAGTCGAGCGAGAAGCCGGCCTGCCGGCTGCTGCGCAGCCGGACGAGCGAGGCGAGAGGCTGGCTTGGCCGTAGCCGGCGTTTTCCTTGGTTGTTTTTCGTGTGGATAGCGTTTCTGGCCTTTGACTCTTGCTAGTCGGACAGCCGCGTTGCGAGCTGTGACATGGAGCGAAGAGAGGGCTTTGGTGTCGGCACACTACTAGTCGGCCCCGACTGGTGCGGACTTAGGCCAAGACGGCGAGCCTCCGGGTCGGCTGACCGTAAGCCGGACGGGGCAAGAATATACAAAAAAACTCAATTCATGGTATAAGCTTATCTCGTGGATAAAAAAGGTAGCCCCCGAGTACCTCTCGGGGGACCTGAGGTGTTTACTTAATACAAAAGTTGGCGTAGTACATACACTCGCTTTAACTGTGAAACGGACGGAGTAGGTTCACGTTCCATGGCCGCTCCGTCTCTTCGCCGGCTGTGCTTCGCTTGCGTGTCCTGGGCTTTTGGGCGTCAATGAGGTAGTACGAGTCATTGCCCAGGGCCTTGCTGACAATGAAGGGGCCTTCCCAAGGTGCTGCGAGCTTGTGCTGGCCGACTGATCGCTGGATTAGGCGGAGCACAAGGTCGCCTTCGCGGAATGTACGTGGCTCAACCTTCTTGTTGTGGTAGCGGCGCAAGCTCTGCTAGTAGATGGCGGACCGGCTGCACGCTAGCAGCCGGGCCTCTTCCAGCAGGTCGACGCCGTCTTCTCGCTTCTCCTTTGCTTCCGCCTCCGTGTACATAGTGACGCGAGGCGAGTCGAACTTGATATTCGTGGGGATGATAGCCTCGGCACCGTACACGAGGAAGAAGGGCGTAAAGCCGGTTGATTTGTTGGGCGTGGTCCGAAGACTCCAGAGGACGGCCGACAGCTCGTCAATCCAGCAGCCGGCCAATCGCTCCAGCGGCTCGATAAGGCAGGGCTTGATGCCGGACAGGATGAGGCCATTTGCTCGCTCCACCTGGCCGTTTGATAGCGGATGGGCAATAGACGCTAGGTCCAGTCGGATACCCTGGTTTGCGCAGAAACGGGCCAAGGCGCCTTTGGCGAAGTTGGTGCCGTTGTCGGTGATGATGCTGTGTGGAACGCCGTATCAGACGGTGATGTCGGCGATGAACGTGACGGCAGTCGGACCGTTCAGCTTCTTGATTGGCTTGGCCTCTATCCACTTGGTGAATTTGTCCACGGCGACCAGCAAATGAGTCATGCCGCCGCGTGCTGTCTTGGAAGGACCCACCATGTCCAAACCCCACACGGCGAATGGCCAGGTGATGGGGATGGTCTTGAACGCAGAGGCCGGCTGGTGTTGCTTGGTGCTGAACTTCTAGCACCCTTTGCACTTCTTGACCAACTCCTTGGCGTCGTCCAATGCAGTCGGCCAGAAGAAACCATGGCGGAATGCCTTTGCTACGAGGGACCTGGAGGCGGCATGGTGGCCACATTCGCGTTGGTGGATGTCTCTGAGGATCTCCATGCCCTTCTCTGGTTCCACGCAGCGCTGATAAACGCCGGTCATGCTCCGCCTGGCGAGCTCTCTGTTGACGATGGTGTAGGCACCCGCCCGACGCTGGATCTGCCGGGCTAGCACTTTGTCTACCTGTAGCACGCGGCTTACCAGATAGTCGCGGATGGGCTGTGCCCAAGATGGGGCCGCCACCACTGTGAAGATGGCAACTGGCATGAGGGTGGCCGGGGTGGCAGGCGGCGGGCTGGAGCCGGCCGCTCCTGGTGTTTCCGATGAAGCCCCCGGGCCGACCGCGGCAGTCCTCGGGCCGTCTGCTGGAATTCCTGGGCCGGGTGCTGGTGGTGCAGCCCCCGGGCCACCTGCTGACGTCCCCGGGCCGATGGCTGAAGTCCCCGCCGTGTCGTTGTCGGCTCTTGGCACGTGGAGGAACTCGCACCCATCGAAGTGCCCGCTCATCTGCTGGACGAGGAAGCGGTAGCTCGCCATGTTGGCGTCCTTGGCGTCCCAGTCGCCGGACAACTGCTGGACCACCAAGTCCGAGTCGCCGTAGCAGAGGATGCGGCGGATGCCGATCTCCTTGGCCAGTAGGAGCCCAAAGATGAGCGCCTCGTACTCGGCTACGTTGTTGGAGGCGGCAAAGTGGATCTGCAGCGTGTACTTTAGCTTGTCGCCCTTGGGAGAGGCAAGGACGACGCCGGCTCCCAAGCCGGTGCGCATCTTTGAGCCGTCAAAGTGCATCCGCCAATGCGTAGAATCCGGCGCGGGCGGCAGGTACTGGGACTCAGCCCAGTCGACTAAGAAGTCGACCAGCTGTAACACCCTGGAGTTTGCCCATTTTCTTTTTCTTTCGATTTTGGTCCGGATTCGCTTTTCTGTGGCTTAGTTGTCTTGAAACCTGGAGGGATCACCCTTCATTTTTCTTCATGAGTGGCTTGCCAACCTCAAAACCATCCCAAGACCATGTCATTTCCATCTTGGACCAACCCCCAATATTCTTTTTTGGGAATATTCCTTTTTCTATTAAAGGAATAACCCTGTCTGCCCTGAGTTGTGAAGCAACCCACGTTTCCATCATTCCCAAAATTCCCAAATAATTCTTATAAATTGTTTGGTTCATATTTTCCACAATATGTAAAACCCTTCCTTGCCATGTTCAAAAGTATTTCACAAATATTCCTTTTCTGATTCTGCCCCAGCTGGCAGTTTATGAAGCAAGTACCCTATATATTTGCTTGATTGCTCTCAAACTTTTTGCGCACTCTTTCCTATCCATATCATTGCCACATGCCTAAATTCTACTTTATTTGGATATTAAATCTCTCTTGGCTAATTTCGAAAGTTTCTGGGCAACTGGAATCTTTGTGAAGCAAGTGCTAGCTAGGAGTAACCAAATCAGTTGAAATTTTGCAAGCATATGATCAAATCATCATCCTGTGCCCATTTTCAGCCTAAAGTAACACATGAGGTGAGTGCCACTTCAAAATTGGCATTTCTGGCCAGTAAGCTCATTTGAACAGCAAGTGTTATCTACACGCATCCATCTGGGCTGAAACTTGGCCACAAGACTCATCTTAGCATGTGATCACACTATGCCAAAGATCAGAGCCAATCACTAGACGAGTCTTCCTCACCAAGTAACAAACACCTTGCTGTACCTGAGTAAACCTGCTAGCTGTGGTCACCTCGAGTGCCACTATGCTCGTTTCTTTCCTCCTTGACCTCATATGTTGAATGACTGATCTAGCTGACACGGTGGGGTTGACCAGGACACGTGGCAACATCGCGACCACGCGGTGACCGCCGCCCTGGCATGACATGGACGCGAGCTGCGTGACTTCTTGCTCGGGCCCCTCCTCTGATCGTCGTATCCGCGCGTATCATCATGTCCAACAGCTCCCCCTCGTCGTTGCCTTCCTCCCTAGATAAGCTTCCCCTCTCCCGTCCCCTCCCTCGCGGTGTAGACGCCGCACCCGTGCCCTGTCTTTCCTGCTTCTCTCTGGTCCAGTCAACCGGAGCCCTCCCGAGCTCTCTCGACCTCGCCTGAACCCTCTCCGCCCCTCCGTGATCTCCCTGGAAGCCTCTCCCCCCTCCAGGCGAGTTCCCGAAGCTCCGAGACGCCGGCGTATGTGTCGCCGCGGCAATGCTCGGCCTCCCTCGCCGCTCACCTATTTATAGCCGTGCCCCGAGCCTCCCGAGCTCACCAGCAGCCTCACCCTCCTCCTCTGACCCACCCCGAGTCCTCCAACCGTCTCCGGAGCTTCCCCCTGCTCACCACGGCCATCACCGGCCGCCGCTCAAATTCGAGCAGTCCAGCCACTTCCCTCTCCCCTAGTCCCTCCTAGGTGACTCCCCTTTGCCCCGCGAGCCGCCCCACCCCCCTTGTCTTCTCGCCGGAGCAGGCATGGCCACGCGCCCCAGGTCCGGCCACCACCTCTGTTCCTTGCCGTGGGAGCCCAAGCCACCTCCGCTCCACTCCTCCTCGTCATCCGTGTCAGGCCAGGATGGACGCGGCACTCCGTCGCGGTCCCGCCGGTGCCTTCCCCTTGGCCAGAGATGGCCGAAGTCACCGGGCCGGCGCCGGCAAGCGCGCGCCCATCCTCTGCTCCACGAACAAGCGGGCGGTTGAAGACGACCGTGAGCCAAGCGGGCCCCGCATCGCCCGACCCCACCCGTCAACCGCAGGACAAGTCAACGCCCCGGGCCCACGCTGTTTAAGTGGAGGCGCATTCTCCAAAATACGCTTTCCACTTAAGGAAGCGTACTCGGGCTTTGCTTCGGGAAAGATTACGTTTTCTGCTTTGGGAAACGTATTTTCCCAGAAGGTGCTTTCGGTCTAACCGTCTAGGGACTTGTCTGTGAATATTCTTTTTATAGATTAGCCCCTGAGTTTCAGCAGCCCATAACTTTTTGCCCGTGACTCCGATCAAGGTGAATCCAACGCCCACGTCTTCGTCTCATCGAGCCCGTCGTGTTGGTATCATTTTCACTATGTGGTCCTATAGTGGAAATGACCATTTTGCCCTTGCGCATAAACAGCCCCCTCCGGGAGAGAACTGTTTCCGGCAATCAACTCCTCAGACCCTCCGCACTTCTTCCCAATGATTCCTTCATCTCCAGCCAAGCCACAACTCTCATCTGCATCATCGCATTGCAATGTCATAGTTTAACCATTTACTTTAACAACAAGTATGAGTATCTGTGAAATGAATTGGATTATGCAATGATCGAGTTAATTCTCGGATAGGTGACTACCATGTTGAGTACCGGATTATTAGTAACTAGTAGCTTACCCACTTGTTGATACTATGATGTTGACATTACTGTCTATGATTATTTTGGAGTTCATCTGACAGTTCATGGAGATGAATTAGTAGCAGTGGCTTAAGCATACTAGTTTCGGAGTGTCAGCCATGATAGAAATATTATTCGGGGATTAGATATTTCATGGTTGACCTTGAGTCACCTGTCCGGACTTATCCGTGCAGCCACATTTGCTGGTATGGGACGACCTTCACTTGGTCTGATCGCGTGCTCTTTCACCGGTACCGCCCGACAGGGAAGGTTATGCGTGCGCGCTACCCAGGCCTGGTAGGCGGCGATAACCTTGTGAGCCCAGTTGAGTTATTTGGATTCAGGTCCCCGTTTGGGATAGTTTAGTTTGGCCACGATGGTGGCAGGTGTCACGAGGTGACATAGGGGCCACCCAGGGCAGGACTCCGGGGGAGTGTGATTGCCGGTGGTACGATGGGAGAGTCACGGGTCAGGCAGGTTTCGTTGGAGCAACGCTGGTCCACCTGAATGAGATCACGAGGTCAGTGCTCCATGGTGTGGGTAAAGTGCGCAACCTCTGCAGAGTGTAAAATCTATTCGAATAGCCGTGTCCACGGTATTGGACAGTCCGTCTAGACCTCACTAGGCGGTCAACCATGGTAGTGATGATAATGATGGAAGAACTCGTCTTATGATCGGAAGTACTCGATGGATCATGAGTATTCTGAGGGTTGTAAGGCAACTCAGAAGAGAGTAAGTTTGTCAGACTTGTCGTGCAGATGAAATCGGGTATATGATATGGCTATGAGTTGAGTGGTCGGATGACCACATGATTTGGATTGAACTTGGAGCAGGTTCGGAGTGGATCCCGAGATTATTCGGAGTATGAATTAAATATGCTTTACCTTACTGTATTTACTTCAGTAGTTATCTTGCTAGATAACCAAGCTTGTTAATTTTGATTGCTATGATGTTGTCTTGCTTTAATGCTGATGTTTGCTGTGAGCTTGCGAGTACATTCAAAGTACTCACCTGGCGTGTCTTGCCAGTTTGCAGGTCATGCCATGATTGCTTGCTTGTCGAGGATCCCGAGTTTGCGACCTAGGATACGCGTTCTAGCCAGAGTCCCTGCAGAGTGGAGTCCATCACCGTCGTTGCTGTTCCGTTGCCGAGAGAGAGTTACTCCGCTGTTAGCATAGAGCTACCCCGTGCAGGCGTAGTGTCACCGTGCCGATGTAATCCATGTACCCTTTGTAACCATATCCATTGTAATAAAGAGCTGATTTGTTCTATGCCAACAGTGCCGTATTCCAGAAGACTTGTCCTTGGGCTGGAATATGGGGCATTCCGGTTTACTCTGAGCCAGGGTGCCACAGAAGTTGGTATCAGAGCAGGTCTGGCTATAGGACGCGCGGTCTAGGTGCGAGCGTTAGTAACCGGTAGTATAGGATCCAGTTGGTTTGCTGCACTTGGTTGTTGCATTTGTTTGCGCATAGCATGCATATAGACTAGATATCTTATCACTAACGATGGATCGGATGAGTGAAGGTGGCATCGATTTTGATTCCTTACCTGCGCTCTCCAGTTTGCATATTTGTTCCTTGGGGTGGTGTCATCTTCGTCCCAGCGGAGTGATGCCAAGGTGCTTGGTAGTGTCGATCCCTTGTCGGATTGATGAACCAGTACCACACCAATATATTCTCTTCAGCCACCCCTATCATTTCGGTGATAGACAAGTTCTATCCCGGATCGTGCCATTCCACTAACCGCTTCGGCAACCCTTACTGATCCTTGTTACCAGAAAAGGGCAATGCCTGCAAGCCTTTCTCTCCACCACTATCTCATTCTACCACCTATTCTTTGGACGTGAACGGTTTTCTTCTGTACGCTTGATGATGATGTGGTCGTAACTTCTGTGTTCCGACCCCCGATCACCAAGTTCGTCCTCACCACCGGTTCCATCCGTGTTAAGTCCGTGTTTGGTGTAGCCTTGTTTACACCAATTTTCTTCCACACATTGATTCACTTTCGTGCACATCGCCACAGCATGTTAAACCGTAACACCGGAGTTCTTGCGAGATTTGTGTGCTTAAGTAGGAATGCATATTATTGCTGTGAATAGCTTTCAAATGTGATATTGCTTGTGTGTGATCTTGCTACTTTGGGTGCTTTTATTTTAGTCGTTTCTTTTGCTTCTTTATTTGGGCCTTGGGTGTTACCTTATTTTCCCCTTATGGAAGTTGCTCACCGACACCGAACCCAAAAGAGTCAGTGAAGAGACAGTCATTTGGAAGCTCATCTCAGCAATATGGAATTTTCACCAGACTGTGTTATATCGAGAATATCGGGCCTGAATACAAATGATATCCTGGCTGGATTGATTATCAGCATCAAGTACACATCAGTGCAATCTTCACAGCAGCAATGATCAAATCAGCAAGAAGGCAAACCGTGTGCATGATTCACAGTGCATTCCGTGCCAAAGGTATGATTCATATATACAATGTTTGAGTCTGCTATGAGTATAATTTGAACCCTGCCATGTCCTGGAATCAAGCCAGAAGGTGTTATGAATGTGGTGTTCAGCAAGAAGTATAGCCAAATACCCTGCCATATACAACCAGTAACCAACAGCAGTAATATCAAGGAATACATATATATCTCTACACTCAGAAGCTTCAGATGTAAGCAACCCAGTCTTTCTCTACAAGCTACATGAGAAGCATACGACGCAAGGATTCCTGTGTCTTCATCAATACGACACATGGACATCTTCCGATGCAAGTTAGCAGCATATGACAATGCATCCCCAGGGTCAGATCCGCAATAGTTGGTCCGAAGGCAAAAATTAGTCAGGACACAAGCTTGCCTTGGGAATCAAGTGGCCAGCTACACATGTTTCCTTAGATATGGTGGACATGCTGCCAAGGTCATATGGGTTACTCATACAACGATGCCAGCCCGGTGAGGATCCGACTTTTGTATGAGCTATGTAAGAAGCAGAGAACGTCAGTTATACACTTCAGTGTGATGACCAACAACCTATGGAGCAAGCCGACCATCTGGTATATGCCCTAAAGCATTTCTCTGTGTTATTCCGGTATGTTCAAATTATTATGCTCATACCTGTATGCATAATAGTGAGCTGTATGGGATGCGGATGAACCCTTGCCCATCTTTCTTTGGTGACGGCACCACGCCTGTGTTCTGAGCTGTGTTCGGCCGTCCGGGGTGGATGCCGACTTTTATTTCTCTTGTCAGCAACTGTCAGTGCTCTGAGATGCTTTTCGGCCGTCTCGGGCAGCTGTTGAATTTCTCTTCGTAGCAATGACCCTATGTTCTGAGCTGTTTTTCGGCCGTCTTAGGGAGTTGCTACTTTCTTCTTATCGACACCGTCTCATGCTCTGAGCTGCTTTTCAGCCGTCTTGAGTCGGGGTTGAGTTACTCCAGTAATGTCCCAGATCTGAGTTGTAAAAACCGTTCTGGTGGCTACTGGTTTATTTGCCGGTTTTATCCAAGGGTTCATAAGATCGTTACCATACAGCTACAATTTGTAAAGTAATATGCCTGCCGGAATATTGCACCTGACAACACCCATGGTCACCCGAAGAATCAAGAACACAAAAGGCCAAGTTCGTCAGCAAAGGATCTGGGCAAAAAGAACTATAATGAAAATGCAAGATTGGCCATATAGGTATGGTAATGGTTGCAAGAGCAACATGGTACAGATACTCAGAGAAGCCTGGCTCGGTACCAGTCACCATGGGTACACACCCATGGGGTCTATTCCATTCGCAAGGACCCCATATCGAGATAACCCGCCCAGCCAACCAGGTATGCTCAAAATTGTCAGAAGAGGGCAACCAAGCTAGTCAGGTCAGTCGAAAGATTGACTCAGCAGTTCAAACTCAGCAACCATGTTAAAGTATTACACGGCCTACCATCCCTATAGAGGTACCGACAAACTGAGTAATCAGAAGGATAAACAACAGTCTCGAAGCATGTGCCCTCACAGATGGGAATCAATTAAAAACTAACCTGCCGCGAACAAAATTCTGCTGCCAGCACCACTGTCAGTCAAGTCTATGGATAATATCACAATCATACCGAACACCTTTATGCTGATCACAACGGGTGACAGTCAAATATTTGGTAGGAGCCTTATACCCAAGACAGTGAAGATAGCCAAGATGACCCAGCAATCCGTGCGAGAAGTCAGATTTCGCCAGGAAAATGGTATGAATTACAGTACTGTTTTGAGCCTGGAGGACAAACATCCATTTGAAGTCACCCAATGCAATGAGTAAAAGATTTCGTGTCCACCAAGAGAATTGGTTCACAACTCAGTGAACAATCGTTCATATTGGACCTCGTCCCAACGCGTCCATGAGGAACCACCCTCGGACTTACAAGCAGGGCAGATAGTTGGGTCAGGATAATTCATTGCCTCAGACAGGATAGCAGACATAAAAGATTGGAGTCAGTGTAGCCTATGAGGTAAGATTTGCCAGGAAAAGGGTCCAGTAAAGCAAACCACCCCAAAGCAAGGCAGTCAGTCATATGAAACTCAGTGGGAACATTATATAAAGGTAAAAAGGAAACCCAAGTTGGAAACGGTTTCCTCAAGTGGAAATATTCATGTTTGATCCCTGAGCAACCAAATCTCGAGGATGAGATTTCTTTAAGGGGGGTAGGTTTGTAACACCCTAGATTTTGCCCATTTTCTTTTTCTTTCGATTTTGGTCCAGATTCGCTTTTCTGTGGCTTAGTTGTCTTGAAACCTAGAGGGATCACCCTTCATTTTTCTTCCCGAGTGGCTTGCCAACCTCAAAACCATCCCAAGACCATGTCATTATCATCTTGGACCAACCCCCAATATTCTTTTTTGGGAATATTCTTTTTTCTATTAAAGGAATAACCCTGTCTGCCCTGAAAGCAACCCACGTTTCCATCATTCCCAAAATTCGCAAATAATTCTTATAAATTGTTTGGGTCATATCTTCCACAATATGTCGAACCCTTCCTTGCCATGTTCAAAATTATTTCACAAATATTCCTTTTCTGATTCTGCCCCAGCTAGGAGTTTATGAATCAAGTACCCTATATATTTGCTTGCTTGCTCTCAAACTTTTTGTGCACTCTTTCCTATCCATATCATTGCCACATGCCAAAATTCAACTTTATTTGGATATTAAATCTCTCTTGGCTAATTTCCAAAGTTTATGGGCAACTAGAATATTTGTGAAGCAAGTGCTAGCTAGGAGTAACCAAATGAGTTGAAATTTTGCAAGCATATGATCAAATCATCATCCTGTGCCCATTTTCAGCCAAAAGTAACACATGAGGTGAGTGCCACTTCAAGATTGGCATTTCTGGCCAGTAAGCTCATTTGAATAGCAAGTGTTATCTACACTCATCCATCTGGGCTGAAACTTGGCCACAAGACTCATCTTAGCATGTGATCACACTATGCCAAAGATCAGAGCCAATCACTAGACGAGTCTTCCTCACCAAGTAACAAACACCTTGCTGTACCTGAGTAAACCTGCTAGCTGTGGTCACCTCGAGTGCCACTATGCTCGTTTCTTTCCTCCTTGACCTCATATGTTGAATGACTGATCTAGCTGACACAGTGGGGTTGACCAGAACATGTGGCAACGTCGCGACCACGCGGTGACTGCCGCCCTGGCATGACATGGACGCGAGCTGCGCGACTTCTTGCTCGGGCCCCTCCTCTGATCGTTGTATCCGCGCGTATCATCATGTCCAACAGCTCCCCCTCGTCGCCGCCTTCCTCCCTAGATAAGCTTCCCCCTCTCCCGTCCCCTCCCTCGCGGTGTAGCCGCCACGCCCGTGCCCTGTCTTTTCTGCTTCTCTCTGGTCCAGTCAACCGGAGCCCTCCTGAGCTCTCTCGACATCGCCTGAACCCTCTCCGCCCCTCCGTGATCTCCCTGGAAGCCTCTCCCATCCTCCAGGTGAGCTCCCGAAGCTCCGAGACGCCGGCGTACATGTCGCCGCGGCAATGCTCGGCCTCCCTCGTCGCTCACCTATTTATAGCCGTGCCCCGAGCCTCCCGAGCTAACCAGCAGCCTCACCCTCCTCCTCTGACCCACCCCGACTCCTCCAACCATCTCCGGAGCTTCCCCCTGCTCGCCACGGTCACCACGGCCATCACCGGCCGCCGCTCAAATTCGAGCAGTCCGGCCACTCCCCTCTCCCCTAGTACCTCCTAGGTGACTCCCCTTTGCCCCGCGAGCCACCCCACCCCCCTAGTCTCCTCACCAGAGCCGGCATGGCCACGCGCCCCAGGTCCGGCCGCCACCTCTGTTCCTTGCCGCGGAAGCCCAAGCCACCTCCGCTCCACTCCTCCTCGCTGTCCGTGTCAGGCCAGGATGGACGGGGCACTCCGTCGCGGTCCCGCCGGTGCCTTACCCTTGGCCAGAGATGGCCGGAGTCGCCGGGCCGGCGCCGGCGAGCGCGCACCCCTCCTCTGCTCCACGAACGAGCGGGCAGTTGAAGACGACCGCGAGCCAAGCGGGCCCTGCATCGCCCGACCCCACCCGTCAGCCGCAGGACAAGACAACGCCCCGGGCCCGCTCTGTTTAAGTGGAGGCGCTTTCTCCAAAATACGCTTTCCACTTAAGGAAGTGTACTCGGGCTCTGCTTCGGGAAAGATTACGTTTTTTGCTTTGGGAAACGTATTTTCCCAGAAGGCGCTTTCGGTCTAACCGTCCAGGGACTTGTCTGTGAATATTCTTTTTACAGATTAGCCCCTGAGTTTCAGCAGCCCATAACTTTTTGCCCGTGACTCCGATCAAGGTGAATCCAATGCCCATGTCTTCGTCTCGTCGAGCCTGTCGTGTTGGTATCATTTTCACTATGTGGTCCCATAGTGGAAATGACCATTTTGCCCTTGCCCGTAAACAGCCCCCTCCGGGAGAGAACTGTTTCCGGCAATCAACTCCGCAGACCCTCCGCACTTCTTCCCGATGATTCCTTCATCTCCAGGCAAGCCACAACTCTCATCTGCATCATCGCATTGCAATGTCATAGTTTAACTATTTACTTTAACAACAAGTATGAGTATCTGTGAAATGAATTGGATTATGCAATGATCGAGTTAATTCTCGGATAGGTGACTACCATGTTGAGTACCGGATTATTAGTAACTAGTAGCTTACCAACTTGTTGATACTATGATGTTGAGATTACTGTCTATGATTATTTTGGAGTTCATCCGACAGTTCATGGAGATGAATTAGTAGCAGTGGCTTAAGCATACTGGTTATCGGAGTGTCAGCCATGACAGAAATATTATTCGGGGATTAGATATTTCATGGTTGACCTTGAGTCACCTGTCCGGACTTATCCGTGCAGCCACATTTGCCAGTATGGGACGGCCTTGACTTGGTCTGATCGCGTGCTCTTTCACCGGTACCGCCCGACAGGGAAGGTTATGCGTGCGCGCTACCCTGGCCCGGTAGGCGGCGATAACCTTGTGAGCCCGGTTGAGTTATTTGGATCTAGGTCCCCATTTGGGACAATTTTGTTTGGCCACGATGGTGGCAGGTGTCACGAGGTGACACAGGGGCCACCCAGGGCAGGACTCCGGGGGAGTGTGATTGCCGGTGGTACGTTGGGAGAGTCACGGGTCAGGCAGGTTTCGTTGGAGCAACGCTGGTCCACCCGAATGGGATCACGAGGTCAGTGCTCCATGGTGTGGGTAAAGTGCGCAACCTCTGCAGAGTGTAAAATCTATTCGAAAAGCCGTGTCCACGGTATTGGACAGTCCGTCCAGACCTCACTAGGCGGTCAACCATGGTAGTGATGATAATGATGGAAGAACTCGTCTTATGATCAGAATTACTTGATGGATCATGAGTATTCTGAGGGTTGTAAGGCAACTTAGAAGAGAGTAAGTTTGTCAGACTTGTCGTGCAGATGAAATCGGGTATATGATATGGCTATGAGTTGAGTGGTCGGATGACCACATGATTTGGATTGAACTTGGAGCAGGTTCGGAGTGGATCCCGAGATTATTCGGAGTATGAATTAAATATGCTTTACCTTACTGTATTTACTTCAGTAGTTATCTTGCTAGATAACCAAGCTTGTTAATTTTGATTGCTATGATGTTGTCTTGCTTTAATACTGATGTTTGCTGTGAGCTTGCGAGTACGTTCAAAGTACTCACCTGGCGTGTCATGCCAGTTTGCAGGTCATGCCATCATTGCTTGCTTGTCGAGGATCCCGAGTTTGCGACCTAGGATACGCGTTCTAGGCGGAGTCCCTGTGGAGTGGAGTCCATCACCGTCGTTGCTGTTCCGTTGCCGAGAGAGAGTTACTCCGCCGTTAGCATAGAGCTACCCTGGGCAGGCGTAGTGTCACCGTGCTGATGTAATCCATGTACCCTTTGTAACCATATCCATTGTAATAAAGAGCTGATTTATTCTATGCCAATAATGCCGTATTCCAGAAGACTTGTCCTTGGGCTGGAATACGGGGCGTTCCGGTTTACTCTAAGCTGGGGTGCCACACCAGTGCTTGGGACTTGATGGCGGTGCGGGGCTGGTAGAGGATGGTATGGGGAGCCAGCTCGATGGCCCATTTGGCCACCCGGCCTGAGGCATCTCTGTTGCCCATGATCTCGGCGAGGGGGGCGGTGCAGACAACCGTGATGGAGTGCTCTTGGAAATATTGCTTCAGCTTCTTGGCGGCAAAGTACACGTCGTAGCACATCTTCTGGTAGTGGGGGTAGTTCTGCTTGGAGGCAGACAAGACCTCGCTCAGATAATACACTGGCCTCTGTACCGGCTGCGCCTTGCCGGCCTCTGAGCGCTCGACTGCAATCACCGTGCTGATGACCCGGCTGGTGGTGGCGATGTAGAGGAGCATCGGTTCCTTGGCAGCCGGAGCCGCCAGGATAGGCGGCATGGACATCATGCGCCTGAGTTGACGAAAGCTTCGTCCGCCTGGTCGTTCCACTCGAAGCAAGTGGTTTTCTTCATGAGCTGGTACAGGGGGAGTGCCTTCTCGCCCAGCCGACTAATGAAGCGGCTGAGGGATGCCAAGCACCCGGTGAACTTTTGGACGTGACGCAGCTTGGTGGGTCTCTCCATCCGGTCGATGGCCTTGATCTTCACGGGGTTGCACTCGATGCCGCGTTCAGAGACAAGGAAGCCGAGAAGCTGGCCGGTTGGTACACCGAAGACGCACTTCTCCGGGTTGAGCTTGATTTGAAAACGGTGCAGGTTTTCGAAGGTCTCCTTGAGATCCTCTAGGAGGGTGCCGCGCTTCTCCGTCTTCACCACAATGTCGCCTACATAGACTTGGGCGTTTTTGCAGTGCTGTTTGAGGAGGCACTTCTGCATGCAACGCTGAAACGTGGCACCGGCTTTTCTCAAGCCGAACATCATGGTCAGGTAACAGAAGGCTCCGAATGGTGTGATGAAGGCGGTCTTCAGCCGATCGGCCGGGTTCAGCTTGATCTGGTGGTAGCCAGAGTAGGCGTCCAGGAAAGACAGCAGCTCGCATCCGGCAGTGGAGTCGATCACTTGATCTATCCGGGGCAAGGCAAAAGGATCCTTGGGGCAGGCCTTGTTGAGGCTCGTGTAGTCGATACACATGCGCCACTTGTTATTCTTCTTCAAGACAAGGACTGGGTTGGCAAGCCAGTCCAGGTAGAACACTTCCATGATGAAGCCAGCTGCCAGAAGCCGGGCGATTTTTTCACCAACGATCCTTCTCTTCTCTTCTGATAGGCGGCGGAGGGGTTGCTTGATCGGCTTAGCATCCTGCCTCACATGTAGTTTGTGCTCGGCGAAATCCGTCGGGACACCCGGCATGTCTTTGGGGGACCATGCGAAGTTGTCTCGACGCTCACGGAGGAAATCGACGAGCTGGCCTTCCTATTTGCTGTCAAGGTTGGCCCCTACGACAGCAAACCTCTCCGGGTGCGCCGGGTCCAAGGCGATCTTCTTGGTTTCCTTGGCCGGCTGGAAGGAGGCCTTTGCTTCCGTCTCCTTGGGATCAGTCGGCATGGCCGGCTTCTCGCTGGCCATGGCTACCATCCGGTCAAGGAGACGCTTTTCTTGAGCGATGACGAGGGACTCGGCCAGCTGGCTGCTGGCGGCGGCGCAGTCCAGCGACTTCTGGTAGTCGCCGACAATAGTGATGATGCCCTTGGTACCCGGCATCTTGGCCTTTTGGTAGGCGTAGTGCGGGACCATCATGAATTTGGCCAGCGCCGGGCGGCCCAAGAGCGCGTGGTAGGGGCTGTCCAGGTCGACCACCTCGAACCAGATTGGCTCGCGGCGGAAATGGTTCTTGTCACCGAACAGGACGTCAATCTTGATCTTGCCGATTGGAGAGCAGGAAAGGCCGGGAACTACGCCGTGGAAGACAGTCCAGCTGGGCTGAAGCTGCTTGACCTTGATATCCAAATGCTCCATGGTCTCGCGGTACAGGATGTTGATGCTGCTGCCACCATCTACCAGAACTCGGCTGAAGCGGCAAGTCTGCCTCTCCGTTGAGAAGGTTGAGTCCAGCACCAAGGCGTATGCACCCGACGAAGGCACCACGGCCGGGTGGTCAGCTTGGCTCCAGGTGATGGGCTTCTCGGACCAGTGCATGAAGGTGGGGACCTCCGAGCTGACGGCGTTCACCTCGCGGTGCTGCTGACGTCTGCTGTGCTTGTCGTCGGCTTCACTCATGAAGACAACGTAGGTGGCGTTCTCTTCGGGGAACTCATCTTGAAGCATGCCGGCAGCTCGGGCCGGTTGCCGAACAGCCGGGGCTACCACTACAAGAAAATTGAGATACTGTGACGAAAATCCTCATGACGGAGAAGGACAACGTCATGGAAATACCTAATGTGTGATGTTTTCGTGGGTGGCGTCACTGATTACCGCAATCGGCGAGGATAGACGTCACTGAATCGTTTCAACCTTTGAGTGCACCTGGCTACCAATTTCTACTATGGTTTGGTAATTTCCATGACGAACCTAATAGAGTCGCTGAATATTATGAATGTGTTATGATAAAATTTTCTCATCTAGTGTCTACTGGTGGGACTCGAATAGCTGCTTCATGGGTTATTGAGTGGTAGGACCTGCGTACCAGTGTTGGCAATAGGACCCACCTAGTTTTTTTAGAGTCTAGTGAGCTTTATAATTATTTTCTTCCATCTAATATAGATATGTAATAGCCAGTGAAAAACTTATTTTGTTCCATCTAATATACTAAATAGATAGTGGTTGGGCAAAAAAAATAATACTTGAATCCATGCATTCCTGAGCTGATGTTATTTTATTCTATCACAAAAATAAAAATGGAAATATAAGTTAACAAGTAAAAGTTTGGTACACGGAGTTTGAACCCGGGACCATTATGGTCTGAGCAAATGGTGTTGCTAATAGGCTAGAATTTTATTTAGATACTTATATGTAAATTGTGCTAAAAAATATTATGCATCTAAATTTTTTTTATGGTCCTGGACTATATATATACACGCGTATAACACTTAGTAGGTTAGTTATTTCTTCCCCTGGGCGTGTGTGGCTCGATCAGTTCGTCTGTCCCGGGTTCTAGTCGGCGTCACGTCGCGGCGGGAAGAGGCAAGGCACGGCACGGCCGTGCTGGCTGCTGTTCGTAACTTCGTATTTAACGGGTGCAGCACAACCCATGGCTTGGCAAGCCTAGCAAAACACCCTTTCTTTAATTCTTTTTATACGTGGGGTGAAGCCAGCTCAAACGCACATATAGCCAGCATTTTTTCCCCTCGTCCATCTTCTCCTCCCCGAGCGAAACCCTCTCTATTAGATCTCGCTTTCTTTCGCTCGTGCGGCGGCGGCTGCAGATCCAGGGCAACCAAACGCGACGACGGCCCTCTCCCGTCAGGTTCCTTGAGGGCACCCCGTTGCGGAAGCTGCTAGTGGCGTCAGGGCCCACCATGGCGTGCAGCGGCGGCCCAGCCTATGTTCGTGACGTGCGTTCTCAGTGTGAGTACACGCGTGCGTGCGTCCTCTGATACCTCTCGTGTGATTGCAGGGAATACACTTCTCAATTCCATCGGAGCAAATGAGGGAGATGAGCCATGGTGATGTGGGTACTGGCTATGGCTTCCTTGAGCGGAACCTTGGGTTCGCCTAAGATACCCGCCTCGTCGCCTTCATCAAGTACTACCGCCACATGGTATGATTGACTAATGAGTCGGGCCGTAGTCGTCTGATCTTTCACACTTGTCAGTACATCTTCTTGATCCTCTATTTTTTTTCTTGGGTTTTGTCCGTCATATTGACATGGAGCACAGACCACAGTGTACCCTGGAGTTCCACGGGAGGACCGTAAAGCTCAACCAACAACCTGGGTTAACATGTGTACGAATGCTCAACTCTCTGTTCTCAGTTTAGGTGAATTGCTTATGTGTGGGGATTGATTCAGATATTAGTTTTGTTCTCCTCCTTGTTAGTGAGTTCTTACTGGTCAATCATGAGATGCTTGCATAATACTCCCCAGTATTTGCTAGGTCAGATAGTCATTGCTGTGTTAGTAATCTTGAACTCATGGAAGCTAGTTTATACGTGTCACCAAGTTGAAAATTGTAATTGAATTGTACCTGTTCTGATTTATCTTTTAGAGAAATTATTATGAGAATCTAGAAAGTACATCTGAAATGTGTTAGTAATTAAATAGTTAGCTCCAGTACAATATTTTCATTGTGATGATCCTCCCCCAGTACCTGTTCTGAGCTCGTGGCAACTCTGTTTGAGGGAGTGTGAATAGATTTGCATGTGAATTGTTGTTGTAGAATTGCAGTTGGAGTTTTATGAGCGATTCAACTTGATTTTGGTAAATTACTAATGCATAACTAATTTACTGCACTCGTTTGTGGCAATCAGAAGTGATACTGACTATATGTTAATGCAGATTACTGTCCAAGCAAGTAGATACGGCAACTGTAAAGATCAAAGCCTAAATGAGTTTTTTATTCGGCATGTGACCATCTCGTAATTATAAGATTTTTTATGATGGATTTATTGATCACACTTCCAATCAATATGTGTAAGGACAACAATCAAAAAAGTTCATGCTTTCTTCATGGTTCTAGGCTGCTTGAAGGTTTCTTCCGTCGTGGCTTTGTCGAATATTGTTTTTCACACCATTTTAATTCCAATCTAATATTTCAGGTGACCTTTGTTGCTCACAAATACATATCTTTAGTTCTATTCATACAGTATTACTTATTAGACAAATACTAACATGTCTTTTTTGTTATGACTCCAACCTAGAGCACTGAGTTATAACTTGCATGTTGTTCTTTGTTGCAATGGTAGGTGATTTTTTGTAACTCATTCACACTGCTATATTTATGTCAGTGTTTCTAACAGGATAATTCATAAGTCATCTTTCAATAAGTTGATATGGACAAAGGAGGATCAAATCAACTCTAGTTGCCTTCAAGAAGTCTCGAGAAGAGGTATCCAACGATGGTTCCAGGTTTTGATGAAGGTGGGACCTAACAGTCACACCAACAAAGTCTCTATTGATGACCTCCAAAAATAAAAATGATGTTGTATTGGATGTGTAGCTTTTGTTATTTTCGACGGGGAATGTAAGTGTGATGTGTACACTGTTTAGAGACAAGTTGGCTTGTAATGTGATGTGGAAAATGGTCAATGGAAAAATGGGCTTAAAAAGACCATAAGTCCAAAATATGTTTCGTAGCGAAGCAGGCCAAACTAATATTAGAGGAAAAAGTATAAAGAAAGTAAAATGTCAACTGCTCCATAAAAAGGTGGGATCCACTATTGGGTTCCAAATTGACTATGGGCCACAAAAAAATTAGATCCAAAAATAGAAAAAATGCTGAATTATTGGGCTTGGCCCATTTGGAAACCGAGTGCGCATTAGCCCACCAACAATCTAGTGATGACAACTTCTTCACCGAAGGTCCTATATCTGGTGACGTTTTTTGCGCGCTGCGTCACTAGGAATAATCTGTGACGGGGATTCCGTGACGATGCTAGTGACGCCTGAAAAATGTCACACGTGAGTTTTTTGGGACATTTTTATCTATTACATGACATTTTTGAGCTCGTCACAGTAGGTCCAACTTCTTGTAGTGTACCTGGCCGACTGGCGGAGGAGGCGGCAGGGCCTCGCCCTTGGCAATCCGGGCGAGCCAGTTGCACTTCCTGGTAGTGTGGTTGGACGGCTTCGCACCGCTGTGGAACTTGCACGGGGCATCGAGGGCTTGCTCAAAGGAGAAGGCAGGCTGCCAGGCACCCTTGCCGCCCCGCTGACGCTTGGGGCCGGGCTGCCCGGCTGGCTGCTGATCCTCGACAGCGGCGACCTGCCAGCTGTTGGAAGCCGGCTGCAGGGCCTTGCGCTTGTTGTCGTTCGGTTGTTAGCGTCGGCCGGTGTCACCAGCCGGAGTTTGGGAACCCGGCTGGACCACCCTGCCGGCCGCGTCAACCCGGTTCTCCGACCCCATGGAAGAGTCGGCGGTGGCGTACTTGTCGGCCACGACCAGGAGCTCATCCAATGTAGCCGGCTCGTCGCATAAGAGCTTGTGCTTGAGCAGAGTGCCCTCTCTGCACCCGGAGGTGAAGTACTCGATGGCCTGTACCTCATGGACCCCCTCGCAGGAGTTGCGCAGCTCACCCCAACGCGTCAGGTAGTCGCGAGTGGACTCGGTCGGCCCCTGAACGCACATGGAGAGCTGGCATGGCTTGGGGGGCCGCTTGTACTTACTGGTGAAGTTGCGGACGAAGGCGTCACTGAAATCTACCCAGCTGTTGATGCTGTTGGGCTTGAGGCTGTTCAGCCACGTCCGGGCCGTGCCCTGAAGCATTAGCGGAACGTACTTGACGGCTACGCGCTTGTTGCCGTTGGCGATGCCGACTGCTGTGGAGTAGTCGATCAACCAGTCTTCCGGCTTCACGACGCCGTTGTACTTGGGCGTGTCTCTAGGGAGCGTGAACCCTTTGGGAAAGGGCTCATCGCGGATGCGGGGGCCGAAGCAGGCCGGCCCGATTGTGCGCTCCTCTTCCAACAACTGGGACCGAGCCAGCCGCTCGATCCGGCGGCGGGCGTTGTTTTCGCCGACAGCTTTGTGGGCGCCAAGTCGGCCACTGAGCGTCGGGTGATCAAGCGGTGACGCCGGGTTGGCCGCCCTCTCCCTCCGAGGAGGCAAGCGCTCCTCGGGACGGCGCCGAGGCTCCGGGTTCTGGAGCACTTGGTGGCTGTCCGCTAACATGCGGGACGTACGCCGGCTATTGCGAGCAGCCGGTTCTGGGTCTCGAGACCGCCCGCGGGCTCCGCCGCTAGTGGACTAAGAGGTCACGCCGTTCTCGCGATGGAGCACATGGGTGTCGACCCGCCGGCCCGCTCCCACCACGCGGTTGCCCGTGTCCTGCTGTGCGTTCGCAGCGTCGATGAGTTGCTGGAGGCGCTCTAGTTGCTCGCGTAGCTCGTCACCCCGCAAGTGCTTGAGCTCGCCTGCGGCCACTTGGGCGGCACGCATGTTCTACGCTGGGGTCTCGTAGACCGGGCGTTCGACCCCCAGCATGCTGGCAATCGCGGCGCCGCGTTGCCGGATAGCGCCGGCCCGGCTAGGCTCGGCCGCAGCCGGCGTCCCACCGACCACGCAGTCGATCTCGCGCTGAGTGGCTTCAGCGCGGCGCTTCAGCGCCGCCATCTTGGAGGCGCTATTGAAAATCTTGACGCGGAACTCCTCCAGCTCCTCCTGGCTGGCGCCAGGGGGAGGAGGCGTCGCCAGGGCGTGTATGGTCGCGTCCAGTGGATCCTGGCCGGATCCGCCAGCGCCCAGGCCGTCGTCGATGACCATCACCTCCACGAGGGTGCTGGCGTCGAGCGCGCCGACAGGAGCGTCGCTGGCGGCAGGAGGGAGAGGATCGTCGACGATCTCCACGTAGCTGGGGAAGTCGTCGGTGGAGGCCGTGTCGACGAGAGCGAGCTTGTCGAAGAGCTCAGTGAGGGAGTCGGCCGCTCGTGCGTCGGCGGCCGGCTCGTCGAAGAGGCTGAGCTCGCTGAAGAGGCCGGCGAGGCGACCTGCGGGGAAGTTGGGTCCCGCGTCAGGCGATGCGCCAAGGCCGGTGCGGGCGGGCGCATCGGGCCGACTGATCTTGCCAGCCGTGGCACACTCGATGGAGAGGAACAAGGTTCCCGTCCAGAACGTGTCTCCGGCCGACATCGCTGCTGGCCCCACGGTGGGCGCCAACTGTCGTGGTAATATCTCGACAGATGCCAGGGGGTGGCTTATCATGGTTGGGGCCATCAGATCGTCGTCGGGTCCTGGAAGCGGGAGTGATCACAAGCTCGGATGGACACGAGATCTACCCAGGTCCAGGGCTCTCCTAAGAGATGAAACCTACTCCTGCTCTGCGGGGTCTCCGCATGATCACTATGAAGCAAAGAGTACAATGGTGCTCCTAGAGCTGTTCGGCCAGAGGAGAAAGGAGGGCGAGGCTAGCTCTCTCCTTTCCCTGTCTGTGGTGTGTATAGAACTGAGGTGGAACATGAGAGGAACCCTTTGCATGGGTGTGGCCTGGGGGGTTTTATAGGCTAACCGTCCCAGGGGTACAATGGTAATATGGCCGGGTGGTAGGCCCTGGCTCTCAGTGTCTATGGGGGCCGGGTTCTCCGCTGACTGCTGGGACCCGCCTCTGCTGGGCCCTGCCGGCTGCCGAGGAACCGGCCGACAGATGGGGCCCACCGCCTGCTGGCCCCGCTGACGGCTCTTCACTGTGGCGTCGTCTGCGCCGACGGCGGCCGTGTCGGGCGTGCCATGGCTACAGCGCCACGCCGGGCGGGTCGGCGGCCGCCCGGTGGTACCCACTGTAGCCATACGGCCGTGCATTGGGGGAGGCATGGCGCACTGTGGCCATGCCCCAGCTTGTCGCCTGGTCGGGCTCAGACTCTGAGGGAAGGGGCGGGCCGCCAGCTAGAAGCCGGCCCGTACCCATGCCACCCTCGGAGAGTGCGCCGTCTTCTGGAGGCCAGATGTATGGCACCTACCGGCTCTGGGGGCCCGTCGTGAGACCTGCCGGCTTGAGGGGCCTGGCTTGCCCCGATGCCTTGAAATGTTGTTTAGTGCGGGTGAGGCTACCCGGGGTCTATCCCCCCGACAGACCTCCTCTACCTTTGACTGTCTTCGTCGTCGGTCGAAAGGGATCTGGTCGGTGGGTGTTGCCTCGCGGTGGCTTCCCGGGGGCGGATCAACTTGAGGAGGAGATGGTGGCCTAGCTGCTGAAGTGGGTGAGGATGCCACCATTGTCGGCGGCGCCCGTGGTTGTTGTTTTCCTCGTTGGAGGAGATTTTGGGGCGTCCCTCGCTCCATTGTTTCCGGGGGAAACCTCAGATCTGGAGGAGGCTACCATTGACGGCGGCGCCCGTGGGCCTCGTAGCCCTCGTTGGAGGCGTTGAGGGGCCTCCTGGATCGGATGATGGCGACCTCTTCATCGTCACCCCCATGGGTGCGTCATCTTTGGAGACATTCATCGGCTGGACGGACATGTGGACGGCTTGCTGGTTGGGCGTCGGTAGGTGGTTGAGCGGTGCTTCATCCTACACATCAATGGTGGCAGATCTCGGTGGCGTGGCGCAGTGGAGACTCGGCGTCCGATGGGTGGCGATGAATTCGCGCAGGAGGACGACGCTGTCTGGCGTCGTGGTGACATCAATGGCAGAAAGGCCAGGTAAGGTCGATGCATCAGTATCTGATCTGAGAATGGATCGATGGATGAAGGAGGTGACGTCCCTTGCAGCGTGCACATGTGGTGCCCACTGAAAGTGCGTCGGACCGGTTTGTAACCCAGCCAAAGTATTGTGGCTTGGATGGGGCATCCGACATTAGATGTTAGGTGTTGGTGCGATGTCTGTTTGGTATTAGGCCCAGACATTCAGCACCCCTTCATCACGGGATAGGAGTAGCAACAAGTGTTGCCAAGATGGTGGCTTCAGACTTACTGATGTATTATCTTATAAGGACTTTGTGAATAATTAATAAAATGACTGCATGCATCGCTCAGATACAGAGGCCTGGGGTACATCCTCCTTTAAAAAAAGAAGTTTCCCCCAAAAAAAAGACAACATGAACTCTATCTAAAATTGCAATTTTGTTCCTTCTCAGGAATACTTCTGCATCAAGCACCCAGCAGGTTTCTGCCCGGATGACATCCATGCGTTGAGTGAAATACTTCATTGCTACCTGTTCGTATTGTTTTACCTCCTAATTCAGCCGCTATAGTTTTTATCCATGTTCTCTGCAAAATAGCCTAAGAATTAAGCCAAAATTCAACCATATTTGTCGCTCTGCAAGGATCATTCTTTTTTATTATTATCAAAGCATAAATTATTTTTTATCATCAAAGAACAAGATTGTCGTTAGTGCGCATACTGTTTTTGAACACCAATCACTGGAACACCTTCCGCTCGCTCAGGAGCTCCACCGTTCTGATCTTGCGGAGTGTCCGCCAGTATGAGCCATATGGCGCGAAGGCGACATCGAGGTTTCCATAGAGGGTGACCTAGGAGAGCAGAATGATCGGTCGCGTCGCGTGTTGGGCAGCACTCTCTTACAGCTGGACGGAGGTAGAAAAAAGAGCAGGACATGGAGTTTTTTTGGCGATGAACGCCCCGGCCGCATGCACAACCGTTTTCCTTCAAGAGCACTAACTCTGGTACAAACACATTCGTGCCCGTGACTTTGTAGTCCCAAGGCAGCGCAGGGCCCAAGTTTGCATGTGCACGTACGCATGAAAACTTAGATGGCTCCACTGTGAGCGAGTGAACCGCCCGGCCACGCGCACGACGCGGCCGGCTGCTACTAACAGCCTAACTACAACTCAACTAATACATACATGCACGGCCGTCTAGCTAGCTCACACGATACTTACATGCGCACACACGCACGCCACACACGCACACCTACGGCCGTGACCCAGGCCGCGGACCCGACCTAGCGCATCGACACCGATCGCACCGCAAGGGACCCGACCTGGCGCACTGACGTCGGTCGCACCGTACTCCATCATGACTTATTCCCAACAATCACCCCGAAGCCATGACCTAGAGGAGTGCCGGCCCAAAGTCGTCAACGCCGGTGAGCAGAGCTTGCTCCTCCTCCACGCGCTTCGGCTTCTTGCAGTCCCACGGAAAGTGGCCGCGCACGCCGCAGTTGTAGCAGCGACCGCGCCACCGCCCTCCGCCCGACTCCATGCTGCTCCCTCCGTCGTCGTCGCCATGGCCGCCGCCAGGGGCTCCACACACGACGCGAACCATGCAGCATGCATCGTCGCCGCACGAATGCTGCCACCCCTCCTTCTTCTTTGGCGGCCATACGCCGTCTTCTGCGGCTCCGGCGACACATGCTGTGGAGCACGTCTTGCCCGGCAAGACCGACAAACGATCTGCGGTCGAGCACCTCCATTGAGACCAAGCACGGGCCGACACACGGCCCGATGACCTCACCGTACGTCCGGCAGTCCACGCCATCATGCCGCCGACAACGACCAGCACGCCTCCGACGATGGTAACGAATACTACGACAAACTGCATCTGATACCAAGTGTTGGGCAGCACTCTCTCACAGTTGGACGGAGGTAGAAGAAAGAGCAGGACATGATGGAGTTTTTCGGCGACGAACACCCTGGCCGCACAAACAACCGTTTTCCTTCAACAACACTAACTCTCGTACAAACACACACGTGCCCGTGGCTTTGTAGTCCCACGGCAGTGCAGGGACCAAGTTTGCATGCGCACGTATGCACGAACACTTAGATGGCTCCGCTGTGAGCGACCGAACCGAACAACCAGGCGAACGACACGGCCAGCCGCTGCTAACAGCCTGACTACACCGCAACTAATATATGCATGCACGACCGTCTAGCTAGCTCACACGATACATTCATGCAAACACACGCACGCCACTCACGCACACCTAGGGCCGTGACCCAGCCCGCGGACGCGACCTGGAGCACTGATGCTGGTCGCACCGCCAAAGACCTGACCTGGCGCACTGACGTCGGTCGCACTGTGCTCCGTCACGACTTATTCACAACAATCAACCCCTAAGCCGTGACCTAGAGGAGTGTCGGCCCGACGTCGTAAACGTCGGCGAGAAGAGCTTGCTCCTCCTCCACGCGCCTCGGCTTCTTGCAGTCCCACCGAAAGTGGCCGCACACGCCGCAACTGTAGCAGCGACCGCACCGCCGCCCTCCGCCCGACTCCATGCAGCTCCCGCCGTCGTCGTTGCCACGGCCGCCGCCACAGCCTCCACACACGATGCGAACCATGCAACATGCATCGTCGCCACACGAATGCCGCCGCCCCTCCTTCGTCTTTGGCGGCCATACGCCGTCTTCTGTGGCTCCGGCGACACACGCTGTGGAGCACATCTTGCCCGGCAAGACGGACAACCGATCTGCGGTCGAGCACCTCCATTGAGACCACACACGGGCCAACACATGGCCCGATGACCTCACCGCACCGCTGGCAGTCCACGCCATCACGCCGTCGGCTACGACCAGCGCGCTTCCGACGATAGTAACGAATCCCACGACAAACTGGCTCTGATACCAAGTGTTGGGTAGCACTCTCTCACAGCTGGACGGAGGTAGAAGAAAGAGCAGGACACGATGGAGTTTTTCGGCGATGAACGCCACGGCCGCACACACAGCCGTTTTTCTTCAAGAGCACTAACTCTCGTACAAACACACTAGTGCCCGTTGCTTTGTAGTCCCACGGCAGCACAGGGCCCGAGTTTGCATGCGCACGTAGGCACGAACACTTAGATGGCTCCGTTGTGAGCGAGCGAACCGCGCGGCCACGCGCACGACGCGGCCCACCGCAGCTAACAGCCAGACTACACCGCAACTAATACTTGCGTCCACGGCCATCTAGCTAGCTCACACGATACATACATGCGCACACACGCACGCCACGCACACACACCTACGGCCGTGACCCAGCCCGCGGATTCGACCTTGAGGATCGATGCCGTTCGCATTATCACGGACCTGAACTGGCGCACTGACGTCGGTCGCACCGTGCTCTGTCACGACTTATTCGCAAAAATCACCCCTAAGACGTGACCTAGAGGATTGTCGGCCCGACGTGGTCAACGTCGGCGAGAAGAGCTTGCTCCTCATCCACGCGCTTCGGCTTCTTGCAGTCCCACCGAAACTGGCCGCGCACGCCGCAGTTGTAGCAGCGACCGCACCACCGCCCTCCGCCCGACTCCATGCTGCTCCCGCCGTCGTCGTCGACAAGGCCGCCGCCACGGCCTCCACACACGATGCAAACCATGCAGCATGCATCGTCGCCGCACGAAAGCTGCCGCCCCTCCTCCATCTTTGGCGGCCATACACCATCTTCTGTGGCTTCGGCGACACACGTCGTGGAGCACATCTTGCCCGACATGACCGACAAATGTTCTGCTGTCGAGCACCTCCATCGAGACCACGCACAGGCCGACACATGGCCTGATGACCTCGCCGCACTGCCTGCAGTCCACGCCATCATGCCGCCGGCTACGACCAGCGCGCCTTCGATGATGGTAATGAATCCCATGACGAACTAGCTCTGATACCAAGTGTTGGGCAGCACTCTCTCACAGCTGGACGGAGGTAGAAGAAAGAGCAGAACACGATGGAGTTTTTCGGCGACGAACGACCCGGCCGCATGCACAGCCGTTTTCCTTCAAGAGCACTAACTCTCGTACAAACACACTCGTGCCCGTGGCTTTGTAGACCCACGGCAGTGCTGGGCCCAAGTTTGCATGTGTGCGTACGCACGAACACTTAGATGGCTCCACTGTGAGCGAGCGAACCGCCCGGCCACGTGCATGACGCGGCCTGCCGCTGCTAACAACCTGACTACACCGCTACTAATACATGCACGCACGGCCATCTAGCTAGCTCAGATGATACATACATATGCACACACGCACGCACACCTACGGCCTTGATCCAGCCCGCGGACCTGACCGGGCGCACCGACACCGGTCGCACAGCCACAGACCCGGCCTGGCGCACTGACGTCGGTCGCACCGTGCTCCGTCGACTTATTCCCAACAATCACCCCCTAAGCCGTGACCTAGAGGAGGGCCGGCCTGTCGTCATCAATGTCGGCGAGAAGATCTTGCTCCTCCTCCACGCGCTTCGGCTTCTTGCAGTCCCGCCGAAAGTGGCCGCGAATGCCGCAGGTGTAGCAGCGACCATGCCGCCGCCCTCTGCCCGACTCCATGCTGCTCCCGCCGTCGTCGTCGCCACGGCCTCCACACACGACACGAACAATGCAGCATGCATCATCGCCGCACGAACGCTGCCGCCCCTCCTTCTTCTTTGGCGGACATACGCCATCTTCTGCGGCTCCGGCAACACACGCCATGGAGCACATCTTGCCCGGCAAGTCCGACAAACGATATGTTGTCGAGCACCTCCATTGAGAGCACGCACGGTTCGACACACGGCCCGATGAACTCAACACACCACCGGCAGTCCACGCCATTGGCTACGACCAGCGCGCCTCCGACGATGGTTACGAATCCCATGACGAACTAGCTCTGATAGCAAGTGTTGGGCAGCACTCTTTCACAGCTGGACGGAGGTAGAAGAAACAGCAGGACATGATGGAGTTTTTCAGCGACGAACGCCCTGGCCGCACGACAACCGTTTTCCTTCAAGAGCACTAACTTTCGTACAAACACACTCGTGCCCGTGGCTTTGTACTCCCACGGCAGCGCAGGGCCCAAGTTTGCATGCGCACGTACGCACGAACACTTAGATGGCTCCCTGTGAGCGAGCGAACCGCCCGGCCACGCGCACGACGCGGCCGGTCGCTGCTAACAGCCTGACTACGCGCAACTAATACATGCACGCACGACCTTCTAGCTAGGTCACACGATACATACATGCGCACACACGCATGCCACGCACGCACACCTATGGCCGTGACCCATCCCGCGGATCCGACCTGGCGCACCAACACCGATCGCACCGCCACGGACCCGACCTGGTGCACTAACGTCGGTCGCACCGTGCTCCGTCATGACTTATTCCCAACTATCACCCCCTAAGCCGTGACCTAGAGGAGAGCCGGCCCGACGTCATCAACATCGGCGAGAACGTCTTGCTCCTCCTGCAGGCGCTTCGGCTTCTTGCTGTCCCGCCGAAAGTGGCCGCGCGCGCCCCAGGTGTAGCAGCGACCGTGCCGCCGCCCTATGCCCGACTCCATGCTGCTCCCGCCATGGTCGTTGCCACGGCCGCCGCCACGGCCTCCACAAACGACGTGAACCATGCAGCATGCATCGTCGCCGCACGAACGCTACCGCCCCTCCTTCTTCTTTGGCGGCCATACGCCGTCTTCTGCGGCTCCGACGACACACGCCGTGGAGCACATCTTGCCCGGCAAGAACGACAAACAATCTGCTGTCGAGCACCTCCATTGAGACCACGCACGGGATGACACACGGCCCGATGACCTCACCGCACCGCCGGCAGTCCACGCCATCGGCTACGACCAGCGCGCCTCCGATTATGGTAACGAATCCCACGACGAACTGTCTCTGATACCAAGTGTTGGGCAGCACTCTTTCACAGGTTGACATAGGTAGAAGAAAGAGCAGGACATGATGGAGTTTTTTGTCGACGAACGTCCCGTCCGCACGCACAGCCGTTTTCATTCAAGAGCACTAACTCTCGTACAAACACACTTGTGCCCGTGGCTTTTAGTCCCACGGCAGGGCTGGGCCCAAGTTTGCATGCTCACGTACGCACGAAAACTTAGATGGCTCCCTGTGAGCGAGCGAACCGTCCGGCCACGCGCACGACGCGGCCGGCCGCTGCTAACAGCCTGACTACACCGCAACTAATACATGCACGCATGGTCATCTAGCTAGCTCACATGATACATACATGTGCACACACGCACGCCACGCACGCACACCTACGGCCGTGACCAGACCCGCGGACCCGACCTGGCGCACCGACGCCGGTCGCACCACCACTGACCAGACCTGGCGCACTGATGTCGGTCGCACCGTGCTCCGTCATGACTTATTCCCAACAATCACCCCCTAAGTCTTGACATAGAGGAGTGCAGGCCCGACATCGTCAACATCGGCGAGAAGAGCTTGCTCCTCCTCCACGCGCTTCGGCTTCTTGAGTCCCGCCGAAAGTGGCCGCACACGCCGCAGTTCTAGCAGTGACCGCGCGGCCACCCTCTGCCCGACTCCATGCTGCTCCGGCCATCGTCGTCGCGACGGCCGCCGCCACGGCCTCCACACACAACACGAACCACGAAGCATGCATTGTCGCCGCACGAACGCTGCCGCCCCTCCTTCTTCTTTGGTGACCATACACCGTCTTCTGCGGCACCGACGATACATGCCATGGTGCACATGATGCCTGGCAAGACCGTCAAACGATCTGCCGTCGAGCACCACCATTGAGACCACGCACAGGCCAAAACACGGCCCGATGACCTCGCCTCACCGCCGGCAGTCCATGCCATCACGCCGCCGGCTACGACCAGTGCGCCTCCGACGATTGTAACGAATCCCACGATGAACTGGCTCTGATACCAAGTGTTGGCAGCACTCTCTCACAGCTGGACGGAGGTAGAAGAAAGGGCAGGACACGATGGAGTTTTTCTCCGATGAACGCCCCAGCCGCACGCACAGCCCTTCTCGTTCAAGAGCACCAATTCTCGTATATAGACACTCATGCCCGTGGCTTTGTAGACCCACGGCAGCGCAGGGCCCAAGTTTGCATGCGCACGTACGCACGAACACTTCGATGGCTCCACTGTGAGCGAGTGAACTGCCTGGCCATGAGCACGACGCGACCGGCCACTGCAAACAGCCTGACTACACCGCAACTAATACATGCATGCACGGCCGTCTAGCTAGCTCACACGATACATACATGGGCACACACGCACGCCACGCATGCACACCTACGGCCGTGATCCAGCACGCGGACCTGACCTGGCGCACCGACAACGGTCGCACCGCCACGGACACGACCTGGCGCATTGACGTCGGTTGCACTATGCGGCGCCAGGACTTATTCCCAACAATCACCCCTAAGCTGTGACCTAGAGGAGTGCCGGCCCGACGTAGTCAACGTCGGCGATAACAGATTGCTCCCCCTCCACGCGCTTCGGCTTCTTGCAGTCCCGCCGAAAGTGGTCGCGCACGCCGTAGGCGTAGCAGCGACCGTGCCGTCGCCCTCTGCCCGACTCCATCTGCTCCCGCCGTCGTCGTCACCACGGCCGCCGCCACGGCCTCCACACATGACGTGAACCATGCAGCATGGATCCTCGCCGCATGAACACTGCCACCGCTCCTTCTTCTTTGGCGGCCATACGCCGTCTTCTGTGGCTCCGGCGACACATGCCGTGGAGCACATCTTGCCCATCAAGACCGACAAACGATCTGCGGTCGAGTACCTCCATTGAGACCATGCACGGGCCGACACACGACCTGATGACCTCGCCGCACTGCCGGCAGTCCATGCCATCATGCCGCCGGCTACGACCAGCGCGCCTCCGACGATGGTAACGAATCCCATGACAAACTGGCTCTGATACCAAGTGTTGGGCAGCACTCTCTCATAGCTGGATGGATGTAGAAGAAGGAGCAGGGCACGATGGAGTTTTTCGGTGACGAACGCCCCGGCCGCACGCACAACCGTTTTCCTTCAAGAGCACTAACTCTCGTACAAACACACTCGTGCCAATGGTTTTGTAGACCCACGGCAGCGCAGGGCCCAAGTTTGCATCCGCACGTATGCACGAACACTTAGATGGCTCCGCTGTGAGCGAGCGAACAGCCCGGCCATGCGCACGACGCGATCGGCCGCTGCTAACAACCTGAATACATCGCAACTAATACATGCATGCACGGCCGTCTAGCTAGCTCACACGATACATACATGCGCACAGACGCACGCCACGCACGCACACCTACGGCTGTGATCCAGCCCGCGGACCTGACCTGGCGCACCGACGATGGTTGCACCGCCACGGAACCGACCTGGCGCACTGACGTCGGTCGCATCGTGCTCCGTCATGACTTATTCCCAATAATCACCCCCTAAGTCGTGACCTAGAGGAGTGCCGGCCCGACGTTGTCAACATCGGCGAGAAGAGCTTGCTCCTCCTGCATGCGCTTCGGCTTCTTGTAGTCCCACCGAAAGTTGCCTGGCACACCAAAAGTGTAGCAGCGACCGTGCCGCCGCCCTCTGCCCGACTCCATCCTACTCCTGCCATCGTCGTCGCCACGGCCGCCGCCACGGCCTCCACACACGACACGAACTATTCAGCATGCATCGTCGCCGCACGAACGCTGCCGCTCCTCCTTCTTCTTTGCGGGCATACGCCGTCTTCTGCGTCTCCGACGACACATGCCGTGGAGCACATCTTGCCCGGCAAGACCGACAAACGATCTGCTGTCGAGCACCTCCATTGAGACCATGCATGGGCCGACACATGGCCCGATGACCTCACCGCACCACCGGTAGTCCACGCCATCGGCTACGACCAGCGCACCTCTGACGATGGTAACGAATCCCATGACGAACTGTCTCTGATACCAAGTGTTAGGCAGCACTCTTTCACAGCTAGACGGAGGTAGAAGAAAGAGCAGGACATGATGGAGTTTTTCACCGTCCGGCCACGCGCACGACGCGGCCGGCCGCTGCTAACAGCCTGACTACACCGCAACTAATACATGCATGCACGGGCGTCTAGCTAGCTCACATGATACATACACGCACACACACGCATGCCACGCACGCACACCTATGGCCATGACCAGACCCGCGGACCCGACCTGGCGCACCGACGCCGGTCGCACCGCAACTGACAAGACCTGGCGCACTGACGTCGGTCGCATCGTGCTCCGTCACGACTTATTCCCAACAATCACCCCCTAAGTCGTGACCTAGATGAGTGCAGGCCCGACGTCGTCAACGTCGGCGAGAAGAGCTTGCTCCTCCTCCACGCGCTTCGGCTTCTTGCAGTCCCGCCGAAAGTGGCCGCACACGCCGCAGTTCTAGCACCGACCGCGCGGCCACCCTCTGCCGGACTCCATGCTGCTCCCGCCATCGTCGTCGCGACGGCCGCCGCCACGGCCTCCACACACGACACGAACCATGCAGCATGCATTGTCGCTGCACGAACGCTGCCGCCCCTTCTTTCTTCTCTGCCGGCCATATGCCGTCTTCTGTGGCTCCGACGATACACGCCATGGTGCACATGATTCCTGGCAAGACCGACAAACGATCTGCTGTCGAGCACCACCATTGAGACCACGCACATGCCAAAACACGGCCCGATGACCTCGCCTCACTGCCGGCAGTCCATGCTATCACGCCATCGGCTACTACCGGCGCGCCTCCGACGATGGTAACGAATCCCACGACGAACTGGCTCTGATACCAAGTGTTGGCACCACTCTCTCATAGCTGGACGGAGGTAGAAGAAAGGGCAGGACACGCTGGAGTTTTTCTGCGACGAACGCCCCGTCCGCACGCACAGCCTTTTTCGTTTAAGAGCACTAACTTTCGTACAAAGACACTCGTGCCCCTGGCTTTGTAGTCCCATGGCAACAGGGCCCAAGTTTGCATGCGCACGTACGCACGAACACTTAGATGGCTCCGCTGTGAGCGAGTGAACTGCCCGGCCACGAGTACGACGCGACCGGCCGCTGCAAACAGCCTGACTACACCGCAACTAATACATGCATGCACGGCCGTCTAGCTAGCTCACATGATACATACATGCGCACACACGCACGCCACGCATGCACACCTACGGCCGTGATCTAGCCCGCGAACCTAACCTGGCGCACCGACACGGGCCGCACCGCTACGGACCGACCTGGCGCATTGACATCGGTCACACCGTGCTGCGTCAGGACTTATTCCCAACAATCACCCCTAAGCCGTGACCTAGAGGAGTGCCGGCCCGACGTCGTCAACGTCGGCGATAACAGCTTGCTCCTCCTCCACGCGGTTCGGCTTCTTGCAGTCCCGCCGAAAGTATCCGCGCACGCCGTAGGTCTAGCTGCGATCGTGCCGCCGCCCTCTGCCCGACTCCATCTGCTCCCGCCGTCATCGCCGCCACGGCCGCCGCCACGGCCTCCACACACGACGTGAACCATGCAGCATGGATCCTCGCCGCAGGAACGCTGCCACCCTTCCTTCTTCTTTGGCGGCCATAGGCCGTCTTCTGTGGCTCCGGCGACACACGCCGTGGAGCACATCTTGCCCGTTAAGACCGACAAACGATCTGCGGTCGAGTACCTCCATTGAGACCATGCACGGGCCGACACACGGCCTGATGACCTCGCCGCACCGCCGGCAGTCCATGCCATCACGCCACCGGCTACGACCAGTGCGCCTCCGACGATGGTAATGTATCCCACGACAAACTGGCCCTGATATTAAGTGTTGGGCAGCACTCTCTCACAGCTGGATGGATGTAGAAGAAGGAGCAGGGCACGATAGAGTTTTTCGGTGACGAACGCCCCGGCCGCACGCACAGCCGTTTTCCTTCAAGAGCACCAACTCTCGTACAAACACAATCGTGCCCTTGGTTTTGTAGACCCATGGCAGTGCACGGCCCATGTTTGCATGCGCACGTACTCACGAATGCTTAGATGTCTCAACTGTGAGCGAGCGAACTGCCCGGCCACGCGCACGACATGATCGGCCGCTGCTAGCAGCCTGAATACACCGCAACTAATACATGCATGCACGGCCGTCTAGCTAGCTCACATGATACATACATGCGCACACACGCACGCCACGCACGCACTCCTACGGCCGTGATCCAGCCCGCGGACCTGACCTGGCGCACCGACGACGGTTGCACCGCCACGGCCCCGACCTGGCGCACTGACGTCGGTCGCACCGTACTCCGTCATGACTTATTCCCAATAATCACCCCCTAAGCCGTGACCTAGAGGAGTGCCGGCCCGACGTCGTCAACGTCGGTGAGAACATCTTGCTCCTCGTCCACACGCTTCAGCTTCTTGCAGTGCTGCTAAAAGTGGCCGCGCGCGCCGCAGTTGTAGCAGCAACTATGCCGCCGCCCTCCGCCCGACTCCATGTTGCCCCCGCTGTCGTAGTCGCCACGGCTTCCACACATGACGCGAACCATGTAGCATGCATCATCGCCGCACGAATGCTGCCGCCCCTCCTTCTTCTTTCTCGGCCATACGCGGTCTTCTGCGGCTCCCGGCAAAGAAGAAAAACAATTTGCGGTCGAGTACCTCCATTGAGACCACGCACGGGCTGACACACGGCCCGATGACCTCGCTGCACCGCCGGTAGTCCACGCCATCACACCGCCGGCTACGACCAGCGCGCCTCCGACGATGATACCAAGTGTTGGGCATCACTCTCTCACAACAGGACGGAGGTAGAAGAAAGAGCAGGACACGATGGAGTATTTCGGCGACGAACGCCCGGCCGCACGCACAGTCGTTTTCATTCAAGAGAAATAACTTTCGTACAAAGACACTCGTGCCCCTGGCTTTGTAGTCCCACGGCAACAGGGCCCAAGTTTGCATGCGCACGTACGCAGGAACACTTAGATGGCTCCGCTGTGAGCGAGCGAACTGCCCGGCCACGAGCACGACGCGATCGGCCGCTGCTAACAGCCTGACTACACCGCAACTAATACATGCATGCACGGCCGTCTAGCTAGCTAATACGATACATACATGCGCACACACGCACGCCACGCACGCACACCTACGGCCGTGATCCAGCCCGTGGACCTTACCTGGTGCACCGACGACGGTTGCACCGCCACGGACCCGACCTGGCGCACCGACGTCGGTCGCACCGTGCTCTGTCACGACTTATTCCCAATAATCACCCCTTAAGCCGTGACGTAGAGGAGTGCCGGCCCGACGTCGTCAATGTCGGTGAGAACATCTTGCTTCTCGCCCACACGCTTCTGCTTCTTGCAGTCCCGCTGAAAGTGGCCGCGCACGCCGCAGTTGTAGCAGCAAGTGTGCCGCCGCCCTCCACCCGACTCCATGCTGCTCCCGCTGTCGTCGTCGCCACGGCCACCACCACGGCTTCCACACATGACGCGAACCATGTAGCATGCATCGTCGCCGCACAAACGCTGCCGCCCCTCCTTCTTCTTTGGCGGCCATACGCCGTCTTCTGCGGCTCCGGCGACACATACTGTGGAGCACATCTTGCCCGAGAAGGTGTAACACCCCAAAAATATTTCTTTTTATTTTCAAAATCTTTTCCTTAAAATAAAATGCTTTCAAATATTTTGGCCTTATTCTCTTTCTAGTTCTTCTATTCTGAATTTTTTTTAATTTTCAACTGGGTTTCAATTTTTTTGAATGGTTCTTTTTTTGAAAGGTTTAAATTATTTGGATAATTAATTTGGAGGTTTTCAAACAATTTTCATTCAGAAAAGTTATTGGGAATAATTAAATTTTCAAAGAAAATGACCTTTTCACTTCCTTCTAGCCCTTCTAAAAATCTTCCAACAATTTTTCTGCCACTCCAAATTTATCCCACATGTCATTCTCACCTTCTAGGACAGTATCCAACTCTCTTCCACCCAACAAAAATATTTTTCATATTCCAAACAAATTCCAAAGTTAGAATTTTCATAATTCTTGGTTTCTTTGAATTACAAAGGAACTATATTTTCTACAATTCTCCTGCTTCCACCAAAATTATCCCAGCAACTAGATAGTACCCACAACCCATTTCACGAAAAATATTGGGTTCGAGAGTTCAAAAATATCATATGCCATTCAATTCAAATTTGGACCAGATTCAATATTTCTGATCCAAACCTATTTTTAAATACTCCAAAAATTCAGAAACTTTGCCAAGCCCTCTTATTTGCATAAACACCTTACTACAAAAATCCACATAAATTCCTAAAATGCCTAGCACCCTCTGGAATTTTGTCATGGACTTGGTGGGCACACTGTTGCACTGTCGAAAAAATTCAGTAAAAATTCAGAGAGGCCGGGGCGGGGGGGGGGGGGGGGGGGGGGGGGATCGCTGCCATGCACTCCACTCCTTCTCCTTTCGTTCGTGGCGTCGCTGCCGCTCTTCAATGCATCTCTCCCCGAGACCCTCCCCGTCAGCCCCTCACCGCCGACAGCACAGGAGGAGGCCGGTGCACCTGCCTCCGTCCTTGGCGGCGGCAAGCCGAGCAGATCAGCTCGATCACTAGCCACATCACTGCCCTCAACGCTCTCCTACCTACCTCCCCTCCACGCGTCCGTCCCTCTGCAGCTTCGCCTCGCCGCCCAACTCTATGGACCCCTCCTGGCAGTCGCCGGAGTTGGTCGTCGCCGCCGCAACCGTACGGGAGCCCCGCTCCGGGATAAGCTCGAGGAGCTCGAGCTCGTCCACGACGATCCTTCCGGAGCTCTCCTCTGTTCTCATCAATTCTGCACCGACCTTCACCATCGGCCAGACCTACCTCGCCAGCCGGATTTACTCCGGCGTAATCTGAACCCCGCCGGACCGCCTCGAACCGCCTATAAAAGGCCCTCCCGAGCGCCGTTCTCCTCACCCATCACCTCCACCACCTTCCAATCGCCCCTATGCCACTCCCCTGACCCCGAGGATGTGTTCTCCCTCCTCTCCGATCACCGCCCCGACGCCACTATCCTCGATCGGCTCGACGCTGTTACTCCACCACCACTGCTAAAACTACGCTAGAAGCCCTCTCCTGCACCTACTCGTCGATTCCGCGCTTCAATTCCACTCCCTGAGCTCTCTTCGGCGAAATCCCACATCTCCCGAACCACCGTCCGCCGCCGTCAACCTCGCCGCCTGTAACACCCCCTTGTAATAAACTCTGTGACACTCTGTTAAAACTGCCAAGTCATGATCATTTGCAGTGCCAAGTCATATGGGTTAATGATCCAATTCAAATTCACATCTGAAAATCAACTCAAATTCAAAAGTGAATTATAAAGTTGATCAAACGCTGTTGGGAAAATGTTCATTAAATGACCAATAATCCAGGAACATTTCTAAAACCAATATCAAAATATTTGGAGTTGGACAAGTGACTCAAACAAGGTGAAACAGCACCTAAACAGAATATTAAAATCCATTTAAAATCATTACAAATTCAAATGAACTCCAAATCTGCCCAAACCACTTTTTGGTGAGAGATAATATTGCATTGCAATATTTGGGCCAACTTCCACATTTTACAAAAGAGCACAAGTGGCCTAATCATTTTGAAACAGAAAAAGAATAAAAGAAAAGGGAGAAGAGAAATAAGAAAAAGGAAAACGCTACTGTTGGCTGGGCCTAAGTGCACAGTGTGCGGCCCAGTCCAACAGCGGCCCACCTCACCTCCCTCCTCGTGCGTGTCGGCGCGCCCCTGGCCGCGCGCGCCAGCGCCAGCCGGGCGGCGATACGCCGACGGCCACTGACGCCGCAGCCACCCGAGGGGATAAGGGCAAGCCTCAGTGCTTCCCCCCTGGCCACTCTATCCACTCCCCCGTCCTCTCCCACGCGCGCCTCACCTCTCCCTCTCCTCCCAGATCCGTCGACGAGCGCCACCGTCGCCGTGGCCTTGCCGTAGACGCGGCCACCGACGTTCCCAAGCTCCGCCAGCACATCCACGAGCTCCGCCACTCTCCGCTACTTCGTCCCCAACAACGAGCAGGAGCCCGGAGCCCCTGCAGCCGCTGGACGCCGTCGCCCCCTTCTTCTCTGGCTCCGGCGAGCTTCTTCGATTCCGGTCGCCGGTCTGCGCTACTAAGCTTCCAACGGCCACCGTGCGCCGCTCGGTGAGCCTCTCCGCCTCCTGCCTCTTCTCGTTGCCCTCCCCGCGCACCGTAGATAGTTCAGCGCCGTTGCCGTGAGCCCGACGCCGCGGTTCGCCTCGCCGCCGTGGTCTTGATCACTGTCGTGCTCGTCTGAGCACGGCATCGTGTTCCTGCTGCTTCCAGGAGCCGAACGCGCACGCGCACGCGCTCTCCTGTACCCCCTAGCTACGAATCCGACGACGGCCGAACTCCGGCGTCCGCCGCGATGCTCGCCGCCGTCGCTACACGCCGTTTCCGGCCACACCTCCACCACCATTCGACGCGTCGTCGAGCGGCCGTTCGAACGCACCCGGCCCCGTCCCTTTTGGTGGCCTGTAGGCGATTTCCGGCCACCGCCCGAGCGTGCCGCCGCGCGAAATGGTCGCCGGAGCGTTCTCCGGCGCCGGCGCCGACGTGGCCGCCACGTAGGTCACCCTGGGTCACTGACCCGTGGGCCCAGGGGCCCACGTTGACCAGTTGACCAAGTCAACTATGTTGACGTGGCAGCTACAGACACTGACATGTGGGCCCCGCTACTGTTTAGTTTAAATAAAACATTTTGTAAATTAAAACTAATTAGTTAACCTAATCACTCACTGACATGTGGGCCCACGATCCTAATTAATCTGATAATTAGGATTAATCCACTTTTAGCCTAACAGAGGCTGACATGTGGGTCCCACTGGACCCACATGTCAGGTTTGACCCTGGTCAACCGCAGTTGACCTGCTGACATCACTATGACGCAATGCTGACGTCATAATTCATTTTCTGATAAATAAAATAATTCCAGAAATTCAAATAAACTTTAAAAATTAATAACTTTTAAACCGTAGCTCGGATCGAAAAGGTTAAAACATGAAACTTGCTTAGAACGACGAGCCGAGTCTGATCGTGCCGTCTGTTTCTCCATCGGAACCCCCTACGTAGAAGAACTCGTAACTCCGGACCCGAATTCGGCAGATGAATAGTGCACACACGTCGGATATTAAATCCCAGAATAATTCTGAAAATAACTAAAATGACTTAGATGCATAATTAGGCAACCCTGCACTGCATCATAGCATCACACGCACCGTATTGCATTTGTTTGCATTATGTTTACCTGTTTCTTCCCCCTCTTCTCTCTTGGTAGACCCCGATGTTGACGTAGCTCCCGAGGCATACGCCGCACAGGAGTACGACTACGTCCCCGACGATACCACTGAAGACCTTGTCCTTGCCCCCGAGCAAACAGGCAAGCACCCCCATTTTGAACATGCCTATATCGCCTATTCTCTTCTCTCTTATGCTTGCATTAGAACTGCTACTGCTACTGTTTCCTATATCTGTTGCATAGCCTGTTTATTGTAACCTGCCTTGCTACCTTACTGGTTATCCTAGACTGCTTAGTATAGGCTGGGTAGAGACACGACAGAGACCTCCGCTTGATCCCGACTGCCCTGCTGGATATCAGAAGACGCGATCATCGGGATTGAAGACCAGACCCTGGCACCGCACATCACTTCCCCTTAGTTGCCGACACTGCTGGGTTACCGTCGAGTGCCGAGGGTGATACCTCGTCAGCACTTCTGATGTTAACCTTGTAGGTTAGTTACTCGGTCGTGGTAAGCGAGGGTGATTCCTCCTACACCACCCCCGATAACGACATCGTCGCGCAACTCCTCAAGTGTGGACCTCGAGGGTGATTCCTCCTTCGTTCACCTTGATGATAACATCGAGCGGGAATTCCATCGAGGGTGATTCCTCAGGGTTCCCTTCCGTGTCAGACACACAGTTACTATTGATGAGTGGACTTGCACTAAACCATGATACTAAAGACGGGTCGGCCCTGAGGGGTACCCGCGCGAGCTTATTGCGAAGTGATGTGGAGTCGGGTTGACCTGGATGGTGCCCGCGAGATAACTACGAAGCGTGGCCGGGCATTCTTAGCCCTTGCCGCAAGTCCTCGAGACGGGGCGACGGGGTCACATCGATCATGAGTCTCTGCTCGTTTCCGCGCGCTCCTAATCCACTACGGTTTGGATATTTGATCCGAGGGGCCTCTGGCCCGATAGCACTAACCATCACGTGGGCATAGTATGGGCGTTCTGCGTCGTATACTTCAGCCGGAGCTTAATGGACGTCAGCGACTGAGCGGCGCGCGCTGAATTGGACTGGGAACGCAATCGCGCTTGTATAAGGGGTTGCTAGGTCTGCTTTCAGCCGCGTACGCAACGTGCAGGAGTTCCCGGGGCGAAGGCCCAAGACCCCTGGGCGCATAGGTTAAGTCCGGCGTGCTGACCTCTCTGTTAAGTATTTGGTCTGGTTGCGGCGTGTTGCTTAGCCGAGGCTGGGCATGACCCAGAAAAGTGTGTCCGGCCAGAGTTAAGTGAGCGTGGTGGGTAAGTTGGTGCACCCCTGCAGGGAAGAAACTTCTATCGATAGCCTGTCCTACGGTAACGGACACTCGGAGTTGTATCCCGATCGGTACAACTAGAACATGTGATGAGAATTGGATAGTACGGCTCTGGGATTGCTTTCTCGCAGGGAGTCGAGAAAGGATCTCAGGTCGAGGTTGATGATACTACTACTACTACTTTATCCTATGTCCATCTGTTCTCGTCTATTGCTGCAAGACTGTCGAAGATTCTTGAAGATGCTAGTCTTCGATAGGACTAGGCTTCCCCCTCTATTCTGGCATTTCTGCAGCACAGTCCACATATACAGCCCCCTTTGAAAATGATGCATATGTAGTGTAGATCCTTGCTTGCTGAGTACTTCGGATGAGTACTCACGTTTGCTTTATTTTCTTTTTCCCCCATATTCCTTTTGATGCCACCAGACGACGGAGCCCCTGAGTCAGACGCCCCAGCCGACGACCAGTACTGCTACCCGCCTGGCGAGTACTACTACTACGAGGAGCCGTTCGACGACCAGGAGTAGGATCGGAGGGTCCAGGGCAGGAGGCCTACGCCTTTCGATCGTAGTTTTTATTTTTACCCCGCCTCTGTGAAGGCTTATCTCTCTCTCTGTAATATATCTGTACTCAGATATCTAATACTTCCGCTGACGCTTGTATGCCATCGAGCTTGTGTTCGAGCCCTCGAGGCCCTGGCTTGTAATATTAAGCTTGTATGACTTTATTTTATGTTTTAGAGTTGTGTTGTGATATCTTCAAGTGAGTCCTTAGGCTTGATCGTGCGCATTTGCGTGTATGATTAGTGCACGATTAAGCCGGGGGCGTCACAGGTTGGTATCAGAGCCGACTGCCTCTAGGAATCCCCCTTCCCAATTCCTTGGCCGAAGTTGAGTCTAGTGGTCTAAAACTGATTTTACTAATTTGGCTGTGCGGCTTACGGGCCCACGTCGCCAACTGGGTGGTACTAATATCTTTTACTTCTCGATCTTTACTCTGGGATTCTATCCTCTCTTCTATTCGGGTTTTGCAAAATTACTAAACACCGACACTTAGGATCACGTAATTCATATCCATCCGGAGAGCTGGATTCAGTGCGATTTCCCTGTCATTGATCTGATTAGTCTGATAATCATTTCCTTTCCATTGTTTTGTTTAACCTTTCCTTTTGAGATCGGTTATATTTCTCAATGTCTTATGACATTCCTGAACTTCTTATTTCAGATGGATCGACTGTTTCCCCCTCGTCCTACGACGCAGCTCGTGCTTCGCACCTGTGCTCGAGACGTCCCTGGGTTTCCAGCTGTTCTGATCGCCCTCTTGATCAGGCTGGGATACCGCTGGTGCCCCGAGTACATGGTCTATGAGGTTTATCGTGAGTTCAACCAGGAGCAGTACTATGCTGATGTTCGCATCTACGATCAGCAGGATAACTCTCACACTGGGCTTCACCGTTTTCACGGTATCGGCGTGACGATTGAGATGGCAGTCCATGATGCTGCTTACTCTGCCGTCGCACGACTTCGAGGACCGTTCAGTGCTGACTTGGATGCCTCTGAGTATCGGTACATTCCGTATGCACCTGTTGGAGATGCTACTGGATTTTACACAGCTGTCTGTGCCCCGTACGAGCCTCGTCGCTATGATCAGCGAGTTCTGATCCACTATGCTCAGGCTTTGGATCGCACTGTTCGTGCACTTGCTGTCGAGTTGTTTGCCACTCGAGCACGTTACTACGAGGCTATGACACAGTTGCTACCAGCTGTTCGTGCAGGGATACATCCAGAATACATTCTTTACCCGAGCAGGACTGAGATGCCATCAGGGATCGTTTGGCCTGCTGTGGGAGGTCACACGCCTGCACGTGGACCTCTTCATTCTTCTCGAGACCGGGTTCTGCATCAGGGTGCCCAGGGAGCGCAGGATCCTTCTGCGACGAACGTCCGTCGTCCGCACTTGCAGTTACCCCGTTTCAGTGGTTTTCTCCGACGTTGACGTAGCGTTTGCTATGTCGCGTTGTGTACTTCCTTACCGCGTGCCTGCGCGCCGCCTAGCATGTCTAGCTTTTCATTTGCGTCGTTATGCTGCTCGAATGTAACCGACTATGAATGGATCTGTATGTCTTAATGACTACTTCTAGCATCTGTGCACTATTTCAATAATGTCGAGTTACATCATGTTTATTGCTAAACACTTACATAAGCTATTGCTGAAATACCCCTGTTGAATTGGGAGGATGGCTGACAACAATCCACCACCGCCGCCACCACCTGATTATATAGCAGCGATGATGCAACAGTTTGAACTCAACCGCCAGTTTATGACGGGAATTATGCAGCAGTTCCCTCGTCCTGATGCTAATCAGCAGCCTTTCTCCATCACTTTGCCAGAATTTATGCGGCTCAGCCCATCCTTCTTCCGCAACACAGTCAACCAATTGGATGCCGATGACTGGCTGCGTGACATCTCCCATGAGATGGAGTCTGCTGGTGTCGCCCAAGTAAACTATGTCACCTTCGCGACATACCTTCTGAAGGGTCCCGCTTCCCAATGGTGGGCCACTCACCGACAGACTCTGCCGCCTGGTACTGTCGTCACTTGGGCAGAGTTCAAGATTGCTTTCCGTGCCCGCTACATTCCTCTAGCTGTCATAGCTAGGAAGAAGGCTGAGTTCCGTAGCCTTGTCCAAGGAAACAAGACTGTGGAAGTCTATCAGCGCGAGTTTCTGGACTTATCTTGCTACGCTGAAGAGGACATTCCTACTGATGAATGCAGACAGGAGAAGTTTCGTGAAGGACTGCACCATGACATTCAGTTAGCCCTTCTTGTTCAAGAATACCCTGATTTCGCCACCTTGGTGAATAAGGCCATCATGGTTGAAACTGGACTTAAGAAGCACAAGGAAGCGTCCAGACGCACCCGTGAGTCGGGCTCATCTTCGGGCTCGTCTTCCCAGAAGCGACGCATCTGGTTTCCCCAAGGCATGTTCCGTTCAGCAGCTCCTGCAAACAGGCCCTCTTATGCTGCACCACGCCTGCCACCTCCACCACCAAGGCAGCCTCTGCCAACTCCAGCACCTCGAGCTCCAGCACCTCGTCCTGACAGCGGACTATGCTTCAAGTGTGGCAAGCCAGGTCACCGTGCTAGAGATTGTTCTCAGAATCAGAATCAACTGGCTCTTCCCTCTGCTGGCCGTGGTATTGGCCGTGGTATTCCTCAACAGCGCAACTATAATGCCAGACCTTCTTATGGTCGTGGGCAGAGCTACCACGTCAACATGTCTGAAGCTCCAGTTCAACCAGATACTGTGATGGGTACACTTCTCGTAAATTCAGTACCAGCATCTGTTTTATTTGATTCAGGAGCATCGCATTCATTCATGTCAGAACATTTTGCGCTCATGCATGACATTAAATGTGAAACGATGCACCAACCGTTAGCAGTAAACACTCCTGCGGGCCAGTGCCAAGCTACCCTATTCAGCCCCGAAGTCACAATTGAGATCGAGCGGTTGAAATTTCAGGCATTTCCCATAATCCTGAGATCTTCCAAGATTGATCTTATTTTGGGAATGGACTGGTTGAAGGCTCAATATGCCTCAATCAACTGTGCCACTAAAGTTGTACACCTCTTGCACCCATCGAACGAAATAGTGAATTATCAAGCTCACATTACCCAGAACGCTGAGGCTCAAATTTATGCCTTGAACGCGTTGAATGCTTCTCCGCTTGATGGGATCGAGAATATTCCAGTTGTCTGTGACTTCCCGGATGTCTTTCCAGAAGAGCTTCCAGGAATACCCCCTGCTAGAGCTGTCGAGTTCGTCATCGACTTGAAGCCTGGCACCACTCCTATTGCGAAGCGTCCTTACAAGATGCCGCCGCACCACCTCATCGAGCTTAAGGAGGAAATTGATAAATCCTTAAGGAAGGGTTTCATTCGCCCCAGTTCCTCTGCATGGGGAGCACCGTCTCTTTTCGTCAAGAAGAAAGATGGAACGAATAGGTTGGTCCAAGATTATCGTCCAATCAACCAGGCAACCATTCAGAATAAATATCCACTTCCCCGGATCAACGATTTATATGACCAACTCGCAGGATCTTCGGTGTTTTCTAAACTCGACTTGAGGTTGGGTTATCACCAGATCCGTGTCCGTGAAGAGGATATTCCGAAGACTGCATTCGTTACTCGTTATGGCTCTTACGAGTACACAGTCATGTCGTTTGGTTTAACAAACGCTCCAGCTACATTCTCCCGCCTAATGAATTACATATTCATGGATTACCTCGACAAATTTGTCGTAGTATATCTGGATGATATTATGGTTTATTCGAAGAACAAAGAAGAACATGCTGAGCATCTTCGCCTTGTTCTGGAGAGACTTCGAGAGCACCAATTATATGCCAAGTATTCTAAGTGCGAATTCTGGCTTTCTGAGGTAACCTACCTTGGACATGTCATCTCCAAGGATGGTATCGCAGTTAACCCGGAGCGAGTTCAGGCTATTCTTGACTGGACCCCTCCGAAGAATGTCAAGCAAGTCAAAAGTTTTCTCGGGCTTGCAAGTTATTGTCGCCGTTTCATTGAGAATTTCTCCAAGATTGCCAAGCCCCTGACTAATCTGCTTCACAAAGGAGTTAAGTTTGAGTGGACAGACAAATGTCAGGAAAGCTTCCAGACCCTCAAGGACAAGCTGACTTCTGCTCCAGTCCTTGCTCCTCCAGACTCCCGCAAAGATTTTGTGATCTTCTGCGATGCCTCTCGCCAAGGACTAGGTTGTGTTCTAATGCAAGAGCGAAGAGTTATTGCTTATGCTTCGCGACAACTGTGTCCACATGAAGAGAATTACCCAGTGCATGACCTCGAACTTGCTGCTGTCATTTATGCTTTGAAGCAGTGGCGTCATTACCTCCTTGGTAATCGGTGTGAGATTTACACCGATCATCAGAGCTTGAAGTACCTATTCACTCAACCGGAACTTAATCTTCGTCAGCAGCGTTGGTTGGAAACAATCACCGATTATGACTATGGTATTTCATACACTCCCGTCAAAGCTAATGTGATGGCTGATGCCTTGAGCCGCAAGTCATATTGTAGTAACCTCATGGTTAAACAAGCTCAACCCCAGCTATATGAAGAATTGCGCAAGCTGAATCTCTGCATCATTCCGCAAGGTTCTCTTAATAATCTTGTGATACAGCCAGATCTTGAGAAAGCTGTCAAGATTGCGCAATCTAAGGATGCTGAAATTGATCTAATGAAGAAAGAGCTTCACCTTCAAAAGTACAGGGATTTCTCGATTGCTGAAGATGGAAGCTTGTACTTCCGAGACCGCATTGTAGTACCTCGCTTCGAGCTGATGACTGACAAAGTCATGAAGGAGGCCCATGATACACCGCTATCTATCCATCCGGGTAGTACCAAAATGTATCGAGATCTTCGTCAAAGGTACTGGTGGTCTAGAATGAAGCAAGATATTGCTCGTTATGTTGCCGAGTGTGACGTTTGTCGTCGCGTGAAGGCAGAGCATCAAAAACCTGCTGGAATTCTGCAACCACTTCCTATTCCTCTGTGGAAGTGGGATAAAGTGCAGATGGATTTCATTACTGGTCTTCCCAAGTCTCAGAAGGGTCACGATGCTATTCTTGTCGTCGTTGACCAACTTTCCAAGGTTGCACACTTTCTGCCAGTTAAGGAGACTATTACTGCTAGTCAGTTAGCAGAGCTATATATCTCCAGGATTGTTTCACTCCATGGTATTCCCAAGGAAATCAGTTCAGACCGTGGCAGCATTTTCACTGGCCATTTCTGGGAAAGTTTCCAAAAAGCAATGGGAACTCATATTACCTGGAGTTCAGCTTATCATCCCCAATCCCAAGGCCAAGTTGAGCGCGTTAATCAAGTGCTTGAAGATATGCTTCGAGCCTGTGTTATATCCTTCGTTAAGAAGTGGGAGGAATCTCTCCCGTATGCCGAGTTCTCTTATAGCAACAGTTATCAAGCCAGCTTAAAAATGGCCCCATTTGAGGTTCTTTATGGACGTAAATGTCGAACCCCTCTGAATTGGTCAGAAACTGGGGAACGACCTCTTGTTGGACCGGACATTATTCGGCATGCCGAAAAACAAGTCCGAATTGTCCGGGAGAATCTCAAAGCAGCTCAAGACCGTCAGAAGAGTAATTATGATCGCAAGCGATGGGGTGTGATCTATCAACCTGGGGATCAAGCCTATCTTCGTGTCACTCCAATGAAGGGCACCCGTCGTTTCGGAATCAAGGGCAAGCTAGCTCCTCGCTATATTGGTCCTTTCCGCATCGTGGCTAGACGTGGACAGGTGGCTTATCAATTGGAGTTGCCACCGCAATTCTCCCATATCCATGATGTCTTCCACGTGTCGCAACTCCGTAAGTGCTTCAAGGAATCCCCGCACCGTGCAGTGGATCATGAGATGCCCGAGCTACAAGATGATCTTTCCTATAAGGAGCATCCAATCCGCATCCTCGATGAAGCTGAGCGTCGTACTCGTCAAAAGACGACCAAGTTCCTAAAAGTGCAGTGGTCGAATCACACTGAGGATGAAGCCACTTGGGAACGCGAGGATCGTCTTCGGGAAGAATATCCCGGACTTTTTCCTTCTACCTCCTAAATTCTCGGGACGAGAATTTCTTTTAGAGGAGGAGAACTTGTAACACCCCCTTGTAATAAACTCTGTGACACTCTGTTAAAACTGCCAAGTCATGATCATTTGCAGTGCCAAGTCATATGGGTTAATGATCCAATTCAAATTCACATCTGAAAATCAACTCAAATTCAAAAGTGAATTATAAAGTTGATCAAACGCTGTTGGGAAAATGTTCATTAAATGACCAATAATCCAGGAACATTTCTAAAACCAATATCAAAATATTTGGAGTTGGACAAGTGACTCAAACAAGGTGAAACAGCACCTAAACAGAATATTAAAATCCATTTAAAATCATTACAAATTCAAATGAACTCCAAATCTGCCCAAACCACTTTTTGGTGAGAGATAATATTGCATTGCAATATTTGGGCCAACTTCCACATTTTACAAAAGAGCACAAGTGGCCTAATCATTTTGAAACAGAAAAAGAATAAAAGAAAAGGGAGAAGAGAAATAAGAAAAAGGAAAACGCTACTGTTGGCTGGGCCTAAGTGCACAGTGTGCGGCCCAGTCCAACAGCGGCCCACCTCACCTCCCTCCTCGTGCGTGTCGGCGCGCCCCTGGCCGCGCGCGCCAGCGCCAGCCGGGCGGCGATACGCCGACGGCCACCGACGCCGCAGCCACCCGAGGGGATAAGGGCAAGCCTCAGTGCTTCCCCCCTGGCCACTCTATCCACTCCCCCGTCCTCTCCCACGCGCGCCTCGCCTCTCCCTCTCCTCCCAGATCCGTCGACGAGCGCCACCGTCGCCGTGGCCTTGCCGTAGACGCGGCCACCGACGTTCCCAAGCTCCGCCAGCACATCCACGAGCTCCGCCACTCTCCGCTACTTCGTCCCCAACAACGAGCAGGAGCCCGGAGCCCCTGCAGCCGCTGGACGCCGTCGCCCCCTTCTTCTCTGGCTCCGGCGAGCTTCTTCGATTCCGGTCGCCGATCTGCGCTACTAAGCTTCCAACGGCCACCGTGCGCCGCTCGGTGAGCCTCTCCGCCTCCTGCCTCTTCTCGTTGCCCTCCCCGCGCACCGTAGATAGTTCAGCGCCGTTGCCGTGAGCCCGAAGCCGCGGTTCGCCTCGTCGTCGTGGTCCTGATCACTGTCGTGCTCGTCTGAGCACGGCATCGTGTTCCTGCTGCTTCCAGGAGCCGAACGCGCACGCGCACGCGCTCTCCTGTACCCCCTAGCTACGAATCCGACGACGGCCGAACTCCGGCGTCCGCCGCGATGCTCGCCGCCGTCGCTACACGCCGTTTCCGGCCACACCTCCACCACCATTCGACGCGCCGTCGAGCGGCCGTTCGAACGCACCCGGCCCCGTCCCTTTTGGTGGCCTGTAGGCGATTTCCGGCCACCGCCCGAGCGTGCCGCCGCGCGAAATGGTCGCCGGAGCGTTCTCCGGCGCCGGCGCCGACGTGGCCGCCACGTAGGTCACCCTGGGTCACTGACCCGTGGGCCCAGGGGCCCACGTTGACCAGTTGACCAAGTCAACTATGTTGACGTGGCAGCTACAGACACTGACATGTGGGCCCCGCTACTGTTTAGTTTAAATAAAACATTTTGTAAATTAAAACTAATTAGTTAACCTAATCACTCACTGACATGTGGGCCCACGATCCTAATTAATCTGATAATTAGGATTAATCCACTGTTAGCCTAACAGAGGCTGACATGTGGGTCCCACTGGACCCACATGTCAGGTTTGACCCTGGTCAACCGCAGTTGACCTGCTGACATCACTATGACGCAATGCTGACGTCATAATTCATTTTCTGATAAATAAAATAATTCCAGAAATTCAAATAAACTTTAAAAATTAATAACTTTTAAACCGTAGCTCGGATCGAAAAGGTTAAAACATGAAACTTGCTCAGAACGACGAGCCGAGTCTGATCGTGCCGTCTGTTTCTCCATCGGAACCCCCTACGTAGAAGAACTCGTAACTCCGGACCCGAATTCGGCAGATGAATAGTGCACACACATCGGATATTAAATCCCAGAATAATTCTAAAAATAACTAAAATGACTTAGATGCATAATTAGGCAACCCTGCACTGCATCATAGCATCACACGCACCGTATTGCATTTGTTTGCATTATGTTTACCTGTTTCTTCCCCCTCTTCTCTCTTGGTAGACCCCGACGTTGACGTAGCTCCCGAGGCAGACGCCGCACAGGAGTACGACTACGTCCCCGACGATACCACTGAAGACCTTGTCCTTGCCCCCGAGCAAACAGGCAAGCACCCCCATTTTGAACATGCCTATATCGCCTATTCTCTTCTCTCTTATGCTTGCATTAGAACTGCTACTGCTACTGTTTCCTATATCTGTTGCATAGCCTGTTTATTGTAACCTGCCTTGCTACCTTAATAGTTATCCTAGACTGCTTAGTATAGGCTGGGTAGAGACACGACAGAGACCTCCACTTGATCCCGACTGCCCTGCTGGATTTCAGAAGACGCGATCATCGGGATTGAAGACCAGACCCTGGCACCGCACATCACTTCCCCTTAGTTGCCGACACTGCTGGGTTACCGTCGAGTGCCGAGGGTGATACCTCGTCAGCACTTCTGATGTTAACCTTGTAGGTTAGTTACTCGGTCGTGGTAAGCGAGGGTGATTCCTCCTACACCACCCCCGATAACGACATCGTCGCGCAACTCCTCAAGTGTGGACCTCGAGGGTGATTCCTCCTTCGTTCACCTTGATGATAACATCGAGCGGGAATTCCATCGAGGGTGATTCCTCAGGGTTCCCTTCGGTGTCAGACACACAGTTACTATTGATGAGTGGACTTGCACTAAACCATGATACTAAAGACGGGTCGGCCCTGAGGGATACCCGCGCGAGCTTATTGCGAAGTGATGTGGAGCCAGGTTGACCTGGATGGTGCCCGCGAGATAACTACGAGGCGTGGCCGGGCATTCTTAGCCCTTGCCGCAAGTCCTCGAGACGGGGCGACGGGGTCACATCGATCGTGAGTCTCTGCTCGTTTCCGCGCGCTCCTAATCCACTACGGTTTGGATATTTGATCCGAGGGGCCTCTGGCCCGATAGCACTAACCATCACGTGGGCATAGTATGGGCGTTCTGCATCGTATACTTCAGCCGGAGCTTAATGGACGTCAGCGACTGAGCGGCGCGCGCTGAATTGGACTGGGAACGCAATCGCGCTTGTATAAGGGGTTGCTAGGTCTGCTTTCAGCCGCGTACGCAACGTGCAGGAGTTCCCGGGGCGAAGGCCCAAGACCCCTGGGCGCATAGGTTTAGTCCGGCGTGCTGACCTCTCTGTTAAGTATTTGGTCGGGTTGCGGCGTGTTGCTTAGCCGAGGCCGGGCATGACCCAGAAAAGTGTGTCCGGCCAGAGTTAAGTGAGCGTGGTGGGTAAGTTGGTGCACCCCTGCAGGGAAGAAACTTCTATCGATAGCCTGTCCTACGGTAACGGACACTCGGAGTTGTATCCCGATCGGTACAACTAGAACATGTGATGAGAATTGGATAGTACGGCTCTGGGATTGCTTTCTCGCAGGGAGTCGAGAAAGGATCTCAGGTCGAGGTTGATGATACTACTACTACTACTTTATCTTATGTCCATCTGTTCTCGTCTATTGCTGCAAGACTGTCGAAGATCGTTGAAGATGCTAGTCTTCGATAGGACTAGGCTTCCCCCTCTATTCTGGCATTTCTGCAGCCCAGTCCACATATACAGCCCCCTTTGAAAATGATGCATATGTAGTGTAGATCCTTGCTTGCTGAGTACTTCGGATGAGTACTCACGTTTGCTTTATTTTCTTTTTCCCCCATATTCCTTTTGATGCCACCAGACGACGGAGCCCCTGAGTCAGACGCCCCAGCCGACGACCAGTACTGCTACCCGCCTGGCGAGTACTACTACTACGAGGAGCCGTTCGACGACCAGGAGTAGGATCGGAGGGTTCAGGGCAGGAGGCCTACGCCTTTCGATCGTAGTTTTTATTTTTACCCCGCCTCTGTGAAGGCTTATCTCTCTCTCTGTAATATATCTGTACTCAGATATCTAATACTTCCGCTGACGCTTGTATGCCATCGAGCTTGTGTTCGAGCCCTCGAGGCCCTGGCTTGTAATATTAAGCTTGTATGACTTTATTTTATGTTTTAGAGTTGTGTTGTGATATCTTCAAGTGAGTCCTTAGGCTTGATCGTGCGCATTTGCGTGTATGATTAGTGCACGATTAAGCCGGGGGCGTCACACCGCCATTCTGCTATTCTCCGGCGACCACCACCACCACCCTCCGACGCGGTACTCCATCCCGGACACGTCCACACGATCGCCAGTTACTGCAACCCCGGCGATCGTCGCCGGCGACCGCCGTCACCTCTCTGTATCGCGCGTGAACGGGTTCAAATTTGAACCTGACGGGTGGACCCCAACCCCTCGCGGTCTTTTCTTTTGCTCTGTCTAAAACAAAGGCGCACTCTGGCTTTTACGCCTTCTCCGCTGAGAAGCGTATTTAGTTCCGAGGCGTTTTCTTTTTAAACGCATAGGGACTGATTTTTTACAGAAAAACCCCTGGTTTTGAAAGTTTAATAATTTTTAAACCACAACTCTGTTTGAGTTGAATCTTTTTTTGAAATTTTTTATTTTCTCTCTATTTTTTTAGTATTTATTTAAAAATGTTTTGAGGCATCGTTTTGTACTATTGCCAAAAATTTATTTTGAGTTCGAATTCGAATTTTTCAGAAAAAGAAGAGGGGAACTTTGCTAGGAATTTCGAAGAGTTTTCTCCTGACTACCTTGGACAAGGCAAGCATTTTGAACTTGGGATACGGTGATTGCATTTGCATTTGCACATTTGCATCGGTTTGGAGTTGCACCACATATATCACAAGTGCATGCATGTTTGGTCATATCAGTTCTTGCTCATAGCTTGCACTTCACAAAAGCAAGAAATCCTTCTAACATGGTAATACTGTGAGAATTCAGGAGTATGACTCCTACCTTGGACGTGCCGGTGGGCACGGGCCTTGTTTTGACACGGTGGTGTCACGTGACATATGTGGAATACACAGGTGATAATAAGTAACACCTCCTGAGTCGGCCTAGATCGAGTCTTGTTCCGTTACACCTAGCTGGATACCGTGCTGCCATGAGTCCTTCTGCAAGGAAGGTACGGCTTAGTAAGTTGTTAACCCCTGTCCAGGTACACACCACATCGAGGGCCACGATGAGGGTTTCCATGGCCATGGACTAAATCCTGTCATCGGGTCAGGGGGCATGGGTGTTCAGGTTGTAACTGAGAGGGGGGGACCCCTTGGAATCCACGTGTATTAATAGTGATCCCATGCTACTCGAGATTGTTGTCTCCCCGACTTAGAGTTTTTCTGGAACGATGCTTTAGGTGATTCCTGGCATCCGGACGGTTATTCTGGTGTGTGCTGGTCAGCTGTGCTTTCAACCAAAAGATTGTAATGGGAATTAGTCAGTGTCACGGTACTAACTAAGGAAATCCCATACACGTGGGTAAAGAGTACACCCTCTGTAGAGTCTAAACCTATTCGAATAGCCGTTGTCCACGGTCAAGGGCGTTAGCTGGGTGGGTCAAGTGTCGGTCCCGGTGTCGGTCTTCAGAGGAAATAATTATAATATGCCTGAAATATTTTGCAGGATAATTATTGACACCCTCATGCTACCATGAATATCTTGCTATGCTGATCAATATTACTATGGTTATGCATATTATTGTGGACTAACCCGTTTCTCTTATGTTATTTTTTCCAGAGTGTCTCAGGGGCTGGCTAGACTACCCCGGGCACTCAATTTTATTTTCAAGACCTCTTCGTGGCGTCCCTCTAATTCACAGGTGGTTTATCACGCCACTACTCTTGTGGATACCCGATTGGCATTTCTCTTCAAGTCCGACCGTGGTGTCACTTTGACACCCGACTGGCATTTCTTTTCAAGACCTCTTCGTGGCATCCCTCGGGTTCACAGGCGGTCTATCACGCCACTACTCTTGTGGACACCCGATTGGTATTTCTCTCATTTTCTGAATGTCACTTGGGCTGGCTAGACTACCCGTGGCATTCATTTGCTTTTATTTTTCACTAGATTGATTCTGACTAACATGCTTATTTACTTCCGCATCATTTTATTATTGTCATATCATGACCAAGATTTTAGTCAGCATGAGCATGTTAACATGATCCAACTTGAGCATATGCATTCACTTTATCTTTTGTTCATTATGTTTACGAGTACATTCCAACGTACTCACTGACTTGTCCCTGGCTATTTACTTGGCCAGACTTGGAGGAGGACGAGCTTGTGGAGGAGGATTGCGCTAGCGAGCCCGACGCTTCGAGGAGTCCCAGTCAGTCAACCTTTGAGATAGGTGTCTACCACATGTATCATCCGCCGAGATTCCGCTACACAAATAAATTAGTCAAGCCTCACACTGACGCTTGGCTCTATCTTATTATACCAGTATTTGTATCACCACCACACCACTGTCATATTCCGCCACTTCCATATATGGGCGAGTTTGTAATAATTCTGTTGAGCCCTCAGACTCAACCCTGTGTAATATTATATTGTACTGGTTATCTGTATTAACGAAGTCCACCAGTGTGTTGATCTTGGGGCTGGTGTGACTTAGGGCTACTCTGGGATTTATTCTCAGAAATGGGCCTGACACAAGGCCGACAAACAATTTGTGGTCGAGTACCTCCATTGAGACCGCGCATGGGCCGACACACTGCCCGATGAACTCGCCGCAACGCCGGCAGTACACGCCATCACACCGCCGGCTACGACCAGTGCACCTCCGACGATGGTAACGAATCCTACGACAAACTGGCTCTGATACCAAGTGTTGGGCAACACTCTCTCATAGCTGGACGGAGGTAGAGAAAGAGCAGGACACGATGGAGTATTTCGGCGACGAACGCCCGGCCGCACGCACAGCCGTTTCATTCAAGAGCACTAACTTTCGTACAAACACACTGGCCCAAGTTTGCATGCGCACGTACACACGAACACTTAGATGGTTCAATGTGAGCGAGCGAACCGCCTGGCCACACGCACGACGCGGCCGGCCGCTACTAACAGCCTCACTACACCGCAACTAATACATGCATGCACGGCCGTCTAGCTAACTCACACGATACATACATGCGCACACACGCACGCCACAGACACACGCCTACGGCTGTGACCTAGCCCGCGGACCAGACCTGGCGCACCGACGCCGGTCACACCACCACAGACCCGACCTGGCACACTGACATTGGTCGCACCGTGCTCCGTCACGACTTATTACCAACAATCACCTCCTAAGTTGTGATCTAGAGGAGTGCCAGCCTGACGTCGACAACGTCAGCGAGAAGAGCTTGCTCCTCCACGCGCTTCGGCTTCTTGCAGTCCCGCCGAAAGTGGCCGCGCACGCCATAGTTGTAGCAGCGACCGTGCCGCCGCCTTCCCCCCGACTCCACGCTGCTCCCGCCGTCGTCGTCGCCACGGCCTCCGCCATGGCCTCCACACACGACAAGAACCATGTAGCATGCATCGTCGCCGCATGAACGCTGCCGCCCCTCCTTCTTCTTTGGCGGCCATATGTCGTCTTCTGCGGCTCCGATGACACACGCCATGGAGCACATCTTGCCCTGCCAGACCGACAAACGATCTGCTGTCGAGCACCTCCATTGAGACCACGCACAGGCGGACACACAGCCCGATGACCTCGCCGCACCGCCGGCAGTCCACGCCATCACGCCGCCGGCTATGACCAGCACGCCTCCGACAATGGTAACAAATCCCACGACGAACTGTCTCTGATACCAAGTGTTGGGCAGCACTCTCTCACACCTGGACAGAGGTATAAGAAAGAGCAGGACACGATGGAGTTTTTCGGCGACGAACGCCCCGGCCGCATGCATAGTCGTTTTCCTTCAAGAATACTATCTCTCGTACAAACACAGTTGTGCCTGTGGCTTTGTAGACCCATGGCAGCACATGGCCCAAGTTTGCATGCGCATGTATGCACGAACACTTATATGGCTCCGCTGTGAGCGAGCGAACTGCCCGGCCACGAGCACGACGCGACTGGCCGCTGCAAACAGCCTGACGACACCGCAACTAATACATGCACGCACGGCTGTCTAGCTAGCACACATGATACATACATGCGCACACACGCACGTCACGCATGCACACCTACAGCGTTGACCAAACCCGCGGACCCGACCTGGCGCACCGACGCTGGTGGAACCGCCACTGACCCGACCTGGCACACTGACATTTGTCGCACCGTGCTCTGTTACGACTTATTCCCAACAATCACCCCTAAGTCGTGACCTAGAGGAGTGCCGGCCCGACGTCGTCAACATTGGCGAGAAGAGCTTGGTCCTCCTCCACGAGCTTCGGTTTCTTGCAGTCCCGCCGAAAGTGGCCGCACATGCCGCAGTTGTAGCAGCGACTGCGCCGCCGCCCTCTGCCCGACTCCATGCTGCTCCCGCCGTCATCGTCGCCATGGCCGCCGCTACGGCCTCCACACACGACATGAACCATGCAGCATGCATCGTCGCCGCACGAACGCTGCCGCCCCTGCTTCTTCTTTGGCGGCCATACGCCGTCTTCAGCGGCTCCTGCGACACACGCCGTGGAGCACATCTTGCCCAGCAAGACCGACAAATGATCTGCCGTCGAGCACCTCCATTGAGACCACGCACGGGCTGACAAACGGCCTGATGACCTCACCGCACCACCGGCAGTCCACGCCATCGGCTACGACCAGTGCGCCTCCGAAGATTTTAACGAATCCCACGATGATTTGGCTCTAATACCAAGTGTTGGGCAGCACTCATTCACAGCTGGACGGAGGTAGAAGAAAGAGCAGGACATGATGGAGTTTTTCGGCGACGAACGCCCCGGCCGCACACACAGTCATTTTCCTTCAAGAGCAGTAACTCTCATACAAACACACTCTTGCCCGTGGCTTTGTAGTCCCACGGCAGCGCAGGGCCCAAGTTTGCATACGTACGTACACACGAACACTTAGATGGCTCCCTGCGAGCGAGCGAACTGCCTGGCAACGCGCACGACACGGCCGGCCGCTGCTAACAGCTTGACTACACCGCAACTAATACATGCCCGCATGACCGTCTAGCTAGCTCACACGATACATGCATGCGCACACACGCATGCCACGCACGCACACATATGGCCGTCACTATACCCGCGGACCCGACTTGGCGCACCGACGCCGGTCGCACCGCCACTGATCCGACCTGGCGCACTGACGTCGGTCGCACCGTGCTCCGGCACGACTTATTCCCCACAATCACCTCCTAAGTCGTGACCTAGAGGAGTGCTGGCCTGACATCTTCAATGTCGGCGAGAAGAGCTTGCTCCTCCTCCATGTGCTTCGGCTTCTTGCAGTCCCGCCGAAAGTGGCCGCACACGCCACAGTTCTAGCAGTGACCACACCGCCGCCGTCTGCCCGACTCCATGCTGCTCCCGCTATCGTCGTCGCGATGGCCGCCGCCACGGCCTCCAGACACGACACGAACCATCCAGCATGTATCCTCGCCGCACGAATGCTGCCACCCCTCATTCTTCTTTCGCGGCCATATGCCATCTTTTGCGGCTCCGACGATACACGCCATGGTGCACATGTTGCCCGGCAAGACCGACAAACGATCTGCTGTCGAGCACCTCCATTGAGAAAACGCACGGGCCAACACACGGCCTGATGACCTCGCCGCACCGCCGGCTATGTCCAGTGCGCCTCCGACGATTGTAATGAATCCCATGATGAAGTGGCTCTGATACCAAGTGTTGGGCAGCACTCTCTCACAGCTGGACGGAGGTAGAAGAAAGAGCAGGACATGATTGAGTTTTTCTGCGACGAACGCCCCGGGCGCACGCACAACTGTTTTCGTTCAAGAGCACTAACTCTCGTATAAAGACGCTCATGCCCGTGGCTTTGTAGACCCACGACAGCGTAGGGCCCAAGTTTGCATGCGCACGTACGCACGAACACTTACATGGCTCCGCTGTGAGTGAGCGAACTTCCCGGCCACGAGCACGATGTGACCGGCCACTGCAAACAGCCTGACTACACCGCTACTAATACATGCATGCACGGCCGTCTAGCTAGCTCACACGATACCAACATGCACACGCACCAACGCCACACATGCGCACCTACGGCCGTCATCCAGCCCGCGGACCTGACCTGGCGCACCGACACCGGTCGCACCGCCACGGACTCGACATAGCGCACTGACGTCGGTCGCACCGTGCTCCGTCATGACTTATTTCCAACAATCACCCCCTAAGTCGTGACCTAGAGGAGTGCCGGCCCGACGTCGTCAACGTCCGTGAGAATAGCTTGCTCCACCTCCACACGCTTCGGCTTCTTGCAGTCCCACTGAAAGTGGCCGCTCACGCCGCAGGTGTAGCAGCGACCGTGTTAGAGCCCTCTGCCTGACTCCATGCTGCTCCCGCTATCGTCGTCGCCACGGCCGCCGCCATGGCCTCCACACACGACACGAACCATGTAGCATGCATCGTTGCCGCACGAACGCTGCCGCCCTCCTTCTTCTTTGGCGGCCATACGCCGTCTTCTACGGCTCCAGCGACACATCCCGTGGAGCACATCTTGCCTGGCAAGACTGACAAACGATCTGCTGTCGAGCACCTCCATTGAGACCATGCACAAGCTGACACTATAGCGATCTGATCCCAATGGATCGAAGTCTCTGTGCTTAAGTGTCAATCCTGGATCGGTATGCTGACACACACAGTACTCGAGGATTTATAACAGAGTTCAATCACACACTTATTACATCAAAAATCCTCATAAAGAGTATTTATTACAAAAATATGGCTGAAGGCCATCTAAATAAAATAACTGCGGAAGCTTCGAAGGTAAATGAGTCCATCAACTCCAACGGCATTGCTGAGTGCATGACAATGACCTATCGCACCTTACTCTTCGTCTCAAAATTCTGCAACATGATACGTTGCAGCCGTGTAGGTCAGCACATGGAATATGCTGGCAAGATAACACTATAGAGCAATGATGAATAATAGCTATCACTACATGCAATATATGGCTGGTGGAGGCTCTAAGTTTAATTTTGCATAAAGGTAATTTTTCCCTACAACAAAGGAATAAATTTTATTTACTACCGAGTTTATGCCATTAATGAGAAGGTTCCTCCAACTCATTCCCAAAATTACCAAGTAATAATATTAATAACCCAATACATTAATTAATTATAGTGATGAGATCAACAAAATATTCACTTCTAGATACTCAAGATGTCCATAACCGGGGACACAGCTAATCATGATTAGTTTGTACACTCTGCAGAGGTTTGCGCACTTTTCCCCACAAGACTCGACCGCATCCATGATCAGAAGATCGAGACATAGTCTTTCTGAAGCATTAACTCTCTACTCTGGGTAGACCGGTACACCTACTTTCCCCTACATCTGCTAGTCCACCTCTTCAAGAGCTCGCACAACTTACTCAACTATGCCAGAGCCCATAATGGCTTGTGGCTGCACACGGAAGTTTCTAGGCATGAAATATCATATGATCCCTTTGAGCCTGGGTGGCGGACCTAGGGTAATCACACGGGTCCTCTGGGATTCCCTTGGGCAAGCACTGGTTTTTCTAGGCGCCCCAAACAATCCACCCAGATGTGTGTTAATGTTGCCACCTTAAGTTACCCTTAATTATTAACTCTCGCAACTTGCATGAATCTCACATACCAATCCCCGTCTACGAGCATGGCTAAGCAATATATGAGCATAACGTATATTCCCGGGGTGATCAAAGGTAATAGGTTCCTACCTCAAGTACTACAACCAAAACCAAGTATTCCCAATCCTACTCATGCAAATATTTGAGGGTTGAAACTAGTGCATAAAAACTGGGTAATAAAGGGATATGCTCAAAGTGTAACTTGCCTTGCTGACGATCCGAAAACCCTAGAGATTCGTAGTAGCAAGCTTCGCACTACGGAAACTCTATCGTAGACAAACAATAGCATACATAAGCACTCAAGCATAATATGCAAAGTTAAAACCAAATAAAAAGAGCTAAACAGAAAGTTCAAGTGCAGAGCTTCGAATTGCAAAAAGAATCGGTCAAATCGGAATTACGAAACTCAAACTACGATCAAAAGAAGTTCAAATTCAAATCTGTTTGAAACCAAATTTTAAATTTTCAAAAAAACATGTTCAAGTTGATTATCTGAACAGAGGGGATCGAGACGAAGAATTTGGCGTTCGTTTCGTTGGATTTGGATAAACGAGTAAAAAGTTGTGAGGGTTTTAAGATCAGGGGCTAATCTGCGAAGAAAAAAAACTACGTATAGGTCCCTGGCTGAAAATAAATAGAAAAAGAAAAAACTACCAGACGAACGTCCGCTAACAGAGACTAACAAATGAAATTCGTTCGTTAACAGATTCTAATGAGTGAACGTTCGCTAATTAAGCGAAACAAAAAAAACCGATCTAATACACTAAACCAAAAAAAAACCGAAGGGAAAAACCGGCGAACCGGGATGGGTTTTTACCGGTCTTCGGCCGGCGGCGAACGAACGCCCCGGCCGCACGCACAGCCATTTTCCTTCAAGAGCACTAACTCTTGTACAAACACACTCGTGCCCGTGGCTTTGTAGTCCCACGGCAGCGCAGGGCCCATGTTTGCATGCGCACATGCACGAACACCTAGATGGCTCCCTGTGAGCGAGCAAACCGCCTGACCACGCGCACGACGCGACCGTCCGCTGCTAACAGCTTGACTACACCACAACTAATACATGCACGCACGGCCGTCTAACTAGCTCACACGATACATACATGCGCACACATGCACGCCACGCACGCACACCTACGGCCGTTACCAAACCCGCAGACCCGACCTGGCGCACCGACGCCGGTCGCACCGCCACTGACCCGACCTGGCGCACTGACGTCGGTCGCACCGTGCTCCGTCATGAATTATTCCCAACAATCACCCCCTATGTCGGGACCTAGAGGAGTGCCGGCCCAACATCGTCAACGTCGGTGAGAAGATCTTGCTCCTCCTCCACGCACTTCGGCTTCTTGCAGTCCCGCCGAAAGTGGCCGCGCACGCCACAGTTCTAGCAGCGACTGCGCCGCCGCCCTCTGCCCGACTCCATGCTGCTCCCACCATCGTCGTCGTGACGGCCGCCGCCATGGCCTCCACACACGACACGGACCATGCAGCATGCATTGTCACCGCACGAACGCTGCCGCCTCTCCTTCTTCTTTGGCGGCCATACGCCGTCTTCTGCGGGTCCGACGATACACAAATAAGGGAGAGGAAAATGAGAGGCAAATGGAAAATAATGTAAATTGCAAGGAGATGATATTTGTGATTAGGAACCTGGTTGATGTTGATGATGTCTCCCTGGCAACGGCGCCAGAAATTCCTTTTGATGTTTGCTTGAACTACGTCGGTATTTCCCAAAAGAGGAAGGGATGATGTAGCACAGCAACGGTAGGTATTTCCCTCAGTGATGAGACCAAGGTTATTGAACCAGTAGGAGAACCATGCAACACCACGCAAACAGCTCCTGCAGACAAAGAACAAATACTTGCAACCCGACGTAAGAGAGGGGTTGTCCATCCCTCACAGGTAAAATGATAGATAAAATTGTAGTAGATTGGATAAATAGATCTCGCGGGAATGCGAGATAAAATAAATAAGTAAAAATTGCAGCAAGGTATTTTGGTATTTTTAGATTAATAGATCTGAAAATAAAAGCAAATAAAAATAGATCGCGAAGGCAAATAGCAAATAGATCTGAAAATATATGATGAGAAAATAGACCCGGGGGCCGTAGATTTCACTAGTGGCTTCTCTCGAGAAAAATGGCATACATTGGGTAAACAAATTACTGTTGGGCAATTGATAGAACTTAAAATAGTCATGACGATATCCAAGCAATGATCATTATATAGGCATCACGACCATGATTAGTAGACCGACTCCTGCCTGCATCTACTACTATTACTCCACACATCGATCACTATCCAGCATGCATCTAGTGTATTAAATTCATGGAGAAACAGAGTAATGCAATAAGAACGATGACATGATGTAGACAAGATCTATTTATGTAGAAATAGACCCCATCTTGTTATCCTTAATGGCAATGATACATACGTGTCGTTTCCCATTCTGTCACTGGGATCAAGCACCGTAAGATCGAACCCATCACAAAGCACCTCTTCCCATTGCAAGATAAATAGATCAAGTTGGCCAAACAAAACCCAAATATCGGAGAAGAAATACGAGGCTATAAGCAATAACGCATACAAGAGATCAAAGAAGACTCAAATAACTTTCATGGATAAAAACATAGATCTGATCATCAATTCAAAGTTCATCGGATCCCAACAAACATACCGTAAAAAGAGTTACATCGAATAGATCTCCAAGAGACCATTGTATTGAGAATCAAATGAGAGAGAGAAAGCCATCTAGCTACTAACTACAGACCGGTAGGTCTACAATGAACTACTCACGCATCATCGGAGAGGCACCAATGAGGATGATGAACCCCTCCGTGATGGTGTCTAGATTGGATCCGTGGTTTCTGGAACTTGCGGCGGCTGGAATTGATTTCCGTCGAATCCCCTAGGGTTTCAAGAATATTGGGGTATTTATAGAGCAAGAGGCGGTGCGGGAGTTCTCCGAGATGGGCACAACCCACCAGGGCGCGCCTAGGGGCCCAGGCGCGCCCTGGTGTCTTGTGCTCACCTCGTGCCCCCTCTTCGGTACTTCTCTGGTCCACTGGATGTCCTCTGGTCCAAAAAAAATCTCTAAAAAGTTTTGCTGCGTTTGGACTCCGTTTGGTATTGATTTTCTGCGAAGTAAAAAAACAAGCAGAAAACAGCAACTGGCACTAGGCACTATGTCAATAGGTTAGTCCCAAAAAATGATATAAAGATGATATAAAATGAGTGTAAAACATCCAAAAATGATAATATAACAGCATGGAAAAATAAAAAATTATAGATACGTTGGAGACGTATCAGCGAACCATGCAGCAAGCATCGTCGCCGCACGAACACTGCCGCCCCTCCTTTTTCTTTGGAGGCCATACGCCGTCTTCTGCGGCTCCGGCGACATGTGCTGTGGAGCACATCTTGCCCGGCAAGGCCAACAAACAATTTGCGGTCGAGTAGCTCCATTGAGACCATGCACGGGACGACACACGGCCCGATGACCTCGCCACACCGCCGGCAGTCCATGCAATCACGCCGCCGTCTACGACCAGCGCGGCTCCGACGATGGTAACGAATCCCACGACAAACTGGCTCTGATACCAAGTGTTGGGAAGCACTCTCTCACAGCTGGACGGAGGTAGAAGAAAGAGCAGGAGACGATGGAGTTTTTCGGCGATGAATGCCCGACCGCACGCACAGCCGTTTTCATTCAAGAGCACTAACTTTCATACAAACACACTCATGCCCATGGCTTTGTAGTCACAAGGCAGCAGGGCCCAAGTTTGCATGCGCACGTACGTCCTGTGAGCGAGCGAACCGCCCGGCCACACGCACGACGCGGCGGGCCGCCGCTAACGGCCTCACTACACTGCAACTAATACATGCATGCACGGCCGTCTAGCTAGCTCACACGATACATACATGCGCACACACGCACGCCACGCACGCACACCTACGGCCGTGACCCAGCCCGCAGACCAGACCTGCGCACCGATGCCGATCGCACCACCACGGACCCGACCTGGCACACTGACATCTGTCGCACCGTGCTCCATCATGAGTTATTCCCAACTATCACCCCCTAAGTCGTGACCTAGAGGAGTACCGGCCCAACATCGTCAACGTCAGCGAGAAGAGCTTGCTGCGCCACGCGCTTCGGCTTCTTGCAGTCCCGCCGAAAGTGGCCGCGCACGCCGCAATTTTAGCAGCGACCGTGCCGACGCCCTCCCCCCGACTCCATGCTGCTCCCGCCGTCGTTGTCGCCACGGCCACCGCCCCGGCCTCCACACACGACACGAACCACGCAGCATGCATCATTGCCGCATGAACCCTGCCGCCCCTCCTTCTTCTTTGGCGGCCATACGCCGTGTTCTGCGGCTCCGACGACACACGCCATGGAGCACATCTTGCCTGGAAAGACCGACAAATGATCTGGTGTTGAGCACCTCCATTGAGACCACGCACGGGCTGACACACGGCCCGGTGACCTCGCCGCACCGCCGGCCGTCCACGCCATCATGCCGCTGGCTACGACCAGCGTGTCTCCGACAATGGTAACAAATCCCACGAAGAAATGTCTTTGATACCAAGTGTTGGGCAGCACTCTCTCACAGCTGGACAGAGGTAGAAGAAAGAGTAGGACACGATGAAGTTTTTCGGCGACGAACGCCCCGGCCGCATGCACAACCGTTTTCCTTCAAGAGCACTAACTCTCGTACAAACACAGTTGTGCCCGTGGCTTTGTAGACCCACGGCAGCGCAGGGCCCAAGTTTGCATGCGCACGTACGCACGAACACTTAGATGGCTTCGCTGGGAGCGAGCGAACTGCCCGGCCACGCGCACGACGCGACCGGCCTCTACTAACAGCCTGAGTACACCGCAACTAATACATGCATGCACGACCGTCTAGCTAGCTCACACGATTCATACATGCGCAAACACGCACGCCACGCACGCACACCTACGGCCGTGATCCAGCCTGCACACCCGACCTGGCGCACCGACGCCAGTCGCACCGACACGAACACGACCTAGTGCACTGACATCGGTCGCACCATGCTCCGTGACGAGTTATTCCCAACAATCACCCCCTAAGCCATGACCTAGAGGAGTGCCGGCCCGACATCGTCAACATCGGCGAGAACAGCTTGCTCCTCGTACATGCGCTTCGGCTTCTTGCAGTCCCGCCGAAAGTGGCCGCGTAGGCCGCAGGTGTAGCAGCGACCGTGCCGCCACCCTTCGCCCGACTCCATGCTGCTCCCACCTTCGTCGTCGCCATGTCTGCGGCCACGGCCGCCGCCACGGGCTACACACACGACACGAACCATGCAGCATGCATCGTCGCCACACGAACGCTGCCGCCCCTCCTTCTTTGGCGGCCATAAGCCGTCTTCTGCGGCTCCGACGACACACGCCGTGGAGCACATCTTGCCCGGCAAGAACGACAAATGATATGCGGTCGAGCACCTCCATTGAGACAGCGGGCCGACACATGGCCCGATGACCTCGTCGCACCGCCAGCAGTCCACGCCATCACGCCGCCGGCCACGACCAGCGCGCCTCGGACGATGGTAACGATTCCCATGACAGGCTGGCTCTGATACCAAGTGTTGGGCAGCACTCTCTCACAGCTAGACGGAGGTAGAAGAAAGAGTAGGACACAATGGAGTTTTTCGGCGACGAACGCCTTGGCCCCACACACAACCGTTTTCCTTCGAGAGCAATAACTCTCGTACAAACACACTCATGCCCGTGGCTTTGTAGTATCACGGCAGCGTAGCACACAGGTTTGCATGCGCACGTACGCACGAACACTTAGATGGCTCTGCTGTGAGCGAGCGAACCACCCGACCACGCGCAAGACGCGGCCGGCCGCTGCTAACAGCCTCACTACACTGCAACTAATACATGCATGCACGACCGTCTAGCTAGCTCACACGATACATACATGCACACACACGCATGCCACACATGCACACCTACGGCCGTGACCCAGCCCGCGAACCCGACCTGGCGCACCGACGCCGGTCGCACCGCCATGGACCCAACCTGACGCACTGACGTCAGTCCCACCAAGCTCCATCATGACATATTCCCATCCATCACCCACTACGTCGTGAGCTAGAGGAGTGTCAATCCGACGTCGTCAACGTCGGCGAGAAGGGCAAGCTCCTCCAAGCGCTTCAGCTTCTTGCAGTCCCGCCGAAAGTGGCCCGGCACACCGCAGTTGTAGAAGGGACTGCGCCGCCGCCCTCCTCCCGACTCCATGCTGCTCCCGCCGTCGTCGTCGCCATGGTCGTCGCCACGGTCGCCGCCACGGCCTCCACACACGACACAAACCATGCGGCATGCATCGTCGCCGCACGAACGGTGCCGCCCCTCCTTCTTCTTTGGCGGCCATACGCCGTTTTCTGCGGCTCTGACGACACACGCCATGGAGCACATCTTGCCTGGCAAGACCGACAAACGATCTTCTATCGAGCACCTCTATTGAGACCACACATGTGCCCACAGACGGACTGATGACATCGCTGCAGCGCCGGCAGTCCACGCCATCATGCCACCAGCTACGACCAACGTGCCTCCGATGATGGTAATGAATCCCACGACGAACTGCCTCTGATACCAAGTGTTGGGCAGCTCTCTCTCACAGCTGGAAAGGGGTAGAAGGAAGAGTAGGACACGATGGAGTTTTTCGACGAGGAACGCCACGGCCGCATGCACAGCCGTTTTCTTACAAGAGCGCTAACTCTCGTACAAACACACTTGTGCCTGTGGTTTTGTAGACCCACGACAGCGCAGGGCCCAAGTTTGCATGCGCACGTACGCACAAACACTTAGATGGCTCCGCTGTGAGCGAGCGAACTGCCCGGCCACGCGCACGACGCGACCGGCCGCTGCTACCAGCCTGACTACACCGCAACTAATACATGCATGCACGGCCGTCTAGCTAGCTCACACGATACATACCGGCGCACACACGCACACCATGCACGCACACCTATGGCCGTGATCCAGCCCGCGGACTCGACCTGGCGCACCGACGCCGGTCGCATCGCCATGGACAAGACCTGGCGCGCTAACGTCGGTCGCACCGTGCTCCGTCATGACTTATTCCCAACAATCACCCCCTAAGCCGTGACATAGAGGAGTGCCGGCCCGACATCGTCGACGTCGGTGAGAACAGCTTGCTCCTCCTCAACATGCTTCGGCTTCTTGAAGTCCCGCCGAAAATGGCCGCGAACGCCGCAGTTGTAGCGGCGACCGTGCCGCCGCCCTACGCCCGACTCCATGCTGCTCCCTCCGTCGTCGTCGCCATGGCCGCTGCCACGGCCTCCACACATGACGCGAACCATGTAGCATGCATCATCGCCGCATGAACGCTGCCGCGCCTCCTTCTTCTTTGGCGGCCATACGTCGTCTTCTGCGGCTCCGGTGACACACGCTGTGTATCATATCTTGCATGGCAAGACTGCACTCAATCTGCGGTCGAGCACCTCCACTGAGACCACGCACGGGCCAACACACGGCCCGATGACCTCGTCGCACCGCTGACAGTCCACGCCATCACGCCGCCGGCTACAACCAGCGTGCCTCCGAAGATGGTAACGAATCCCACGACAAACTGGCTCAGATACCAAGTGTTGGGCAGCAATCTCTCACAGCTGGACTGAGGTAGAAGAAAGAGCAGGGCACGATGGAGTTTTTCGGCGATGAACGCCCCGGCCGCACACACAACCGTTTTCCTTCAAGAGCACGTACGCATGAACACTTAGATGACTCTGCTTTGAGCGAACGAACCGCCCGGCCACGGGCACGACGCGGCCGGCCGCTGCTAATAGCCTCACTACACCGCAACTAGTACATGCATGCAAGGCCGTCTAGCTAGCTCACACGATACATACATGCACACACACGCATGCCGCGCACGCACACCTGTGGCCGTGACCCAGCCTGCGGACCCGACCTGGCGCACCGACGCCGGTCGCACCGCCGCGGACACGACCTGGCGCTCTAACATCGGTCGCACCGTGCTCCGTCACGACTTATTCCCAACAATCACCCGTTAAGTCATGACCTTGAGGAGTGCCGGTCCGACATCGTCAACGTCGGCGAGAAGAGCTTGCTCCTCCACGCGCTTCAGCTTCTTGCAGTACCTCCGAAAGTGGCCGTGCACACCGCAGTTGTAGCAGCGACCGCGCCGCCGACCTGCCCCCGACTCCATGCTCCTCCCGCTATCGTCGTCACCACGGCCGCCGCCATGGCCTCCACACACAACACAAACCATGCAACATGCATCGTCTCCGCGCGAACGCTGCCGCCCATCCTTCTTCTTTGGCAGTCATACACCGTCTTCTGCGGCTCCGACGACACACGCCGTGGAGCACCTCCATTGAGACCACAAACGGGGCGCACACAACCCTGTGACCTCGCCGCATCGCCGGCAGTCCACGCCGTCACATCGCCGGCTAATACCAGTGTACCTCCGACGATGGTAACGAATCCCACGACGAACTGGCTCAGATACAAAGAGTTGGGCAGCACTCTTTCACAACTGGACAGAGGTAGAAGAAAGAGCAGGACACGATGGAGTTTTTCTGCGACGAACACCCGGGCCGCACGCACAGCCGTTTTCCTTCAAGAGCACCAACTCTCGTACAAACACACTCGTGTCCGTGGCTTTGTAGACCCACGGTAGCGCAGGGCCCAAGTTTGCGTGCGCACGTACGCACGAACACTTAGATGGCTCCGCTGTGATCGAGTGAACTGCCCGGCCACGTGCACGACGTGACCGGCCGCTACTAACAACTTGACTACACCACAACTAATACATGCATGCACGGCGGTCTAGCAAGCTCACATGATACATACATGCGCACACACGCATGCCACGCATGCACACCTACGGCCGTGATCTAGCCCGCGGACCCGACCTGTCGCACGACGCTGGTCGCACGTCCACGGACCCAACCTGGCACACTGACGTCGGTCGCACCATGCTCCGTCACGACTTATTCCCAACAATCACTCCATAAGCCGTGACCTAGAGGAGTGCCGACCCGACGTCGTCAACGTCGGCAAGAACAGCTTGCTCCTCCTCCATGCGCTTCGGCATCTTGCAGTCCCGCCAAAAGTGGCCGCGCACGCCATAGTTGTAGCGGCGACCGTGCCGCCGCCCTCCGCCCGACTCCATGCTGCTCCCGCCGTCGTCATTGCCACGGCCGCCGCCACGGCCTCCACACATGACGCGAACCATGCAGCATGCATCGTCGCCGCACGAATGCTGCCGCCCCACCTTCTTCTTTGGCGGCCATACGCCGTCTTCTACGGCTCCGGTGACACACGCTGTGGAGCACATCTTGCCGGCAAGACCGACAAATGATCTGCGGTCGAGTACCTCCATTAAGACCATGCACGGGCCAACACACGGCCCGATGAGCTCACCGCATCGCCGGCAGTCCATGCCATCACGCCGCCGACTATGACCAGCGCGCCTCCGATGATGGTAACGAATCCCACGACAAACTGGCTCTGATACCAAGTGTTGGGCAGCACTCTCTCACAGCTGGACGGAGGTAGAAGAAAGAGCAGGACACGATGGAGTTTTTTGGCGACGAACTCCCGGCCGCACGCACAGTCGTTTTCCTTTAAGAGTACTAACTCTCATACAAAGACACTTGTGCCTGTGACTTTGTAGTCCAACTACAGTGCAGGGCCCATGTTTGCATGCGCACATACACACAAACACTTAGATGGCTCCCTGTGAGCGAGCGAACCGCCCGGCCACGCGCATGACGCGGCCGGCCGCTGCTAACAGCCTGACTACACCGCAACTAATACATGCATGCACGGCCGTCTAGGTAGCTGACACGATACATACGTCCGCACACACGCACGCCACACACATACACCTACGGTCGTGACCCAGCCCGCGGACCCGACCTGGCGCACCAACGATGGTCGTACTGCCACGGACCCGACCTGGCCGTCGTGCTCCGTCACAACTTATTCCCAACAATCACCCCGAAAGTCATGACCTAGAGGAGTGCCGGCCCGACGTCGTCAACATCGGCGGGAAGAGCTTGCTCCTCCACGAGCTTTGGCTTCTTGTAGTCCCACCGAAAGTGGCCGCGCATGGCGCAGTTTTAGCAGCGACCACGCCGCCGCCCTACCCACGACTCCATGCTGCTCCCGCCGTCATCGGCACCACGGCCGCTACCACGGCCTCCACACATGACACGAACCATGCAGCATGCATCGTCGCCGCACGAACACTGCCACCCCTTATCGGGACCCCGATCCTAAGTCACGCCGATCTACCATGTAACACATCATATCACTTTGCGGCCTTACACACGGTATTCCCACGGCTGCAGCCTTACCTAGGCCGGGACCGTTTGTGCCTTTTGGCTCACGTATATGATAGTGTCGCTAGCATCCATATGACAGAGAACCCGGGTCGACATGACTAGTCATAAACCCAAGGTGGCACAAACTTACAGGGACATGCATACATGACCCAACAATGCACGTGTCGGTCAGCAGCGAGTGCAACCGGGCTGTAGCAAGCTATCAGGACTCCGGCAGACACTGCATGACATTTCCCTGAAGGGACAGACACAGGAGAAAAGAAGGACACATGTCGGTCAATCCATGTGTTCCGGAGTAGTAGCAAACTAGCATGGCTCAGTGGAAGCACTAGGAGGCATTTCCCCATAAAGAAGGCTACTAAGAATAAACAACTAGGTATCGGATCCCACACATACCAAGCATTTCAATAGCATACACACAATATGCTTGATATGTGTAAATACAACATGGCATCACAACAAAACTCTACTACTCAAAGTATTTATTCAATAGGCTCTGAGGAGCCAGATATTAACAACATGGGTCTCATGACCCAACATACAAGTCATACAAGAAACAAGCGGTAGCATAAACATGTCTGGGTACAAACATCCGAAAAGAAGAAGGCTAGAAAGCCTGTCTATCTACAAGACCCTCCAAAGGAGCCAGACCTCTGTCTGGGATTCCCAAGCTAACCTTCAAAGCCCACGTGACACTACTTGTGAGACTGAAGTCTCTCTGCAAAACATAAATTAAGTAAGTGAGAACAAAGGTACTCAGCAAGACTTACATCAGAACTAACTACATATGCATCAGAATCAACAAAGGGGTGCTGGAGTTTAACTGCAGCAAGCCAGCTTTGACTCAGTGGCTATCCTAAACTACGACTGCGATTAACTTCTTTGAGGTGGCGCACACAAGTCCACATATTCACCATGACAATACACCACTATGGATCCGCTCCCAGCTCCCTACAAGAAGGCCATCCATAGCACTCACTCTTATCTTGTGTCTTTTAGAGTATCCACTTCAAGTTATCTATGAACCATATAAGCGTTCCAAGTAGTCCATATCCGCGGACGCGGCTATTCGAATAGATCATATTAACCTGCAGGGGTGTACTTCTTCACACACGCTCTTGCCACTTAACGCCATGTACACGTCATGTATCTCGGCAACCTACAAGTGGAAGCCTAGCGAGGGTGTCGGCCATGACCTGACTAACCACACAAGTCTCTAGTCCAGGTTTATCGCCTATTTGAGTTTCATCCACAAGGAACTCCGGCCGAGGTTTCCACTACGGCCCCAAACAATGTGTGCAGGGTTCCCAAGCCCACCAAACGAGTGCCACTTGGTACACCGGGCCACGGTGCCTAGTCTGTCCCAGGCCCACCTGTACCGGGTGCCACTTGGTAGACTACTAACACAACCTACAAACACCAGAAACTAGTTGCAACTCCTGGACAGAGATCGGGGTGATTAATAAGCCAAGAGGGGTCAAGTTACCGGATCCCAATGTGTGGTAGTAACTGTCTTGGATCACAAACACAGAACTTAGTTCCTGAGGACAGTTTCAATGAGACAACCCACAATGTACTCCTACATGGCCTCTCACTGCTACCTTTACCAAATCGTGTTCACACACTTTGCTCTCAACAGTAGGACATGTTCACAACATTCCAATTCATCCCCGATGAATCAGACCTGACATAACTCTAAGCAATAGCAGGCATGACAAACAAGCATGAATGAGTAGGCACATCATGGCTCAAGGAACTCCTACTCATGCTAGTGGGTCTCAATTATTTACTGTGGCAAAGACAGATCATGCAAAGGAATGGGGTTCAACTACCACAACATCTAACAGTTGAATCGTTCTTGTCCTAATGCAGTAAAAGAGAGCAAAATCGAGAGAGTGGGATTGTATCGAAATGCTCAATGGGGGGTTTGCTTGCCTGGCACTTCTGAAGATAGTATAGCTCTTCATCGGTGTCATCGAACTCATCGTCAGAACAACGTCTACTGAGGGGAAGCAACACCGGCAAACAGAGAAGGACCACAATCAATGCAATGCGACAATATGATGCTTGAATGTGACATGGCAATATGCTGTGATTTGAGCTAATGCAGCTAATATTGGAAGGGTTTGAGCCTATTTGAACCAAAGGTTCAATTTCAAACCTAAGTTATGAATTTATAAAGTGCACTTTGTTGTTTTGATCTAAACAGTAACGTTAAGTTGCTTTGTCATGCACGAAAATGGTACAGATGAATAGATGAATTTTTCTGATAATTTTTCATATATAAATTATTTCAATCTGAGCTACGGTTGAACTTATAAGAATTTTTGAAGTTTTTGCTATTTTCTAGAATTTTCAGATATTTCGAAAATAGAAATAATCCAGAAAATGGTTTATTGCATCAGCACTGCATCATGCCTTCATCAGCAAGTCAACAGCGTTGACCCGGGTCAAACCTGACGTGTGGGGTCCACACATCAGTGACACAGTTAGTTAACAGGTTTAATTAAAATTAACACATGGTTAATTAGCATTGGCGGGGCCACTAATCAGTGTCAGGGGGTAATTAGCCCTAAACTAATCCCCTGACCGGAGGGACCCACCGGTCTGTGGCTCAGGCGATGGGCTCGTCGCCGGCGACCACTGGCCATGGCAGAGTCCGCGCTGGAGGTAACGGGAGCGACGGCTAGGGGCACCAGGAGGTCGCCCGTGCTCCCGCGCATCCAGGGGAGGTAGCAGCAGGTCGCGGGGGCATCGGAGCCCGTCGAAGCGGAGCTCGCGGTGTTGGCTGGAGCTCGGGTGAGCTCGAGGTTGGCGCTACGAGGCACGGCAGAGCAGGATAGTAGGGGGAGTCGACGCGGTGGCTCAAAGCGGGTCCGAAGGCGTCGTCGGTGATCTCGGGAGAAGTCTGGTGTTGCCGGAACAACGATGGAGATCTCGGGAGGCCGGAGGTGAAGACGACGGCGGAGAGGGCAGGGAGAAGCTCCTGGCGCCGCGTAACTCGGTGGAGGAGATGAGGACGTCGCGGCGGACCTCGGGGTCAGCTCGGAGGGGCGAGGCGGTGGCTGTGGCCGCTGTGGCTGTTGACGGCAGCAACGGCGTGCTCAGTCGTGAGAGAGATGGAGATCCAGGGTAGGGGGTGAGAGCAAGGGAGAGTGAGAGAGCCGGGGTGCTTCGTGGCGGCGTCCAGAGAGGCCGGAGCATCGAGGGGGGAGGGGCAGGCAGGCAGGTGGCATGGCGCCCATGCGCGCAAGCGGCAAGCGCGTGCCCCTTGTCCTCCTGGCGCCAGGAGGACGACGACTGGCATCGGCTGTGGGCTGGGCTGACAGGTGGGCCGCCTGCTGGGCTGCCAGGGAGGTAAGTCCAGGTTAGTTCCTTTTTTATTTCTTTCTGTTTTATTTTTTTGTGCTTTCCGTTTTGGCTTAGCAAAAGTGCTAAACCATTTTTTTAAAAATTCTAAAAATTGTTATGTGGTTAGAACTAGAATATCCAGAACCACATAAAAAGTTCCATAATTAATGGACATATATTAATATATAATAAATATAAATCCAATGGAAATAATTATTCGATTAACTCAAATGCCCAAAATAAATGTTTCTGAGCTCCTAAAAATATTGGTTTGAATTTTACCTCTGGCCAATATTTTGATAGAAAAACAGGAACATTTTCTTGGACCTATTTGAAGCAATTTTTATCTTGATCATTTCCAAAAACGATTTCTGAGGCTTTCACATATCCCCATTTCAAATTCATTTGAAATTTAAACATGATGCTCACATTGAAGCTAGCCTAGGTCATACCGGAACTACGGATGTGACAACTCTCCCCCACTAAATAAGAATCTCGTCCCGAGATTGAAGCGTAGGGTAAAAGGAAGAGGCATCTCGAACTATCTCAATCTTCATGACCCAACTGCCCTTGTCGAAGATGTTGATTATTGCATCATATTGATCTTGACGTCTTTGTTTTCGAGTTCTTCATCCAACATGATGACAATAGAAAGAAACTCTACAAGAATCGATCTTCTTGAAGACCGAGCAACTCAAGATCAACTCATGAAGTGAGACGTATGAACACCTCTTGAATTGAGAGACAAATCACACATAGGGAGGTATCGAGAGGAACAGATGACGAAAGTTCACTTTGGTAGGCAACAATTCCACACTTGAGTAAGATGGTACATGACTTCAAGGTAGCGAGGAAATAATTGCCATGATTCCATAATGGGGCACCTTAGAAAAGGTGGCTCGTAGAATTATTCCCCGAAGTGGCAAAAATAATTACTTTTAATACGTAGATCATTGAAACTCTTCATACCAGCCTGAGGCAATTCACAATTAATCATTTGAAGGAATTCTAAAGAATGGCAACTCAGTTTGGAAAGGAAACTATGGTTATAGAAGAACTCGGCAAACGGAAGGCACGTTCCAATTGATACAGAGGATATAACCCAGTGGCTGAGCGTGCTCTAAAGAACTTGAGCATTTCCATACTCATCAAGGCCTTACCAACATCCTTGTCGAAGATCCTGGCAACACATCATACTACCATGATGAATAGTGAAGGACCATACAGACGCAAAGGAAGACACACTTTCTAAGATTTCCCCTTAGTGAGGCCATGGAAAGGAAATCTGGATGATCGACCGAGAGACATTTAGCACTCCGCTTCTAATGTTCTCCTTGATGTTCTTGCTACCACTTTCATGCTTGATAGAGTCAACGTGGCCATCAAGTAAAGGTCAGACTTCGGGAACACAAACATCCATAAGGGACAACTTCTAGAATTAGTCGCACGAAACCCTCATAGAGAAGATGGTCAAATTGCTCAATCAAGATACTATAATAATAGATCTTCCGGCTAGGTGTGTCGGTTAAAACATCAACCTTGTCGAAACCTACATCATAGATCTTGGAGAAGTTCCAACGATCATACTTGCCTGAGATTCAGATCTGATTAGTAACAGAATATTTCAGACAACATGTCTGGAAAAAGAAAGTTCGCAACACAAATCGACGAGATGATGTTGCGAGATTCTCGGGAAATGAACTATGTTAGCAAGCTCCAAAACATGAGCTGGTTCTGCTACGCACATGTGAACACGCTGTCCCGGACAAGCATGACCACATAGTAGTCTTACAAAAAAACACTATCAAGTTCAGGTGGGGAACCATCATCGAGGATATCGAAGTCTCCAGTATTACCATGGATTAACACTTAACTCCTTTTCCTAGAACAAATCAGTCAGTGGCTTGGTTTGCTAGGAATTACATATGGAATGGAGGTGGCCAAACCTATCAAACTATAGAATACTTCACGCATGCATGACTGACTTGGGATGATTCCAAAGGAAGCAAAACAAACTTTCTCGAATTCACCGCGGCAACTTGCATCAGATGCACATGAATTAGAGGAAGTCACTTCTTTCATCCAAACATATCCTTCATGAAGGGGACATGAAGAAAATGCTTACAGAAGTTTCCAACACTAGCTGGATCTTCAACATGAATCGTGGAGAAGATAAAATGCAATTGATAGGCTCAACAACAAATCATCGAGATTTCCATGAAGATAAAATTCCACAACTATGTGAACAAAGTGATAGCATTGGTCAGACCAAAGGATATAATGGTGTATGCCCAAGGAACATCCACGAGTAAGACAACATTACGAACATCATTGGTTCTGATTTGATTTGATGATAGCCCACACTCAAATCAAAGTTTACATAAGACAGTAGATCAAACAACTGATCACGAAGATCAATCGATGAAGATATCATCTTTCTTCGACACACACACCAAAAGATATTCCTTTGGAATGAACTAAGTCAGGCAAGCTTTTATCTTCCAACTCTCCAAGTTGTTGTTTAGCTTAGCCAACTAGTTCAGGGTATCCAACACAGATTCTTGGAGAAGGCTGGTTTACAAAAAACCAACTTGATCATGAGCTCAACATAACGGTCAGGGAACAACCTGGGGATACTTCCGGGAAGATATTCGGAATATCACGAAACACCGATATGTTATTAAGCTCGGGAGCAATCTTGCTTTTCAGACAAGATGATATGATCAAAAGAGCAAGGAATTGACAAATTCCTGACTCATCGATCGAAGTGTGCACCAGGGAAGATGGACTAGGTAGCACGATCAATCTTAGAATGGTGATTCAATAACCAACACACTAAGAATGAAATTATTGATATTATTGTCCATTAACTACCAAGCAACACGGTTGCTAGGAGTATTGATTTCACACATCACACTTCATTTGTCGGCATTCCGGTTGCAACAACACGGGGACCAAGGAATGAACAACGATGGCGAGAAGTACCACTTCGTCAAGAATTCATAAGACGTGGTGCAATTCCTATGATATTCTCGACATAAAGGGGGTAATAATCCTGGGTAGAACAGAACAAAAGCTGGATTGGCATTTTGATCTGCGGAATACAACTACTTTGACCCAATCCTGGATATGGATGAGGCACTGGAGTTTGTTTCTCCTAGTCATTCTAGAATATAATGGCTTGACGGACCACAAGAGTAAAAGGCATCGATGAACACGAATGCACAACTACTCCTGACTATCAACTGATAGATGAAGGCCGGAATACAACTAAATAGGAACAACTCAAGGAACATATAACTTTCTGAGTTGTGGATGCATAGATTAGTATGTCGAACAGAGCTCAACATTTCTTCCGGATAACCCATGCAGCAAGGTAGGACTGACAAAGTCACAATTATCGAACGGAGAACTCATCAAGAGCACTCTTATTGTGGTCTTTTTGTTCGAAAGAACTTCTAACATAACGGTTCAAGGTATTGGAAGAATGATATACCACGGACCTTGAAGACTATCACAAGGTTATGAATATCGTAAAGGAACGAGCAACGCTATCAACAGGAAGTAAGTAGAGTGAATGTTGGGTTCAAGAACCCAGGAATAGAATACCTACCAACTAAATGGCATCACGGGATGCTTTCGAGGTTGATGGCCAGAATTATCACACTCGGAATACAAGCATGGCTAGATTACTATATGGTCCTCTAAGATACCCTAGTGTCATAATAATAGCTCCGTCATATAAGTCGAGGCAATGTAGTACCTCAACACACCGACTAGTGTGCTTGATCTGGCCCAAAAGAACATCGGGAACGAGGAGAAGAAATTTGCAAATGCATCAGATTGTCTAGAGACCTTGGGTTAGTCCGGCAGCATAACGGCTGTAAATGCTCAAGAAAGATTTGAGGCATCCTGCAAAATGGTGGCATAACCACTCAACATCACAATATCAAGTTTCCAAGACCAACTGTTAACACACGGAGGTACTAGAAACTGAACTGAGACTTGAATCCATCATCCTATAAGTCTACAGATTAGTAACACGTGATCCTGATAGGAAGACGAGAAGCCTAGTTCTTAATCCCCGTAGAAGAGAAGAGGATGACTCAGATCAGAAGAACATAAGGTAAAGGAATAAAAAGAGCCTTACGTTCCCTTCCACAATCAATTCCCTTACATAACTAAATAATTTCTACACTCAACTTCGACCAGTTTGGCTTAGTAATCTTAGAGGCTGTCAGGCTCTGATACCAAAGCTGTCTGGGCCCCGATCCTAAGTCACACCGATCTAGCATGTAACACATCATATAACTTTGCGGCCTCACCCACGGTATTCCCACGGCTGCAGCCTTACCTAGGCTGGGACCATTTGTGCCTTTTGGCTCACATATATGATAGTGTCGCTAGCATCCATATGACAGGGAACCCGGGCCGACATGACTAGTCGTAAACCCAAGGTGGCACAAACTTACAGGGAAAGGCATACATGACCCAACAATGCACGTGTCGGTCAGCAGCGAGTGCAACCGGGCTGTAGCAACCTATCAGGACTCCGGTAGACACCGCGTGACATTTCCTCAAAGGGATAGACACAGGAGCAAAGAAGGACACATGCCGGTCAATCCATGTGTTCCGGAGCAGTAGCAAGCTACCATGGCTCAATGGAAGCACTAGGAGGCATTTTCCCATAAGGAAGGCTACCAAGAACAGACAACTAGGTGTCAGATCCCACACATACCAAGCATTTCAATAGCATACGCACAATATGCTTGATATGTGTAAATACAACATGGTATCACAACAAAACTCTACGACTCAAAGTATTTATTCAATAGGCTCCGAGGAGCGAGATATTACATGGGTCTCATGACCCAACATACAAGTCATACAAGCAACAAGCGGAAGCATAAACATGTCTGAGTACAAACATCTGAAAAGAAGAAGGCTAGAAAGCATGTCTATCTACAAGATGCTCCAAAGGAGCCATACCTCTATCTGGGATTCCCAAGCTAACCGTTGAAGCCCACATGAACTAGTAGAGAGACTGAAGTCTCTCTGCAAAACATAAATTAAGCAACGTGTAAAAAGGTACTCAGCAAGACTTACATCAGAACTAACTACATATGCATCAGTATCAACAAAGGGGTGGCGGAGTTTAACTGTAGCAAGCCAGCTTTGACTCAGTGGCTATCCCATTAACTTCTTTGAGGTGGTGCACACGAGTCCACATATTCACCATGACAATACACCACTATGGATCCGCTCCCGTCTCCCTACGAGAAGGCCATCCATAGCACTCACTCTTATCTTGCGTATTTTAGAGTATCCACTTCAGGTTATCTATGAACCATATAAGCATTCCAAGTAGTCCATATCTGCGGACGTGGCTATTCGAATAGATCATATTACTCTGCAGGGGTGTACTTCTTCACACACGCTCTCGCCACTTATCGCCATGTACACGTCATGTATCTCGGCAACCTTCAAGCAGAAGCCTGGCGAGGGTGTCGGCCATGACCTGACAAACCACACAAGTCTCTAGTCCAGGTTTATCGCCCATTTGAGTTCCATCCGCAAGGATGTGCGGCCGAGGTTTCCACTATGGCCCCAAACGATGTGTGCAGGGTTCCCAGGCCCACCAAACGGGTGCCAGTTGGTAAACCGGGCCACAGTGCCTAGTCTGTCCCAAGCCCACCTGTATCGGGTGCCACTTGATAGACTACTAACACAACCTACAAACACCAGAAAATAGTTGCAACTCCTCAACAGAGATCGGGGTGATTAATAAGCCGAGTGGGGTTGAGTTACGGGAACCCAATGTGTGGTAGTAACTGTCTTGGAGCACAAACATAGAACTCAGTTCCTGAGGACGGTTTCAATGAGACAACCCACCATGTACTCCTACATGGCCATTCATCGCTACCTTTACCAAATCGTGTTCACACACTTAGCTCTCAACAGTAGGACATGTTCACAACATTCCAATTCATCCCCGATGAATTAGACCTAACACAACTGTAAGCAATAGCAGGCATGACAAACAAGCATGAATGAGTAGGCACATCATGGCTCAAGCAACTCCTACTCATGCTAGTGGGTTTCAACTATTTACTGTGGCAAAGACATGTCATGCAAAGGAATGGGGTTCAACTATCGCAACATGTAACAGTTGAATCGTTGTTGTCCTAATGCAGTAAAAGAGAGCAAGAGCTAGAGAGTGGGATTGTATCGGAATGCTCAATGGGGGGTTTGCTTGCCTGGCACTTCTGAAGATAGTATAGCTCTTCATCGGTGTCATCGAACTCATCGTCGGAACAACGTCTACTAAGGGGGAACAACACCGGTAAACAGAGAGGAACACAATCAATGCAATGCGACAATATGATGCATGAATGTGACATGGCAATATGCTGCGATTTGAGCTAATGCAGCTAACAATGGAAGGGTTTGAGCCTATTTGAACCAAAGGTTCAAACTCAAACCTAAGTTATGAATTTATAATGAGCACATTGTTGTTTTGATCTAACCATCAAGGTTAAGTTGCTTTGTCATGCATGAAAATTGTACAGATAGATAGATTGAATTTTTCTGATGATTTTTCATCTATAAATTATTTCAATCTGAGCTACGGTTGAACTTATATGAATATTTGAAGTTTTTGCTATTTTCTGGAATTTTCAGATATTTCTAAAATAGAAATAATCCAGAAAAGGGTTTATTGCGTCAGCACTACATCATGCTGATGACCCACAAGTATATGGGATCAATTGTAGCCTTTTCGATAAGTAAGAGTGTCGAACCCAATGAGGAGCAGAAGGAAATGACAAGTGGTTTTTAGCAAGGTAATGTCTGCAAGTACTGAAATTGTAAGTAGCAGAGTAGTTTGATAGCAAGATAATTTGTAACGAGCAAGTAACGGTAGTAGTAATAAAAGTGCATCAAGGTATCCCAATCCTTTTGAGACAAAGGACAGGCCAAAACGGTCTCTTATAATAAGCAAAGCGTTCTTGAGGGTACACGGGAATTTTATCTAGTCACTTTCATCATGTTGGTTCGATTTGAATTCGCTACTTTGATAATTTGATATGTGGGTGGACCGGTGCATTGGTGCTATTCTTACTTGAACAAACCTCCTACTTATGATTAACCCCCTCACAAGCATCTACAACTACGAGAAAAGTATTAAGAATAAATTCTAACCATAGCATTAAACTTTTGGATCCAATTGGTCCCTTACGGAATAGCGCATAAACTAGGGTTTAAGCTTCTGTCACTCTCGCAACCCATCATCTAGTAACTACTCCACAATGCATTTCCTTAGGCCCAAATATGGTGATGTGTCATGTAGTCGACATTCACATGACACCACTAAGGGAATCACAACATACACACTATCAAAATATCGAACACATATCAAGTTCACATGATTACTTGCAACATGATTTCTCCAGTGACCTCAAGAACAAAAGTAACTACTCACAAATGATAATCATGCTCAAGATCAGAGGGGTATTAAATAGCATATTGGATCTGAACATATAATCTTCCACCAAATAAACCATATAATAATCAACTACAAGATGTAATCAACACTACTAGTCACCCACAAGCACCAATCTATAGTTCCGGTACAAAGATTGAACACAAGAGATGAACTAGGGTTTGAGAGGAGATGGTGTTGTTGAAGATGTTGATGGAGATTGCCCTCCCCAAGATGGGAGAGTTGTTGGTGATGATCATGACGATGATTTCCCCCTCCGGGAGGGAAGTTCCCCTGGCGGAATCGCTCCGCCGGAGGGCAAAGGTGCTCCTGCCCAAGTTTCTCCTTGAGACGGAGGTGCTCCGTCCCGAAAGTCCTCTCCTGATTTTTTCTAGGTAAAAATGACTTATATACCAGAAGATGGGCACCGAAGGTGGGCAGAGGGGAGCACAACCCACCAGGGCGCGCCTGGGCTCCCTGGCGCGCCCAGGTGGGCTGTGTCCACCTGGTGGGCCCCCTCTGGTACTTATTGGCTCCAATATTCCTCATTTATTCCATAAAAAATCTCTGTGAAGTTTCAGCTCATTTGGAGTTGTGCAGAATAGGTAGCCTGACGTAGCTTATTCAGGTCCAGCTTTCCAGCTGCCGGAATTCTCCCTCTTTGTGTATACCTTGCATATAATGAGAGAAAAGGCATTATAATTACTCCAAAAAGCATTATTATTCATAAAAACATCATAAATAACAGTAGGAAAACATGATGCAAAATGGACGTATCAACTCCCCCAAGCTTAGACCTCTATTGTCCTCTAGCGAAACCGAAATCGAAAAACATGTCCACATGCTTAGAGAGAGAGAGAGAGAGACAGAGGTGTCGATAAAAACAAAATACGGACATTGAAGCATCATGTGCATTATTGTAACAGCAACAAACGTTAACATAAAACTTTTATCATAGACTTCTCATGAGTAAGTAACAATTCATCACACTATCGAAGTAGAAAGCATAAACTCTATTAGAAACCAACAAACTATGTTCTCAGTCAACTTTTCAACTACAATTCCTCATCTTTTTAGGAAGGGTCATGTATCGGAGCCTTTAGGCAAGTCCACATACTCAACCATCATATAGTCTTCTATGATTGCTAACAATCACCGCATACACATGAGCAAAACATTTCAATCGGACACATAGAAAGATAGGGGCTTTCTAGTTTCGCCTCCCAACGTATTCACCTTGAGGGCGATGTCAACAATAATAACTCATGCTACCCATATTCAACTGGACATATGTGCCTAGATCTTTCCTCACCACATGATGCTTGCCAAAGGAGAAAAATAAAAGGAAAAGAGAGAAGAACTTTGACTCTTGCATAAAAATAAATACATAAAAGTAAAAGATATGCCCTTCGCAGTGGGAAGCAGACGTTGCCATGCGCTTATTTGTTTGTATGCTCAACCCCTTAGTGCAAGAGAACGTCATGTTATATTGCCCCTTGTGATGGCAACCTTTATTATGTAGTCTGTCGCTTTTATTTCTTCACCATCACAAGTTTGTACAACGCTCAATTTTCTCTTACACTTTTAGAAGCAATTTTTATTGCCTTATTGCACCGATGACAACTTACTTGAAGGATCTTACTCAATCCATATGTAGGTATGGTGGACTCTTGGAAATAAGATTTGGGTTTAAGGGTTTTTGGATGCACAAGTAGTATCTCTACTTAGTGCGGAATTTTTGGCTAGCCAAGATGGGGGGCAAGCACCTCATGTTGAAGGATCTATGACAATATAACTTCTACGTGAATATGAACAAACATAAATCATTAAGTTGTCTTCCTTGTCCAACGTCAACAATTTTGGCATATAATATTTTGATGGGGGCTCACAATCACAAAAGATTTCTATGATAGTGTATTTATATGTGAATCTTCTCTTCCCTTATTAATTCTTTCATGAGTTGCATCATTGACTAATGCTATGTTTGTCAATCTCTAATAAATTTTTCTACTTATACATTTCCTTATGTGGTGTTATCACCTACCATAGGATTAGCATATGTTTTTTCATTTATTTCTTTTCTTTTTATTGCAACAAGAAAGTAAAGAAAGCAAAAACTCAAACTAAACTTTATTTTATATCTGGCACACGATTACAAGGATAGATCACTAAGCAAGCTCTCAAAAAGTAAAGAAAGTAAAGGCAAAAGGTAGTGGAGGTGATACGATACCGGGGCACCTCCCCCAAGCTTGGCGGAAGCCAAGGGGAGTGCCCATACCCGATACTCAATTTTGTTTTGGTGGTGAAGAAGGAGGTGGTGATGAAGTGGAGGGTTTGTCCTTCTTCTTCAGCTTACGCTTGAGGATGGAATTTTCCTCCTTCAATTCACCGATCTCCTGCTCAAGCTCCAGTACCTTCTTGCATAAATCTTGCTTATTTTCCTGCAAAAGGCGGAAGGGCATAAATTGAACCTTAGGCCTCTTTGCATTGTTGGGGAGGCTTGACATCTTGAATTCCACATGCATGTCTCCAGGTTGAGGCAATGGGGCCTCGTCCTCATCCGAGCTTGTCTCCTCCTTCTCCCTGGGATAATAGTCTTCCTCTTCCTCTGAAGTCCAGCCATAATGCTCCACGTCCCCATAAGACCTGGGATTTGCGATAAATTTAGCAACATAGCTCTCGCCCTCAGAGTCTTGGGATGACAAATTTTCAGATCTATAAAGAAAACAGCAAGAAAAGAAGTGAGAAGATTTCTCCGCGATACGGTGGTCAATAGGTTCGGGGAGTATATAAAGATTTTTTTTATCTTGGGAAACAAGCAAATGGTTGAAAAACGGAGTCCGGAAGGTACCCGAGGTGGGCACAAACCACCTGGGCGTGCCTGGCAAGCCAGGCGCGCACTGGTGTCTTGTGCCCACCAGGGGTGCCTTCCTGGTTGCTTCTTATTTTCCTAATTTTCTAAATATTCCAAAACTGACAAAAAATATTTTTGCGGATTTTTCGGAGTCCGTTTACTTACCGTATCACATACCTCCTCTTTTTCACGATTCTGGAGTGTTCCGGAAGGATTCTTTTATGTGTTCTTCCAGTGTCATAGTTTGGATAATATTACTTTCAATATTAATGGGCGTACCAGAGATATAATGTTTTATTCGTTGCCCATTAACAACCTTCGGGTTAGTACCTTTGGCATTATTTATTTTGATAGCTATAAACCTCCTCGATTACATAGGGTCCTTCCCATTTGGAGAGGAGTTTTCCTGCAAAGAATCTAAAACAAGAGTTGTACAAAAGAACATATTCTCCAAGTTTGAACTCACGCTTTTGAATTCTTTTATCATGCAATCTTTTAACTTTTTCTTTAAACAATTTGGCATTTTCATAAGCTTGGGTTCTCCATTCATCTAATGAGCTAATATCAAATAACCTCTTTTCACCGGCAAGTTTGAAATCATAGTTGAGTTCTTTAATTGCCCAATATGCTTTATGTTCTAACTCAAGAGGCAAATGACAAGCTTTCCCATAAACCATTTTATAAGGAGACATACCCATAGGATTTTTATATGCTGTTCTATAAGCCCAAAGTGCATCATCTAATTTCTTAGACCAATTCTTCCCGGACCTATTGACAGTCTTTTGCAAAATTAATTTTATTTCTCTATTGCTAAGTTCAACTTGACCACTAGACTGAGGATGATAGGGTGATGCAATTCTAAGGTTAACATCATACTTGGCAAGCATTTTACGGAAAGCACCATGAATAAAGTGTGAACCACCATCAGTCATCAGGTATCTAGGGACTCCAAACCTTGGGAAAATAATTTCCTTAAGCATTTTAATAGAGGTGTTGTGATCAGCACTACTAGTTGGAATAGCTTCTACCCACTTAGTAACATAACCAACAGCAACCAAAATATGTGTATAACCATTAGAGGAAGGAAAAGGTCCCATGTATTCAAAACCCCAAACATCAAATGGTTCAACAACAAGTGAATAATTCATAGGCATTTCTTGACGCTTACCGATATTACCTATTCTTTGGCATTCATCACAAGATGAGACAAACTTACGAGCATCCTTGAAGAGAGTAGGCCAATAAAATCCAGATTGCAATACCTTGTGAGCAGTTCTGTCTCCCGCATGATGTCCTCCATAAGCTTCGGAGTGACATTTCCATAGGATTTGTCCCTGTTGATGCTCAGGTACACAATGTCTAATAATACCATCTACTCCTTCTTTATAAAGATGTGGGTCATCCCAGAAGTAATGTCTTAAATCATAAAATAATTTTTTTCTTTTGTTGGTAGGTAAAGCTAGGTGGTAAATATTTAGCAACAATGTAATTAGCATAATCAGCATACCAAGGAGTGTTATTAGAAACATTTATTGCAGCTAACTGCTCATCAAGAAAACTATCATCAATAGGTAGTGGGTCATCAAGGACATTTTCAAGCCTAGACAAGTTATCAGCTACGGGGTTCTCAGCTCCCTTTCTATCAATAATATGTAAATCAAATTCTTGTATCAAGAGAACCCATCTAATAAGTCTAGGTTTAGCATCTTTCTTTTCCATAAGATATTTAATAACAGCATGATCGGTGTGAACAATAACTTTAGAGTCGACAATGTAAGATCTAAATTTATCACAAGCAAACACCACTGCTAGAAATTCTTTTTCAGCAGTAGCATAATTTCGTTGTGCACAGTTTAGAGTTTTACTAGTATAATGAATAACATTTAGTTTCTTATCAACTCTTTGTCCTAGAACAACACCAACAGCATAATCACTAGCATCACACATAATTTCAAAAGGCAAGTTCTAGTCAGGTGGTTGAACAATAGGTGCAGAAATTAAGCCTTTCTTGAGTTTTTCGAAGGCTTCTAAACAATCATCATCAAAAACAAAAGGAGTATCCTTTTGCAAAAGGTTCGTAAGAGGCCTAGAAATTTTAGAAAAGTCTTGGATAAATCTTCTATAGAAACCAGCATGACCTAAGAAAATACGAATACCTTTGATATCTTTAGGACATGGCATTTTCTCAATTGCATCAACCTTAGCTTTGTCCACTTCAATACCTCTTTCAGAGATTTTATGGCCCAGAACAATACCTTCATTAACCTTAAAGTGGCACTTCTCCCAATTCAAGACAAGATTTGTTTGGTCACATCTCTGCAAAACTCGATCAAGATTGCTTAAATAATCATCAAAAGACTTCCCATACACAGAAAAGTCATCCATGAAAACCTCAACAATCTTTTCACAAAAGTCAGAGAATAAAGCAGTCATACCTCTTTGAAAGGTAGCAGGTGCATTGCATAAACCAAAAGGCATATGTCTATAAGCATAAGTTCCAAAGGGACAAGTGAAAGTGGTCTTTTCTTGATCAGTTTTAGAAACAGGTATTTGTGACAAACCAGAATATCCATCAAGGAAACAAAAATGTGTGTGCTTTGACAATCTTTCTAGCATTTGATCAATAAAAGGCAAAGGTTAATGATCTTTTCTAGTTGCTTTGTTTAGTTTTCTAAAATCAATTACCATTCTATAGCCTGTAACAATTCTTCGTGGAATAAGTTCATTCTTATCATTTGGAACAACAGTAATACCTCCCTTCTTAGGGACACAATGAATAGGGCTTACCCATCTACTATCAGCTATAGGATAGATTATACCTGCTTCCAGAAGTTTTAATATTTCCGTCCTTACCACTTCTTTCATCTTCGGATTTAACCGGCGTTGGTGATCAACAACGGGTTTAGCATCAGGTTCCATATTAATTTTGTGCTGACATAGAGTGGGACTAATGCCCTTAAGATCATCAAGAGTATATCCAATAGCAGCTCGGTGCGTCCTTAGAACTTTCAATAGTCTTTCTTCTTCATGTTCTGAAAGGTTACTACTAATAATAACAGGATATATCTCTTTCTCATCAAGATAAGCATATTTCAAAGTGTCTGGCAATTGTTTTAATTCAAACACAGGATCACCTTTGGGTGGAGGAGGACCTCCTAGAAATTCAATAGGCAAATTGTGTTTAAGCAGGGGACGTTGTTCAAAGAAAATATCATCTATTTCATTTCTTTCATGCATATGTAAATCATTTTCATGGTCTAGCAGATATTGTTCTAAAGGATTAGTAGGAGGCACAGCAATAGAAGCAAGACCAATTATTTCATCCTTACTAGGCAACTCTTTTTTATGAGGTTTTCTACTAAACTTGGAAAAGTTAAACTCATGAGACTTATCACCAAAGCTGACACCGACAGTTTGTTTCTTACAATCTATTCTATCATTAACGGTGTTCAAGAAGGGTCTACCAAAGATAATGGGACAAAAATCATCTTGCGGGGAACCAAGAACAAGAAAATCAGTAGGATATTTTATTTTCCCACACAAGACTTCAACATCTCTAACAATCCCGATTGGTGATACGGAATCTCTATTAGCAAGCTTAATAGTAACATCTATGTCTTCTATCTCTGTGGGTGCTATGTCATTCATAATTTCTTGATATAAGGTTAAGGGAATAGCACCCACGCTAGCACCTATGTCACATAAACCATGATAACAGTGATCTCCTATTTTAACTGAGACAATGGGCACACCAACAACGGGTCTATGATTATCTGTTTTATCAGTTTTTACAATTCTAGTAGCTTCATTACAGAAGTAGATAACATGCCCATCTATATTTTCTTCCAGGAGATCTTTAACCATAGCAACACTAGGTTCTACTTTAATTTGTTCATCAGGTTTAGGTGTTCTAATATAACTCTTGTTGAACATAGTTGAAACTTTAGCATGTTCCTTTATCCTAACAGGGAAAGGTGGTTTCTCAATATAAGCAGTAGGAATAACTGGATCAACATTATAAACAATAGTTTCCTCTTTAGCTGGTACCGGTTCTTTAAATTCCTTTTTAATAGGTGGGTGATATTTAAACCACTTCTCCTTAGGGAGATCAACATGAGTAGCAAATGATTCACAGAAGGAGGCTACTATCTCAGAGTCAAGTCCATATTTAGTGCTAAACTTTTGAAAAGCATCGGTATCCATAAAAGATTTAACACAATCATACTTAAGCTTAATACCTGTCTCTTTACCTTCGTCGAGTTCCCAATCTTCAGAGTTGCGTTTAATTCTTTCCAAAAGATCCCACCTGAATTCAATGGTCTTCTTCATAAAGGAACCAGTACAAGAAGTATCAAGCATGGATTGATCATCACGAGAAAGCCGAGCATAAAAATTCTGAATAATGATTTCTCTTGAGAGCTCATGATTGGGGCATGAATATAACATTTACTTAAGCCTCCCCCAAGCTAGAGCGATACTTTCTCCTTCACGAGGCCAAAAATTATATATATAATTCCGATCACAATGAACTAGATGCATAGGATATTTTTTTTGGTGAAACTCCAATTTCAATCGATTCCAATTCCAAGATCCAATATCATCGCATAGCCTATACCATTCCAATGCCTTTCCCTTCAAAGATAAAGGGAAAACCTTCTTATTAACTTCAGCCCCGGGTAAACCTGCAAGCTTAAACAATCCACAAATTTCTTCCACATATATCAAGTGCATATCAGGATGTTCGGTTCCATCTCTTGCATAAGGATTAGCTAGCAGTTGTTCTATCATACCCGAAGGAATTTCATATTCAATATTTTCAGTAGGTGCAGTAGGTTGAGGGGTAATTAATTGTGGTTCCGGTCGAGGTGAAGATACCCCGAACAAACCCCTCAAAGGATTGTTTTCCATAATAACAAGTGACAATCAATTTCAGAACGTAGTAATATTTTTTCCTTACCAATTTCCACTTACCAAGAGCGCTTCACTCCCCGTCAACGGCACCAGAAAATAGCCTTGATGACCCACAAGTAAATGGGATCAATTGTAGCCTTTTCGATAAGTAAGAGTGTTGAACCCAACGAGGAGCAGAAGGAAATGACAAGTGGTTCTCAGCAAGGTAATGTCTGCAAGTACTGAAATTATAAGTAGCAGAGTAGTTTGATAGCAAGATAATTTGTAACAAGCAAGTAACAGTAGTAGTAATAAAAGTGCAGCAAGGTAGGCCAATCCTTTTGAGGCAAAGGACAGGCCAAAACGGTCTCTTGTAATAAGCAAAGCGTTCTTTAGGGTACACGGGAATTTCATCTAGTCACTTTCATCATATTGGTTCGATTTGTGTTCGCTACTTTGATAATTTGATATGTGAGTGGACCGGTGCTTAGGTGTTGTTCTTACTTGAACAAACCTCCTACTTATGATTAACCCCCTCGCAAGCATCCGCAACTACGAGAAAAGTATTAAGAATAGATTCTAACCATAGCATTAAACTTTTGGATCCAATCGCCGCCTTACGGAATAGCGCATAAACTAGAGTTTAAGCTTCTGTCACTCTCGCAACCCATCATCTAATAACTACTCCACAATGCATTCCCTTAGGCCCAAATATGGTGAAGTGTCATGTAGTCGACATTCACATGACACCACTAAGGGAATCACAACATACACACTATCAAAATATCGAACACATATCAAGTTCACATGATTATTTGCAACATGATTTCTCCCGTGACCTCAAGAACAAAAGTAACTAGTCACAAATGATAATCATGCTCATGATCAGAGGGGCATTAAATAGCATATTGAATCTGAACATATAATCTTCCACCAAATAAACCATATAGTAATCAACTACAAGATGTAATCAACACTACTAGTCACCCACAAGCACCAATCTATAGTTCCGGTACAAAGATTGAACACAAGAGATGAACTAGGGTTTGAGAGGAGATGGTGCTGTTGAAGATGTTGATGGAGATTGCCCTCCCCAAGATGGGAGAGTTGTTGGTGATGATGATGGCGATGATTTCCCCCTCCGGGAGGGAAGTTCCCTCGGCGGAATCGCTTCGCCGGAGGGCAAAGGTGCTCCTGCCCAAGTTCCGCCTCGAGACGGCGTCGCTCCGTCCCGAAAGTCCTCTCCTGATTTTTTCTAAATCAAAATGACTTATATACCGGAAGAAGGGCACCGGAGGTGGGCCGAGCGGAGCACAACCCACCAGGTCGCGCCTGGGCTCGCCTGGGCTCCCTGGCACGCCTAGGTGGGTTGTGCCCACCTGGTGGGCCCCCTCTGGTACTTATTGGCTCCAATACTCCTCATTTAGTACATAAAAAATCCCAGTGAAGTTTCAGCTAATTTTGAGTTGTGCAGAATAGGTAGCCTGACGTAGCTTTTTTAGGTCCAGATTTCCAGCTGCCGGAATTATTCCTCTTTGTGTATACCTTGCATATTATGAGAGAAAAGGCATTAGAATTACTCCAAAAAGCATTATTATGCATAAAAACATCATAACTAACAGTCAGAAAACATGATGCAAAATGGACGTATCACATGCCTGCGTCAGCAAGTCAACAGCGCTGACCAGGGTCAAACCTGACGTGTGGGGTCCACACGTCAGTGACACAGTTAGTTAACAGGTTTAATTAAAATTAACCCATGGTTAATTAGCATTGGTGGGACCACTAATCAGTGTCAAGGGGGTAATTAGCCCTAAACTGATCCGCTGACCGGAGGGACCCACCGGTCAGTGGCTCAGGCGACGGGCTCGTCGCCGGTGACCACTGGCTACGGCGGAGTCTGCGCTGGAGGCCACGGGAGTGACGGCTGGGGGCGCCAGGAGGTCGCCCGTGCTCCCGCGCATCCAGGGGAGTTAGCAGCAGGTCGCGGGGGCGCTAGAGCTCGTTGGAGCGGAGCTCTCAACGGCGGCCAGAGCTCGGGTGAGCTCGGGGTTGGTGCTACGAGGCACGACAGAGCAGGATAGTAGGGGGAGTCGACGCGATGGCTCACAGCTGGTCCGAAGGCATCGTCAGCGAGCTCGGGGGAGGTCTGGTGTGGCTCGAACGGCGATGGTGATCTCGGGCCGCCGGAGGTGAAGACGACGATGGAGAGGGCAGGGAGAAGCTCCTGGCGCCTCATAACTCGGTGGAGAGGATGAGGACGTCGCGGCGGACCTCGAGGATAGCTCGGAGGGGCGAGGCGGTGGCTGTGGCCGCGGTGGTAGTTGACGGCGGCGATGGCGCGCTCGGCCATGAGAGAGAGGGAGATCCAGGGGAGGGGATGAGAGCGAGGGAGAGTGAGAGAGCCGGGGTGCGTCGTGGCGGGGTCCAGAGAGGCCGAAGCGTCGAGGGGGAGGGGCAGGCAGGCAGGTGGCATGGCGCCCATGCATGCAAGCGGCGAGCGCGGGCCCTAGTCCTCCTAGCACCGGCTATGGGCTTGGCTGACAGCTGGGCTGCCAAGGAGGTAAGTCTTCGTTAGTTCCTTTTTTATTTCTTTCTGTTTTATTTTCTTAGTGTTGTCTGTTTTGGCTTAGCAAAAGTGCTAAACCATTTTTTAAAAATTCTGAAAATTGTTATGTGGTTAGAACTAGAATATCCAGAACCACATAAAAAGTTCCATAATTAATGGACATATATTAATATATAACAAATATAAATCCAATGCAAATAATTATTGGATTAACTAAAATGCCCAAAATAAATGTTTCTGAGCTCCTAAAAATATTGGTTTGAATTTTACCTCTGGCCAATATTTTCATAGAAAAATAGGAACATTTTCTTGGACCTATTTGAGGCAATTTTTAGCTTGATCATTTCCAAAAATGATTTCTGAGGCTTTCACATATCCCCATTTCAAATTCATTTGAAATTTAATCATGATGCTCACATGGAAGCTAGCCTAGGTCATACCAGAACTAGGGATGTGGCACCCCTCCTTCTATGATGGCCATACGCCGTCTTCTGCGGCTCCGACGACACACGCCAAGGAGCACATCTTGCCTGGCAAGACCGACAAACGATCTGCTGTCGATCACCATTGAGACCACGCACGGGCCGACACATGGCCCGATGACCTCGCCGCACCGCCGGCAGTCCCACTACAGGAATCAGCTTCTTTGCCGTCTGCCATGGCAGACGGCAAAGGCATGAATGGCGGTCGGCAAAGCTCTTTGCCGACTGCTAGCTGTCGGCAAACAGTCCGGCTCAATTCCTGCCGGTAAAGGCCTTCTTTGCCGTCTGCTTCAGAGAAGCGGACGACAAAGGTTTATGCCGTCAGCCGTTTGCGGCCAGCAGACGGCAAAGAGCGTAGACGGCAGTGAGGTGAGGTGGGAGCCGTTAGGGGTTAACGGCGTGCTTTGCCGTCAGCCGGCAGACGGCAAAGAGGCTAAGGTCTTTGCCGTCTGCTGGCGGACGGCAAAGAGCCCAAATAGGAGTCACTGGGAAGCTGCCACGTGGCCTTATTTGCCGTCAGCCGGCAGACGGCAAAGAGGCTAAGGTCTTTGCCGTCTGCTGGCGGACGGCAAGATCCCAAAAGGAGTTCACGGGAAGCTGCCACGTGGCCTTATTTGCCGTCTGCTAGCTGTCGGCAAAGGGATTTGAATCTTTGCCGTCTGCCAGCAGTCGGCAAAGACCTTAGCCTCTTTGCCGTCTGCCAGCTGACGGCAAAATGCCCAAATAGGCAACCCAGTGTTCCCAGGTTGCACAGGTAGCTGCCACGTGGCCTTCTTTGCCGACTGCTAGCTGTCGGCAAAGCTCTTTGCCGTCTGCTAGCAGACGGCAAAGAGCCTATATAACCCCTGTGTTTAATTGAATTCATTCAATTTGACAGAAATTCATAGATATACACAGATAATACATATATACACAACAAGCATATCCAACAATATATTTCCACAAGTCCAACATATATCCATATGACATAAGAAGTTTCCAACAACATATCCATAGTGACATACACATCCAAACAAGTTCCCAAACATGTTTTCATAAACAAAAAGGAAGCACAAGGAGAATATATGAGTCCATCAATGCAAGCTTCCTCATCTCAAGCAAATCTCAAATTGGGAAAGATGAAAGTTAGAAGAAGAAGAAGAAGAGGAAAAGAAGAAGAAGAAGAAAAGAAGAAGAGGAAAATAAGAAGAAGATTTTATATTCTCTTTCTTTCTCTCCTCCCCCTCTTCTTTATCTTCTTCTTTTCCAACAAATGTAGTTAAAAAAGCCAATTTAGAGCTAAGCTAGGTAAATAGGTCATTTTGGAGATAAGCTAAGTTCAATGTATCATATTGGAGCTAACCTACGTAAACTTGGTCATTTTGGAGCTAAGCTAAGTTAAATGGATCATATTGAAGCTAACCTAGGTAAACTTGGTCATTTTTGAGCTAACCTATGTAAAAATGTCATTTTTTGCTATGCTAGGTAAAAATGCTAAGTGTGTAGGTCAATTTAGAGCTAACTTAGGTAAATAGGTCATTTTGGAGCTAACGCGGGTAAAATGGATCATATTGTAGCTAACTTAGGTAAACTTGGTCTTTTTGGAGCTAACGTAGGTTAAATGGATCATATTGGAGCTAACATAGGTAAACTTGATCATATTGGAGCCTACGAATCAAATCAAGAGAACTAAGTTCAAGGCCTTAAGAATAGGTAATTACCAGCATGTACTTCTCCTTAGTCAGAAACTTGCCGCGACACTTCTTCTTCGCCCTCCTAATACCCTTCGAGGCGTAGTAGTCTCGAACGGCCTGCAGCCGAGCCTCATGCCGTAAGTTCTTAAGTAGGCGCTTGCACTCGACTTCGACAACCGAAGCCGCAGCCTCCTGCTCTCCATCTGATATCCTGTAGAAGGTCTGCAGTCAAACAAGACAACGCTGATTAGTAAAATCACTACGTACTGTTGATCTTTAATTCTGTAAAGGAGAAATTACCCAGAACCGACGGAACACAATGTCGGCCACCGTCTCGCACTCGACACCGGAGACCATCTCCCCCGGCGGGGCCGGGGCAGCCTCGTACAGCTCCCAGCTAAGTGCTAGCTGTGGAACCTGACCCTCACCGGGCAACGTGACCCACCCAGGGAAGTGCTGCCGGCAAAGCACACCAAGGACCTGGTTGGGCCTGCGGACACCACGGGGGTGTACCCAGCCCCTGCAGTATGTCAAGGCCAATGCATTAGATATTAATTTGAAGAAACATGAAGGCAAAAGGTTAAAAAAGAGTAAATTCACTTACTTCAACCCATTAGGCTGTATCAACCACCTCTGGTCGGGGGTCGTCGGCACGGGCGGGAGCTTTGTACCGCCACGCTGGTAGACCATCTTGCCCTTGTCAACCATCTCGCCCTCGCTGTAGATATCATCAGAGAAGGTGTCCTCGCTATCATCAGTAGGGCCACTAGCATCTGGAGTCTCGTGCGAAGAAGACTCCGGGACTGGAGTCTTCTGGGACGAAGACTCTGGGACCGGACTCACGTGGGGCGAAGGAGAGGCGCCCAGAGTCTGGTGGCGCGAAGGATCAGCGACCCCAGTCTGGTGGGGCGAAAGATCCACGACCCGAGTCTGGTGGCGCGAAGGAGAGGCGACCCCAGTCTGGTGGGGCGAAGGATCCGCGACCCGAGTCTGGTGGGGCGAAGAATCGACGACCGGAGGCTCATGGACCGGAGTCCGAGATGGGTCCACGTCAGACGGAGCGGTCCTGTGGTCGGGTGAATCAGCTAGGGGTGGCGGCGAGGAAGGCGTAGCAGCCTTCCTACCTCTCCCGCTGCCACGTCCACCTCTAGCAGCCTTCTTCGTCCTCCCCCGACCTCTGCCGGCCGAAGAAGAAGGGCCCGCCGGTGCTGACTGCATACTGTCTAGCAGCGCTCTCCGGAGGGGCTGGGCTGGAATAATGGAAGCACCCCTCCCAGGAGCGCTCGCATGAGGCTCGGAGCGCTCTGGACCCTTGCCCACCATCCTGTCAACACCTGCAATGACAAAAAGTAAACGACATTAGTATAACATAAAAAATTTGAATAACTGACATGAATACTATGTATATAATTTAAGAGTATCATCATCATGAACATAATAAAAAATTGAATACCTGACATTACTAATATTACTCTGAATCGTCTATATATGCTCCGGGATCATTAAATGCATCATCATCATCACTATCAGTGATGAGCTCATCATCATCATTAATAAATGCATCAACATGTGGAAGGCCTCCTTTACGTAATTGTTCAAGCATTGAAAGGTCATCTGCAGCAATAACTTCTTCTTGTTCCGGCTCAGGGGTGAAGTCGGATTCACTATCGCTGTCTACTTCAATGTTCAGGGGTACAGTTGAGCGGTTCTTGAAATGTTTTTTGGAAAGACGTGTTTCTTGGAAGAATTCTCCTTCGTCATATGTGTCTTGGTCATAATCCTCTTCATTGGGGGGAGGTGGTCTAACACGTGGCGGCACTTCATAAACGACATCCCAACCACTGAGATTTGAATCACTTTGACAGGCCCACGGTAGATAGAAAACTTGGGTTGCCTGTTGAGCCGTAATATAGACATCGGGAACATCCAAATGGGTGCTTTGTTTGATTTCGACCAGCCCTATATGTTCATGAGTCCTTCTAGTATCCTTCGGATGGAACCAATAACATCTGAAGACTACGACGTTTGGTGGGTTTTCACCATAGAATTGAAGTTCATAAATTGCTTCAACTCTTCCATAATACTCAATACCTCCTTCGCCGATAGCAGAGACACAACAATTTGTAGACTTTCGGTCGGCCATAGATAGCTCTTTGCCATAGGTACGAAAGCGATACCCGTTGATGTCGTATTTGTCAAATGAACGGACCTTATAGTCAAAACCATTAGCTACTTGTCTCAATTCGGCATCCATAATCTCTGAATTAGCCTACAAGTTTAATATGAAAGGATTGTTGCATTAGTCGCAAATTAGCCAAAGAAATGAAATGGTCTAATGGAAATTACCGTTTGTTTGAACCAAGAGATGAAACCGGGATAGGCGCCTCCTTGCTTTGCGAGAAGCTCATACTCTTCGATGGAATCCTTTTGTATCACTGCACCATACGAGAATATGGCGACGTATCGACTGCATCAAATATCCCGGAATAAGAGCAGTTCAAAGGAATTAGAAATTGCGAAACAATGTACGGAGATCTTACTCGATGTACGGCCGCACTTCTGTTAGGTTGTTGAAGAGATACAGCGAAATGGTCCGCCATTCTTCAACACCCAACGGTACTGGTTTCCAACCACTGGCTGGTGCGAGATCCCCTTTGAATAGGCTGAGGTTGGATTGACCCTTTTTAGGGTCGTCAGCATTGTACCGAGGCTTCGGATTATGCAAATGACGATTTTTGGCTTCGTAGTGTGCTGTCACGAAGTTTGCCGCCTCCTCAGTGATGAATGCCTCGGCCATCGATGCTTCAATTCTACGTTTGTTTTTACATTTTGCTCGAAGCGTCTTCTGCATTCTCTCAGTTGAGTAGCACCAACGATTTTGCACGGGCCCTCCCAATCTTGCCTCGGTCGGGAGATGCAAAATCAAGTGCTGCATTGGATTAAACATGCTCGGCGGAAAGATTTTCTCTAACTTGCAGATCAACTCCGGTGCCAACTGTTCCATTTCTTAGAGGAGGCCAGGCGATAGTTCTTTCGCACAAAGAACACGGAAGAAATAGCTCAGCTCTGCCCGTACTAGCCATTCATCCTCAGGGATGAAGCCACGCAACATCACCGGCATTATCCGCTCAATCCATATGTGCCAATCATGACTTTTTAGACCAAATATTTTCAATTTTTCAAGACTCGCTCCCCTCTTTAGATTTGCTGCATACCCATCGGGGAACATCAACTGCATTTTCACGCACAGAATAATTTCCCTCATAGCTGGCCTTCCAAGATTGAACCATGCCTTTGCTTCGTGAAGTTCCGCTTTCCTTTCGGATCTTGCATGTTTTGTAACGGTCTATCACATAGCTCTTCTTGATCGACTCTAGCCTTAGGATTATCCTTTGACTTCCCCTCTATGCCGAACAATGTGCCAAAAATGGCTTCGGCGATGTTCTTTTTGGTGTGCATCACGTCGATGTTGTGTGGGCAAAGGAGGTCTTTGAAGTAAGGCAGATCCCATAAGCATGTCTTGTGAGTCCAGGCGTGTTCCTTATTATACCCCTTGAAATACCCTGGACGCACTGGATCTGGCTCGAGAGCGTTTAACTGATCTAGGGTTTGTGGGCCTGTCAACGCAGGTGGTGCAGAGTGTTTGACAACTCTACCTTTCATGAAGTTCTTCTTGTCTTTCCTGAACTTATGGTGAGGATCCAGAAACGGTCTATGCAAGTCAAAGCAACTATACTTGTGCCCTGCGGTCAGCCAACGAAACTCAAGAGCTCCCTTGCATGTGGGGCACGGGAACCTTCCATGCACACACCAGCCAACGAATAGCGCATACGCCGGCAAGTCATGCGTCGAGTACATGTACCAGGCACGCACTATGAAGTTCTGTTTGCTAAAGGCGTCGTATGTCTTGAACCCATTATCCCAAGCTTCTTGCAATTCGTCCTTAAGCGGCTGCATGTACACATTCATATTCTTCCCCGGATAGTTGGGCCCTGGAATTATCAACGTCAGGAAAATGTTCTTTCTTTGCATAATCTGTCCGGGGGGGAGATTGAGTGGAATGACAAACACGGGCCAACAACTGTATTGGGTTGCCGTCTGACCATACACACTGAACCCATCCGTGCTGACGGCGACTCGAGGATGCCTTGGATCTGCCGTTTTTTCCTTATGTAATGCATCGAAGCGCTTCCACGCTTCACCATCCGATGTGTGCACCATCATCACATTCCCATCTGCATCACGTTCGGTTCTTTTGCCCGTTTTGTGCCATGTCATATGTCTGGCCGTCTCTTTGACCAAGAAAAGACGTTGAAGTCTTGGTACGATTGGCAAATACCGAAGAACATTAACGGGTATTTTGGTCTGCGTCTTCTCACCCATACCATTGTCTACCACAACATACCTGGATGACTCGCAAATGGGACAATAGTTCAAGTCCTCATACTGGTGCCTAAATAAGACACATCCTTTCTCACAGGCATGTATCTTCTCATAGGGCATCTTAAGAGCACGGAGGATTTTGTCTGACTGGTACAGATTTGTAGGTAGCACATGGCCTTTGGGTAGAAATCGTCCGAATACTGTCATCATCGCGTCGTAGCATTCTCTACCCAAGTTGAACTGAGCCTTCAAAGCCATGATTTGTGAGATGGCATCCAGCTGACAAAGCTCAGTGTGCTCGTGGAGAGGACGTTTTGAGGACTCCAACATTTCAGTGAAGGCCTTTGCAGATTCCTCCATCTCCTCGTCCGAGTCCCGAGCATCGTCAAAGTCTTGCACCATGTCTTCCATCCCGGTACCATGCTCGTCGGTGCGACGACGAACCACCTCAGGTCTGGCACGTTGGGCAGACTCACCATGAAATGTCCAGACCGTGTAACCAGGCGTAAAACCAAACTTCTGCAGGTGTTTACTCATTTCAAGCTCGTCCCTCTTATTAAAGTTGTCGCACCGGACACAGGGGCACCAGCTTAATCTCTGGCCATTAGCAAATGTGGCTCTAACAAACTCTTTGGTTTTTGTTAACCATTCACCGGTCCAAACTTTCTGACTAGTGTAACCGGTGTACATCCACGCACGATCACTCATATTGACTTCCTACTAGACAGACAATAAATATATACATCATTAAGCAAACCATATCCATTAGTTAATGGAGTTTGTCAGTTCTCTTACGTCCATGCAACCTACATGCTAATAGGTAAAGATAGGTCCTAATCCCACCCGAGTATGTGTAGATTGAGTTCGTTTTCCCATGCTCTGCTCCGGATCCGACGCAAAATTTCGGCAGCACCTCCCCGCTGTTCTCCTGATACACGTCTCGGCAATAAGCAGAGAGGATGTGTACCCGGAGAACAACAGGGAGGCACTAACGAAATTCTGCATCGGATCCGGAGCAGAGCATATAGGAAAACGAACCCAATCTACACATACTCGGGCTGTCCATGGATAACGCTGGACAATTCGAAAGAATCACGATTATAAATATGCAAATGCATGCATATTTATAGATGTAACCCTTTCGAACGGGAGACGCATAGTGCTTACGCATACTGATGACGGACACCTATAGCTAGCTAGTTTCATTGGCACGAAGACCGGAATAGAGCAAATGTAGGGGGGAGGAGGAGATGTCATTTGTGCTCACCAAGGAAAGCAGGGGCGGAGCTCGTCGAACGCACGGGGAGGTCGTCAAACACCACACCCTTGCAGCGACGAAACAACTGCACATTTTAAATCCACCTGATTAACACAAATATATATGATGTTTTGCATAACAAAATCGAAAAATATACGACCTAACTCATAATTCACAAATATATGACCCCGTCGGGGTCGGGGTCGGGGCAGGGTCGGGGTGTGGTGTCAGGGTGTAGGTGTCGATCGGGATGTCAGGATGTCGTATGTCGGGGTCGATCAGGGTGTCGATCAGGGTGTCGGGGTCAGGGTCAGGGTGAAATTTCATGAGAGAAGACATAAACATCAAGTGAAACAATTAACATTGTACAAAGTTAAACGTGCGACTACGACGGTAAAGTTCCTTGCGAAATCTATAGTCTTGAAAGCGATATATATAGCATCATCATCAACCTTGCAAATATTTCTCGCTCAGTATTATTTGGTCAGTAGCAACAACGATAAGCTTACTGCAGTAGCAATAACTAACATTATAGCAAGCAGATCAAAAAATGTTCAATCTACAAAATTTTAACAACAACAGCAAGGCAGTACAGTCAGTGTAGCACAATGCACATGCACATATATCCTTGTCTGTGAGTGAGGTGAGTCTGCCATTACCAATCCGGCTCTTCAGTGCGGCTGCTGCGGCAGACGGCGTGGCGGACAGGCAGAGTCGCGGAGACCAGGGCAAGGGAGCCGGAGCCCGGAGCAGAGCCGGTGCAGAGCATTAGAAGCCGCAGCCCGCGAGGAGAGCCGGAGAGAGGGAGAGCGGCGGAGCGGGCGGCGTCAGTGGCGGAGGCGCGGAGCCGGCGAGCACCGGAGGGGGCAGCGGCAGTGGAGGAGGGGAGGGGGCGCCGGTGGTGGAGAGGGAAGGGCCACGGTGGGAGGGGGAGGGGGCGGCGATGGAGGGAGGGAGGGAGGGGGCGGCGGTGGAGGGAGGAAGGGAGGGGGCGGCGGTGGAGGAGGGAGGGAGGGGGGCGCGGTGGAGAGGAGGGAGGAGGCGGCGATGGAGGGGGAGGGGCGGCGGCGGGGGTGGAGGGGTGGGGCGGCGGCGGCGGTGGAGGGAGGGGCGGCGGCGTCCTTGCGGGAGGGGGCGGCGGCGGCGGCCTGCGCGGGAGGGGGCGGCGGCGGCGGCGGCGGCCTGCGCGCGTGCGGGAGGCAGAGGGTGGGGAGGCGGGAGAAAGAGATGGAGGAGGGCGCGCGCGCGGGGGCCCAAATTAACCCCCCGCATTGCCGTCTGTTTTTTTTTCTCTTTGCCGTCTGCTGGCGGACGGCAAAGAATTCTTTGCCGTCCGCCAGCAGACGGCAAAGAGGATGACCGTTAGACGGCCACCGCCGTGAAACTGTGGGCCCCTCTTACCTCTTTGCCGTCTGCTGGCAGACGGCAAAGAAGTGGCCCGTGTGACCTACCCAGTGCAGTACCCCCGTGGGGTCCACTTTGGACTTTGCCGTCTGCTGGCGGATGGCAAAGAACTCTTTGCCGTCTGCTGGCGGACGGCATAGAGCTCGCAGATGGCAAAGACCCTGTTTGCCATCAGCTGGTTCTTTGCCGTCTGCTTTGAGAAGACAGACGGCAAAGAGCCTCTTTGCCATCAGCTGGCAGACGGCAAAGAGCTGGCAGATGGCAAAGACCCAGATTCCAATAGTGTCCACGCCATCACGACGCCGGCTACGACCAGCGCGCCTCCGACGATGATAACGAATCCCATTACAAACTGGCTCTGATACCAAGTGTTGGGCAGCACTCTCCCATAGCTAGACGGAGGAAGAAGAAAGAGCAGGACACGATGGAGTTTTTCGGCGACGAACGCCCCGGCCGCACACACAGTCGTTTTCCTTCAAGGGCACTAACTCTCGTACAAACACACTCATGCCCGTGGCTTTGTAGTCCCACGGTAGCGCAGGGCCGAAGTTTGCATGCGCACGTACGCACGAACACTTAGATGGCTATTCTGTGAGCGAGTGAACCGCCCGACCACGCGCACGACGCGGCCGGCCGCTGCTAACAGCCTGACTACACCACTACTAATACATCCATGCACGGCCGTCTAGCTAGATCACATGATACATACATGCGCACGCACGCACGCACACCTACGGCCGTGACCCTGCCCGCGGACCCGACCTGGCGCACTGACGCTGGTCGCACTGCCACGGACCCGATCTGGCGCACTAACGTCGGTCGCACCGTGGTCCGTCACGACTTATTCCCAACAATCACCCCCTAAGCCGTGACCTAGAGGAGTGCTGGCCCGACGTCGTCAACGTCAGCGAGAAGAGCTTGCCCCTCCTCCACGCGCTTCGGCTTCTTGCAGTCCCGCCGAAAGTGGCTGCGCACGCCGCAGTTATAGCAGCGACCGCGCCACCGCCCTCCGCCCGACTCCATGCTGCTCCCGCCGTTGTCGTCGCCACGGCCGCCGCCATGGCCTCCACACACGACGTGATCCATGCGGCATGCATCGTCGCCGCACGAACGCTGCCACCCCTCATTCTTTGGCGGCCATACGCCGTCTTCTGCGGCTCAGGTGACACACGCCGTGGAGCACATCTTGCCCGGCAAGACCGACAAACGATCTGTTATCTAGCACCTCCATTGAGACCGCACACAGGCCGACACATGGCCCGATGACCTCGCCGCACCGTCGGTAGTCCACGCCATCACGCTGCCGGCTATGACCAGTGCGCCTCCGACAATTGTAACGAATCCCACGACGAACTGGATCTGATACGAAGTGTTGGGCAGCACTCTCTCACAGCTGGACGGAGGTAGAAGAAGGAGCTCCGCCGCCTTGACGTCTCGCTGACCCTGCCGACGACCACATCCACGGCCCCTCCTCCGTGAGCCCTCATCTCTATTTTCAGTTTAATTTGGAAATGGATTTTCTGTTTAATTTGGAAGTGGAAGCCCCTTAATCTATGGAAATTGAAGGCTTTTAATTTCTCTGAAATTAAAGATGGTCCTATGTGGCTCTGTTGTTTTCATTCAGTTTATAAGTGACTACAATTCCTGGCTACATAAGCGTCAGTCTGTCAAGCGTCGAGTGTCAAATTTCAGAGGACACTTGAAATCTAAGCATCAAAGAGGTTCTGTCTGTCCAGTGTCAACTAACACTTGAGATATTTGTCGCACACGTTCTGTAGTAGAAACGGAATCCTACATCTTCACCGGTATGGTTGTGCCAAATATGTGTGTCCAAGCTCCCGTGTTTGCTGTTTTTGCTATCCAAAGGTCAAATATATGTGTGTGCAAGCTCATGTATGTGTTGTTTTTGGTATCCAAAAGTCAAATATATGTTTGTACAAGCTCATGTATATGCTGTTTTTGGTATCCAAAAGTCAAATATATGTTTGTACAAGCTCATGTATGTGCTGTTTTTGCTATCAAAAAGTCAAATATATGCGTGTCCAAGCTCATGTGTGTGCTGTTTTTGTGTGCTAGGCAATGGAGCATGATAAGCAAGTGGAGAAGGGTTATGAAGAGGAGGAAGAGAATGAGGAGGACGACGATGAGCAAGGTACTCTGTTTGAGGAGAAGGAAGATTCTCATTTTGATGTCAAAGCGCTGAGTGTTATGCTATGCAAAATTGCATTATTTGGCTGTCAACGTTCAATATTTTTGCTGTATAAAGTTCAAAGGAGGAGCTGTCCAAAATTCAAAAGCAATGCTGCCCAATTCTTTCTTAGTCATATTTGTTCCATTTCTACACTTTTCATAGAACAAAGCTTATTTTTCATCACTATGACCATTTTTTAAACCATAGACTGCTAGATGTTGCGTTTTTAGCAATATAAAGTGCTTCTTTTCTAAATTATGTGCTTAATTGCTGTAGAAGATCAAAACTAGTCATTAAAAACAGGTTATGTTACCTCGCAGTTGTTAGGGCGCCAACTGGCTCACGAGCCGGTTCGGTCTGAGCCGAGCCATAGCTAAAACGAGCCGAGCCGCCTAAAGTAGGCTCGTTGGCTGAGCGAGCCGAGCCGCTCGAGAGCGAGCCAAAGCCAGGCTCGGATCAAGCTCGGCTCGGCTCGGCTCGTGTCCAGCCCTACCCACGGCAGCGCAGGGCCCAAGTTTGCATGCGTACGTACGCACGAACACTTAGATGGCCCCGTTGTGAGCGAGTGAACCGCCCGGTCACGCGCACGACGCGGCCGGCCACTGCTAACAGCCTGACTACACCGCAATTAATACATGCATGCACGGCCGTCTAGCTAGCTCACACGATACATACATGCGCACACACGCACGCCACGTACGCACACCTATGACCATGACCCAGCCCGCGGACCCGACCTGGCGCACCAACGCGGGTCACACCGCCACGGACCCGACCTGGCGTACTAACGTCGGTCGCACCGTGCTCTGTCACGACTTATTCCCAACATCGGGAATGTAAGATCCTTGTCCCGCAGCACTTCCTGCGCCGCCGCCGGTGAGGAGACCAAACGGTGTCGATCTGGCCCAGCCAAAGGCACTTCCTGCGTCTTGGCCATGTGTCGGAGGACGACCGGCAGCTTGGTGGTGAGGATCTGGTGCAGGTTTCCGATCAAGGGCAGACTCCATGGGCCAGGAGGCCGCCGCTTGTCAGAACTTTGGTACTAGTTTGCGGCTAAGCAAGGAAACTAGAATCACGCACACTGTGATGAGAGAAACGAAGCAGAAGCAGAGGGTGTCTCCGATTAGCTCCATGGAAATGGTTTGCTGCTTTGCTTGGTAAGAAGGTCATGAATGAGCGGCCTTTTTATAAGCCTTGGGATGTGGCCACTCGTCATTTTTGCCCACATCACTACAAGTACTACTGCTACGTGAAAATCGAAGATGCAGACCTAACGACACCATGGAACGTTGTCGAACTTCAAGCTTGTATACTTCGACTTGTCATAAGATGACAGTTTATTACAATTTCCAGTGAAAATCACATATTCCCCATCACATATACCGCACACACGCGCCCAGAGATGACAGTTTAGTACAACTTCCAGTGAAAATCGAAGATGCAGACTTAAACATGTCATTCTGCTCCGAGGTGCCATTCTGCTCCTAGGTGCAAATGCACCCGGATGACCAGTAATTTCAGAAAAATAGCAAAATAAATGTTTTTCTACATGAGTAAATTTTTCTGAATAGATTACTTTCGTGATGCTTTGGGTTACAAAAATATAAAAAGGCACCCCAAAATGCTAAGAATATTTTTTTCAGAGTACCGATTTTTTTTTTTGGTGAATAGAATAGAGACTCTCCTTCCGGACCAACCAACTAATACTGGTCATCTATTTCCGGGAAACTTGTTTTGATCGGTTGTTCATTTTTAGGTTGTGAGACACTGACGCTGGCCTCACAAGATGCCTTCCAGCTAAGAATAATGCAATACCTTCTAGTAGTAGCTTCCACTTGCAGCGCGTGCACGGAGACCTCAGATGTCATAGAGCATGCGTAGAAGAATGCAGAACTGGCTGCGAGGTTTTTCCTATCATCACGTTTTACATGTCCAAGGCACAAATGACAATGATTGGAGTGTCCTATATACACGTGGGACAATTATAGGTCCTATATATGCCAATAGTGTCAAGCTACAGAGGCAGCTGCATCGTACGGGCCACTGTGGGCATGTTCGGTTGCCCGCGGCGATTTTGTCTGCATTGCATGTGTCTTAGTTGGACCTGGTTGAGAAAAAACTGCGAAAAAACAAATCTGCGGGGGCTTGGTTGCCCGCATTCCCTCCAGCCTAGCTGGGGCAAAATGAAAGGCTGGCTGTTTCGTTGCTGGCATGTTTAGGTGGAAACACAAGCCATGGTGTTTGGTTACATACAACGCATGTTGTCTGGTAACCTCCTCATGGAGGTGATGAGGTTACCAACACATTACCAGGAAGAACAAACCAAAGACACACAAAGATAGACATCATATAGGAACAAGTTAAACATAGAACGGCACTTAAACAAGTAGTTTTCGGTCAACCCAGTACGACATAGTCTTAAACCCAATCAAACGAACATGCGTGACACAGAGCTCTCCTAGACATTCACAGCGAAGCCGTCGTCGTGTTTTCCACATTTGGTCACCACTTGAATGTTGTATTCACCTTCAGGGTGTCGGGAGTCAACAGCTTGAAGGTGATCATGTAGCCGATCCTGATCTGGTAGACGGCGGTGAAGGTGGCCCAACCCTGATCGAGGGTGACCCTACCGTTCATCAGCTGGACCATTAAGCTCCATGCACAGCCGGTGTTCTTCAACTTAAACTCCTAAGGAACGGCCGGGAAGTGCTTCGTGAAGTCTAGATGCACAGGCACGCACTCCAGCGTCGGGAAAAGGATCACCTTGCAGAAGTGAGTTGGGCCTATCTCCTCATGATTGTTCCTCCACTTGCCGCAGGAGGGCTCGTCTAGCACGACGTTGTCGTCCAAGGACGGCACCACCTCCTTGCCCTTCTCCAAGGCCGGCACCATCTGCTTGCCCTAATTCAAGGCATACACTGAGACCGCCCCACAGGTTGATTTTCAGCTAAGAACAATGCAATACCATCTAGAATCCACTTGCAGCATGTGCATGGAGACCGCAGATGTCTGAGAAGCTGCGTAGGAGAACGCACAACTGGCTGCATGGGTTTTCCTATCATCACGTTTTAGTTGTCCAAGGCGTGGTCCTATATACACGTGTGATAGTGATAGGTCCTATATATGACAATGGCGTAAAGCTCCAGTGGCAGCTTCATCGTACGGGCCTTTCTTCAAAGGATAAGGTTGGTGCATGCGTCCGGCTGCTGGGTTTTTTTCAAACGTGCTCTGCACAAGAGCCTCCATACGTGCACTGCCTATCTACTACTAAAACTAATCCTAAAAAAAACTACCTATCTATTACTACTAGCTAATAAAAACTAATCGACGGCGTCTGACTGGTCTGAGGAATGTTTCTCCTCAGACTACTGTAGGGAAGAGTTTCCCTACAAATAGGCCAAATGCGCGTGCTGGCTAAGCCACCCACAGCCTTTTGCTCGTAGGAAATAAAAGAAATAAAGATGGCTTCTACCACTAGCAGCGGCAGCAAGACTCTGCGTGTCCTGCTCTTCCCCCACTTTGCGACTGGCCACATCCAGCCCTTCACCGAGCTTGCCATTAGCCTCGCCGCGTCTAGCCCAAACGCCGCCGTTGAAGCTATCATTGCAGTCACGCCGGCGAACGTTCCGATCGTCCAGTCCTTGCTGGAGCGCTGTAGCGCAGCAACTGTCAAGATAGTTACCTATCCGTTCCCAACGGTGGAGGGCCTGCCGAAGGGTGTCGAGAACCTTGGGAAGGCGGCCACTCAGGCGGATTCTATGCGCATCAACATCGCTGCCTCGAGCGAACCCCTGATGCGCCCCGTGCAGGAGACGCTCGTCCGGGCGCAGTCTCCAGATGCCATCTTCACCGACATGCTCTTCACCTGGAGCGTCGACATCGCCGACGAGCTCGGCGTGCCATGTGTCGCATTCCATGTCACCGGCGCCTTCCCGATGCTCGCCATGCGCCACCTCATGATGGAGGACGCCGCGGTCGACGGAGATGACATGGTGACGGCCCCTCCGTTCCCGACCCCTCAAATACGGATCCCGAGGACCGAGCTGCCGGACTTATCGATATTTCGATACGTCTTCGGCAAGGTTCATTCCATGCAAGCTGCCTGCTTCGGCCTCGCCGTCAACACATTCTCAGGCCTGGAGCAGCACTACTGCGAGATGTACATGCGCCAAGGCTACGTGCAGCGCTCCTACTTTGTAGGGCCGCAACTGCAATCGTCTGAGAGCCCCACGGATGCCGCTGCTGAGTCAAAGTCACAGTACATCGGTTGGCTTGACACAAGGTCAGACCATTCGGTCGTGTACGTGTCCTTTGGCTCGTGCGCTCTCGTATCGGATGCTCAGCTGGACCAACTTGCTCTTGGGTTGGAGGCCTCGGGGAAGTCATTTTTGTGGGTGGTCAGGGCGGCGGAGAAGTGGACTCCACCCAAAGGGTGGGAGAAGCGTGTCGCGGACCGGGGGGTCATCATCAGATCCTGGGCTCCACAAACTGCCATACTTGCGCACCCTGCAGTGGGCGCGTTTCTGACGCACTGTGGGTGGAATTCCGTCCTAGAGGCAGTGGCTGCGGGCGTGCCTATGCTCACATGGCCAAAGGTGTACGACCAGTTCGTCATCGAGAGGCTAATCACGGAGGTGCTGGGAATTGGGGACCGACTATGGCCGCACGGCGCTGGCTTACGAAGCGAGGACTACGAAAAACATGAGGTGATCCCGGCCAACGATGTGGCGCGGGCATTGGTCACATTCATGTATCCTGGAGGACCTGGTGACATGATGAGGACCAAGGTAATGGACCTCGCCTCAAAGTCTCATGCGGCCATGGAAGAAGGAGGCTCCTCGCAGCATGATTTGCACCGCCTCGTCAATGATCTCATGGCAGCAAGAGGTTAAACTCGTCGCACCCAAGTACATCATTGTGTGGCTTTCACACTATTCCATTTTTCCTTGTTGCAATCCACGACGTATGTTTTCGTGTACTATTTGTTTTGACATTCAGTCTTTTGCACCAGCATGTTTTTCCTTCAAGAAATAAAATAAAATCTCTTCAGCCCTGTATTGCAAATTAGTGGACCTGTCCACGTGTTACTCTTGCAACTTGCTAGATGACACATCCCGCACATTTCTGTGGGAATTGGTTACAATATAGTGCAATGAGATTGGATTTGATTTATCTTAATAATACTAGAAATAAAATTAAAAATACATATATACTTTGAAATATTTATTTATTGTGGCGGGCCTTTCAGCATACATGCATGTTTGCATGTTAAGGTGCGGTTTTTTTCATGTTGTGGTGACATGTGTGCATGTTAAAAGAAATAGATTGGTGGAGACCTATTTAGTGGTTATATAGCATACTCGTACATATTTGCATGGAAAGGTGAGTCTTCCTTATTAACGGGAGAGGTCGGTTTGTAGCCGTGCGGCTGTGGTGATTGGATGGTGGATCCAGGGATCCCCAAATCTGAGGTGGCTCGACGGGTGCCCGGTGGTCGGGCTTCCCCTCTCCCCAGGAGGCGGTCTCCGTGTTGTGGCAGCTCTGGTGCCTTGTGCCCAGCTCGGCTGAGGAGCTGCAGCTTGCTTGTGTTTTGGCCAGGTCAGGCTCCGCATAGGGCCTTGCGACTGGTTTGTGCAGTGGCGGTGCGAAGCTCGCCGACCGGCTCCTGCATGTGACTGGGCTATAGGTTGATCTTTGAAGCAAGTATGACTGTTGCGGGCCATCACTCATACTCCAGACGCAGTAATCGGATGCAGGGGCGGACCCACGTAGACACACCGGGTGTCACAGGACACCGGGTAAGTTCTCCGATTACCTTAAGCGATAGGTTTTTTTTTTTTGAGTAATCTCGCAAGCTTTATTGAATCAAAGTAATGTCCATAGGTACAAGAGTTGGGTCATGAGGATTGTCCAACCAAACATGCCTACCTAAGTCCAGATTACATGCGTACTTTACGAGATTGTGAGCCTCAAAATTTGTACGTGGGACACCGGTAAAATTTGTACGTGGACACCGGCTGAAGCGACGGTGCACAGGCCTGGCCCATCTATTGGCCATTGAGGTACCCAGCTAGCCTTAAAAAAACCCAGCTAGCCACGACCCAGGCTATCGATCAATTCTGTTAAACTGTACGCGTTCTGTAAAGGAAAACGTTCCTTGCCGGTCGACCGGCTCAACATTCGGCCGGTCTGGCGCGTGTCGTGGGATGAAACCCAATCCATAGTTCCCTGTTTGCTTCACGGATATGGACATGTTGGCATACTCACCGCTTTTACACCCCGCACCTACCTTATCTCTTGGCGGGAGATTCTCAGCCACTCCTTTCATTTTGCCCCATACACCACGCAGCTTCTTTTCTCTCATGTCTTCTCTTCCATCCACACTTTTGACTTTCCACCATGGCTGTTGTAGACGGGATCACCGGAGCTGTAATGGAGACGACGGGTGTGTGTGACTGCCGGGATGCTGTGAGGCCACCACTGTCATCTACCTCCATCCCCTCCTCTATTTACAGCAGCCATGGATGAACTCCACACTTCTCGTCATCTACTCTCATCCCCTCCTCTTTCCAGTAGCCATGGATGAACTCCATCCCCTTTGTCACCCACCCCTATCCCTCTCTTTCCCGCAATTGTTGAAGAAGCTACAACCGGCCAGGGAAAAAGTTGCATCCACACTCGGAGGTGCTGGAACCGGCCAGGGAAAAAGCTACGACCACTTCAATCGGAGGTGCCAGAACCGGCATATTTTTGTACTGGAATCACACTATTTTTTTGCTGGAACCGGCTGTTGTTTTTGCTTCAAGCTGACTACTGTAGTTTGTTTTGCGGGATTTTGCTGGAATTGCCTTTTTCTTTTGCTTCAACCCGACCATGGCAGTTTTTGTTACTGAGATTTTTTGCTGGAACTGGCTTTAATTTTTGTTAGAACCAGATAAAATTCTGCTGCTACGGTGATGGCGACGGGAAGCATCTGTGTGTTTTTTGCTGGAACTGGTGTTTTGTTTTGCTGCCACCGACGGTATTTTTTGTTGCCACCAGCGACGATCGGATTTTTCTGCTGGGTTCTTTTTTGTGTTCGAAATAGTGGTGCATGCCTATGGTGATGAGCGAGGGACGGCTGCTGCAACCAGGGTGGTCGTGTGCTCGTACGGGCCGGTGAGAGAGTTGCAAAACGTCAACAGAAGGGAGACTGGGACCCAGAGGAGGTCATGCTGTAATCCTGGCGGTTGTGCGGCGAGCGGCGGCAAGCTGGCTGTGCCGCCATGGCACGCTGGAGCTGCGGTAGGGGTGGGGACTCGAGCGTTGCAAGATGGGTGGACGGCCGTGCGCGGCGACGCGTGATGCAGCAGAGACGAGCGGGGGAAGAAGATCGGGGTGGAAAGGAATGCTTTGCCTTAATCTAACGGTCACACGTGGGCTAATCTGACGGCCACGGCACTGGCTTACGAAGCGAGGACTACGAAAAACATGAGGTGATCCGGGCCGACGATGTGGCACGGGCATTGGTCACATTCATGTATCCTGGAGGACCTGGTGACGTGATGAGGACAAAGGTAATGGACCTCGCCTCAAAGTCTCATGTGGCCATGGAACGAGGAGGCTCCTCGCAGCACGATTTGCACCGCCTCGTCAGTGATCTCATGGCAGCAAGAGGTTAAACTCGTCGCACCCAAATACATCATTATGTGGCTTTCACACTATTCCATTTTTCCTTGTTGCAACCACGACGTATGTTTTCGTGTACTATTTATTTTGACATTCAGTCTTTTGCACTCGCATGTTTTTCCATCAAGAAATAAAATAAAATCTCTTCAGCCCTGTATTGCAAATTAGTGGACCTGTCCACGTGTTACTCTTGCAACTTGCTTACATGACACATCCCGCTCATTTATGTGGGAATTGGTTACAATATATTGCAATGAGATTGGATTGTATTTATCTTAATAATACTAGAAATAAAATTAAAAATACATATACTTTGAAATATTTATTTATTGAGGCAGGCCTTTCCGCGTACATGCATGTTTGCATGTTAAGGTGTGGATTTTTCCATGTTGTAGTGACATGTGTGCATGATAAAAGAAATAGATTGGTGGACACCTATTTAGTACGTCATCACTACTGGAATCGAGTTATACGCCGAGTGGCACGGGCACTTTGCAAAGGGCCAACAACCGCCGGCAAAGCCTTTGCCGAGTGGTGCACTCGGCAAAAGCCACCCGGCGTACACCTCTCTGGCAAACAGGATTTTGCCGAGAGCCATGACACGGGCACTCGGCAAAGAGTTTGCCGAGAGCCAAACAGCACCTCCCGGCAGTATAATGTGACTTTCACGTCGGCTGGTTCCGTCAGCTCTTTGCCGAGAGTGGCTCTCGGCAGAATCGCCACAACCAACGGCTAGCGCATGCCACTTTGCCGAGAGTGGCTCTCGGCAAAACTGCCACAGCCAACTGCCAGCGTGCCACTTTGCCGAGAGCCGCTCTCGGCAAAGATCCGTTCCCATACAACTTTTTACTGCTTTTCCCCGGATCCCTGCCGCCAAAATACATATACAATACACAAACATGCATTTCAAGTTTCAATGTCTAACAACAAACTCACATAACCATTACATTAAATAGTTCACACGAACTTATTTTGAAATCACAAGGTAGCTCTTTAGTACAAATGCCTACTTACTAACCAATAAAGTGGTCAATGCATTTCTATATGCGACCACATGATAAAAGCAACACCACAATTATCACAAACTGAAGAAGAATTATCAAGTTCTTCCATCCACTGAACCCGATAAGCCGTTTCTGGCTAGCACATCCAGTGAACCCACTAATTCAGATTTTCTCTTCTGCTTAAGCACATACTGATTGTAATGATACTCTGTCTTCTCTCTGCTATTGAACGAGTCGTGGGAGTTGCCTTTGTAGTAAATCACTTGTTCATTGTATTCAGACCATGAATCGTAGACTCCTGGACATCTACCTCTGTACACCGCATACCACTTCATCTACAAAGATAGAGAAAAAAAGGCAGAGAAGGAATGTAAGGTTAAAAATATCACATCATACATAATCCACGTAAGCGTTCATCACTCATACAATCAAAAGCATCGCAAGTGGCAATCTAAGAAGTCCATATCAGCACCTACATGACTATATCACTAAATCAATGCCAAACTATCTAGATGGACTACTCAGAGGTGTAGTCGGTGAAACCAGTGATCGTGGAATCAGAGCACGTCGGGGCATCCCCCACGATGAAGGACCAAGCGTCGTCGGGAATGTACGTCGGTGGACTCAATGGCATCGAGTCGTCACACTCCTTACGTGGTGGGGCCTTCTTGTCCTTAGCTGGCGGATTCTTCTTGGCCATATCCTCAAAATACTTTATTAGGATCAGCTGCGAAAAGTCGAGTTTCTTCCTCCAACAACTCTCATCTCTCTGACGTATATATGGTGGAACTCTCTCTGGTAGTGGTATATATGGTGGACACTATGTTACGGAGGAAGCCATAGCCGCGAAATCGATCGGTGATAACACCTTTCATCACACAATGAAAAATAGCATAGGAATCAAACATCAAAGATTACTTCTAAGCAAATTAATCATGATGGACACTATCTCACGGATATTTCGACTTTCGGTGATGGTCGAGCTGGGCGAGTCCATCGTGCGTGAAAAATGTTTATCACAGGACGAACTCGCACAGAGTGACCGCCATCGGCAAAAGACGATTTTCTTTCTCCAAGGACAACTTTCATCTCTCTCAGGTATATATGGTGGAACTCTCTTTGGTGGTGGTATATATGGTGGACACTATCTCACGGATATTTTGACTTTCGGTGATGGTCGAGCTGGGCGAGTCCATCGTGCGTGACAAATGTGTATCACAAGAAGAACTCGCCCAGATCGACCGCCGTCATGAAAAGTCGAGTTTCTTCCTCCAACAACTCTCATCTCTCTGACGTATATATGGTGGAACTCTCTCTGGTAGTGGTATATATGGTGGACACTATCTCACGGATATTACGACTTTCGGTGATGGTCAAGCTGGGCGAGTCCATCATGCGTGACAAATGTATATCACAAGAAGAACTCACCCAGATTGACCGCAATCGTCAAAAGTCGATTTTCTTCCTCCAAAAACAACTCTCATCGACAGTCGGTGATGGTCGCTATTCCTCTGTTCCTCCTACTATGAAAAGATCACAGAGGAGGAACAGAGGAAGCGCGACCCCCTACAACAACAATCGGCATCTGTCAAATATCATCGGGGTGACCTCCATAGCATCCATACAAACAACAAGAACTAATAGATGCAAACAACGAAAAATTACAAAAAAATCAACAATTACCTATGCATTATATACAATTATCGATAAAAAAATCAACAATTATCTGCATTCATCCATCCTTCTTTGCATCCATCTATGCATTCATGCATACATACATACATCCATCTATATATTGATACATACAAAAAACTACAAAAAAAAATTACTCCAAAAAAAAGTCCATGCATCAATTCATGCATCAATCCATGCATTAATACATACATATATACATTCATACATCCATGCATCCATCAATCCTTGCATCCATATAAAAATGCATGCATCCATACATACATTCATCGAGAGGGGGAGACGAAGCTCACCGAGAGGGGGAGGCAGCTTGGGGGAGGTGGTGCCCCCGGGGTTGGGAGCATTGGCGGGGTCGGGGGGCGCCGGTGTGGTAGGGGGCGCCGACGGGGTGGGTGGCGGCCGAGGGGGAGGGCGCCGGTGTGGTGAGGGGCCGGCCGAGGGGCAGGGCGCCAGTGGGACGGGGGGCGCCGGCACAGTGGTGGGGGGGTGCGCCGGTGGGGCAGGGGAGGGGCGCCGGTGGGGTGGGGTGGGACGTGTTAGAAAGAGAGAGAACTGAGAGAGAAGAGATCGCGCGGGCAGAGTTAAGTGTTCGCCGACCTTTACCGAGAGTCTGTCGGTGCGGCTCTCGGAAAAGGTACGAGACCTAGATCTAGGGTTTACACCTTTTCCGAGTGTCATGCTCGGTAAAGGATACACATACCGAGAGCCACACATACCGAGAGCTGCACTCGGAAATGACACACCTCCCTCATCTGTGCAAGGCCTAGGCATGCCACAAGGACATCACAAATGATTTCCCATGCCACAGCTGGGCATGACTTTATGTGCCGCCTTGCTGATCTGCAATTCCCGGTGATGAAACCCTAGCACAGCAATAAATTTCTCGAATATTGCACGCGTCCTCAAAAAATGCGAGGCCGTGGCACGTGCCATGCGGTTGCCCCCTTTTAGAGCACGAGAAGTTTCGAGGCCAACGGAACAACAGGACCAGCACTTTATGCACAAACCGGACACGTTCCCTCTCGATACCCAGATACAAGCTCGGAGACGGTGCGGTTTACATGCGGCCTCAGGGGAGGCTTACTCGAAACGCGTCCAAGCTTTTACCAGACCCTACAGGGGCCCTGTGATGACACCGTGCCAGATCCCGAGCAATCCTACCATCGTACGATTTTTTGAGGATTTCAACGGTTGCATCAGGAATGACACCGAGGTACTTTCGGGTACCCGGTGGCAGGGCATGCCCCTCCCTCGTCTGTGCAAGGTCTAGGCATGCCACAGGGACATCACAAATGACTTCCCATGCCGCTACCGGGCATGATTTCATGTGCCTCCTTGCTGATCTGCAATTCCCGGCGATGAAACCCTAGCAGAGCAATAAATTTCTCGAATGTTGCATGCATCCCTGAAAAATGCGAGGCCGTGGCATGTGCCATGCGGTTGCCCCCTCTTAGAGGATGAGAAGATTCGAGGACAACGGAACAACAGGATCAGCACTTCCTGCACAAACTGAACACGTTCCCTCTCGTTACCCAGATACTAGTTTGGAGACGGTGCTGTTTACAAGCGGTCTCAGGGGCCATGTGATGACACCATTAATAAAAAAACGCCGGCATGCACCATTAAGAAGATGGCCTATCACTTTGAATATTCTCTGCTCGAAACAGGTGAACATTCAAAGTGATAGTCCATCTCCTTAACAAGAGTGTAATGAATACCGAAGCTTATTGCATTTGGACTATCCCACTATTTAAACAGGTTTCGTTGCTTGTCTCTAGGCGAGGTGGGACTAAACTTTGATGGTGGCCTTATCATTACCGAGAGCTACTCTCTGCAACAGTTCGTTTACCGAGAGTGACTCTTGGGTAACTCTTTCTCTGTCGAGAGCTCCTCTCGGTAAGGGTGTGGATCATAAAATTAAAAAAACGCCGGCATCCATTCTTTAGAATACGAAAGCCACGATGAATTTTCTCTGTCCGGAACATGAAGATTCATAGTGACTGTACGTACTCTTACTAATGAAGACCGAAGCTTAATGCGGTTGGACTATTGAACTATTCAAACTGGTCTTTTTTCTTGTCGGTAGGCGAGGTGGGACTAAATCTTTGCCGAGAGCCACTCTCGGCAAAGAGTTGCAACCGTGACCGTGCCGTTAGTCGCCGCCGAATGTGCCACGTGGCAAAACTTTACCGTGTGTGGCCAGATGGGCCTCGGCAAATAGTGCCTTTGCCGAGCATAGCCTGTTTGCCGAGCAATACTATCGGCATTATCACGTGTTTGCCGATTTATTCCCTTTGTCGAGTGCGGCTCTCGGCATTCGTTACTTTGCCGAGTGCCCGTGTTTTGGCACTCAGCGAAGACCCCGACACCCTGCGTATACGAAAATTCCAGTAGTGCATATAGCATACCCGTACATATCTATCTATTATATATTAAAAGTAATAGACGGTGAAACCAGAAGGAAGAGAAACAGCCTATAAAATCTCGCATTAATTAGAAAATCTAGCCCTTGATCTGGTGGGCCTTTTAAATGAAGATTATATAGCCGTTCAATCTGCGTAACATTATAAAACATATGGGCCTGACATATTTATAAATAGGCTAGAAAATCTCGCATTAATTAGAAAATACTAGTCCTTGATCTGGTGGGACTTTTAAAATTAAGATTATGTAGCCGTTCAATCTGCGTAACATTATAAAACATATGGGTGTGACATATTTATATTTACACATAAACGTGTTGCGTGGGAAAAAATTTGATAAGAAAAAAAAGTTACATCACCCAACGTAAAACCATATGAAAGAAAAGAAATTGGATTCTTCAAAGAAAGAAACAACCCAAGAGAAACAGGGTAGAAAATCTCAGATTAATTAGAAAATACTAGCCCTTGATCTGGTGTGCCTCTTAGAATTAAGATTATGTAGCCGTTCAATCTACATAACATTATAAAATATATGGGCGTAACATATTTATAGGTACACATAAACATGCTGCGTGGGAAAAAGTTGGACAAGAAAACAAAAGTTACATCTCCCAACGTACAACCATATGAAAGAAAAAAAATTGGACTCTTCAAAGAAAGAAACATCCCAAATAAGAAGCTGCCCCACGTACAAATATATGAAATAAATAAATAAATAATCCTCAGATGTACGTACTAACTTATTAGGAGGTGGCCTAATGCCAAAAGGAATAAAAAGTATGTGTGCTAATGCACCCTAAAAAAAGACGTGCGACAAAAAAAAACAAGCAAATAGAACGTGAGCTGATTCCTTCCTGAAAAGAAAAAGGGCCTCACCCCTTACTATATACGTGCATGTAAAAAAAAATGTGTGCCGGTGCCTTGCTATATGCCTGCATACATTTTTCTATTGTGTATGGACCCATGAAAAAAAGGCTGCATGTACTACATGCGTGTATGCATTTTCCATTATACATGGACGCATGAGTTTCCAACCCAAGGTAATGACATATGTTTCCCTCATAGATGACCCATCTATCCGCCATTATGGATGACGTACATATACGATTAAGACACTCGTGTTGATGGGTTGAATTGTATAGTAGCGGATGTTTACACATTAATAAGAAGCAAGTAACCTATTGATTTGTAAGTAATTCTTCTGTAGTATATTACCCATAGGCATTTTGCCTACGGCGCCAACTAGGAGAACAAAGTTGATGGACATTTGGATAAAGAGAAGCTCAGAATGATAGACAGTCCATTATCAGTAGTTCTTTTGAAATCTATTCTGTAAATTTGATCTAATATGAGATTTATGCCAATTCATTTTTTTGAGCAAAAATATGCCAATTCAGTTGACGAAATGATTTATCACAATGTTTATTAACTCATTACAATACTACAAACGAACATTCTACACCAACCATTCAAGTGCACGTGGAAGAACTAAGGGTCTGCATCAAATGTATGCACCGAAGAAAGTATAAGAGATTTGTTTTATCGTAAGTAACTCTAAGAGCTAATATCACATGATTTGCGATTAATCAGCACATTAAGGGGGTGACATGGTAAATATTATCACAAAGCGAACATCCAACAATTTGTCGAATAGACTGCCTTTTTTCTAATAAGCACAAGCTAATTGTATTGGATATATTATTGGATGGATCAAGGCTATATAAACTCATGTGCAAAGAGTTAACCAATAAGTTTAGGGACATGACACTAATTTCACTACTCTAGATCATGCACCGTACTAGAAACTTCCTTCTAGCACCAATATATATATCATGTCTTACAGTAAATATTTCTTGTCATGTATTCCAAGATTTTTTGAGGAGGAAAATTTGTTTATCAAGACATGCAAGTTAGAGCATTCTTTGACTTCACATATTTGCTCAAGTATCATATGTTCCAGTACAAGAGTTCATTAATCCATATTAACCTATAATTAAGGTTATAGTGTGAATGATTGTAGTGCTCCTTATATGTGTGATTGAATTTATGTAGATTTGTTAATACTACCATCATATTGCAACATGTGAAATATCAATACCATAAAGTAGCCAATCTTTCTCTATTGTACAACAATTTGCATTCATATAATTTTGATCAACAAATTATATCTTGCATTTTAATTATCTTCCACAAATTAGCAATAAATGTGTGAATTAAATCGGTCATTACTTGATTTCATCTAAGAATTTGAATATTGGTTAGAGCAGAATGATATTTATGAAAAGCCCTCGGTATCCCATTTATGTTGTGCGAACTATTTGAAGATAGTAGATTAATCCTTACTTTTAGTAAAAAAGAAAACTATCATTATGGAAGGAGCTTACCATCGGGGTTCCATTGTCCACACAAACTATGTGTTCATGCAATGGTTTGCCGATGCTGCATCGCAAGCGAAGTAAATACAAATGATTTGGCTTGGAGGCAAAGGACGAATAACTAATTCCATACAAACATAGAAATATACTGAAGGAATTACATGTCTTTTTAAGTATTTCTTTCATGTTTGGATCCCTTTCCACATCGTTCATCATTTGTAGTTTTTGTTCTGAAATATGTTTTATGCCAGTAAGAGTTGTTTCATAATACCTAGCAGAAAATTGAAGTTGTTGCGCACAAAAAATCACTTATGGTAAACAATACAAAGATAAAAATTAATATGTCAATCTCGTAGAGTGTTAGCAAATTTATCAATGCCTACACGAAAACAATGAGAACTACTGCATTTGGTTTAAACAAAAACTTACAATGCAACATGAGATAAATGCTTCAAAGTTGTAGGAATATAACTTGCAAAACATGAGTAGCCATAGAAAATGTAGTTCGTATGATATGCAAAATTAAAAGGTAAACAATAAATATGTAATATATTAAAAAATCCAAACATACCTAATAGAAAATTACGTTTGAATAGGTCATATATTTGTAAATTTCATCACATTCAGTTTCAATTTTTCTTTAGACAATCAAATAATATGTTCCTAAAATAAACTATGAAAACTTCTAGCCCGCGCATCGAGCGGGCCACTTTGCTAGTTTGTATGGAAAGGTGAGTCTTCCTTGTTAACGGGAGAGGTCGGTTTGTAGCCGTGTGGCTGTGGTGATTGCGTGGTGGATCTAGGGATCCAGTGCCCAGATCTGTGGTGGCTCGACGGGTGCCTGGTGGTCAGGCTTGTCCTCTCCCCAGGAGGCGGGCTCCGTGTTGTGGCAGCTCTGGTGACTTGTGCCCAGCTCGGTTGAGGAGCTACAACTTGCGTGTGTTTTGGCTAGGTCACGCCCCGCATAGGGCCTTGCGATTGTTTTGTGCAGTGGCAGTGCGAAGCAAGCCGACCTGCTCCGGCATGTGACTGGGCTATAGATTGATCTTTGAAGCATGCTTTAGCTATGGCTATGAGTGGTTCTCATGAGCTGTGTCAACCGCGGCTGGAGTATGCAGTGCTGGCTTGGTTAGTGTAGATAGAAAATATTTGAATGATTGAATTTTATTGATCATATGCCTTAGAATATATAGAGTACATGGGAAGAGAGATCTCAACCATATCCACTATACAAGGAAAGGATCGGGAGATATCTCTGAACTACGAAACAATAAAACAAAATCCTAGCTGCCTAATGTACATGCAATAATAACCGTGCTCAACACCCCCTCCCACCACCACCACCGCGGTCGATACGTCTTGACATCAGCAAACTATTGCACAGTGGAAACGTGCAGGACGCGGATGCGCCCCGGGAGCCACCTGCTCTCGCGCGAACTGAATATCGAGCTCGATGTGCTTTGTGCGGCCTTGATGAACGAGGTTGGTGGAGAGGTAGACGGCGGAGATGTTTTCACAATAGACTAGTTTAGCCTGAGACACGTCGTGGTGCAGCTCCTGAAAAAGTTGCCGAAGCCAGGAGCACTCTGCAATGGCATTGGCCATGGCCTGGTACTCTGCCTCGGCACTTGAGCGTGATACCGTAGGTTCCCGTTTAGATGACCAAGAGATGAGGGATGGCCTGAGGTAGGCGCAATAGCCGGATGTGGAGTGACGAGTGTCTAGATAGCCGACTCAATTAGCATCAGAATAGGCAACCATGTCAATGGAGGATGATGCCATCAAGGTGAGCCCCAAAGCCATAGTGCCGTGGATGTACCAAAGAATCTGCTTCACCAGGTTCCAGGGACTGTTGCATGGAGCATGCATATGAAGGCACGCCTGCTGTACCGCATGCTATAAATCCGGTCTGGTGAGGGTGAAGTACTGAAGTGCGCCCATGATAGAGCGATAGAATGGACCATCCGGTGCTTGGGAGCCCTCAAGCATGAAGAGCTTGGCCTTTGTGTCAACAGGAGTGGCAAAGGGCTTGCGGTTAAGCATGCCGGCGCGCTCGAGAAGCTCATATGCATACTTTTGTTGATGAAGGAAAAAAGCCGTCGGATCGCAGAACAACCTCGATGCCGAGGAAGTAGTGGAGCGGCCCCAAGTCCTTCCACTACTAGGAAAAGGCCTGCTAGTGGCGCACCAGTTTTGCCTACTAATGGCGCACTACTGGTGCGCCACTAGCACCACGCCATTAGAATTAAATACTAATGGCGCACCCCTGGTGCGCCATTAGTATCTGGTATACTAATGGCGCACCACGCAGCGCGCCATTAGTATAGCCCACCGTGCGCCATTAGTATGCCTCCCGGGGGCCATATGTACCAGGTGCTCTGGGTTACTAATGGCGCACTTCTATGTGGTGGTCCATTACTAAGTCAGATAGTAATGGCGCACCACATAGAAGTGCGCCATTACTAACAAATATTTTTCAAATTTTTTTCCAAATTTTTTTTTCGTTTTTTTCTTAATCTCGGGTCACTATGGCTTAATCTCGGGTTAATATGCTTAATCTCAAGTCAAATCGCACTAAGTTGTCAAACTTCCGGGAAGGTCACCCATCCTCACACTACTCCAGCCCAAGCACGCTTAACTTCGCAGTTCTATCCAACCCCAGCACCCCCTCACTTAACAAGCACTTGTTGATATATCTATGATATCAATCCTATTAAACCTTGTTGATGTCTAGGACTTTGTTCATGTTCATTAGTGTGATGAAATTTTGAAAAAATATTTCAAACTTCCCGGTCATATTACGTATCATATTTTGAAAAAAAATTCCAAAAAAAAAATTCGAAACCAATTTTTTTTTTCTGTTACTAGTGGCGCACCTAGCAAATGGTGCGCCACTAGTAAGTTTGAATTTTTTTTCCATTTTTCCCCTCTAGATCTTAAAAGCTCCGTATCTTTCGTTCTGTTAGGTTTTTGGGGATTCTGAAAATGTTTAATGGGGTTCCCCCAATTAAATTCGGATGTAACTTTTCGAGTAGATGATTTTTCATATAAAAAACTTTTTCATCGGAGTTCGTATGCAAAAGTTATGCCCATTTTACAAATTCTCGAAAGATTTTGCAAAAAAGTCGAAAATTCATGTTTGTAAATTTTGCTAACAACTAGACCACATATCACATGGGAATCTTATTTTCTTTTATTTTTTTGACATTTCTATCATTTTCTTTTATTTTTTTTAAACTGAAAAGGCGGTCCAGGGGGGTGCATTTGGTGAATAAATTGTAAGACTCAGAAAGTTAGTAATGGCGCACCACGTAACAGGTGCGCCATTAGTAACCCTGGTTACTAATGGCGCACCTGTTACGTGGGTTACTAATGGCGCACCTGTTACGTGGTGCGCCATTACTAGTTTTGCCAAAAAAAAATGTTTAGTAGTGGCGCACCAGTGGATAGTGCGCCATTACTAGTTTGAACTAGTAATGGCGCACTGTACCCAGGTGCGCCATTACTAGTTTTTAAAAAAAAAGTAAAAAAAAATTTGTTAGTAGTGGCGCACGGAGTGTGTGGTGCGCCATTACTAGTTAAAACTAGTAATAGCGCACTCTGGCATGGTGCGCCATTAGTATTTTTGGAAAAAAAAATTATTACTAGTGGCGCACCATGTGTCTGGTGCGCCATTAGTGTCTTTCACACTAATGGCGCACCAACACATGGTGCGTCACTGCTATATAGTAGTGGCGCACCACATGTCTGGTGCGCCATTAGTGGCCATATCATCTATAGCCCTTTTCCTAGTAGTGTTCATTGCGAACTCGGCACTTAGACAAGCAGTACTGTCCAACAAGCTCTGCCGAGGATGTTGTGAAGATGATGTCGTCGAAAAAGAGGAGGAGGTATGCAGTCGCATGACCGTGATGACATACGAACAGACAAGCGTCGTGGCGAGTAGCTCGGAAGCCCATCTACTGAAGAAAGACAGCAATGCGCTGGTACCATGCTCTGGCACCTGCTTCAATCCATATAGAGATCGGGAAAGCAGGCACACGTGATTGGGATGAGTCGCGTCAACAAATCTAGTAGACTGCTGGTAATAGAACCTATTCGGCGAAATAGCTGCGGAGCAACGTGTTGGGACGTCCAGCTGAAGCATCGGCCAGGCAGGGGACACCGCAAGCCACTACTGTAGGATGCTGCTAACGGGACACTGCAATCAAAGATCCTTCGTCGAAACTGTGTGTGATGCACTAATCGCAAACAATGTTGTAATAAAACCGTTAAAAATGATACGAACCGTTTGCGATGAAGGAGACATCAAACACGGTTCAGATTATAGTTGGTTGTGCGATCCATGGCTTACAGTTCACTCGAATGAACTGTTTGTGATGAGCATAACAACAGAAACGGTCGGCCAGATGATGGTGTGTGCAATATGTGGCATACAGTTCACCCGGATGAAATGTTTGTGATTAGGCAATACAATAGAAACGGTCGGGCAGATCACGGTGTGTGTGATAGACGGCATACAATTCACTCGGATGAACTATTTGGGATGAGGCAACACGACAGAAACAGTTCAACTTAACGAGATGTGTGTGATACGCGGCAAACAGGTTCGTAATCAGAAATATGTGCGAAGACCGATAATAACACAGACGCTTTCTTCTAATAAGTCGTGTGTGTTGTGAGCAAATGCTTGCTGGTATAGAATTGTCAGCGATTGATGCATTCATCACCGATGGGTTCCGTAGTATGGTCCGTGTGCGATGCCATTACATACAGAACAATAATATATGTACTTATAACTTATAAGGACTTGATTCCATAACCAAATTGTACATCCAATTACATGGGTGGCTAGTACACACATGACATTTGCACACACCAAATTATGTTCCAAAATGCCTAGGAAACTCAAATAATGTATAAAAAGGCAAAACGAACCTTGAATAATTTCATATTTTTAAGACGACACTCCTATAGCTGCATGTTGCCTCTATAAAATAAATCAAAGCGGGGAGAGACAGCTTATGTCATTTCGCACACAAAGATGACAAGTACCTCTCGGAACCATGAGGCTTCTTGAGAGAAGCTCTGGTTTGTAAGAAGTTTATACCAAAACTTGTCCCAAATTGGACAAATTTTTCACCACGGCTTGTTGGTGCCATGTCATAAAACCATGCCAAGTTTCATGGTTTTCATGCGAGTTTTGCATTTACAGTAATTTTAAAACTAGGTTTTTCTATACTCCTAATGGAGCAGTTGGTAGCCTGGTACTCCGGTTTTATTTTCATCTGGTTTTATTTCCTCCCATCTTCCACCACCCCCGTACCATCGGTTTTTATCTCTTTACAAATAAATTGCAAAAGGGGTAAAAAAAATCACGTACTTTTAGGATCGCACTTACCATATGCGGTTGCTTCCCTACACTTGTACATCCCCCTTTGCCTATAAAAAAATCACGCACCAAATCTCTGCTATCTCTCCTATATGGTATGTCCTGTGAGACACCTACCAAAACACATGTTTGTTCCATAAAAAAAGATCACATACCAAAAAACTAGGAAACACGCATGGGCAGGCCATCCAAATCAATCCAAATCAATCATTCCTTAAACACACACAGTCAGGCCATCCAAATCAATCACCCACGCATCCATACGCATCTCTACTATTAATGCTGAGAGAAAAAACCAGCACTACATCTTTTGTTTCCCGATCTATGTTCACGGTCTCCTCTGTCTCTCTCTCGGATGGCTAGGGTTTCTCACACCCGATTTCTCTCTTCGCCACCGCCGACACTCCCAGCCTCGCTCTGAGATGCACCAATGTTTCCCTCCATATCCACCCATCGATGTCGTGGACGATCTTCTCGGACTACACGGCCTCGAGGAGGATCTGGTTGGCGGCGCCGCCGGTGTGGCGCGACTCCTCAACCTACTCTGAGCAGCGGGAGCTCAAACACCTCCGGTCATGTAGTAGGCGAAAATCCCTTCGTCTCTTGCTTCTCGGCTTGGTTGCTGATCCACCTAATTTAGATAGCTTGATCCACATCCCATCGATGATCTACTCACAACACGGCAACATGTGCCATTACCTGAGAGGAAGAGACTACAAAGACGGTAAGGGACGACTCCTGTGGCATGGAAAAACCAGTAGGCAATATATTGTCACGTGAAAAAATCATGGATGATAGTGCTTGTTGATCTGTTGTCATTTATATGACTGATCAAACACAAGCTTATATTTCGTTTCCCTCTCCTACCTTTAATTGGCATCCATCTTAGCACCTCTTTTTTGTATTTTTTCAAAGCATTCTTCTAATTGTGTAGGTGATGATGGAGTAAATATCGGGTTGTAACATTATATATGCATCTTGTTGTGTGTATTATTGAATTTCCATTGAAGAACAACTTGAATTCGAGATCATTATCTTACAATAGTTAATTTTATATTTTCATCATAATTTATGCTTAAACATTAACATGTATAGATAAAATTCTACGAATAATGGTTTCCATTTTCCAATACAATATGGATTGATAAACTTCGAGGGCTACAAAGATTTCTGATTCTATATTGCAAGTTTATTATCATATTTTTCCATTTTCGCAGTTATCTCTATCTGACATGACTGCTTGCTTTCATAAGGTAATATACTTCTCTCACGAGGAAATTACACAAGTAACATCATTTATAATTCTCTATTGCACATGTGTCCCTTACTCATCAAATTGCGTATTTCCTGCCTTACTCGTTATTCTTTATATCGTTCGCTCTGACTTTTTTATTTGACTGACCATTGTACAGTCCCTACACGAAAGTAAAGATATTCTGCAACATTTATGCATCTCATATCCCACAGATTTTGTGCAGACATTTTTTTGCTCATGGAGATGCACCTGGTTAATTTGCTTCACCCGTTTAATAAATATAATTCTTTCCAATACAATTTTATTCCAATCTATATATCTGCTCAATGAATTGTATATGCGTGTACGATTTTACAAATGAGCAAGCCACTCACATATAGATCTTGATACAATCCATTGAGGTTGCTAATCTTGTAACAGAGATCAAATTTTGGTTTTTCAAAATGAAGAATTAAGATATCTGAACGGAGACCAACAATTGAATGTAGCACATAAGAATATTGTAATTTCAATGTCAATGATGTACGCATCTCATGATTTAGTCAATTCAAAAATTGCTAAAGTTGTCTGCTGTATGGACTTGCTAAATATTGAATGCATTGGTTATGCAGGGTTTTACCCAAATGACATAAGATTGTAGGATTACATAGTTTAGCAGGTATTAATCCCAATAGGGATGCGATGGCATTAATCCCTTCATTATTACAGGGCCCAACCCCTCTATGGCCATGTTACCAAAGAAGCACAAGCATTAAGGTTACTCACAACACTTGCCAAAGATGGTATTCTCTTTAGATAAATTATGACATTAATGCAAGCACCTCGCATCGAGGTTACTCACAACACTTGGTAAAGATGAATTAAGTAAATATGAAAAATAATTGAACGTTTAAATTACCACTCCCTGAAATTCCATGATCTGATTGCCAATAAAGAGAAAAAAGAACCTCTTGAATCGATAAGAAGATACAAACTATAGATGTACATGACTTTGAAAAAAGGGCAATGACGCGGTGGCAAAAATGAACATGAGGGGTGCGGAGAAAGATGTTGTTTTGTCTTCTTGCAAGGGGAAGATGGTTAAGGAAACCTGGCAATTGTCGAGCGGGAAAGGTGAGAATCAGTTTCTCACCATCATATTCTTATTTATTTTTTTGTCAGTGACATCCTGAAATATTCGACATACATTTCTAGATTACAATAATCATTTTGATCAAAGTATTTTTTATATCTCGTGGCAACGCAAGGGCAATTAGCTAGGCCTCCCCAATCAATTTTTATCCAATCCCTTTCCCCGCCGGTTTATTTTCACCCCTCCTGATTTTGTTATGACACAACTGCTCACCCCACCCACCTCCCTCCCACTTCACACAACGGACACACACACATACCTATCATCCTGGCGCCAACCCCGTGACGCACTAGGGTTACTACACTCCATGCCACTGCGAGCCGCCACTTTGCCGCCGATCCACATCATGGTGCCACCTCCGACTGAGATCGATGAGAATTTGGGATCCAGCGAGTGCGTGAATCCTTGTGTTGCCAAGAGCTGGATCTAGAGGGTTGCCTCTCCAAGGCAAGGCAAGGTGCAGATTGTGCGCTACCACACGGACAAGATCGCTTGATTGGCCCCAGGTGCGCCCGCAAAGAGGACACCATTCTCCAGGACCTTGACATTGAGCGGGATCGCCACCACCTCTAATCAAGAGGACATGTCCCTCGACATCGAGAGGGATTTGCCACCAGCTTCAATCATTGGCTCACTTAGAATACGATTTAGTGGATTTTGTCATAAGAGAGAGGGTTGAGAGTGAGCGGGATGGGGGTTGGGGTTGAACTGTTCAGTTAAGGGTGTCTGAGCGGAATAATTCCCTACTTACAAAATGTGGCAAATTGCATTTCATTAGGATGGCTTTGAAGCAAATTGCATGAGCGGGCGGTTCATTTTTTCATCAACTCGTACAATTTTTTTGGTTAGCATAGAAGGGTAAATGCATTGGTTGGTTGCTTCAAGAGTTAATAACGGACACGGTGGTGTATGACTTTATGCCCAACATTGGACATCATATTTTTTTCATGATAATGCACGACATTCAACTATTTTTTACAACTTGAGAATGATTTAGGAGACATCGAATGTACCTTCTTGGCTTGGGGGGCATCACGGGCGACGCACACATCACCCCCCCCCCCCTCCCCCTTGATGTTGGTGGTAGAGCAACATGAACACAGGGGTAGTGGATCAGACCGGAGGGCGTGGCGGTTGAAGGGGGACTCCACCTTAGCGGTCCAGAAGGAAGTACAATGTGAAGGAAAGAGAGCGTCATGGCGAAGGTGAGATGAGCGTCATCCAGTTTTAAAAGAGAGGGCTCCGGCGAGCAATGTCCCTCTATAGCAGGAAACCGAGCGGGAAGGGGTGAGTCCAACACGAAAAGGAAAGGCTGTGTTGTTGGGTGGGGTTTTTGTTGGATCGCTCGTTGGAGATAACATGTCAAATAGTCAAGACAAACGCATTTCTCCCATACATATTGGTTGGATTTGGGGGAGCCCAGACTGAGTAGATGGTTCAATTTTTTTGAGCCTGCTGGGTGCCCGTTTGATGTCCGAGCACACCCGGGCATATCAGGGAGAAATGAGCTTCGACCTCAAAGATGATCATGATCATTTTTTCATTCCTTTAAAGGCATTATAGCCCGTAGCAACGCACGGGCATTCTACTAGTCAATGTTTACTGTCGAGTCGACACCGCCTTGGATAAGCTTTTTCCTCGTGGGTCCCAAATGTCAGAATCCAAATCTGTCACTACCATGCAGCTTTTCTTATTAAGAACTACAACCCATTTGGTGTGCTAGCTGAAAATAAGTTTGTGGGTGCTGGCGGGCCCTAAGAACTTGCGGGTTCTATAATGAACAAAGATCTCAAGGATCCCGCGAGAGTGATGTTCTTTCCCTATGTTGTGATTGCTTATAATATTTATGTCTTAATGAAAGAAATGGCAAGCCATTGGCCCAGTATGAAAGAAAATATGGGTCAAACCCGAGATAAAAACGGCAACAATATCTAACTCCAGCTTACAAAGAGTACAAAAGCACGAGGATCAATTGTTCATTAGGTTTAGACAAAACCCAGATTGAATGGGGCAATAACATCTTAATACACCAAAGTTTTGGGCAGTCACAATCAAATGGATCGGTGTGATTCATAAAATCAAGATCCAGGGAGAAAAATTCTACTGGTCCATAAATGACAACAAGTTGTTGTACATAGAAGTCGACCATGTTCAGAAGACCTTTTGTCCACCTGAAACTTCTTTTTATGCTGTTCAACATGTCCACCCGTGAGTAAGTTTTTGTCAAAAAACTTAATCCTCACGAACAATAGTGCCCTCGCATTCAAGATGAAGAATATGACAAAGCTACTGTTTACATGGTTGGATGCATATGCTTCCAGTGTTATTGTTGTCAAACGAATGTCATGAGATCTGAGAAAATGCTTGTGCTTCTTCAGCCATCGATTGGTTATACTTTTTCCTCCAAGTGTTAGTACCTAAATAGGCATGAAGATTGAAAAAAGTTTATGTCTAAAATAGAGTATGTCGAAAGAGCGACAACTGAATGGTTAATTTTAGTTCATTATATATGGGCTTTCAATGTGCGTGAAATCATCACCTTTATATACAAATTCCCCAGACATGGAAAGGATCGCAGCAAGCCAATAATCGTGTTCAGATCAAGACACCACATACCGTAATATAAGATCTTGACAGAATCCAGCACCACTAATAGGCTATCCATGGACAAGCTCTCCATTCAGCATAGAACATAATATTAGCACCGACAGTGTAGTCCAAGATTATATTTAACTTATGCGCACAAATGAAAAATGCAGATTACGGAAGTGTACATGGATAATATATAGTACCTGAATAAGTGTGGAGCCAAACACCATCTTGAACCATTTAAACAGATCACGAAATGCACCCAAGGTCTCCAGTTTAGGCACAGAGACCACGGTTGCGAAGGTGCATAACAAGAATCAAGGAGCAACCTTTGAAGTGAAGGGGTATCTTCGATGATGAGTTCCTGTCCTTCAAAACGAATTCCAATGCTTACAAGGTGAGGTGACTTTATTTTGAGACGACGGATACAGATTACTATTCCAAAAACAAGCACCAAGTGCTCCAGGGCAGGGCAGCTGGAGTGGATGATGCTGTGCAGTGATGCCTCCGACAGATCAACCACCATAAGAGCAAGCTTTTTTAGCAATGGCAGTCAAAGCATTTGTACCAGATTGTCTGCTAGATGGCACCGGGCTAAGGTGGCGGTGTGGAGAGAGGAGGAAAACCATGAGATGGACATCAGTGGTGAGGGCACATGTACAGCGGTTTGTGGGAAGCTATTTTCGTAGTAATGGTAGAACTCCAGCTGCTGGAATTTTTTTGAATTGACGTGATGTCAGCCAGGCGCCCACTGTGCAGGGTATGACCAGCAGGTCGCATGTCGGGATGCAGAGGCATTAAACGGAGCCCTGGTGGGAGGAGATGATGGCTCCGGGGAGTTCAGAATCATTATCGACAGATAGCTGACGACAGTCGAGATAATGAGGCGCGGGGCGCCATTGAGTGTGCCACCGAGATGTGAGGACTTGTGTGCGGCAGCCATCCTTGGTTGCGAGAAGGGAGATGATCTTCCCAAGGATGGCGTCCGGGGGATCGCTGATGCGGTCAACCTGAGATTCTACGGGTTCCTCGGATCCAGCGGGACCGTGGCCACTTTTTCCCGTGCTGCCGGGTGCATGATATACAACTGGCGGCACCGCTGGCCGAAGCCTCTTCTGTGTACGTAACAATCTAAAAAAATGGCACAAACATACATGTAGGACATTCAAAATCAATTATCAAGATATGGAGGAAAAAAGGCACAAACATATATGTAGTGATGGAAATATGCCCTAGAGGCAATAATAAAGTTGTTATTATTATATTTCCTTATTCATGATAAAGGTTTGTTATTCATGCTAGAATTGTATTGGCCGGAAACTTAAATACATGTGTGGATATATAAACAAATACCGTGTCCCTAGTGAGCCTCTACTAAGAGTAGCTCGTTGATCAAAGATGGTTAAGGTTTCCTAACCATAGACATGAGTTGTCATTTGATAACGGGATCACATCATTAGGAGAATGATGTGATGGACAAGACCCATCCGTTAGCTTAGCATATGATCGTTCAGTTTATTGCTACTGCTTTCTTAATGTCAAATACATATTCCTTCGACCATGAGATCATGCAACTCCCGGATACTGGAGGAATACCTTGTGTGCTATCAAATGTCACAACATAACTGGGTGATCATAAAGATGCTCTACAGGTATCTCCGAAGGTGTCTGTTGAGTTGGCGTGAATCGAGATTGGGATTTGTCAGTCCATGTATCGGAGAGGTATCTCTGGGCCCTCCCGGTAATACACATCACAAGAATCTTGCAAGCAAAGTGACTAAGGAGTTAGTTACGAGATGATGTATTACGGAACGAGTAAAGAGACTTGCCGGTAACGAGATTGAACTAGGTATATAGATACCGACGATCGAATCTCGGGCAAGTAACATACCGACAAACAAAGGGAATTACATATGTTGTCATAAAGGTTCGACAGATAAAGACCTTCGTAGAATATGTAGGAACCAATATGGGCATCCAGGTCCCGCTATTGGTTATTGACCTGAGAGGCATCTCGGTCATGTTTACATCATTCTCAAACCCGGCCGTAGGGTCCGCATGCTTAACGTTCGTTGATGATATAGTATTATATGAGTTATGTGAGTTGGTGACCGAATGTTGTTCGGGGTCCTGGATGAGATCACAAACATGACGAGGAGCTCTGGAATGGTCCGGAGGTAAAGATTGGTGTATAGGACGATATTATTTGGTCACCGGAAGTGTTTCAGAATGTATCGGGTAGTCATGGATCACCGGAAGGGGTTCCGAGAGGCCCCGGGAGTTTAATGGGCCAAACGGGCCAACGAGGGAGTGCACACCAGCCCACATGGGGCTGGTGCGCCTCCACGTCATGGCGCCGGCCCTAGGGAAGGAAAGGAAGAGGGCTAGCCCCTCTTTCCTTTTCTCCCACATGAGAAAAAGGGAAGGGGGGCGCCACCCCCTCCTGCCTTCTCCCAGGCACCAGAAAAGGAAGGGGGCGCGCCATAGGGCAGGCGCACAAGGGGGCCGGCGGCCACCCTTGGGGCGCACCCTGGCTGCCCCTCCTCCTCCCACCTATATATATGAGAGGGAGGAGGTGCCACACAACCAACGACAATACACAAGCCGTGTGCGGCGGCCCTCTCCCCGGTTTCATCCTTCGTCTAGTTTTTCTGCAGTGCACGACGAAGCCTTGCCGAACAAGTTCACCACCACCGTCATCATGCCGTTGTGCTGCCATACCTCATCTACTACTTCGCCCGTCTTGCTGGATCAAGAAGGCGAGGACGTCATCGAGGTGAACTTGTGCTGAACGTGGAGGTGCCATATGTTCGGTACTTGATCGGTTGGATCGTCAAGGTGTACGACTACGTCAACCGTGTTGATAAACGCTTCCGCTAAATGATCTATGTGGGTACGTAGACATACTCTCCCCTCTCGTAGCTATAAATCTCCATGGATAGATGTTGCGTGTGCGTAGATTTTTTGTTTGTTTTCCATGCAATGTTCCCCAACATGTAGGACATTCAAAATCAATTCTCAAGATCTGGCTACGAATTATTAGCATGAATGCTAACCCTTGTTGGATTATTAGAAAAAATCATTTGTACAGAACAAACAATTAATCACTAACCCTAGACGGATACCATTCAACCAAGAGGGGGGAGGTAGGAGTAACCAAAGAAAACACTTGATATGCTTGCCGCACACATGGGTATAGATGACTAACCGGTTTTCCGTCGGAGTCAGAGTCATTGCCGGAGTTGCTGTCGACCTCCGGCTCCGACTGGGGAGGAACGATGTCGCTGACGAAGTCAAGGTCCCACTGCTGCCTGCGCAAGGCCTTGTCGGCAGCGACGGCAACCTTTGTGCCCAGCTTCACGCATTGCGCGGGTGCTTCACCAGCCCCGACATTGCCACTCCTTCCAATGGTGTGCTTCTGCGGCATTATCATACACTCCAGACGGTGGTGACCACTGTGGACGAGTAGTGTGTGTGAGCCGGGCGGCGGTCAAAGGGCTGGCTCGCCTCCCGACGAGCCTGTGCAGTGGACTGCTAGCATGCCTACCATCATTTTATACAGCTACTCGCACGCCTCCCGTTGACACTGCGCAGCGAACATGCCTCCCTTCAATTCACACACCTGCACACACGCCTCTCAGTCTGTCTATGCGGCGGACTGCTCGCATGTGTCCCGTCAACTCATGCCTGCTCGCATGGCACATGAGATGCATGGCGGCTGATGTCGCTTGAACTACGTCAGTATTTCCCCAAAGAGGAAGGGATGATGCAGCACAGCTATGGTAGCTATTTCCCTCAGTTATGGAACCAAGGTATCAATCCAGTAGGAGAACCAAGCAACACTATGTAAACGGTACCTGCACACAAAGAACAAATACTTGCAACCCAACGCGTAAGAGGGGTTGTCAATCCCTCCACGGTAAATAGATAGATAGTTTTGTGGTGGATAGGATAAATAGCTCTCGATAAAATGCAAAATAAAATAAATAGCAAAAAAGTGCAGCAAGGTATTTTTGGGTTTTTGGAATAATAGTTCTGAAAATAAAAGCGAATAAAAATAGATCTCGAAGCAAATATGATAAAGAATAGACCCGGGGGCTGTAGATTTCACTAGTGGCTTCTCTCAAGAAAATAGCATACGGTGGGTAAACAAATTACTGTTGGGCAATTGATAGAACATCAAATAATTATGACAATATCCAGGCAATGAGCATTATATAGGCATCACGTCCAAGATTAGTAGACCGACTCCTGCCTGCATCTACTACTATTACTCCACACATCGATGACTATCCAGCATGCATCTAGTGTATTAAGTTCATAGAGAAACGGAGTAATGCAATAAGAACGATGACATGATGTAGACGAGATCAATTCATGTAGGAATAGCCCCCATCTTGTTATCCTTAATAGCAATGATACATGCGTGTCTTGCTGCCCCTTCTGTCACTAGGAAAGAACACCACACGATCGAACCCATCACAACGCACCACTTCCCATGGCAAGAAAAATTGATCTAGTTGGCCTAACTAAACCAAAGATTCGAAGAAGAAATACGAGGTTATAAGTAATCATGCATAAAAGAGATCAAAAAACTCAAATAACTTTCATGGATATAGATCTGATCATAAACTCAAAGTTCATCGGATCCCAACAAACACACCGCAAAAAGAGTTACATCAAATAGATCTCCAAGAGACCATAGTATTGAGAATCAAAAAGAGAGAAGAAGCCATCTAGCTACTGCCTGCGGACCCGTAGGTCTACCATGAACTACTCACGCATCATCGAGAGGCACCAATGAGGATGATGAACACCTTTGTGATGGTGCCTAGATTAGATCTCGTGGTTCTGGAACTTGTAGTGGCTGGAATTGTCTTTCGTCGACTCTCCTAGGGTTTTTGGAATATTGGGGTGTTTATAGGGCGAAGAGGCGGTGCGGGAGGCCACTGAGGTGGGCACAACCCACCAAGGTGCGCCTGGGCCCCCATGCGCGCCCAGGTGGGTTGTGCCCCCCTCGGGGCACCCCTCTAGTACTTCTTTGGCCCAAGTTGTTCCTTCTGGTCCATAAAAATTCTCCAAAAAGTTTCGTTGCGTTTGGACTCCGTTTGGTACTGATATTCTGTGAAGTAAAAAACAAGCAAAAATCATCAACTGGCACTGGGCACTATGTCCATAGGTTAGTCCCAAAAAATGATATAAAGTTGCTATAAAATGATTGTAAAACATCCAAGAATGCTAATATAACAGCATGGAACAAGCAAAATTTATAGATACGTTGGAGACGTATCAGCATCCCCAAGCTTAATTCCTACTCGTCCTCGAGTAGGTAAATGATAAAAACAGAATTTTTGATGTGGAATGCTGCCTAACATGTTCATCACATATTCTTTTCTTTTGTAGCATGGACATTTGGACTTTTATATGATTCAAAGCAATAGTCTAGTTTTGACATGAAGATTTCAATACTCAAGCATATCAACAAGCAACCATGTCTTTCAAAATGTCAACACTAAAGAAAGTTATCCCTAGCCCATCATGCTCAATCATTGATCCATTCATGAAACACACTCCCATATTAGCTACATCCAACGCTCAAGTACGATCATAGTGCCCCTTAGTTGCTGCTTTATCAGAGAAGATGGAGACTCAAATAAAATAAAAATTGCATAAAGTAAATAGAAAGGCCCTTCGCAGAGGGAAGTAGGGATTTGTAGAGGTGCTAGAGCTCAAAGCTTAAATGGAGAGATAATTTTTTTTGAGAGGCATATTTTTCCCGTCAACAAAAACGACCAAGTAATTCCCAACACTTTCCATGCTAGATATATCATAGGCGGTTCCCAAACAAAAAATAAAGTTTATTCCTTTTTCCACCATTCTTTCACAATCCATGGCTAGCCATATCCACGGGTGCCCTCCATACCAACACTTTCCAAGGAATTTATTATTTGACAACATAAAGTAAATTTCTTTTTCATTTCGGGACTGGGCATCCCTATTACCGCCGCACTCTCATGCAATGACAAGTGAATAAACACTCATCTTGAGAATAACACATCTAGCATGGAAAATATTGGCCACCCCCTGCCGCTTCATGAGCGGTACGAGCACACAAAAAGGAAATTCAATTTGAAAATTGGAGATGGCACATACAAATTTGCTTAGAACGGCACGGGAATACCGCATATAGGTAGGTATGGTGGACTCAAATGGCAAAACTAGGTTTAAAGATTTTGGATGCACAAGTACTATTTGTACTTAGTACAAGTGGAGGCTAGCAAATAGATTGAGAAGCAACCAACCAAGAAACGAAAAATCACATAAGCGAGCATTAAGCATAACTAACACCGAATAATGCACCACAAGTAGGATGTAATTTCATTGCACAACTATTGACTTTCGTGCTTGCATAGGGAATCACAAACCTTAACACCAATATTCTTACTAAAGCATAATTACTCACCAACATGACTCACATATCACTATCATCATATCCGAAAACTATTACAAAGAATCAAGTTTATTTTGTCCAATGATCTTCATGAAAGTTTTTATTATATCCCTCTTGAATATCTATCACTTTGGGGCTAGTTTCATAAATTGCAATTGCTTTTGACATGCTCAAACAAATCTAAGTGAAGAACATGAGCATAAAAGTTTTCGTCTCTCAAAATAATATAAGTGAAGCTTGAGAGAACTTAAAAAATTTACTAACTCTCAAAAAAATCTAAGTGAAGCATGAGACCATTTCTTCAAAAATATTAAAGCACACCGTGCTCAAAAAGATATAAGTGAAGCACTAGAGCAATTCCATAGCTCAAATAATTTAAGTGATGCATAAAGAGCAATTCTAACAAATCATAGCATAATTTTGGCTCTCTCAACTAGGTGTGTCCAGCAAGGATACTTGTGACAAACTACAAAGCAAAACAAGCAAAGACTCATATAATACAAGACGCTCCAAGCAAAACTCATGATATGTGATGAATAAAAATATAGCTCCAAGTAAAGTACCAATGGTCGTTAGAAGAAAGAGGGGATGCCACTCGGGCATCCCCAAGCTTAGCTGCTTGTTTCTCCTTGAATATTAACTTGGGGTGCCTTGGGCATCCCCAAGATTAGGGTCTTCTTACTCCTTATTCCCTCATCCATCATGATCTCACCCAAAACTTGAAAACTTCAATCACACAAAACTTAAAAAAACCTTCCTGAGATCCGTTATTATAAGAAAACCAATCTTTACTTTAAGTACTTTAGAAAACCTATTCAAATTTTGTTATTGCATTATATCTACTGTATTCTAACTTTGCCATGGCTTATACCCCCCGATACATTCCATAGATTCATCAAAATAAGCACACAATGTAAAGAAAATAGAATCTGTGAAAAACAGAACAGTCTGTAAAGATGCGAATTGTTCTCATACTTCTGCAACTACAAAAATTCTGAACAATTAGGACAACAGAGGAAATTTGTATATCAATCTTGTGTAACAAAATTCAGAATTTTGTGTCACTTCTGTGAATTTAGACAATTATGTTACTGGACATAAAAGTTTCTATTTTTCAACAGGATCAAATCAACTATCACCAAAGCTATCCCAAAGGCTTTACTTGGCACAAAAACTAATTAAAAAATAAAAAACACAATCATAAAAGAGGCATAATTGTGCAAACACTCAAGAACAGAAAGAAAAAGGCAAAAATAAATTTTATTCATTGGGTTGCCTCCCAAAACGCGCTATCATTTTATGCCCCTAGCTAGGCATAATGCATATATTCAAGTGTTGTCATCTTTAGTTTTTGATCCATAGGATGCCCTCCAGATTGATTCATATCATGGCTTAATTCTTGTTCTAAGTAAGTGTTCCATTCCCTTTCTTAGTGGAAATTGAAATTTAATACTGCCTTCTTCCATATCAATCACGGCAACTATAGTGCGTAAAAATGGTCTACCAAGTATAATTGGACAAGTCGGATTGCAATCAATATCAAGAACAATAAAATCTATGGGAACATAATTACTATTTGCCAGAATAAGAACATCATTCATTCTTCCCATAGGCTTTTTAATAGTAGAATCCGCCAAGTGCAAAGTAAGAGAACATTCTTCAATATCGGTAAGACCAAGCACATCACATAAAGATTTCGAAATTGTGGAAACACTAGCACCCAAATCACATAAAGGAAAACACACATAATTTTTAATCTTGACTTTAATGGTAGGTTCCCATTCAGCGTGTAATTTTATAGGAATCTAAATCTCTAATTCCAACTTTTCTTCCAAAGCTTTCATCATGGCATCTACGATATGTTTAGTAAAAGCTTTATTTTGTTCATAAGCATGGGGTGAATTTATCATGGATTCCAACAAAGAAATACAATCAATCAAAGAGCAATTATCATAATTAAAGTCTTTGTAATCCAAAAGAGTGGGCATATCACTAGTTAAAGTTTTGACCTCTTCAAACCCAATTTTATCAATTTTTTCATCAAGATTTTCACCCTCCAAATTATCGGGACGCCTTCTAGCTAAAGTTGACTCTTCTTCAGTCCATTTATCATCAATTTTAATCTTACTAAACAAAGAATCAATAGAACAAACACTAATCACTTTAAGATCTTCATCATTTTTATGAAAGCAATCACTAGAAAATGCTCTTTCTAAAAATTCTCTTTTAGCTCTAAGCATAGCGGTTCTTTTCTTACTTTTGTCCATAGAAACATATAAAGCTTTAATTGATTCCTCAACCTTGGGTACAAAAATTTTCAACTTGAGATTTTCTAAATCGTTAGAAATCCTATCAATGCTTCTAGACATATCATCAATATTATTCAACTTTTCTTCTATCGTATTATTCAAAACCTTTTGAGCATTGATAAATTCTTTAATATTATTGTCAAGATGAGAGGTGTTCCTATTATTATTTTAAGAAGAATTAACATAGGAATTACCATAATTATTAGAGGAATTTCAGGAAATGGCCTAGGATTAAAATTACCTCTATAAGCATTGTTATTAAAATTGTTTCGCGAGACAGAATTCACATCTACGGGATCACTATTTTGCTCAATCAAAGTAGACAAAGGCACTTCATTTAGATTAATAGGAGCACTTTTATTAGCAACCAATTTCATAAGAGCATCAACTTGTTCACTCAAAGTACTAATTTCTTCAACTAAATTAACCTTTTTACTAGTAGGTGCTCTTTCAGTATGCCATTGTGAATAATTTGCCATAATATTATCAAGCGATTTAGTAGCTTCACCAAAATTAATTTCCATAAAACTACCACCCGCGGCTGAATCTAAAAGATTTCTAGAAACAAAGTTCAATCCCGCATAAATTTTTTGTATGATCATCCAAAGATTAAAACCATGAGTAGGACAATTTCTTAGCATCAATTTCATTCTTTCCCAAGATTATGCAAGATGTTCGTGCTCAAGTTGCTTAAAATTCATGATTTGAGTTCTAAGGGAAATAATTTGCACGGGCGGAAAATACTTAGTAATAAAAGCTTCTTTGCACTTATCCCAAGAATCAATACTATTGCAAGGCAAAGAAGAAAACCAAATTTTTGCATGATCTCACAAAGAAAATGGAAATAATTTCAGCTTCAAAATATCATTGTCCACATCTTTTTTATTTTGCATATCGTATAATTCTACGAATGTGTTAAGATGGGACGCGACATCCTCATTAGGAGTACCGGAAAATTGATCTTTCATAACAAGATTCAACAAAGCGGCATTAATATCACAAGATTCCGCACTAGTGGCGGGAGGAGCAATCGGAGTGCTAATAAAATCATTATTATTGGTATTGGAAAAATCACACAACTTGGTGTTTTCTTGAGTCATCGTGACTACGCAAACAAGATTGCACACAAAAATAGATCTAACGAGAAGAAAGATGAATGAAAAAGAGGGTGAATAAAACAGCAAATTTTTGTGAAGTGGGGGAGATGAAAACGAGAGGCAAATGGCAAATACTGTAAATTGTAAGGAGATGAGATTTGTGATTAGGAACCTAATAGATGTTGATGATGTCTCCCCGGCAACGGCGCGAGAAATTCCTTTTGATGTCACTTGAACTACGTCAGTATTTCCCCAAAGATGAAGGGTTGATGCAGCACAGCTATGGTAGGTATTTCCCTCAGTTATGAAACCAAGGTATCAATCCAGTAGGAGAACCAAGCAACACTATGTAAACGGTACCTGCACACAAAGAACAAATACTTGCAACCCAACACGTAAGAGGGGTTGTCAATCCCTCCACGGTAAAAAGATAGATAGTTTTGTGGTAGATTGGATAAATAACTCTCGGTAAAATGCGAAATAAAATAAATAGCAAAAAAGTGCACCAAGGTATTTTTGGGTTTTTAGAATAATAGATCTGAAAATAAAAGCGAATAAAAATAGATCTCAAAGAAAATAAGATAAAGAATAGACCCGGGGGCCGTAGATTTCACTAGTGGCTTCTCTCAAGAAAATAGCATACGGTGGGTAAACAAATTACTGTTGGGCAATTGATAGAACATCAAATAATTATGATGATATCTAGGCAATGGTCATTATATAGGCATCACGTCCATGATTAGCGACTCCTGCCTGCATCTACTACTATTACTCCACACATCAACAGCTATCTAGTGTATTAAGTTCATGGAGAAATAGAGTAATGCTATTAGAACGATGACATGATGTAGACGAGATATACTCATGTAGGAATAGCCCTCATCTTTTTATCCTTAATAGCAATGATACATGCGTGTCTTGCTGCCCCTTCTGTCACTGGGAAAGAACACAGCATGATCGAACACATCACAAAGCACCTGTTCCCATGGCAGGAAAAATCTATCTAGTTGGCCTAACTAAACCAAAGACTTGAAGAAGAAATACGAGGCTATAAGTAAGCATGCATAAAAAAGATCAAAGAACTCAAATAACTTTCATGGATATAGATCCGATCATAAACTCAAAGTTCATCAGATCCCAACAAACACACCGCAAAAAGAGTTACATCAAATAGATCTCCAAGAGACCATTGTATTGAGAATCAAAAAGAGACAAGAAGCCATCTAGCTACTGCCTACGGACCCGTAGGTCTATAATGAACTACTCACGTATCATCGGAGAGCCACCAATGAGGATGATGAACCCCTCCGTGATCTTGTCTAGATTGGATCTCATGGTTCTGGAACTTGCGGCAGCTGGAATTGTGTTTCGTCGACTCTCCTAGGGTTTTTCGAATATTGGGGTATTTATAGGGCGAAGAGGCTGTGCGGGAGGCCACCAAGGTGGGCACAACCCACAAGGGCGCGCTTGGGCACCCAGGCGCGCCCTGGTGGGTTGTGCCGCCCTCGGGGCACCCCTTTGGTACTTCTTTGGCCCAAGTTGTTCCTTATGGTCCATAAAAATTCTCCAAAAAGTTTCACTGCGTTTGGACTCCGTTTGGTACTAATATTCTGCGAACTAAAAAACAAGCAAAAAATAGCAACTGGCACTGGGCACTATGTCATAAGGTTAGTCCTAAAAAATGATATAAAGTTGCTATAAAATGATTGTAAAACATCCAAGAATGATAATATAACAACATGGAACAAGCAAAAATTATAGATATGTTGGAGACGTATCAGCATCCCCAAGCTTAATTCCTACTCGTCCTTGAGTAGGTAAATGAAAAAAACAGAATTTTTTATGTGGAATGCTGCCTAACATGTTCATCACATATTCTCTTCTTTTGTAGCATGGACATTTGGAATTTTCTTTGATTCAAAGCAATAGTCTAGTTTTGACATGAAGATTTCAATACTCAAGCATATCAACAAGCAACCATGTCTTTCAAAATATAAACACAAAAGAAAGTTATCCCTAGCCCATCATGCGCAATCATTGATCCATTCATGAAACACACAGTCATATTAGCTACATCCAATGCTCAAGTACGATCATGGTGCCCCTTAGTTGGTGCTTTATAAGAGAAGATGGAGACTCAAATAAAAATAAAAATTGCATAAAGTAAATAGATAGGCCCTTCGCAGTGGGAAGTAGGGATTTGTAGAGGTGCAAGAACTCAAAGCTTAAATGGAGAGATAATTTTTTTAGAGGCATACTTTTCACGTCAACGAAAATGACCGAGTAATTCCCAACACTTTCTATGCTAGAAATATCATTGGTAGTTCCCAAACAAAAAATAAAGTTTAATCCTTTTTCCACCATTCTTTCACAATCCATGGCTAGCCGTATCCACGGGTGCCCTCCATACCACCACTTTCCAAGGAATTTATTATTTGTCAACATAAAGTAAATTTCTTTTTCATTTCGGGACTGGGCATCCCTATTACCGCCGCACTCTCGTGCAATGACAAGTGAATAAACACTCATCTTGAGAATAACACATCTAGCATGGAAAATATTGGCCACCCCCTGCCGCTTCATGAGCAGTATGAGCACACAAAAAGAAAATTCATTTTGAAAATTAGAGATGGCACATACAAATTTGCTTAGAACGGCACGGGAATACCGCATATAGGTAGGTATGGTGGACTCATATGGCAAAACTGGGTTTAAAGATTTTGGATGCACAAGTAGTATTTGTACTTAGTACAAGTGGAGGCTAGCAAATAGATTGAGAAGGAACCAACCAAGAAACAAAAAATCACATAAGCGAGCATTAAGCAAAACTAACACCGAATAATGCACCACAAGTAGGATGTAATTTCATTGCATAACTATTGACTTTCGTGCTTGCATAGGGAATCACAAACCTTAACACCAATATTCTTACTAAAGCATAATTACTCACCAACATGACTCACATATCACTATCATCATATCTGAAAACTATTTCAAAGAATCAAGTTTATTTTGTCCAATGATCTTCATGAAAGTTTTTATTATATCCCTCTGGAATATCTATCACTTTGGGACTAGTTTCATAAGTTGCAATTGCTTTTGACAAGCTCAAACAAATCTAAGTGAAGAACATGAGCATAAAAATTTTCGTCTCTCAAAATAATATAAGTGAAGCATGAGAGAATTTCTTCAAAATTTTACTAACTCTCAAAAAAATCTAAGTGAAGCATGAGACCATTTCGTCAAAAATATTAAAGCACACCGTGCTCAAAAAGATATAAGTGAAGCACTAGAGCAATTCCATAGCTCAAAAAATTTAAGTGAACAATAAGTGCAATTCTAACAAATCATAGCATAATTGTGGCTCTCTCAAATTGGTGTGTCTAGCAAGGATACTTGTGACAAACTAAAAAGCAAAACAAGCAAAGACTCATATAATACAAGACGCTCCAAGCAAAACTCATGATATGTGACAAATAAAAATATACCTCCAAGTAAAATACCGATGGTCGTTAGAAGAAAGAGGGGATGCCACTCAGGGCATCCCCAATCTTAGTTGCTTGTTTCTCCTTGAATATTTACTTGGGGTGCCTTTGGCATCCCCAAGATTAGGTTCTTCTTACTCCTTATTCCTTCATCCATCGTGATCTCACCCAAAACTTGAAAACTTCAATCACACAAAACTTAACAAAACCTTCGTGAGATCCGTTAGTATAAGAAACCCAATCTTTACTTTAAGTACTTTAGAAAACCCATTCAAATTTTGTTATTGCATTATATCTACTGTATTCTAACTTTGCCATGGCTTATACCCCCCGATACAATCCATAGATTCATCGAAGTAAGCACACAATGCAAAGAAAACAGAATCTGTCAAAAACAGAATAGTCTCTAAAGATTCGAATTGTTCTCATACTTCTGCAACTCCAAAATTCAGAGGGCATTTTTATATAAATCTGGTGTAAAAAATTGAGTAATGCAATAAGAACGATGACATGATGTAGACGAGATCTATTCATGTACGAATAGCCCCCATCTTGTTATCCTAAATAGCAACGATACATGCGTGTCTTGCTGCCGCTTCTGTCACTGGGAAAGAACACCGCATGGTCGAACCCATCACAAAGCACCTCCTCCCATGGCAAGAAAAATCGATCTAGTTGGCCTAACTAAACCAAAGATTCAAAGAAGAAATACGAGGCAATAAGTAATCATGCATAAAAGAGATCAAAGAACTCAAATAACTTTCATGGATATAGATCTGATCATAAACTCAAAGTTCATCGGATCCCAACAAACACACCGCAAAAAGAGTTACATCAAAAAGATCTCCAAGAGACCATTTTATTGAGAATCAAAAAGAGAGAAGAAGCCATCTAGCTACTGCCTATGGACCCGTACGTCTACAATGAACTACTCGCACATCATCGGAGAGGCACCAATGAGGATGATGAACCCCTCCGTGATGGTGTCTAGATTGGATCTCGTGGTTCTAGAACTTGCGGTAGCTGGAATTGTTTTTCGTCAACTCTCCTTGGGTTTTTGGAATACTGGGGTATTTATAGGGAGAAGAGGCGGTGCAGGAGGCCACCGAGGTGGGCACAACCCATCAGGGTGCGCCTAGGCCCCCAAGCGCTCACAGGTGGGTTGTGCCCCCCTCAGGGCACCCCTCTGGTACTTCTTTGGTCCAAGTTGTTCCTTCTGGTCCACAAAAATTCTCCAAAAAGTTTCGCTGTGTTTTGACTAGGTTTGGTACTGATATTCTGCGAAGTAAAAAACAAGCAAAAATAGCAACTGGTACTAGGCATTATGTCAATAGGTTAGTCCCAAAAACTGATATAAAGTTGCTATAAAATGATTGTAAAACATCCAGGAATGATAATATAACAGCATGGAACAAGCAAAAGTTATAGATACGTTGGAGACGTTTCAGCACCACGTATATGGTTTTTCTTTTTTGATGATTAATTCTGCAGCTTTATTGCTTAGTCGAAGCATGACACGTATACATTGTTGGTATAATACCCACGGTTCGAATAAATAATCCGTTTGCGATATTGGTTGCCAATTATTAACAATCTTCTGTTTGTAAGAATATTATATCAAAACTTGTCTCAAATTTGACCAAAAAAATACAATATCACAGTCAATTGGTGTCCATATGACACCACGATAAGTTTCATGAATTTCAACTAAGTTTTGGATTTACTAAATTTTAAAAATCAAGATTCTCAATGTTTTGAATTTTTTTGCACGGGGAAACATGCACCCAGGGACACACATATGATTTTTCAATCCATTTTGGTGCACGCGTAGCTCAAATTTTATGTTTGCACATTAATTCCCTAGGAAATAAATCAATGCATAATAATGGACGAATGATCTCTGATTTTTTTTTCAAATTTTAACACGACACTCCTTTGGTGACATGTTCACTGCAGAAAAAGTTTGACATGGCTCGAAGTGGCGTTGATGGTGTGGGGTGTTTGTGTGGGGGGGGGGGGGTTCCGGCACTACACTACGAGTTGTGAGCCTCCGTGTGGGATTGATCGTTTTGTGAGTCAGCTGCCACATCAAAGTCATGAATTAGTTATTTAGAACATTACACAGCCCTTTCATACATACATGTTTGGTACACATGCATGCATTGGTGGTCCTCAGACACTCAGTCGTGCGGTTATCAGCGATGTGCCCATTCGTTAGCCCGCAAAGGTTATCAATTTTGACCGACAGCGAGAGGCATTTGACCAAAGGTGGAAGCATCTTGCCCTGCGTTACGTTGGGAATCATGGTGAGATTCCATATCAAAGTTTGGGCACGTGCGTACACAAGAATCCCTCCCACCGGCTCGAAGTGAGGGGGCTACGCGTCGTGAACCTCTGAGTAGTGTGTTTCTAGTTTGTGAAGCATTTCCCATGTCAAAGTTGTGCATCAGGTATTCAAACATCACACAACACCTCTTCGGGGCACATGCACACGGTGGTTGTCCTATGACACTCACTCGCGTGTGACGCTCTCTGTGGGCCTGCGAGGTCGTCGTAGAACAGATTGAACCTGCAGCGAGAGAGAGGTTAATTTGACCAACAAGGATGATTCTTTTTTGGTTTGTGTTATGTATGTATGGTAGGAGTATGTTTGACGCGTCAAAGAGACGGGGTAACATATACTACGTGTCATGAATCTCGCTCCATGTGGGGACTTTCTGGTTCCTGAGGCAAGTGCCACATCAAAGTTGTGCATTGGTGTTCTAACATCACACAACACCATGCAGGCAGTGGTTGCCCTATAGGATCTCACTCGCGTACGGCGCTTCCATCTGTGGGCATGCAAGGTTGTCCTCCATCACTTTGACCCAACGAGAGAGGTTAATTTGACCATCAAGGATGATTTTTTTTGGTTTGTGTTACGGTAGGAGTATATAGTACGCGTCGAAAGGGGGGGAGGGGTGAAACACATACCACGCTTCATGAACCTCACTCTCTATGGGGACTTTTCAGTTTCTGAGGCAGGTGCCACATCAAAATTGTGCATTGGGTATTCAAACATCACACAAACACCTCTTTGGGTGACATGCAGATGATGGTTGTCCTATATATAGGACTCTCACTCACGTGCGATGCTTCCCTCCCGTGGGCCCGTGAGATCGTCGTCCATCACTTTTGACCCAATAAGAGAGGTTAGTTTCACGAACAAGGAGGATTCTTTTCAGGATGTGTTAAGGTAGGAGTATATAGTACGAGTCGAAGGGGGAATGGGACTAGCATATACTACGCGTCAAGAACCTCGCTCCGTGTGCGGACTTTACGGATTTCGAGGCAGATGCCACATCGAAGTTGTGCATTAGGTATTCAAAACATCACAACCACACACCTCCATACATATGTTTGGAACACATGCAAGTGATGGTGGTTGTCCTTTGGCACTTACTCTAGTGCAAATTACCATTACTATTATCAACTCTCAAAAAGATTTAAGTGAAGCAGGAGAGCATAAATATTTCTTCAAAATTTATCAGATCAACTCTCAAAATAATATAAGGGAAGCATGAGAGTGCATTTCTTCAAAATTTACAAACTCTCAAAATAATATAAAGCATGAGAGTGCATTTCTTCAAAATAAAATCACCACCGTGCTTTAAAAGATTTAAGTGAAGCACTGGAGCAATTGCCTAGCTCAAAAAATTTAAGTGAAGCACATAGAGCAATTCTAACAAGTAATGATAAAATATGGCTCTCTCAAATAGGTGTGTCCAGCAAGGATGATTGTGACAAACTAGAAAGAAAAACAAGCAAAGACTCATATAATATAAGATGCTCCAAGCAAAACTCATGATATGTGACGAATAAAATATAGCTCCAAGTAAAATTACTGATGGTCATTAGAAGAAAGTGGGGATGCCTTCCAGGGCATCACCAAGCTTAGTTGCTTGTGAGTCCTTTAATATTACCTTGGGATGCATTGGGCATCCCCAAGCTTTGGCCCTTGCCACTCCTTATTCCTTCATCCATTACCGATGGTCATTAGAAGAAAGAGGGGATGCCTTCCCGGGGCATCCCCAAGCTTAGTTGCTTGGGAGTCCTTGAATATTACCTTGGTATGCATTGGGCATCCCCAAGCTTAGGCCCTGGCCACTCCTTATTCCTTCATCCATCGCGATCTCACCCAAAACTAGAAAACCTGAATCACACAAAACTTAACAAAAACATTAGTGAGATCCGTTAGTATAATAAAGCAAATCATCACTTTAAGTACTATTGCAAACCGATTCATATTTTGTTATGGCATTATACCTAATATATTCCAACTTTACCATGGCTTATACCCCCCGATACAATCCATAGATTCATCAAAATAAGCACATAATGCAACGAAAACAGAATCTATCAAAACGAGAACAGTCTGTAGTAATCTGAACATTGACCATACCTCTTTAACTCCAAAAATTCTGAAAAATTAGTACAACGTGGGAAATTTTTATAGAAACTATGTGTAAAAAATTCAGAGCAAACGCACGTTTATGTGAATTTACAAAATTCTAGAACTTGGTGCAAAAGTTTCTATGTTTTAACAGAATCAAATGAACTATCACCCAAACCATCCTAAAGGCTTTTCTTGGCAGAAACACTAATTAAAACATAAAAAGCACAATCATAACAGTAGCATAATTATGTGAACATGAGAAAATAGAAAATAAACTAGAAAAAATAAGATAACTATTTGGTTGCCTCCCAACAAGCGCCTATTGTTTTATGCCCCTAGCTAGGCATAATGCATAGTTTCAAGTATTGTTATCTTTGGTTTTAGTTCCATAGGTAGCCCTCATGATTGACTCATATGGTGGATTAATTCTAGTTCTAGGGAAGTGTTCCATACCCTTCTTTAATGGAAACTAAAATTTAATATTCCCTTCTTTCATGTCAATCACGACACCTATAGTTCGTAAGAACTGTCTACCAAGTATTATGGGAAATGACGGATTGCAATCAATATCTTGTACAATAATATCTATGGGCACATAATTCCTATTTGCAAGAATAATAACATCATTAATTCTTCCCAAAGGCTTTTTAATAGTAGAATCCGCCAAGTGCAAATTAAGAGAACATTCTTCCAAATTAGTACAACCTAGCACATCGCACAGAGATTTCAGAATTGTGGAAATACTAGGACCCAAATCACATAGAGCATTGCACTCATAATTTTTGCTCTTGACATTAATGGTGGGTCCCCATTCATCATATAATTTTCTAGGAATTGAAATCTCTAATTCCAACTTTTCTTCTAAAGCTTTCATCATCGCTTCTACAATATGTTTAGTAAAAGCTTTATTTTGTTCATATGCATTGGGTGAATTTAGCATGGATTGTAAAAAATAAATACATTCAATCAAATAAGAACTATCATAATTAAAGTCTTTGAAATGCAAGATAGTGGGCACACCACTAGTTAAAGCTTTTACCTCTCCAAACCCACTTTTAGCAATTTTTCATCAAGATTTTCACCGTCTGAACTATGGGGACGCCTTCTAGCTAAAGTTGACTCTTCTTTAGTGCCCTTATCATCAAGTTTAATATTACTGAACAAGGAATCAATAGAAGAAACACCAATCATTTTAACCTCTTCATCATTACTATGAAAAAAATCATGATGAATTGCTTTTTCTGAAAATTCTCGTTTAGCTCTTAGCATAGCGGTTCTCTTTTTACTCTCATCCATGGAGACATATGAAGCTTTAATTGATTCATTAATATCAATCTTGGGTGGCAAAATTTTAGTCTTAAGATTTTCCATAACATGAATAATTCTATCAATGCTCCTAGACATATCATCAATTTTAATCAATTTTTCTTCTATCATAGTGTTGAAATCTTTTTGAGCATTGAAAAATTCTTTAATATTATTCTCAAGATCAGAGGGCATCCTTTTATTATTATTATAGGAATTATCATAGGAATTTCCATAATTATTAGAGGAATTTCCAGGAAACGGCCTAGGATTAAAATTACCTCTATAAGCATTACTATTAAAATTGTTTCGTGAGACAAAATTCACATCTACGGGATCATTATTTTGCTCAATTAAGATAGACAAAGGCACATCTTTGAGATCAATAGGAGCATTTTTACTAGCAACCAATTTCATAAGTGCATCAACTTTATCACTCAAATTGCTAATTTCTTCAACATAATTCACTTTTTTACTAGTAGGGCCTCTTTCGGTATGCCATTGTGAATAGTTTGCCATGATATTGTCAAGTAATTTAGTAGCTTCACCCAAACTAATCTCCATAAAAGTACCATCCGTGGCAGAATCTAAAAGATTTCTGGAAACAAACTTCAATCCCGCATAAAAAATGTATGATCATCCACAAATTTAAACCATGAGTAGGGCACTCTCTAATCATTAGTTTCATCCTTTCCCAAGATTGTGCAACATGTTCATGCTCAAGTTGCATGAAATTCATAATTTGATTTCTAAGGGAAATAATTTTCACGGGAGGAAAAAACTTAGTAATAAAGGCATCTTTGCACTTATCCCAAGAATCAATACTGTTTCATGGTAAAGATGAAAACCAAATTTTTGCACGATCCCGCAAAGCGAATGGGAATAATTTTAATTTCAAAATATCATTGTCCACATCTTTTCTCTTTTGCATATCACACGATTCTATGAAAGTGTTTAGATGGGACGTGGCATCCTCATTAGGATTACCAGAAAATTGTTCTTTCATAACAATATTCAACAAAGTGGCATTAATATCATATGACTCTGCACTAGCAGTGGGAGTTCGGAGTAATAATAAAATCAATATTATTAGTACTAGAAAAACCACACAATTTTGTATTTTCTTGAGACATCGTGACTACGCAAACAAGATCACAAGCAAACAAAAGATCAAACAAGAAAAAGGCAAACGGAAAATGTTTTTTATTTTTCTAAAAACTTTTTAGAAGTGGGGGAGATGAAAACGAGAGGCAAATGGCAAATAATGTAAATGCAAGGAGATGAGAGTTTATGCGTAGGTACTTGATAGATGTTGATCATGTCTCCCCGGCAATGGCGCCATAAATTCTTCCTGCTAGTTGTGAGCTACGTTGGGATTTCCCCGAAGAGGAGATGATGATGCAGTACAGTAGAGATAAGTATTTCCCAAAGTTATGAAATCAAGGTTATCAATCTAGTAGAAAAACCAAACGACACTATGTAAATAGCACCTGCACACAAACAACAAATACTTGCAACCCAACGCGTAGATGGGTTGTTAATCCCTCAACGGTTACGAGCAAGATTAAATTGTATAGTTTTTCATAGACAGATCTGGAAAAAATACATAATAAAATAAATAAAGGGAAATTTCAGCAAGGTATTTTTAGTTTTAAAATATGACAAAAGATAGTCCCGGGGGCCATAGTTTTCACTTGAGGCTTCTCTCGAGAAAATAGCATACAGTGGGTAAACAAATTACTGTTGGGAAATTGATAGAAAAGCAAATAATTATGACGATATCAAAGGGAATGTTCATACATAGGCCTCACGTCCTAGATTAGTAGACCAAAATAGTTCTGCATCTACTACTATTACTCCACACATCGACCGCTATCTAGCATGCCTCGAGTGTATTAAGTTCACGGGAAAACAGAGTAATGCTTTAAGCAAGATGACATGATGTAGACAAGATAAACTCACGTATGAATAAAACCCATGTTTTTACAATGAATAGCAACAATAAATATGTGTCATGTCCCTTTCTGTCACTGGGATTGAGCACCGTAAGATCGAACCCATTACAAAGCACCTCTTCCCATGGCAAGATAAATCAATCTAGTTGGCCAAAACAATAAATCGAAGAAGAAATACAAAGCTATATTAATCATGCATAAAAGAGTTCAGAGAAAACTCAAATAATATTCATGGATAGATCTAATCATAAACTCACAATTCATTGGATCCCAACAAACACACCGCAAAAAAGAATTACATCGGATAGAACTCCAAGAACATCAAGGAGAACATTGTATTAAAGAACATCGTGAGAGAATAAGCCATCTAGCTACTAACTATGGACCCGTAGGTCTATGGTAAACTACTCATGCATCATCAATGAGGAGGCAAGGTTGATGTAGAGCCCCTTCGTGATTGATTCCCCCTCCGGCAGAGTGCCAGAAAGGGTTCCCAGACGGGTTCTCTCGAGAACAGAGGCTTGCGGCGGCAGAAAAAATATTTCGTGGACTCCCTGGTAGATTTTCTGATTTTTGGGAATTTATAGAGGCGGGGTTAGGTCAACAGGAGGCTTGTGGGCCAAACTAGGTACTAGGGCACGCCCTGGTGCCTAGTGGGCCACTCCTTCATCTTCTCGTTCCTTCCCGAAGCTTCCAGGGTCTGTTATTTCCGGAAAATAATCTCCAAAAAGTATCGTGTCATTTGGACTTCGTTTGGTACTGATATTCTTCAAAGTCAAAAAGAAGGAGAAAACAGCAACTGGCACTGGGCACTAAGTTAGTAGGTTAGTCCCAAAAAATGATATAAAGTTACTTGTAATTGTATATAAAACATCTAAGATTTATACTATAATAGCATGGAACAACAAAAAATCATAGATACTTGCAGCTGTTCTTGACTTTGCATGGCATTGTTTACCGCCATGTGGAAGGTGGAGGGATCTTGCTTCGTATTATGACCACAACCATGGACTTGTTGTCTTTTGTGGTGGGCGAATTTCATATAAAATTTCACCTCCGAAATATAGCTGACAACTTCACATGGAGCCTGGTCCAGTTTATGGGGCTGCAGAAGTTGAGAAGAAATCGGCATTCCTACTAGAACTGGTGAATCCAAAGAAGGATAATCCTCACCTCATGCTTATTGGTGGTGACTTTAATATCCTACGGTACCAGGAAGAGAAAAATAATGACCGCTTAGACACCCACTGGCCTTTCTTATTCAATGTTGTAATTGACAGTTTGAATTTATGGGAAGCCAGTATGTCGGGACGATAATACTCATGTGCAACAATGGTACAGTACCAATATACAAAAAACTTGACCTGGTACTCATGGATATCGAGTGGGAATTGAAATATCCACTCATAACCGTGCGTTCCCTAGAGCGTATTGAGACACTACCGGACAATGCACCCGTTGTTCTTGATTCTAACTTTGTTGTCTCCCCAGCTAGTCGCCGATCATTCAAAATTGAATAGTGTTTGTTACATCAAGAAGGTTTGCAAACTTAATTAAGAATATATGGGAGCAGCCCGCCACTCGGAGCATGCTGATGCAGAGATGGAAGTATAAAATACGTGTCACGAGGCAATTTCCCTTTGGATGGGAGAAACACACCAATGGCATGTACAAAAAATAAAAACAGCGTCTTGCCGCTATTATTGATGACCTCGGTAAAATCACATAGACTCTCATTTTGTCTCAACGGGAGATTGACATGAAAAATCAATCTAATGAGGAAATCGCACACCTATTAAGAGAGGAGGAAATCAAATATTACCTAAGATCCAAAGCCCAATTCATCCTAAAGGGAGACAACAATACGCGATATTTCCAAATGGTCACCAATGGACGACACAAGAAGAAGTGTATTTTTTGGCTCCAACAAGATGAGGGATTAATCAAGGGACAAGCAGAGCTGAAACGATATATCAAAAGATACTACCATTCTATGTTTGGGGCTTCCAAGGAGGGGAACTCTACCCTTGATGAAACCCAAACAGATGATATCCCACAAGTCACGGTTAAAGATAATGAGCTTCTCACGGCACTTTTCTCTGAAGAGGAGGTGAGAGCTGCGGTGTTCCAAATGGAACATAACAATGTTCGCGGTCCTAAAGGTTTCCCCGTAGAGTTCTATCATAACTTTTGGGATGTCATAAAGACTGACCTTATAGAGTTGTTCAATTTTCTTCATGCCGGCCAACTTGACCTATTTAGGCTCAATATTGGTGAGAACATTTTGTTGCCAAAAATTAACGAGGCGGAACGGATCCAGCAATATAGACTGATATGCCTAATGTCAGCTGCAAAATTTTCAAGAATATTGCAATTGATAGGCTCAATGTAGTTGTTGACCATATGGTCCGGCCATCCCAAATTTCTATCATGCAAGGAAGGAATATACTCGATGGAGTACTCATTCTTCATGAGACAGTTCATGAGATGCACTGAAAGTACATCAGTGGGGTAGTATTCAAAATTGAATTTGAAAAGGCTTTCGATAAAATTAAGTGGTAGCTTCTCTATTAGACCCTGAGAATGAAAGGTTTCTCCGAAAAATGTCATGAATGGGTCAAAAATTATACTTCTGGGGGTAGTGTGTCTATCAAAGTCAATGATGACATAGGCCATTACTTCCAGACAAAAAAAGACTATGCTAGGGTGACCCATTGTCTCCAATGTTATTTAATATTGTTGCTAACATGTTGGTCGTCCTCATCTAATGTGCCAAATAGGATGGTCAAATTGCAGGAGTGGTTCCACACCTTGTAGAAGGAGCCTCTATATCTTGCAACATGCGGATGACACGATTCTTTTTATGGAACATGACTTGGATAAAGCTATAAATATAAAACTCTTGCTTTCAGCCTTGAGCAAATGTCCATCTTAAAATTAACTTCGTTAAAAGTGAATTATTCTGTTTTGGAGAAGCCAAAGACGCGGCCGCACAATACACTGATCTGTTTGGTTTGCACAAGGCCAATTTATGATTATATATATGGGAATCTGATACATTATTGATACCTCACTAACACGGAGTGGGAAATATAGAAGAGCGCTTAGAGAAATGGTTGAGCATTGGAAAGGCAAGTTGCTCTCCGTTTGAGGAAGACTAGTCCTGATAAACTCGGTTCTCACAAATATAGTTCTCCATATATATGTCGTCCTTTTTCCAACTCCTTAAAGGGGTCCTACATAGACTGGATTATTTCAGATCCAGATTCTTTTGGCAAGGATATAGTGACAAGAAAAAGTATCGGCTGAATAATGGAGCGTGGTTTGTTGACCGAGAAACCAGGGAGGTTTAAGAATTAAAGACCAGCAGGTCAAGAATCATGCCTTACTCGGTAAAGGGCTATTCAAGCTTCTAAATGAGTTAGGCGTTCGAAAAAACCCTACCATGCAATGAGTACCTAGGCCAAAAAGCAGTGTCCCGGCGATATCAGAAGCAAGAAACTGACATTTTTTGGCTGGACTGATGGCTGCGAAGAAACATCTTTTCCATTTTGTGTCTTTCGCGATAAAGGGCGGCTTGGAGATACATTTCTGGGAGGATAAGTGATTAGCAAATGCCACTCTCAAACAACAGTATCCAGCTTTGTACCGCATTGCCCGTGATAAGAATGACACTCTTGCCCATGTGTTCAGTTCCACCCCGCCAGATGTATCCTTTAGGCGAGATTTTGTTGGCCCCCATCTTATGTCATGGCAACATTTGGTATCTCATTTGGATTTATTTAACCCGACACAAAGATGGGATGTGTTTCATTGCAATCTTACAACATCTGGATCTTTCACGGTCGATTCAATGTTTTTTGCCCTCATGCACACGGAGATTCCAGTGAACAATTACAAGAAAATAGGGAAACTGAAGATACCACTAAAAATTAAGATTTTCATGTGGTATCTTCAGAGGGTAGTTGTGCTAATTAAAGAAAAACTCGCTCGTCGCAACTGGCAGGGAAGCAAGACATGTAGCTTTTGTTGTCAGACAAGCAATAGTAGAAAACAGGGCATCAGTCCCGGTTCCAGAGGGCCTTTAGTCCCGGTTCTGCAACCGGGACAAAACGATCGGGACTAATGCCCACCACTCCACGTGGCCGCTGTGGGGCACCTAGGCAGGAGGGCCTTTAGTCCCGGTTGGTAACACCGACCGGGACTAAAAGGCAACCACGCATCAGCAGTTGCCATGCGCTGGGGGTTTTGTTTTTTTTAAAGGAGGGGTTTAGTGGTTTTGGAGGGTTTAGGGGTTTTCATATTGTGTTTCCCCCTTTTATTTTTGTGTTTACCGTTCAATTCTATTACATTTAGGGATTCATTTTTATTTAATGTTTTCCATTCAACTCGACGCTAGCTACTACATATAGCAGTGAAGGAACCATTACACAAGATCGTCATGAACATATATAGAGATGTGACCTCTCTTTCTCCGCACTTGTCCTTCGTATATCTATCCGACGCTACTACATATATACAATGTAACATCTCTTACGATCCCTGACATCATCCACCAAAATCCATTTGCAATTCCTGATGGTATTCTCTGTCTTTAGGTAGGACGTGGTCAACAAAGAATCCCGCCAATTCCTCTTGAATTGCTCTTATGCGATCATTTGGTAGGAGTTCGTTCCGTTTCTCCCAGATCTAATTTAAAGAAGGGGGTCAATACATATATATGAATGAAACTCAACACAATTGATGGTAATAAAATAAAATTGTGAATATTGTTTACGTACTTCAAATTGTTGGTCAGATAAGCCCCACTGAGAGGCCAAGTGGAGAATGAACTCGCAAACATAGTATCCACATAAATTATTCCTAGGTTCCTTCCACAAGCCCTTTACGAGAATAGAGTTTAATCAAAATGATAATGAAGCATGATAATGGTATTGATGAAACTAGAATCAATGAGAGATGTGCGGAACTAGCTAGTACTACTTACTTTGGGGTGTGAAAATCGCAGCTCCTTTTTCTCTAGACAAGGAACCATTCTGGTGAACTTTTTCCAAACCCTGCCCGGCAAAGAAAATGATTACTTGACATCAGGAAATGAACAAAAGTTGCCTATATGGTGCTATATTGATTGAACTTACTTCTGGAGCATTTCACTCATCACTACTAGGGAAAACCTTATACACAGAAGCTTACCTGTAGCGTTGGTCAAAACAACGCGCTACTGATATCTACCAGTAGCGCGGGGTATACACGGACGCTACTGCTATATAAATAGTAGTGGCGCGGCCCGGATAAAAAGCGCTACTACTATAACTGGCACACCATTGCCGGCAGGCTAGGTATAGTAGTAGCGATGGTCACCGCTGCCCTGGCCCAGCGCTACTGCTATGGGTGCCTTATCCCCAAATTCCTCCCCCGCGCCCGACCATCTTCTTCCGCCCCTCACTCCCCGCTGCCTCACTCTGCCTCTGCCGCCGCCACTTTGCCATCGCAACCGCATTGCCGTCGTCGTCCACCCTCCTCCTTCCTCGGTATGCCCTCCTTCCTCCTCTCCCTCCTCCCACTAGTAGAAAAACGACTTCACATGAGCCCCATTAGTCCCGGTTTGGAAACGGACCGGTACTATTGTGACCATTAGTCCCAGTTCCAACAGCTAGGGGGCGGGCATCATTAGTCCCAGTTCGTGTTGAACCTCTAGTACCGGTTCATTACATGAATCGGGACTAAAGGGGTAGTGGCAGGCTGGTGTCAGGCTGGGGCCCCACGAGCACATTTAGTCTCGGTTCGTGTCACAAACTAGGACTAGAGGTGCACCTTTAGTCCCGGTTTGTATAACCAACCGGGACTAAAGATGCTCCTATATAAACCCTTCGTCCAGCCTGAGCTCTCTGTTCTTCCCCTTTCCTCTCCTCTCTATTCTTCCCCTCTTGCTCGAGCTCATCCTCCATTTTTGCAAAAATTTGTCAAGATTTGAAGGCACCCCATCCATCCAAGTGTTCACAAAGGTTAGCAACTTTGTCCTTTCATCTCTCATTGCTAGATTAGCTCTTGCAATGCTCTATAAGTATAGTGATTTGTGGGTTTTAGTTTGGGAGTATTTATATATGTGGTAGTTTATTTGATTTATATGCAATTTGAGCTCAAATTAACTTCTTAGTTTGCATGTGTAGGTGTGGTTTACTTAGTGCCTTCCCGTCCCCGTCCTAACCACCGTCGATTGCCTGCACCGTCCCGTCGCCGGCACCACCTTGGTGAGCCTCTTGTTCTTATCCTTTTTATAAAAAGAAAATCATGTTTGTGTGATTTAGATAGTTACTTGTATAATTTTCTTTCCCGTACGTTGTTTGTTATACATAGTGGCATGGTTTTGATATCCGTCCCCTTCGGCCCTCATCCGGTTTATTATTCAGATGTGGTATATTCTCTTTTATAACTATTTGTTGCATTTGGTGTTTATGACAATTATGCCCATCAAGTTGACATAGATATTTTTATCTAGGAGGTTTGTGAACCGGAAATTGCAACCGACCCTCTTGTTGAGAAGTTAAATTTAGTTGAAAAAGAAAATGAGTATTTGAAAGAAAAATTGAAAAGAATTGAAGAAGAGAAGATGAAACTAGAGTTGTATGTGGCCTATGTCGTTGATGATCACAAGATCAAGATGGATGCAATGCGCTCGAAGATTAGAAAATTTAAAAAATATGCCGTTAATCAAGAGGCTTGGTATCACTATGCTGTTGGATCAATTGTTACCTTAGTTGCGATCTTGATCGCATTTTTTGTTGCATTTAAATGCTTTAGCTAGAGAGTTTGTATGTTGTTTTATGAGAACAAGTGTGTATGAACTTTATGTATGAACTTGTATTAATTTGGTCTTTTCGGTGTTGTGTAATGAAGATGAGCCGGCAATGGATGCACGGTGACCGATGCTCTCCCCAGTTCATTAATGGTGTGTGTACTTTTCTGGTTGTGGCTGAGGCAAACAAGCAGCCGGATGGTTTTATGTATCATCCATGTGCTATCTGTAAGAATGATCGAAATTACTCTAACTCAAGAACCATTCACGTCCACCTGTTTGAGTCCGGTTTCATGTCTGGCTATAACTGTTGGACCAAGCATGGAGAAAGAGGGGTCCTAATGGAAGAGAATGAAGAAGAAGAGGATGACGACAGCTATCCTGGCCATGGGTTCCCTAAATACGATGGTACAACAATCGGGGAAGAAGCTGAGCCGGCAATGCGGGAAGAAGCTGAAGAAGAGGCATCAGATGAGCCCGCTGATGATCTTGGTCGGGCCATTGCCGATTTAAAGAGAAACTGCACAAGTGAAAAGGAGAAGCTGAAGTTGCAGCGCATGTTAGAGGATCACAAGAAATTGTTGTACCCAAATTGCGAAGATGACAAGAAAAAGCTGGGCACCACACTGGAATTGCTGCAATGGAAGGCAGAGAATGGTGTATCTGACAAGGGATTTCAAAAGTTGCTGATAATGTTAAAGAAGATGCTTCCAAAGGACAACGAATTGCCCAATAGTATGTACAAAGCAAAGAAGGCCGTCTGCCCTCTAGGATTCGAGGTGCAGAAGATACATGCATGCCCTAATGACTGCATCCTCTACCCGGTATGCGGTGCATTGCGCTATAAGATCAGCCGTGATGACCCTGGCGATGTTGAGGGCGAGCGCCCCAGGAAGAAGATTACTGCCAAGGTGATGTGGTATGCTCCTGTAATATCACGGTTGAAACGTTTGTTCCAAAACAAAGAGCATGCCAAGTTGATGCGATGACACAAAGAAGACCGTAAGAAAGACGGGAAGTTGAGAGTACCCGCTGACTGGTCGCAGTGGAGAAAAATCGAGAGAAAGTGGAAGGACTTTGCAGATGACACAAGGAACGTATGGTTTGGTCTAAGTGCAGATGGCATTAATCCTTTTCGGGAGCAGAGCAGCAATCATAACACCTTCCCTGTGACTCTATGTATGTATAACCTTCCTCCATGGTTGTGCATGAAGCGAAAGTTCATTATGATGCCATTGCTCATCCAAGGCCCTAAGCAACCCGGCAACGACATTGATGTGTACCTAAGGACATTAGTTGAAGAACTCTTACAGCTGTGGAATGAAAAAGGTGTACGTGCGTGGGATGAGCACAAAAAGGAGAAATTTGACATGCATGCATTGCTGTTTGTAACCATCAATGATTGGCCTGCTCTCAGTAACCTTTCAGGACAGACAAGCAAGGGATACCATGCATGCACGCACTGTTTAGATGATACCGACAGTATATATTTGGATAAATGTAAGAAGAATGTGTACCTAGAACATCGTCGATTTCTTCCGATGAAGCATCTCTTAAGAAAGAAAGGCAAGCATTTCAAAGGTGAGGGAGATCACCGGAAGAAGCCTCACCAACGTACTGGTGATGATATACTTGATATGGTTAAGGATTTAAAAGTAATCTTTGGAAAGGGTCCTGGAGGACAATCTGTTCCGAATGACGATGACGAACGCGCACCCATGTGGAAGAAGAAATCTATATTTTCGGACCTACCCTATTGGAAAGACCTAGAGGTCCGCTCTGCAATCGACGTGATGCACGTGATGAAGAATCTTTGCGTGAACCTGCTAGGCTTCTAGGGCATGTACGGGAAGACAAAAGATACACCAAAGGCACGGGAGGATCAGCAATGTATGCACGGAAAAGACGGCATGCATCCAAAGCAGTATCAGGGTCATGCCAGCTACGCTCTTACCAAAGAAGAGAAGGAAATCTTCTTTGAATGCCTGCTCAGTATGAAGGTCCCGTCTGGCTTCTCGTCAAATATAAAGGGAATAATAAATATGGCAGAGAAAAAGTTCCAGAACCTAAAGTCTCATGACTGCCACGTGATTATTACGCAACTACTTCCAGTTGCATTGAGGGGGCTTCTACTTGAAAACGTTTGATTAGCCATTGTGAAGCTATGTGCATTCCTCAAAGCAATCTCTCAGAAGGTAATCGATCATGAAATCATACCAAATTTAGAGAATGATTTGGTGCAATGACTTGTCAGTTTCGAGTTGGTGTTCCCACCATCCTTCTTAAATATCATGACGCACGTCCTAGTTCACCTAGTCGAAGAGATTGCCATTCTGGGTCCTGTAGTTCTACACAATATGTTCCCCTTTGAGAGGTTCATGGGAGTCTTAAATAAATATGTTCATAACCGTGCTAGGCCAGAAGGAAGCATCTCCAAGGGCCATGAAACAGAGGAGGTCATTGAGTTTTGTGTTGACTTTATTCCTGACCATAAGCCGATTGGTGTTCCTGAATCGCGGCATGAGGGCAGACTGGGTGGAAAAGGCACACTAGGAAAGGACCAAGTAATATGTATGGACAGGCATTCTTGGGCGCAAGCACACTACACAGTTCTACAAAATTCTGCCTTGGTGGCTCCGTATATCGAGGAACACAAGAATATTCTACGCTCCAAACACCTGAAGCCGTCTGACGACTGGATTACACATGAACAAATAGGGACTTTCGCCGGTTGGTTGCAGACACGTCTCATGCATGATGACACTATTGCAGATGAGCTGTACTTGCTGTCCAAGTTACCATCTTCGACTATATTGACTTCCAAAGGGCACGAGATAAATGGGAATACATTTTACATGATCTCCCAAGATAAAAAGAGCAGCAACCAAAAGAGTGATGTCCGCTTTGATGCAGCAAACACCAATAGGCCAAAGGACACATATTATGGTTACATAGAGGAGATATGGGAACTTGACTATGGACGTGGTTTGAAGGTCCCTTTGTTTCGATGCAAATGGGTCAATCTGACAGGAGGCGGGGTAAAGGAAGACCCACAGTACGGAATGACAACAGTGGATCTCAACAATCTTGGGTATGCAGACGAACCATTCGTCCTAGCCAATGATGTGGCGCAGGTTTTCTATGTGAAGGACATGTCTACCAAGCCGAGAAAAAGAAAATATAAGGAAGCGAATACATCATACGATGAGCCAAAGCGCCACATAGTTCTTTCAGGGAAAAGAAACATCGTGGCAGTGGAGGACAAGACAGACATGTCAGAAGATTATGAAAAGTTTCATTAAATTGCTCCATTCACAGTGAATATTGACCCGAGCATCCAGTTAAACGATGAAGATTGTCCATGGTTACGGCGCAAAGGGACACATGCGAAGAAAAAGTTTTATACCCAAAGATCCCACTCTGGGATGTGAACGGCTTCAGTGTCATCACTTTCTTCTCTAGTGAGTTTCCGAACTTATATATCTGGAAAGTCCCACTTCAGACAAACCGGAGGGAATCTTTATAATAGTTAGGGTACTTATGTGTTTTGGCATTTGAACCGCGAAGAAAAATTATGTACAAACAAATTATTTCATTCATTATGTAGGACTTCATTTGCTACTTTTTTGAGCTAAATGACCCGGAACTCGACTTCATTTGAACTGGATGCACTTCGTGTAGAAAATGGATAATCTCTTTTGAAGTATCAGGGTTTCGGATGAAAACTCATCTGTTACAAAGGCATTACATTTTTTATAAATTATTTCAACTCAAGACTTTTTATGCGTTCAGTGTGCACCATTCAAAGCCACGTCATCAATTTTCAACCCTTTCTGACTTCATTTGCTATTTTTCATGCATTTACTGATTTTTTTTTTAGATAAATGACCCTGAAATTGAAAAGCACTACAAATGAACTCTGAAAAGGTTGAAAGTTGGCATGGTATCATCATTTCACCCACATAGCATGTGCTAAAAAGTTGAGAGGGTTACAGAAAAAATTGGATGCACTTCGTGTACAAAATGGACAATCTCTTTCGAAGTATCAGGGTTTCGGACGAAAACTCATCTGTTACAAAGCTATTTCATTTTTTATAACTTATTTCAACTCCAGACTTTTTGTGCGTTCAGTATGCATCACTCAAAACCACGTCATCAATTTTCAACCCTTTCTGACTTCATTTGCTATTTTTCATGCATTTACTGATTTTTTTAGCTAAATGACCCTGAAATTGAAAAGCACTACAAATGAACTCTGAAAAGGTTGAAAGTTGGCATGGCATCATAATTTCACCCACATAGCATGTGCTAATAAGTTTAGAGGGTAACGGCAAAACCTGGATGCACTTCGTGTACAAAATGGACAATCTCTTTCGAAGTATCAGGGTTTCGGACGAAAACTCATCAGTTACATAGGCATTTCATTTTTTATAACTTATTTCAACTCCAGACTTTTTGTGCATTCAGTATGCACCATTCAAAGCCACGTCATCAATTTTCAACCCTTTCTGACTTCATTTGCTATTTTTCATGCATTTACTGATTTTTTTAGCTAAATGACCCTGAAATTGAAAAGCACTGCAAATGAACTCTGAAATGGTTGAAAGTTGGCATGGTATCATCAATTCACCCACATAGCATTTGCTAAAAACTTGAGAGGGTTACGGAAAAAACTGGATGCACTTCGTGTGCAAAAAGGACAATCTCTTTCGAAGTATCAGGGTTTTGGATGAAAACTCATCTGTTACAAAGGCATTTCATTTTTTATAACTTATTTCAACTCCAAATTTTGTGCATTCAGTATGCACCATTCAAAGCCACATCATCAATTTTCAACCCTTTCTGACTTCATTTGCTATTTTTCATGCATTTACTAATTTTTTTAGCGAAATGACCCTTAAATTGAAAAGCACTACAAATGAACTCTGAAAAGGTTAAAAGGTGGCATGGAATCATCATTTCACCCACATAGTATGTGCTAAAAAGTTGAGAGGGTTACGGAAAGAACTAGATGCACTTCGTGTACAAAATGGACAATCTCTTTCGAAGTATCAGGGTTTCGGACGAAAACTCATCTGTTACAAAGGCATTTATTTTTTATAACTTATTTCAACTCCAGACTTTCTGTGTGTTCAGTATGGACCATTCAAAGCCACGTCATCAATTTTCAACCCTTTCTGACTTCATTTGCTCTTTTTCATGCATTTACTGATTTTTTTAGCTAAATGACCCTAAAATTGAAAAGCACTACAAATGAACTCTGAAAAGGTTGAAAGTTGGAATGGCATCATAATTTCACCCACATAGCATGTGCTAAAAAGTTGAGAGGGTGACGGCAAAAACTGGATGCACTTCGTGTACAAAATGGACAATCTCTTTCGAAGTATCAGGGTTTCAGACGAAAACTCATCTGTTACAAAGGCATTTCATTTTTTATAACTTATTTCAACTCCAGACTTTTTGTGTGTTCAGTATGCACCATTCAAAGCCATGTCATCAATTTTCAATCCTTTCTGACTTCATTTGCTTTTTTTCATGCATTTACTGATTTTTTTGGAGCTAAACGACCCTGAAATTGAAAAGCACTACAAATGAACTATGAAAAGGTTGAAAGTTGGCATGGCATCATAATTTCACCCACATAGCATGTGCTAAAAATTTGAGAGGGTTACAGCAAAAACTGGATGCACTTCATGTACAAAATGGACAATGTCTTTCGAAGTATCCTGGTTTCAGACGAAAACTCATCTGTTACAAAGGCATTTCATTTTTATAACTTATTTCAACTCTAGACTTTTTCTGCATTCAGTATGCACCATTCAAAGCCCCGTCATCAATTTTCAACCCTTTCTGACTTCATTTGCTATTTTTCATGCATTTACTGATTTTGTTTGAGTTAAATGACCCTGAAATTGAAAAGCTCTACAAATGAACTCTGAAAAGGTTGAAAGTTGGCGTGGCATCATAATTTCACCCACATAGCATGTTCTAAAAAGTTGAGAGGGTTACGGCAAAAACTAGATGCACTTCGTGTACAAAATGGAATATCTCTCTCGAAGTATCAGGGTTTCGGATGAAAACTCATTTGTTACAAAGGCATTTCATTTTTTTAAATAACCTAAGAATTACCAAATTGAATATAATGACCAAACACACTAATATTAAATAGCAGAAAAAAGAATCACTGAAAATCTATTTTTAAAGTAAAGTTTTTCACAAACTAGTAATTCACACAAAATTCAAATAATTCAAATTTAAACTATCCAAATTTGAAAACTACTGGCACTAACAGAAAGTTTATAATTTTTTTTGACCTAAAGCAAAAAGATTCACTCAGAAACTCTAAATAATGCAAGAAACTACTCAAAAACAAAAGAAAATAAATAAAGCAAGAAACAAAAAAACTGAAAAATAAATAAATTACAAAAAAGCCCGCCTACTGGGCCGCCACGGCCTGTATGCGACTAGAAACCCAACCTCTAGTTGGGCCAAGACGCAGGCCCGCATGGCCCAGTAGGCCCCACAGGGCAGCACAGGTTCAATAGGCCCACAAAGGCCTGCTTAGAGAGGAGCTCGACATGGTAGCCGCGGCGGGGCTTATGAACCGCTGCGAGCTCCTCTCAACTAGCGAGGTGGGACTAAACATTCGACACGGGAAGCCAGGCTTTTAGTCCTAGTTGCTGGCCCCGCTTTAGTCGCGGTTGGAGCCACCAACCGGGACTAAAGGCCTGGCTTCCCGCCGCTTGGCCTGGCTAAAATTCACCTTTAGTCCCGTATGGTGGTTCCAACCGGGACTAAAGGTCTCCGCATATATATATACAACATTTGCAATTTTCCCACTTTTCTGCTTCTTCGACCACTACAGAGGAGATCGCCACTGCCCCGCCAGGCTGACGCCGTACGCACCTGCCCCGACGCCGTCTCGCCTCCCCCGACGCCGGAGCTCGTCACCGCCTCAGACGCCGGCCGCCCGCGCCTCCTCCCTGATCCCCAACGCCGGACGCGCCCTCCTCCCTGAGCCCAGACACCAGCCGCGACACCGCCCGCACCCTCCTCCCAGAGCTCCTCACTGTGCCGCCTGCCCCGACGCCGTCGCCGACCCTGACGCGCCGCCCACGCCGCCCGCGCCCTCCTCCCCCTGCCGGCCCCCCGCTATGAGCTCGCCGCCCCATTCTCTCCGGCGATTTTTTTCCACTAGATGATTAAATATGCTTAATTAGTTATAGTATATATGTATATACAATGTATAGAAAAATGTTTGAGGAATTTTGACATTTGAGGAATTAATTAGTATATATGTATGTATAGAAATTTTGAGTAATTTTGACATTTTGATCCAATGTATAGAAATTAGTATATATATGTATGTATACAATGTATAGAAAAAAATTGAGGAATTTTGACATTTGATCCAATGTATAGCAATTAGTATATATGTATGTATACAATGTATAGAAAACATTTGAGGAATTTGGACCAAGCATAGAAAAAAGTTGCATATTTTAATGTTGTATTTGCAAAAGTTTGTCATGTATTTGCAAAATCAAGTGAAAAGGAATTACAAAAATCACAATCAAGCATTTAAAAAATGTTAAATTTGCATAGAATTTGTTCTCGACGTCTACGATGCCCGGCCCGCATCCTCGTCGTCGACTCGTTCGCGACGACGTCTGATATCTGCTAGAACTACGTCGGTTTTTCCCCAGAGAGGGAGGGATGATGCAGCACAGCGAAGGTAGGTATTTCCCTCAGTGATTAGACCATGGTTATCGAACCAGTAGGAGAACCACGCAACACCACGTAAACAGCTCCTGCACACAAAGAAAAATACTTGCAACCCGACGTAAGAGAGGGGTTGTTAATCCCTCGCGGGTAAAAGGATAGGTAAAATTGTAGTAGATTGGATAAATAGATCTCGCGGGAACGCGAGATAAAATAAATAAGTACAAATTGCAGCAAGGTATTTTTGCATTTTTGGATTAATAGATCTGAAAATAAAAGTTGCAAATAAATAAAAGAGCGAATAGCAAAATTGATCTTGAAGGCAAATATATTAAAAAATAGACCCGGGGGCCATAGTTTTCACTAGTGGCTTCTCTCGAGAAAAATAGCGAACGGTGGAAACAAATTACTGTTGGGCAATTGATAGAACTTCAAATACTCATGACGATATCCAGGCAATGATCATTATATAGGCATCACGTCCAATATTAGTAGACCGACTTCTGCCTGCATCTACTACTATTACTCCACACATCGACCACTATCCAGCATGCATCTAGTGTATTAAGTTCATGGAGAAACGGAGTAATGCAATAAGAACGATGACATGATGTAGACAAGAACTATTTATGTAGAAATAGACCCCATCTTGTTATCCTTAATGGCAACGATACATACGTGTCGTTTCCCTTTCTGTCACTAGGATCAAGCACCGTAAGATCGAACCCATCACAAAGCACCTCTTCCCATTGCAAGATAAATAGATCAAGTTGGCCAAACAAAACCCAAATATCGGATGAGAAATACGAGGCTATAAGCAATCATGCATATAAGAGATCAATGAAGACTCAAATAATTTCATGGTTAAAAAGATAGATCTGATCATAAACTCAAAGTTCATCGGATCCCAACAAACACACGCAAAAAAGAGTTACATCATATGGATCTCCAAGAGACCATTGTATTGAGAATCAAACGAGAGAGAGAAAGCCATCTAGCTACTAACTACGGACCCGAAGGTCTACAATGAACTACTCACGCATCATCGGAGAGGCACCAATGAGGATGATGAACCCCTCCATGATGGTGTCTGGATTGGATCTGGTGGTTCTGGAACTTGCGGTGGCTAGAATTGATTTTCATCGACTCCCCTAGGGTTTCTGGAATATTGGGGTATTTATAGAGCAAAGAGGCGGTGCGGGAGGCGGCCGAGGTGGGCACAACCCACCTGGGCGCGCCTGGGCCTCTAGGCGCACCTTGGTGGGTTGTGCTCCCCTTGGATCACCCCCCACGTGCTTCTCTTGCCCACTAGATGTCTTCTGGTCCAAAAAAAATCCACAAAAAGTTTCGCTGCGTTTGGACTCCGTTTGGTATTGATTTCCTGCGATGTAAAAAACATGCAGAAAACAGCTACTGGCACTAGGCACTATGTCAAAAGGTTAGTACCAAAAAATGATATAAAATGATTGTAAAACATCCAAGAATGATAATATAACAGCATGGAACAATCAAAAATTATAGATACGTTGGAGACGTTTCAGCATCCCCAAGCTTAATTCCTGATCGTCCTCGAGTAGGTAAATGATAAAAACAGAATTTTTGATGTGGAATGCTGCCTAACATGTTCATCACATATTCTTTTCTTAAAAGCATGGACATTTGGACTTTTATATGGTTCAAAGCAATAGTCTAGTTTTGACATGATAACTTAAATACTCAAGCATATCAACAAGCAAACATGTCTTTCAAAATATCAACGCTAAAGCAAGTTATCCCTAGCCCGTCATGCTCAATCATTGATCTATTCATGAAACACACTCGAATATTAGCTACACCCAATGCTAAAGTATGATCATAGTGGCCCTTAGTTGGTGCTTTATAAGAGAAGATGGAGACTCAAATTAAAAATAAAAATTGCATAAAGTAAAAGAAAGGCCCTTCGCGAAGGGAAGTAGGGATTTGTAGAGGTGCCAGAGCTCAAAGCTTAAATTGAGAGATAAAAACATTTTGAGAGGCATACTTTTCCCACCAACAAAAATGACTTAGAGCTCCCAACACTTTCCATGCTAGATATATCATAGGCGGTTCCCAAACAGAAAATAAAGTTTATTCCTTTTTCCACCATTTCTTTCACTTTCCATGGCTAGCCGTATCCACGGGTGCCCTCCATACCAACACTTTACAAGGAATTTATTATTTGACAACATAAAGTAAATTCATTTTTTATTTCGGGACTGGGCATCACTAATACCTTTGCCGTACTCTAGTGCAATTACAAGTGGATAAACACTCATCGTGAGAATAACACATCTAGCATGGAAAATATCGGCCACCCCTCACCGCCTCGCGAGCGGTACGAGCACACAAAAGAGAAATTTATTTTGAAAATTAGACATGGCACATACAAAATTGCTTAGAATGGCACGGAAATACCGCATATAGGTAGGTATAGTGGACTCATATGGCAAAACTGGTTTAAAGGGTTTTGGATGCACAAGTAGTGATCATACTTAGTGCAAATGAAGGCTAGCAAAACGATTGAGAAGCTCCCAACCAAGAAACGAATAATCTCATAAGGAAGCATTAAGCATAAGTAACACCGAATAATGCACCATAAGTAAGATATAATTTCATTGCCTAACTATTGACTTTCGTACTTGCATAGGGAATCACAAACCTTAACACCAATATTCTTACTAAAGCACAATTACTCATCAACATGGCTCACATATTATATCGTCATATCTCAAAACTATTACAAAGAACCAAGTTCATTTTGTCCAATGATCTTCATGAAAGTTTTTATTATATCCTTCTTGAATATCTATCACTTTGGGACTAGTTTCATATGTTGCTTTTAATAAGCTCAAACAAATATAAGTGAAGAACATGAGCATATATTTCTTTCTCTCAAATTAATCTAAGTGAAGCAAGAGAGAATTTGTTCAAAATTTTACTTACTCTCAAATAAATCTAAGTGAAGCATGAAAGCATTTCTTCACAAGTAACAAAGCACACCGTGCTAAAAAAGATATAAGTGAAGCACTAGAGCAATTCCAAGGCTCTAAAAATTTAAGTGAAGCATAGGAGCAAGCATAGCATAATTTTTGGCTCTCTCAAAAAGGTGTGTCCAGCAAGGAGTCAAGACATAAAATAAAAAGCAAAACAAGCAAAGACTCATATCATACAAGATGCTCCAAGCAAAACTCATAATATGTGACGAATAAAAATATAGCTCCAAGTAAAATACCGATGGTCGTTAGAAGAAAGAGGGGATGCCACTCAGGGGCATCCCCAAGCTTAGTTGCTAGATACTTCTTGAATATTACCTTGGGGTGCCTCGGGCATCCCCAAGCTTAGCCTTTCGCTACTCCTTATTCCTGCATCCATCATAATATCACCCAAAACTTGAAATCTTCAATCACACAAAACTCAACAAAACCTTCGTGAGATCCGTTAGTATAAGAAAACCAATATTTACTTTAAGTAATGTAGAAAACCCATTCAAATTTTGTTCTTGCATTATATCTACTGTATTCTAACTTTTCCATGGAAAAAACTCTTCAAAGAAAACCATAGATTCATCAAAATAAGCACACAATGCAAAGAAAACAGAATTTATCAAAAACAGAACAGTATGCAAAGATACGAATTGTTCTCATACTTCTGTAACTTAAAAAATTCTGGCAAACTAGGACAACATGGGAAATTTTTATATCAATCTTGTGTAAAAAATTCAGAATTTTTAGTCTCTTCTGTAAATTTTCAAAATTGTTTTACTGGACGCAAAAGTTTCTGTTTTCCAACAAGATCAAATCAACTATCACCCAAATCATCCCAAAGGCTTTGGTTGACACAAACACTAATTTAAACCACAAAAACACATCTGATCAGAGGCATAATTGGGTATTTTATTGAAAACAGCAAGAAAACCAAAAAGCAAAAAGATACAAGTTGGGTTGCCTCCCAACGAGCGCTATCGTTTTACGCCCCTAGCTAGGCATAACGCAAAAGATCTAAGTGTTGTCAACTTTGTTTCGAGATCCATAAGATGCCCTCATGATTGATTCATAAGGTGGCCTAATTCTTGTCCTAGGGAAGTGCTCCATACCCTTCCTTAGTGGAAATAGAAATTTAATATTGCCTTCTTTCATATCAATCACGGCACCAATAGTACGTAAAAACGGTCTACCAAGAATAATTGGGCAAGACACAATGCAATCAATATCAAAAACAATAAAATCTATGGGCACATCATTCCTATTTGCAAGAATAAGAACATCATTAATTCTTCCCATAGGCTTTTTAATAGTAGAATCCGCCAAGTTGAAATTAATAGAACATTCTTCAATATCGGTAAGACCAAGCACATCACACAAAGATTTAGGAATTGTAGAAACACTAGCACCCAAGTCACATAAAGCAAAACACTCATAATTTTTAATCTTGACATTGATAGTAGGTTCCCATTCATCATGTAGTTTTCTAGGAATTGAAACTTCTAATTCCAACTTTTCTTCAAAAGCTCTCATCATAGCATCAACAATATGTTTAGTAAAAGTTTTATTTTGTTCATGGGCATGGGGTGAATTTATCATGGATTGCAACAAAGAAATACAATCAACCAAAGAGCAACTATCATAATTAAAGTCTTTGTAATCCAAAATAGTGGGCACATCACTAGTTAAAGTCTTGACCTCTTCAAACTGACTTTTATCAAAATTTTCAACAAGATTTTCACCCTCCAAATTATCGGGACGCCTACTAGCTAAAGTTGACTCTTCTCTAGTCCCTTTATCATCAATCTTAATTTTACTAAACAAGGAATCAATAGAAGAAACACCAATCATTTTAAGATCTTCATCACTTTTATCCTTTAACGAGATTGGTTTAGCGGCCATTTGATTTACTAGGGTAGCTTATGCATCAGATATTTTACCTAGCAAACTTTCAGCAAAAGCATACTTAGATTGAAGATTGCAAACTTCTTTACTAAAATCATCAAGTTGTTTTGTTATAGCATCTAGCACAACGGATTGTTCCTTAAGTTCTTCGGTGAAATACTTATTATGCTCAAATTGTGTAGTCATATATTCCTTAGTACTTTTCTCAATTTCAAGCAAAATATTTGGGTAGGGAACATCATAATATTTTCTTTGAGGCAGCATGACTGCGCAAACAAGATTGCACTCAAAAACAGATCTAACGAGAAAACGGCGAACGAAAAAGAGGGCAAATAAAACGGCAAATTTTTGTGAAGTGGCGGAGAGGAAAACGAGATGCAAATGGCAAATAATGTAAATTGCAAGGAGATGAGATTTGTGATTAGGAACCTGGTTGATGTTGATGATGTCTCCCCGGCAACGGCGCCACAAACTCCTCTTGATTTCTGCTAGAACTACGTCGGTTTTTCCCTAGAGAGGGAGGGATGATGCAGCATAGCGACGGTAGGTATTTCCCTCAGTGATGAGACCAAGGTTATCGAACCAGTAGGAGAACCACGCAACACCACGTAAACAGCTCCTGCACACAAAGAACAAATACTTGCAACCCGACGTAAGAGAGGGGTTGTCAATCCCTCACGGGTAAAAGGATAGGTAAAATTGTAGTAGATTGGATAAATAGATCTCGCGGGAACGCGAGATAAAATAAATAAGTAAAAATTGCAGCAAGGTATTTTTGTATTTTTGGATTAATAGATCTGAAAATAAAAGTTGCAAATAAATAAAAGAGTGAATAGCAAAATAGATCTTGAAGGCAAATATATTAAAGAAGAGACCCGGGGCCGTAGTTTTCACTAGTGGCTTCTCTCGAGAAAAATAGCAAATGGTGGAAACAAATTACTGTTGGCAATTGATAGAACTTCAAATACTCATGACGATATCCATGCAATGATCATTATATAGGCATCACATCCAAGATTAGTAGACCGACTCCTGCCTGCATCTACTACTATTACTTCACACATCGACCGCTATCCAGCATGCATCTAGTGTATTAAGTTCATGGAGAAATGGAGTAATGCAATAAGAATGATGACATGATGTAGACAAGATCTATTTATGTAGAAATAGACCCCATCTTGTTATCCTTAATGGCAATGATACATACGTGTCGTTTCCCTTTCTGTCACTAGGATCAAGCACCGTAAGGTCGAACCCATCACAAAGCACCTCTTCCCATTGCAAGATAAATAAATCAAGTTGGCCAAACAAAACCCAAATATCGGAGAAGAAATACGAGGCTATAAGCAATCATGCATATAAGAGATCAAAGAAGACTCAAATAACTTTCATGGATAAAAAGATAGATCTGATCATAAACTCAAAGTTCATCGGATCCCATCAAACACACCACAAAAAAGAGTTACATCATATGGATCTCCAAGAGACCATTGTATTGAGAATCAAACGAGAGAGAGAAAGCCATCTAGCTGCTAACTACGGACCCGAAGGTCTACAATGAACTACTCACGCATCATCGGAGAGGCACCAATGAGGATGATGAACCCCTCCGTGATGGTATCTAGATTGGATCTGGTGGTTCTGGAACTTGCGGTGGCTGGAATTGATTTTCGTCGACTCCCCTAGGGTTTCTGGAATATTGGGGTATTTATAGAGCAAAGAGGAGGTGCAGGAGGCGGCCGAGGTGGGCACAACCCAGCTGGGCGCGGCTGGGCCTCCAGGCACACCCTGGTGGGTTGTGCTCCCCTCGGAGCACCCCCCAGGTGCTTCTCCGGCCCACTGGATGTCTTCTGTTCCAAAAAAATGCACAAAAAGTTTCGCTGCGTTTGGACTCCGTTTGGTATTGATTTCCTGCGATGTAAAAAACATGCAGAAAACAACAACTGGCACTGGGCACTATGTCAATAGGTTAGTACCAAAAAATGATATAAAATGATTGTAAAACATCCAAGAATGATAATATAACAACATGGAACAATGAAAAATTATAGATACGTTGGAGACGTATCAACGTCCTGCTTTAGAGGCGCCATGTCCGGGACTGGGCTCCGCCGGGCTGGCACTGGGAGGTGCTACCTTCAGGGGGGCGCATCTTGGTGAGGAACCCGGCTCCCGTCGTCGACCCGGAGCTTCTTTGGTGGTGGGCGCGTGGGCCACATTTGGTGCGGAGGCTGGCGTCCCCTGCGGAGGTGGTACATCACCTTGTCAGGGAGGAGGACGAGCATGTCCGTCGCTACATGGTTGCGTTGGACGTCAGGTTCTCCAATACCTGGCAGATTCTTCAGGGATCTCACCCGAGCTATGATCCTGTGATCATTCTTTCTCTTTGGGTGTCCACCGCCTGTGCCTCATGAACCGTGAGTGATGTTAGCTAGTGATGTTATATATATGATAATATTCGAGATGTATTAGTGATAATACGCGAGATCTATTCGAGATTATATTTGATAATATTCGAGACAATGTATTCGAGATTATATTATTCGGTAATATTCGAGACGATGTATTTGAGATTATATTCGATGATGCATATTATCTGGATTATTCGAGATGTATATATTAGTGATATTATTCGAGATGCATATTATCTACTATGATTCAGTTTTTCCTTATTGATTGCATGCATTCTAATTTGAATACTAAATTGTTTTATCTTTCTTCTGGATTAGTTAAATAAAAGCTATGGACAATACCGGCAGAGAAGGAGAAGAGACTATGTTCGACATCATACGCTCCCCGAGCCCAGATGAGAATGAACCTGAAGATGACGGCTCGCAATATCTGAACAATACTGGTGAGGGTATGATATTTGATGAAGACGAACGAATAGATGGAGGCCACAACAATGATGACAAAGGAAATGTTCTTCAAATAACAAAGACCGGCGAGGTATATTTATATAAGGCATCTGGTGATCATCACATGTTTTAATTGATTTGTATATATATTAACGAATCAATCTTTCTTCTTTTAGCCCTCCGGATCGAGCAAGTCTTCTACAAGCAGCAGGGCAGTACGAGGCCCGGCCAAAAAGTTGCAGGATGGCGTAAAGTACAACATCGATGCCATCAAACTAAATGGTGAACCGCTTGAACCTAAGAAGAACGCGAACAAGTTCACTCGTCAATGCGGAGTTATTGTCAGGGACCAAATCCCGATCTTCGTTCAAGAATGGAAAAAGCCAGCAAAGGGAGATCCAGGAGTTACTTTTGTCTCCGAAAGAGCAAAATATCTGCTTTGGGACTCGCTCATGTCATATTTCAGCCTACCAGATCATTTGACAGATGCAGATCTGGAGAAAGTCAAGAAGAGTGCTCTTAAGAAGATGGCGATAGCATTCAACAACCACAAGAAAAATATATCGACCGGGTACGTCAAAGCAGGAAAGCAGACTCCCGAATTCAAGGGAGCACTGGTGAAGGCAAGATATCACTGGGACGCTTTCGTGAAGTTCAAGGAATCGGAAATAGCTCAGCAATGGTTGAGAAAAAACAAGATTAATGCTGCAAAAAAGAAGTGGCACCATACTCTAGGGCCAGGTGGCTACCAGGTGGCCTGGCCTAAGTGGGATATCGCTGAGCAAGAGATGATTGCTGCAGGGGTCACTCCAGTTACATTGAGCTGGCGCGAAAGGTGCAGGACTTGGTTTTATGCGCATGGGGGGAAGTTGGACCCAAAGACAGGGCTGGTTTTGGAGCGGGCAAGTCATAAAGAAGCCTCCGACGGTTCACTTGTTGCAATAGAAGAGGCTCGAATGGGGGCGCTCACGCCCAACAGAGAGAACGACGAGCTTACGCACGCCCTGAAGAGTCCTAAACACCTGGGAAGAACATGAGGCAAAGGCGTTGTTCCGTGGTTTGAGGGGTTTGCGGATTGGAATGACACTTACAGAAGCCGTGCGAGAAAGAGGTAGGAGGAGGAGGAGAAGAGGAAGTCAGAGGAGGAGAAGATGAAGGAGGAAGCAGACCACCTTCAACTAGTAGAATCAAAGCACGCGGAGTTGGAACACGCATTCGGGCGACAGCAAGAGCAGATCGACTCACTTAGCCAGGAAAGGGCATCTTAGCGGCAGCAGCAAGCAGATCCAGCATTGGATAGCACCGTCCCATCTATGCTGAGAAGCAGCATGGGTTCCACCCCGGCCGATGATGCACTACTGGCTAGATACCCTGTGGATGATATCAAAGATAGGACTACTTGTGAGCTACACATGAAAGTGAAGAACATATCCATGAAGGTGGCGGACGGCTATGCCTTAACAAATCCCCCTGAAGCAACCTTCCATTGCAATCCGATTCCAGCTGGCTATGCTCGTGTTGGGGTTGCTGAAGTGATGTTAGGATATTACGAGCTAGAGCTTGACATTCCTGGAGGTGATGAGGAGCGCACATTGGGAGAGGCCATACATCGTATCATTCTAAGGAGAAAGGATTGCATCGTCTTTCCAAGGCCACCGACTCCTACTGCAACAAGTCCGCCACCGCGTCAGCCGACTTCTCCTCCAAGTCCGGCACCGCGTCAGCCGACTCGTCCTCCTCCAAGTCCCGCACCACGTTAGCCGACTCGTCCTTCTCCAAGTCCGGCACCGCGTCAGCCGTCTCCTCCTCCTCCAAGTCTGGCACCGCGTCAGCCCTCTCCGCCGCCTCAGCAACAGCGGAAGATAGGCGCCGAAGCTACGGCGGCTAGCGGTACAACAAGCAAGAAATTTAGATATGGTCCACACCTCAAGCCTCTTCTGAAGTTGCCTTACAACTTGACTGACGAGGAAAACACGATCGTAGTGGATGCCCAAGTGAAGGCCCATTTTGCACCGAACCCCCCCCCCCCCCCCCCCCCCCCCCACCCCCCCCCCCCCCCCCGCCGTGAAAGGAGAAAGTACCTGAGAAAGTCATACAACACTTTATTGATAATGCCCAACTGGCTGTGAAGAAAAGGGACTCAGACTACGAGCGCTCTATCAGGAAGTTATATCATGCACAAAAAGAGAAGGAGTCGAGCTCGAGCCAAGCAGTTGGTAAAAAAGCGGGAAAACTATTCCCCAACTGGGGGAACAGGCAGTGCAATCGATCACCCCGCTCATTGTACCACGACATGTGAGTACCGCCGATCAACTGGTAATAACCGACGATCATAGAAGGTAGGCTAAAGAGGCCAGTGTCACTGTTCAACAACTCCTAGGCATCGAGGAACTCCCCGGGTTTAAAGAGGAGGAAATAAGATGGAAATTTGTCTCCAGGTAACCTCTGGTCAAGCCTGAGGAGATCCTGCTTCTATCAACGAGAATAAACACATTGCATGAGTGGTACCTGAGAGAAGTAAACAACAGGCGAGAGTCCCTCATGGTGATATTCAGGGAAGAGCATTACTTCCATGCAAAAGATTTGTGGGTTGAGTTTCAAGAAATGTTTCAGTTATTCAATCAAGACGCACTCAACAAATCTATTGTTAGTTACTATTGTCTATAAGTGATTTCTTTCTGTAATTTAAGTCTCTAGCTAGCTGTGCTCGTTCATTACCTGTAATTATCCTCACTATATTCTTTTCTGTGGTATTATGCAGAATGAAGATGTATGAAATCAAAAGAGATGGACGCTATGGCATTGGGTTCATTGACCCAAATACCATTAATCAAGAGACATGGTCAATTGAATGGTCGAGAAAATACACAGAGAGAAGCTTGCTAGAGTTTTTGAAGCGACTAAATACCCAACCAGAAATACTACTTCCTTACAACTTCGGGTGAGTGACACTGTCTTGTACTACAGATTCTGTTTTTGCTTACTAGATGTTAATAAGCATAGTTGATGAGTTATGCACATGCCCGCTTAATTATACAAACGTGTGCGCATGCAGTTTCCACTGGATCCTGCTAATCATTGAAGTTGACCCGGGAAAAGATCATGTACTCGACTCACTACTTAAAGACGTTAATGACTACGCAATCATGAGGGGGATGATCGATAGGTAATTTCAATCATTATCGCACTATGTCGGCCTCTTTAGTTCATTTCCTGATATCAACTAATTAATAACTCCTTTATTCATTTTCTTTGCCGGCGGGAAGGGCTTGGCAAAAGTTCATCAAATAGGTCGAAGGCGCATGGAAACAACAGCTGAAATGGGTGCGACCCAAGGTAATTAATTAAGTAGTACTAGCTAGCTATGTCCGTGCATCTCTTTAATTCTAGTTTCAATAACATTATCATGCTTGATTAATTATTATCTGATTGAATTCTATTCTCGTAAAGGCCATGAGGCAGGCGCCGGGGAATAATTTGTGTGCATACTATGTTTGCGAGAACATTCGCATGATGACGTCCGAAAGGACCAAAGATGATAGACAACTTTGGGTATGTTTACCAGAACACGATTCACAATTTTTACATCATTATCTAATATATATACACAACTAATACATTCATATTGATCTCCTTCTTTTAAAGATGATGGAGATGCGGGATAAGCTACTACCAACGGATCACGTACGAGCAATTCAAGAGGAAATAGCGGGATTTTTGCTCGACTAGGTCATAGATCCCAAAGGAGAATACCATTACACCTAATGCCTCCATGTAATGATCTGCAAATTGTAGGAGAAATTGTATATACCAAATTGTATATATATGTGTGTATGTGAATGGTCGTATGAGAAATTCGATGATATATATGATCAGTTCTACGAGAAATTCTATTTATATATATGCATAACATGTATAGTATGTAGTAGCATAAAATATGTTTGAAATGAAAAAGAATTAAATGGAAAACAAAAAATTAAAATGAAAAATAAACAATAAACCCATAAACCCCTAAACCTATAACCAACCGGGACTAAAGGCCCCCAGCCCCCCGGCGCGGGCTCGTGCCACGTGGTGGGCCTTTGGTCCCGGGTCGTGACGAACCGGCACTAAATGGGGGGGGGGGCTTTAGTCCCCACCCTTTAGTGCCGGTTGGTGAACCGGGACTAAAGCCCGATTCTCCACTAGTGTCCTCCCACCTCCTCCGGCCAAGCCCTCTTCCCTCCTCTCCTCCGCCCAAGCCCTCCTCCCACCCCCTCCCTCCTCCCCTCCTCCTATCTCCTCCCTCCTCCTCCTCCCTCCTCCCACCACCCTCCTCCCTCCTCCCTCCCTCATCTCTCCTCACTCTGTTCTTGCATTATGTTGTTTTTTTAATGTTTTTTAATACAATAGAATGTAGATTATTTGCATTGAATAGAATGTAGATTATTTCAATGTAGGTCTTTTGAATAGAGTATATTTTTTAGTAAATGTAGGTCTTTTGGATAGATAAGAAAATTAGTAAATGTAGGTCTTTTGAAATGAATATTTTCAATGTAGGTGTTTGAATAGAGTAGATTTTTTTAGTAAATGTAGGTGTTTGAATAGAGTAGATTTTTTTTAGTAAATGTAGGTGTTTGAATAGAGTAGATTTTTTAGTAAGTGTGAATAAGTGCCAAGTTTGTATGCTCATGTGTATGCTCATGTGTTTATGCTTAGTTGATAGCTTATAGTGTTTAGCATGAATTAGTAAAAATTCAAACATAGTTAATAGATTTAGTTGATATGTAACACTTTGATTGTAGAATGTAGGTTTTTTGAATAGTATATATAGGTAGAATTTTGCTGTAGAAGGTAGATAAAAATTTTTAGTAATACAAAAGTTTACTAAAAAAATTAGTAATATAAATTTTATGTATAGAACTTTTTGAATTATAGAAATGTATTGGATTGCTATATGACAAATTTTTAGGTATCAAATTTAGTAATAGGAATTTCAGCAATCAAACTCTAAGTTATATTGTGAAATTAGGGCATTTTTCTAAGGTTCAAGAAGTAGACAGTAAGTTATATTCAAATTGGATATTTACTTGATAGCTTATAGGGTTTCACTAAGTCCTAAAATGAGGATAATAATGTTTTTGTTTATATTTTGTTTTTGCAGAAATCAAGGAGCTCTGCATCATCCCTGCCGTCGTCCCCGTCACCGACCCCCTCCGACCATGAGGTGAGACCAGCCAAATCCCCAAGTTAATGATGATCTAGATATTTTGATAGATGTAGTAGAGTAGTAGATGAGTAGTTGTGACAATTTCCATGGAATAGAAAATCTTAATGTAGGTCTTTCAAATATGATGGAGATTTGGACATGTCATATGTAGTGTTGTGTACTACTAGTGCTTGCCCAAGTGGACTATGTTTGCAGGGAACACCTCAGAGTGGCCTATGTTTTGCCGGAGTGTTGATCAATTTCCATTCTGGCAAATTTCCGATGCTCGATATATGTCCTTTTAAGCAAAGGTCATGCCGGATTTTTCTGTGAATTTTGGCATGACTTGTGGTGGAATATGTAGGAAATATCGAGTGGCCTGGATTTTCTAGAAAGATAATTAAACGACATTTTGGGTTGACTTTAAGTTTGTCAGGACTCCACCAAATATGAGAGAAGAAGAATGCCAACTGTTGTCGTGGGGGTCGTTCTTCCTCTTCTTTCTCATGATAGACATTTTGGTAATGCACGGGAAGGAAGAGAAGAACGACCATCACCGACGGTCGCAAAAGTCAGAGAGGAATCAGTGAGGGAGAGTCTCCACCATATATGGAAGGACGAATAATCCCGACTGTTGTCGTGGGGGTCGCTTCTCCTTCGTTCCCGTGTGCTAGACATTTTCGTGTAATGCACTCGAGGACGAAGGGAGGAGCACTACAGGAATCAGGAACTTTGCCGTCTGCCATGGCTGACGGCAAAGGCATGCCTGGCGGACGGTAAAGGCCTTTGCCGTCAGCCAGCAGATGGCAACACATCCGGCTGAACAAACTATGGCAAAGGGCACTTTGCCGTTTGCTGGCAGATGGCAAAGATGCAAAGGCCTTTGCCGTCTGAGCAGACGGCAAAGAGCCTGGACGGCACACGTGGCAGCTTAGGTCTGTTAATGGGTTAACGGCGTGCTTTGCCGTCTGCTGGCGGACGACAAAGATGCAAAGGTCTTTGCCGTCTGCCAGCAGATGGCAAAGCAACCATATAGGCCAGCCCAGTGCCCCCCCAGGTTGCACAGGTAGCTGCCATGTGGCAGCTTTGCCGTCTGCCGGCAGACGGCAAAGAGCCTATATAGCCCCTGTTTTTTCTTAAATTCATTCAATTTCACAGAATTTCATAGATATATATATATACACACATTTGAAGATATATATACACAAGCATACCAACACATATCCAACAACAAGTTTCCAACAAAAACAAGTTTCCAACACATATCCAACAACAAGTTTCCACCAACAAAGTTCATCGGACAAAATCAAAACACAAAGGAAGCACAAGGAGAAGAGTAGACTCCATGAACACAAGCTTCCTCATCTAAAGCAAATCTACAAATTGGGAAAGAAGAAAGTTAGAAGAAGAATAAGAAGAAGAAGACTAACTAGAAGAAGAAGAAGAAGAAGAAGAAGAAGAAGAAGAAGAAGAAGAAGAAGAAGAAGAAGAAGAAGAAGAAAAAGAAGAAGAAGAAGAATTTTTCTTCTCTTTCTTTTTCTCCTCTCCTCTTCTTTATCTTCTTCTACTGCTAACTAAGGTAGGTAAAAATGCCATTTTTTAGCTAAGCTAAGGTAGGTAAAAATTCTAAGTAAATAGGTCATTTTGGAGCTTAGTAAGGTTATTTTATCATTTTGGAGGAAAATAAGCTAAGTCTATGTAATTTTGGAGCTAAACCAAGGTGATCATGCCATTTTTTACCTACGTATGCTAGGTATGTCATAAATGAACTGAAGAAGCTAAGTATAGGTCATTTTTTAGCTAACCTAGGTAGTTATGCCATTTTTGAGCTAACTAAGCGTATTTATTCATTTTGGAGGACAAAATGGCAAGTGTAGGTCATTTTAGAGCTATCCTAGTTAAAATCGGTCATTGGAGGTAGGAACATTATTTTGTCATTTTGGAGGAAATAAGCTAAGTCTATGTCATTCATTTTGGAGCTAAACCAAAGTTATATGCCATTTTTTACCTAAGTATGCTAAGTATGTCATAAATGAACTAAAGAAGCTAAGTATAGGTCATTTTTGAGCTAACCTAGGTAGTTATGCCATTTTTGAGCTAACTAAGCATATTTATTCATTTTGGAGGACAAAATGGCAAGTGTAGGTCATTTTAGAGCTATCCTAGTTAAAATCGGTCATTTTGGACGTAGGTAAGGTTATTTTGTCATTTTGGAGGAAAAAATGCTAAGTATAGGTCATTTTATTGCCATCCTAGGTAAAGTATGTCAGTTTGGAGCTAAGTAAGGTTATTATGTCATTTTCGAGGAAAATAAGCTAAGTATAGGTCATTTTGGAGCTAAACCAAGGTTATTATGCCATTTTTTTTACCTAAGTGAGCTAATTATGTCATAAATGAACTAGCTAAGCTAATTATAGATCATTATTGAGCTATCCTAGGTAGTTATGCCATTTTGTAACTAACTAAGCATATCAAGTCATTTTGGAGGAAAAAATGCTAAGTATAGGTCATTCTATAGCTATCCTAGGTAAAATATGTCATTTTGGAGCTAAGTAAGGTTATTATGTCATTTTCGAGGAAAATAAGCTAAGTATAGGTCATTTTGGAGCTAAGTAGGTCATTTCTTAAGCTAAGTATGCATTTGTTAAGCAAAACACTTGGGAAAACTTACCATCATCACGGAGGTGAAGGACCGGTCGGGTTTGCGCCAGTGCCAGACGGAGAAGGACCGGTAGGGGTTGCGCCAGTGCGAGACGGAGAAGGATCGGTCGATGCTTGTCGGGAGGCATGCTGCACCAAAGTTCATTTGCAATGTCTCGTTAGCATGATGCAACTGAAATGTGAATACTAGTAACTAATGATGAGTTATTAGAAGACTATGATGATGATGAGTATGACTTTTTATTATGATAATGAGTAGAAGTTGTTAGATGACTATGATGATGATGAGTATGATAACAATGATGAGTTATTATTAATGATGATGATGCTTAGTTATTATATCATTATGAGCATGATCAGTAAATATATATATCAGTGGGTGAAATAAACATGGATTAGATTCAAGTGGAGGCAACACATGGTGCAGATCGAAAGTACTACTAATCCAAACTTGATCATACTAATCCAAACTAAAGTGATCATGTTTGGATTAGTAGTACTTTGTATATGCACCATGTTTACTCCACTTGAATCTAATACCTGTCTTTTTCACCCACTGAAATATTAACTCATCATGATCATAAAATCATATGATGAGACTAATATAAACTAGTACAAATATAGCGGCAATATGCAGTAGGAAAAAAATAGCAAAATTTACTAGTAGCGCTGGTAGCCCACAAGGCGCTACTGCTAGGGAGGTGTAGGAGTAGCGCCGGGTGGAGAAAGACGCTGCTGCTAGGAAGGTGTAGTAGTAGCGGCTGACGGGAAAACACGCTACTGCTATGCAGTATAGTAGTAGCGCGCCCCAACACGCGCTACTGTTGAACATTAGCTGTAGCGCCGTATCAGTAGCGCGCCCACCCTCGCCACTACTACGCCTCCAACACGCGCTACTGCTAGGCTTTTCCCTAGTAGTGCATGTCCGCCCACTCCTTTTGCTCTTTACGTCTCGAGTCCAAGACAGTTACTAGTCCAGCATCAAGCTTAATGGATAGCAGAATAAAGTGGAACTTGTGAACACATAACTCATCAATTACACTTAACCTCGAGTAAGCGACACAGAATATGCACAAGACCGTAACACTCACTTGAAGTTGTAAGGAAAGAGTATTTCCCTTTTGTTTTGATGTCGAAGAAACGCGTTTAGCAAGTTTTCCACAATATCTTTGGCTCTGTTTTGTACCGTAAATTCATTTATGATATTTGGGCTAATGTACCGAATGTCATAGATTTGTCCTCTTTTGCATTCGACGATATTCAATCTACATAATATAGTGAGGATAATTATATATACATGCAATGAATGAGCTGAGCTAGAGACTTGATTAAAGAAGTAATACTTACAGACAATAGCAACTCATGAGAGTTTTGTTGATGGCATCTTGATTGTATAACTGAAATAATTTCACAAATTCAACGTACATCAAGTCGACTCCAATGAAGTCGTGCTCATATTTAATTCCCAGCAAGATACTGTCGGTCCCATCCTTGCTGCAGGTTTCCAAGTACCAGTCATGCAATCTTCGCATCATCGTTGGTAGATGCGGGAGTTGATCAGGTTTGACGAAAGGCTTCTCGTGCTCGTATCTAAAGGGCGCTACTACCTCAACCAGTTCAAACTGTACATTATCACCCAAGTAATCACCAAGAGTGGTACCGGGTGCTAGCCCCGGATGACTAGCAATATCGGTAAACACCATGAGCGGGGGCACGATTGCTTTTTCAGTTCGCCAAGCTGGGGAATTGTTTTCCCACTTCGTCTTGCAGCACTGCTAGTACTTCCCGACCGCTGCGCTTCATGAAATGTCTTTTCAATATAGCGGTCATAGTGTGATAGCGGCGGACGCGGTGGTGGTCGCCTAAGAGCATCCAGAGAGTGTTGCGCTTTCACCGGATCAAGTTTCTCCTTTGGAGGTGGAGGTTTCCATTCAAAATGGGACTTCACTTCGGCACCCACGATGTCCTTGTTTTCCTCGTCAGTCCTCTCGTATGGTAACTTTTGAGGAGCCTTGATGCTTGGACCAGCTCTGAATTTCTTCCCTGTTGTACTGCTTGCCGCCGGAGCGGCGGCGCCTCTCTTCCATCGTTGCTGAGGCGGCGGAGGAGGCGGAGTCCGCTGACACGGCGAAGGAGGCGGAGTCCACTGATGCGGTGGAGACAACTGAGGCGGAGGAGGATTCTGCTGAGGGGCCATCTCCGTCGGAGTCTGCTGAGGCGGCGGAGACTACTAACGCGCCGGAGACGACTGAGGCAGCGGAGATAGCAGAGCTGGACTATGAGGAGTCTGCTGAGGGGCCTCCTCCGGCTGAGTCTGCTGAGGCGGCGTCTAGTTCGGAAGAAATATGTTTTCCTTTCTCCATAGACAGGTAGTCCTTAAGGCATTTTCCAGAAGAATCTCCCCTTCACCTGTAGGGTACTCATGCTCCAGCCCCTCAAATCCATTCATTATTTCATCCACCCATATAATAGCAAAGCCATCTGGAACCGGAGCGAACAGGAAAGTTGCATCGGGTCGAGGAGGTAAGACATAGCCGACCGCCACCTTCAAGGTTAGGTTATGGCATTTCGCAAGTAGCTCACAATGTTCATTCTCCGTGATACCATCCACGTGGTAGCGAGGAGCCGTGATATCAGGCTGAACGAGTTCCGTGGGAGCCACGCTGCTTTAACGCTGAGATGGTGGGGTAGCTTGGCAGTATTGAATGAAGGATCTTCATGCCGCTAAGATGGTGGGCCGGTAGCTCGCTGGCTCTCAAGTTCCTCTAGTTTCGCTAATCTTTGTTCCATCATCTGCATTTGGTCTGCTTCCTCTTTCCTCTTTCTCCCTCGGCTTCTATAACCAGTGCTGTCGGGAAACCCATGCACCCACGGAACGGAGCCTGATGTGCCTTGTGTTCGTCCAGGGTGTTCCGGATTCCCGAGGGCCTTTGACAGCTCATCCTTCTCTTTGTCGGGATGGAACCTCCCTTCCTGCACTTCCTTGATTGCTTCCTCAAGCTTTTTGATGGGTGTTTAAAGTTGAGCTTTCGTGAAAACACACTTCCCTGATTCTGGGTCCAAAGTTCCCCCAACCCCGAAGAACCAAGTCCTTGCCCAATCTGGCCAGTTCAATGTCGCTGGTTCGACCCCTTTAGCAAGCAGCGCGTTCTCATCTTTGTCCCACGTAGGCCGGGCTTTGCTGTAGCCACCTGACCCCGTAACCTGCTGATACTTCTTCTTTGCAACATTTTGCTTATTTATCTGACCTTTGCTTAGCCTTCTCCAATTTCTTGTAGGCCACAAATGTGAGCCAGTGATCTTTTATCTTCTCATATTGACCAGTGAATTCTGGAGTCTCGTCTTTGTCGACACACTTTGTGTTCAATAGTTTCTTCCAGTTCTTGAATAGTTCCGCCATCTTCTTAAGAGCAAACGCCTTGACCTTTCGCTCTATAACTGGGTTATTCGGATCCTCCTCTGGCGGTAGGCTGAAATTTGTGATCAGTGAGTTCCCAACATCATCTTTCTGTCTATCGTGGACATAAGAAACATCACCGTCCTTCCACTTATTCCATTCTTGGATGCTGATCGGGACGCTGTCCCTAACAATAACTCAGCACTGATGTATAAATTTGTCTTTGGTCCGCTTGGGAGCAATCGGTTGGCCATCTCGAGAGACTTCTTTGATCGTGAACCTTTCATCCTGGCCCAACCTTTTCTTCGGGCCTCGTCTCCTTACTGAAGTTTGGCTCGATCCGGAGGGCTAAAAGAAGAAAGAAGCATCAATATATGTACATACAAAATAATTAATGCATCTAGTCATTAGAGGCTTAATTAATATATATATATATACCTCGTCGGACATTGCAACAGTTAAGGCTCCAACATCGGCGGAGCCGTCATATCCTCCCTCCTCTATTCGATCACCGGAGCTGTCATGATCTCCTCCCTCCTACATTTGATCACCAGAGTTGTCATCCTCTCTTTCCTCACCATCGGTGTCATTTAGAAACGACAAGGTGATATCACCTCCGTCGTGGATTATATCCCCCAACAACTCTTCTTTTTCTAAGTCTCTTTCCATAGTTTCTGCAAATATTACAACATAGAAATATACAACCATGAGAGATGGATTAGTGGCAAACATAGACCTAATCACAGCAATGAATCATATGCATATGAGCAATGGATTAGTGGCAAACATCATGCAAAGTTGACAAGTTTTATAACAGACAGTTTAGAACTCTTCCCCCCTCATGTCTGATGAGTCATCCTATGTTTCGAGAAAGGATACTTTGCGGACCGCCTCTCTCATGCCTGTCCGACATGCAAATCATGTTTTCATATGCCTCAAAATCAAAGTAATTGGGGTTATGTTTTAACGACCCCCCCTCATGTCGAAGTTATCGGGGTTATGTTTTAACGACCCCCTCTCTCATGTTTTCATATGCCTCAAAATCAGTTATATATCGGGGTTATGTTTTAACGACAAGATGAATACAAGATTTATACACAAGATGAATACAAAATGAATAAAAGATTTATACACATGGATGAATACACTGTAACACCCCCAGTGGTTAGCCACAGTAATCCCACTTTTGGTTATGCCATGTCATCATGTTTAATAGTGCATGATCATCATTAGCATTATATTGCATTTCAACTCCTAAGTCAAAATCCAAATTTAAATGAAAGTGGAAAATAAAAGTTGTCCAACATAAAAACTAAATTGTTCATTAAATGGCTAATATTCCACAGACAACTCTAAAATTATATTCAACATATACTAAATTAATTAGGTGGCACTAACATAATTAAAACAGTAAGGAACAATGCATTTTAATTATTATAAAATTGTGTGAACTCAAATTGTCTCCAAACTAGTTTTTGGTAGTAGAAGGTAATGCCTAGTATTTATTGGAGCAATTACCATGTTTTACAAAATTCAATATGTGGCCTAACAATTTGCTAAACTGAGAAAAGAAAATAAATAAAAGAAAAAGGTAAAAGAAAACAAAACAAAAGAATAAAAAGAAAACCCCCAGCCTAGCTGGGCCTCAGCCCAGCCGGCCAGCCCAGCTGGCCCGACCGGCCCACCCCACCCCCATATCCCCTGAGACCCCGAAACCCTAGCCCCACTTCCACTCCCCTCGTCTCCCTCTCTCTCCCTCGGCACCGCACGCGCCTGGGCGCCCGTCGCCGCCGCCTCGCGCTCGCCGCTCGACCCCGGCGCCGCTCGCCGTCGCCACTGCCCTGCACCTCTCCATCCACGCCGACCACCGCTGCAGTCGTCGCCTCCTTCCCCAATGGCCGACGCCCGCGCCTGGGCGCCCGACGCCGTCGCCGGCGCTCGTCCCCGACGCGCCCCGTCGTCGCTCGCCGTCCACCTGGACCTCTTCCCCGACGTGCTCCACCGAGCCTCGCCGCCCCCTCTCCCCTGCAGCCGCTGGTGAGGCCCCGGCCTCCGCCTCCCCTCTCCCTGTCCCGAACGCCGCCGCCCCCCCCCCCCGCTCGCGCCCCGTGCCCGGCTCGCCTCGCCACGGCCACACGCGCCCCGCGCCCGCGCTCGCGGTGAGCACCTGGACTCCGGCCGCGCCCGCTGGCCCCCACGCGCGCCTGCTCGCGCCCTGGCCGCGCCCGGCCCTCGCCTGCCTGCGTGCACGGCTGCCCCGCGTGGCGCGCCATCCCCTGCTGTGGCAGCTGCTTCGCCCCGCGCTCGCCACTCGCCGCCGCTTCCTCCGGCTCACCGCAGCCACGCGCTGGCCTCGCCCGCGCCACGCCCGGCTCGCTCGCCGGCTGCGCGGCTTTGCTGCCCCGCACACGCTCGCTCGGACATGTCCGGCCCCCGAAAGGGGCGCGGCCCGGACGTGTCCGCGTGGACACTGCCCAGTGGGCCCAGCCCCTGAAAACGTAATTAAAATTAAAATAAAATAAAATAATAATAATAAATAATAAATGTTAATTAAAGTAATTGATTAATTTAATTAATTAGTTAGTTAATACTGTTTAAATTAACTAATTAAGTTTAATTAACTTAATGATTTAATTAACCTAATTAACTACTTTTAACTAACTAAACAGACTGCTGATGTAATGCTGACGTCCTGCTGACGTCAGCAAGCACTGTTTCGGATAATGCCGATTTAAAATAATTAAATTTTAGAAATTAATAAAAACTTTAGAAAATTCATATAAAATAATCCGTAACTCCGATGGAAAAACTTTGTGCATGAAAGTCACTTAGAACGACGAGACGAATCCAAATACGCGGTCCGTTCGTCCGTCACACGTCCCTAACTATCCGAACATGCAACCGTTCCTCTCCGGTCATCTGTCTGACAAATGTCCGGAACCGGGAAAACATTCCCGGATGGATCCCCCCTTCCTCGGTGACGTGCAACCATACGTTAGGACACACCCGGCACTGCACAATGTCATGTCGTACTTTGTGTTGCTTATGTTTGCTCTATATTTATACTGTTTCCTCCCCCTCTTCTCTCTCGATAGCCCCCCGACCCCGACGTTGTCCCCGAGACCGACGCAGCTCCGGAGCCCGTAGACAGCATTGACGACCTTGCCCTTGCCGCCGAGCAACCAGGCAAGCCCCCCCTTTGATCATCCCGATATCGCCCATTCTATTTCTCATGCTTGCATTAGAATTGCTGCTGCTGCTTTACCTATTCTGATGCATAGCCTGTTTATTGTAACCTGCTGTTGATAATTACCTGCATACCCTAAACTGTTTAGTATAGGCTGGGTAGAGACCTATACTCCGAGTTGTATTATACTCCGAGTTGTTATTCGATGAGACCGGATTCTGCATCAGAGTGGCGCAGCGGAAGCGTAGTGGGCCCATAACCCACAGTTCCTCTGCTTGGGGAGCACCTTCACTCTTCGTTAAGAAGAAGGATGGAACTAACCGATTGGTTTAGGATTACCGGCCCATTAACCAAGCCACAATCCAGAACAAATATCCGATTCCCCGGATCAATGATTTGTATGATCAACTTGCCGGTTCCTCAGTATTCTCGAAGCTTGATTTGAGATTGGGATACCATCAGATCCGTGTTCGTGAAGAGGATATTCCCAAGACTGCATTTGTTACTCGTTATGGCTCCTACGAGTACACTGTCATGTCATTTGGCCTAACAAATGCTCCAGCCACATTCTCCCGTCTGATGAATTACATCTTCATGGATTACCTCGACAAATTTGTCGTGGTATATCTGGATGATATTCTGGTTTATTCGAAGAATAAGGAAGAACATGCCGAACACCTCCGTCTTGTACTGGAAAGGCTCCGAGAACACCAGTTGTATGCCAAGTATTCCAAATGTGAATTTTGGCTTTCTGAAGTAACCTACCTTGGTCATGTGATTTCAAAAGATGGCATTGCCGTTAACCCAGAATGAGTTCACGCTATTCTTGACTAGACTCCTCCGAAGAACGTCAAGCAAGTGAGAAGTTTCTCGGCCTTGCAAGTTATTGCCGTCGTTTTGTTAAGAATTTCTCAAAGATTGCTAAGCCTTTGACTGATCTGCTTCACAAGGGTGTTAATTTTGAATGGACAGAAAAATGTCAGGAAAGTTTCCAAACACTCAAAGACAAGTTGACATCTGCCCCAGTACTATCTCCTCCAGATACCCGCAAAGACTTTGTGATTTATTGTGACGCATCCCGTGAAGGATTAGGCTGTGTCCTAATGCAAGAGCGTAAAGTGATTGCTTATGGCTTTCGTCAGTTGCGCCCACATGAAGAGAATTATCCGGTACATGATCTAGAACTAGCTGCTGTCATCTATGCACTACAGTTGTGGCGACATTACCTCCTCGGTAATCATTGCGAGATATACACAGATCATAAAAGTCTGAAGTACTTGTTCACTCAACCTTCTCTAAACCTCCGTCAGCAAAGATGGATGGAGGCCATTGCGGACTATGATTTGGGTATATACTATACCCCTGGCAAGTCTAACGTGATGGCTGATACCTTAAGCCGCAAGTCCTATTGCGACAACCTCATGGTTAGGCGAGCTCAACCTCGTCTTTTTGAAGAACTATGCAAGCTGAATCTGCGTATTGTTCCACAGGGATCTCTTAATAACCTTGTGATACAACCAGATCTTGAGAAAGCTGTTAAGAATGCGCAAGCTAAAGATGCTGAAATTGATCACATGAAGGAAGATCTTCACCATGAAAAGTACAGGGATTTCTCGCTGTCTGAAGATGGAACCTTGTATTTCAGAAACCGCATTGTCGTACCTCGCTTCGAGCTTTTGACTGACAAAGTCATGAAGGAGGCACATGATACCCCGCTGTCTATTCATCCGGGTAGCACCAAGATGTATCATGATCTTCGTCAAAGGTACTGGTGGTCTAGAATGAAGCAAGACATTGCTCGTTATGTTGCTGAATGTGATGTGTGTCATCGCGTTAAAGCAGAACATCAGAAGCCTGCTAGAATTCTGCAACCGCTTCCTATTCCTCTATGGAAATTGGATAAGGTTCAAATGGATTTCGTTACAAGACTTCCTAGGTCACAGAAGGGTCATGATGCTATTCTTGTCGTCGTCGACCAACTCTCTAAAGTTGCACACTTTCTGCCCGTCAAAGAGACTATCACTGCTAGTCAGTTAGCAGAATTGTATATCTCCAGAATTGTTTCACTCCATGGTATTCCGAAGGAGATTAGTTCGGACCATGGCGGTCTTTTCACTTCCAAATTCTGGGAAAGTTTCCAAACAGCTATGGGAACTCATATTACCTGGAGTTCAGCTTATCACCCCCAATCCCAACGCCAAGTCGAACGAGTCAATCAGGTTCTTGAAGACATGCTTCAGGGTTGTGTTATTTCTTTCGGGAAGAAGTGGGAAGAATCTCTCCCGTATGCCGAGTTCTCCTATAACAACAGCTATCAAGCCAGTTTGAAAATGGCTCCCTTCGAAGTACTCTATGGATGTAAGTGTCGAACCCCTCTGAATTGGTCAGAAACTGGGGAACGACCACTCGTGGGTCCAGATATTATTCAACACGCCGAAGAACAAGTTCGTATTGTCCGAGAAAATCTCAAGGCGGCTCAAGACCGCCAGAAGAGCAACTATGATCGCAAACGATGGGGTTTGACTTATCAACCTGGTGATCAGGCTTATCTGCGAGTCACTCCTATGAAGGGCACTCACCGTTTTGGAATCAAGGGCAAGCTAGCTCCACGCTACATTGGTCCTTTCCGTATTATTGCTAGACGTGGTCAGGTGGCTTATAAATTGGAATTGCTGCCGCAATTCTCTCATATCCACGACGTCTTCCATGTGTCGCAACTTCGTCGTTGATTCAAGGATTCTCCGCACCGAGCTGCGGATCACGAAATGCTCGAATTGCATGATGATCTTTCATATAAGGAGCATCCGATCCACATTCTCGATGAAGCAGAATGTCAGACCCGTCAGAAGGTTACCAAGTTCCTCAAAGCGCAGTGGTCAAATCATACTGAAGATGAAGCCACTTGGGAACGCGAGGATAATCTTCGTGCGGAATACCCCGAACTTTTTCCTTCTACCTCTTAATTCTCGGGATGAGAATTCTTGTTAGTAGAGGAGATTTGTAACACCCCCAGTGGTTAGCCACAGTAATCCCACTTTTGGTTATGCCATGTCATCATGTTTAACAGTGCATGATCATCATTAGCATTATATTGCATTTCAACTCCTAAGTCAAAATCCAAATTTAAATGAAAGTGGAAAATAAAAGTTGTCCAACATAAAAACTAAATTGTTCATTAAATGGCTAATATTCCAGAGACAACTCTAAAATTATATTCAACATATACTAAATTAATTAGGTGGCACTAACATAATTAAAACAGTAAGGAATAATGCATTTTAATTATTATAAAAATTGTGTGAACTCAAATTATCTCCAAACTAGTTTTCGGTAGTAGCAGGTAATGCCTAGTATTTATTGGAGCAATTGCCATGTTTTACAAAATTCAATTTGTGGCCTAACAATTTGCTAAACTGAGAAAAGAAAATAAATAAAATAAAAAGGTAAAAGAAAACAAAACAGAAGAATAAAAAGAAAACCCCCGGCCTAGCTGGGCCTCAGCCCAGCCGGCCAGCCCAGCTGGCCCGACCGGCCCACCCCACCCCCTTATCCCCTGAGACCCCAAAACCCTAGCCCCACTTCCACTCCCCTCGTCTCCCTCTCTCTCCCTCGGTGCCGCCCGCGCATGGTCGCCCATCGCCGCCGCCTTGCGCTCTCCGCTCGACCCCGGTGCCGCTCGCCGTCGCCACTGCCCTGCCCCTCTCCGTCCACGCCGACCACCGCCGCAGTCGTCCCCGTCGTCGCCTCCTTCCCCAACGGCCGACGCCCGCGCCTGGGTGCCCGACGCCGTCGCCGGCGCTCGTCCCCGACGCGCCCCTTCGCCGCTCGCCGTCCATCTCGACCTCTTCCCAGACGAGCTCCACCGAGCCTCGCCGCCCCCTCTCCCCTGCAGCCGCTGGTGAGGCCCCGGCCTCCGCCTCCCCTCTCCCCGTCCCGAACGCCGCCGCCCCCCCCCCACCCGCTCGCGCCCCGTGCCCGGCTCGCCTCGCCACGGCCACACGTGCCCCGCGCCCGCGCTCGCGGTGAGCACCTGGACTCCGGCCGCGCCCGCTGGCCCCGACGCGCGCCTGCTCGTGCCCTGGCCGCGCCCGGCCCTCGCCTGCCTGCGTGCACGGCTGCCCCGTGCACCGCGCCATCCCCTGCTGCGGCAGCTGCTTCGCCCCGCGCTCGCCACTCGCCGCCGCAGCTACCTCCGGCTCACCGCAGTCGCGCGCTGGCCTCGCCCGGACCACGCCCGCCTCGCTCGCCGGCTGCGCGGCTCTCCTGCCCCGCACGCGCTCGCCCGGACATGTCCGGCCCCCGAAAGGGGCGCGGCCCGGACGTGTCCGCGTGGACACTGCCCAGTGGGCCCAGCCCCTGAAAACGTAATAAAAATTAAATTAAAATAAAATAAAAATAATAAATAATAAATGTTAATTAAAGTAATTGATTAATTTGATTAATTAGTTAGTTAATACTGTTTAAATTAACTAATTAAGTTTAATTAACTTAATGATTTAATTAACCTAATTAACTACTGTTAACTAACTAAACAGACTGCTGATGTAATGCTGACGTCATGATGACGTCAGCAAGCACTGTTTTGGATAATGCCGATTTAAAATAATTAAATTCCAGAAATTAATAAAAACTTTAGAAAATTCATATAAAATAATCCGTAACTCCGATGGAAAAACTTTGTACATGAAAGTCGCTCAGAACGACAAGACGAATCCATATTCGCGGTCCTTTCGTCCGTCACACGTCCCTAACTATCCGAACATGCAACCGTTCCTCTCCGGTCATCTGTCTGACAAATGTCCGGAACCGGGAAAACATTCCCGGATGGATCCCCCCTTCCTCGGTGACGTGCAACCATACGTTAGGACACACCCGGCACTGCACAATGTCATGTCGTACTTTGTGTTGCTTATGTTTGCTCTATATTTATACTGTTTCCTCCCCCTCTTCTCTCTCGATAGCCCCCCGACCCCGACGTTGTCCCCGAGACCGACGCAGCTCCGGAGCCCGTAGACAGCATTGACGACCTTGCCCTTGCCGCCGAGCAACCAGGCAAGCCCCCCCTTTGATCATCCCGATATTGCCCATTCTATTTCTCATGCTTGCATTAGAATTGCTGCTGCTGCTGCTTTACCTATTCTGATGCATAGCCTGTTTATTGTAACCTGCTGTTGATAATTACCTGCATACCCTAAACTGTTTAGTATAGGCTTGGGTAGAGACCTATCAGTGACCCCACTTATCCCGACTGCCGCGCTGGATTGTCAGAAGACCCGATCAACGGGATTGAAGACCCGGCCCCGACACCGCACACACCCCCCCTTAGTTGTAACGACACTGCAGCGTTACTATCGAGTGCCGAGGGTGAAACCTCTTGTAGCACTTCTGATGTTAACTCTGTAGAGTAGCTATTCGGTCGTGGTCATCGAGGGTGATTCCTCCTTCACCACTTCCGGTAACGACGCTGTCGTACAACACCTCAAGTGTGAACCCAGCGAGGGTGATTCCTGCGAGTTCACCTTGACGGTGGGAATTCAACGAGGGTGATACCTCGGGTTCCCCTGATGTTATGGACACACGGATACTTGGACTGTACTGTTGATTACTTGGAAAGGCGGGTCGACCCTGAGGGGTACCCGCGTGCGCCTAAGTGGCGAGTGTTGTGAAGACGGTTTGCCTGTATGGTGCCCGAGTGATGAATACGAGGCGCGTCCGGGCATTCTTAACCCTTGCAGCAAGTCCTCGAGACGGGGCGACGGGGTCACATCTTTCGTGAGTCTCTGCTCGTTACCGCAAGCCCCTAGTCCTAACGATTTGGATATTTGATCCGAGCAGGCCTCTGGTCTGATAGCACTAACCATCACGTGGGCATAGTATGGGCGTTCTGCATCGTATGCATTAGCCGAAAGCTCTTTCAGACGTCCAGTTCAGCAGTGCGGCATGGAGTGATTGGCGCCATTTCAGTGGTGCTTGGATCTGAGCCATGTGCGCAACGACCCGGAGGGTGAGGGGCGATGGCCAAGACCCCCTTGCGCTTAGGATGTAGACCAGCGGGGACCTCTCTGCTGAGCTGTAGGTAGGGCTACGGTGTGTCGTTTGACCGAGGCCGGGCATGACCCAGGAAAGTGTGTCCGGCCGGAGTTAATCGAGCGTGTTGGGTAAGTTGGTGCACCCCTGCAGGGAAGAAAACTTCTATCGATAGCCTGTCCTACGGTAAAGGACACTCGGAGTTGTATCCTGATTGATACAATTTAGAACTGGATACTTGGATGCTATGGCTCTGGGATTGCTTCTCGCAGGGAGTCGAGAAGGGATCTCAGGACGAGGTTGATGACTGTATGGCTCTGGGATTGCTTTCTCGCAGGGAGCCGAGAAAGGATCTCTGGGTGAGGTTGAGACTTAATGATACTGCTACATTATATTGAACTGTTCTACTCTCCTCTACTGTTGCAAGACCGCTGAAGATGCTAGTCTTCGATAGGACTAGGCCTTCTCTCTATTCTGGCATTTCTGCAGCCCAGTCCACATATACAGCCTCCCCTTAAAAATGTTGCATATGTAGTGTAGATCCTTGCTTGCTGAGTACTTCTAAGTACTCACGGTTGCTTTGTTTTCCTTTTCTCCCCATATCAGTTTGACGTGACCAAGATGACGGCGCCCCTGAGACAGATGCCCCGTCGATCGACTACTACTACTACTACTACCCAGAGGATGGATACTACTACGAGTTGGATGACGACCAGGAGTAGGATTGGAGGGTCCCAGGCAGGAGGCCTACGCCTTTCGATCGTAGTGTTTTACTTTGCCTCGCCTTTCTAAAGGCCTTTCTGTGCTTTCTTTTATATCTGTACTCAGATATCTGATGCTTCCGCTGACGCTTGTACGCAAGCTTATGTATTCGAGCCCTCGAGGCCCCTGGCTTGTAATATAAAGCTTGTATGACTTTATTTATGTTTTAGAGTTGTGTTGTGATATCTTCCCGTGAGTCCTTAGGCTTGATCGTGTGCATTTGCGTGTATGATTAGTGCACTATCGGGCCGGGGGTGTCACAAGTTGGTATCAGAGCCGACTGACTGTAGGAACCCCCCTTTCCAACTCCTTGGCCGAAGTTGAGTCTAGTAACCGAAAATTGTTTTACTAACTTGGCTGTGTGGCTTACGGGCCCACGTCGCCAATTGTGTGGTATTAGGATCTTTTATTCCTCGTCTTTAATCTGGGACTCTGATCTCTCTTCTAATCGGGTTAAATAAAGTTTACTAACGCCGACACTTAGGATCTCGTAATTCTCATCCACCCGGAGAGCTGGATATCTGTGTGATTTCCCTGATATGGATCTGATTAGTTTGATAATCATTTTCCTTTCCGTTGTTTTGTTTAACCTTTCTCTCCGAGTTGTATTATACTCCGAGTTGTTATTCGATGAGACCGGATTCTGCATCAGAGTGGCGCAGCGGAAGCGTAGTGGGCCCATAACCCACAGTTCCTCTGCTTGGGGAGCACCTTCACTCTTCGTTAAGAAGAAGGATGGAACTAACCGATTGGTTCAGGATTACCGGCCCATTAACCAAGCCACAATCCAGAACAAATATCCGCTTCCCCGGATCAATGATTTGTATGATCAACTTGCCGGTTCCTCAGTATTCTCTAAGCTTGATTTGAGATTGGGATACCATCAGATCCGTGTTCGTGAAGAGGATATTCCCAAGACTGCATTTGTTACTCGTTATGGCTCCTACGAGTACACTGTCATGTCATTTGGCCTAACAAATGCTCCAGCCACATTCTCCCGTCTGATGAATTACATCTTCATGGATTACCTCGACAAATTTGTCGTGGTATATCTGGATGATATTCTGGTTTATTCGAAGAATAAGGAAGAACATGCCGAACACCTCCGTCTTGTACTGGAAAGGCTCCGAGAACACCAGTTGTATGCCAAGTATTCCAAATGTGAATTTTGGCTTTCTGAAGTAACCTACCTTGGTCATGTGATTTCAAAAGATGGCATTGCCGTTAACCCAGAACGAGTTCAGGCTATTCTTGACTGGACTCCTCCGAAGAACGTCAAGCAAGTGAGAAGTTTTCTCGGCCTTGCAAGTTATTGCCGTCGTTTTGTCAAGAATTTCTCAAAGATTCCTAAGCCTTTGACTGATCTGCTTCACAAGGGCGTTAAGTTTGAATGGACAGAAAAATGTCAGGAAAGTTTCCAGACACTCAAAGACAAGCTGACATCTGCTCCAGTACTATCACCTCCAGATACCCGCAAAGACTTTGTGATTTATTGTGATGCATCCCGTGAAGGATTTGGCTGTGTCCTAATGCAAGAGCGTAAAGTGATTGCTTATGGCTCTCGTCAGTTGCACCCACATGAAGAGAATTATCCGGTACATGATCTAGAACTAGCTGCTATCATCTATGCACTGCAGTTGTGGCGACATTACCTCCTCGGTAATCGTTGCGAGATATACACGGATCATAAAAGTCTGAAGTACTTGTTCACTCAACCTTCTCTAAACCTCCGTCAGCAAAGATGGATGGAGGTCATTGCGGACTATGATTTGGGTATATCCTATACCCCTGGCAAGGCTAACGTGATGGCTGATGCCTTAAGCCCCAAGTCCTATTGCGACAACCTCATGGTTAGGCGAGCTCAACCTCGTCTTTTTGAAGAACTATGCAAGCTGAATCTGCGTATTGTTCCACAGGGATCTCTTAATAACCTTGTGATACAACCAGATCTTGAGAAAGCTGTTAAGAATGCGCAAGGTAAAGATGCTGAAATTGATCTCATGAAGGAAGATCTTCACCATGAAAAGTACAGGGATTTCTCGCTGTCTGAAGATGGAACCTTGTATTTCAGAAACCGCATTGTCGTACCTCGCTTCGAGCTTATGACTGACAAAGTCATGAAGGAGGCACATGATACCCCACTGTCTATTCATCCGGGTAGCACCAAGATGTATCGTGATCTCCGTCAAAGGTACTGGTGGTCTAGAATGAAGCAAGACATTGCTCGTTATGTTGCTGAATGTGATGTGTGTCGTCGCATTAAAGCAGAACATCAGAAGCCTGCTAGAATTCTGCAACCGCTTCCTATACCTCTATGGAAATGGGATAAGGTTCAGATGGATTTCGTTACAGGACTTCCCAGGTCACAGAAGGGTCACGATGCTATTCTTGTCGTCGTCGACCAACTCTCTAAAGTTGCACACTTTCTGCCCGTCAAAGAGACTATCACTGCTAGTCAGTTAGCAGAATTGTATATCTCCAGAATTGTTTCACTCCACGGTATTCCGAAGGAGATTAGTTCGGACCCTGGCGGTCTTTTCACTTCCAAATTCTGGGAAAGTTTCCGAACAGCTATGGGAACTCATATTACCTGGAGTTCAGCTTATCACCCCCAATCCCAAGGCCAAGTCGAACGAGTCAATCAGGTACTTGAAGACATGCTTCGGGCTTGTGTTATTTCTTTCGGCAAGAAGTGGGAAGAATCTCTCCCGTATGCCGAGTTCTCCTATAACAACAGCTATCAAGCCAGTTTGAAAATGGCTCCCTTCGAAGTATTCTATGGACGTAAGTGTCGAACCCCTCTGGATTGGTCAGAAACTGGGGAACGACCACTCGTGGGTCCGGATATTATTCAACACGCCGAAGAACAAGTTCGTATTGTCCGAGAAAATCTCAAGGCAGCTCAGGACCGCCAGAAGAGCAACTATGATCGCAAACGATGGGGTTTGACTTATCAACCTGGTGATCAGGCTTATCTGCGAGTCACTCCTATGAAGGGCACTCACCGTTTTGGAATCAAGGGCAAGCTAGCTCCACGCTACATTGGTCCTTTCCGCATTATTGCTAGACGTGGTCAGGTGGCTTATAAATTGGAATTTCCGCCGCAATTCTCTCATATTCACGACGTCTTCCACGTGTCGCAACTTCGTCGTTGCTTCAAGGAATCTCCGCACCGAGCTGTGGATCACGAAATGCTCGAATTGCATGATGATCTTTCATATAAGGAGCATCCGATCCGCATTCTCGATGAAGCTGAACGTCGGACCCGTCAGAAGGTTACCAAGTTCCTCAAAGCGCAGTGGTCAAATCATACTGAAGATGAAGCCACTTGGGAACGCGAGGATAATCTTCGTGCGGAATACCCCGAACTTTTTCCTTCTACCTCTTAATTCTCGGGACGAGAATTCTTGTTAGTAGAGGAGATTTGTAACACCCCCAGTGGTTAGCCATAGTAATCCCACTTTTGGTTATGCCATGTCATCATGTTTAACAGTGCATGATCATCATTAGCATTATATTGCATTTCAACTCTTAAGTCAAAATCCAAATTTAAATGAAAGTGAAAAATAAAAGTTGTCCAACATAAAAACTAAATTGTTCATTAAATGGCTAATATTCCAGAGACAACTCTAAAATAATATTCAACATATACTAAATTAATTAGGTAGCACTAACATAATTAAAACAGGTAAGGAATAATGCATTTTAATTATTATAAAAATTGTGTGAACTCAAATTGTCTCCAAACTAGTTTTTGGTAGTAGCAGGTAATGCCTAGTATTTATTGGAGCAATTGCCATGTTTTACAAAATTCAATATGTGGCCTAACAATTTGCTAAACTGAGAAAAGAAATTAAATAAAAGAAAAAGGTAAAAGAAACCAAAACAGAAGAATAAAAAGAAAACCCCCGGCCTAGCTGGGCCTCAGCCCAGCCGGCCAGCCCAGCTGGCCCGACCGGCCCACCCCACCCCCTTATCCCCTGAGACCCCGAAACCCTAGCCCCACTTCCACTCCCTTCGTCTCCCTCTCTCTCCCTCGGCACTGCCCGCGCCTGGGCGCCCATCGCCGCCGCCTCGCGCTCGCCGCTCGACCCCGGTGCCGCTCGCCGTCGCCACTGCCCTGCCCCTCTCCGTCCACGCCGAGCACCGCCGCAGTCGTCCCCGTCGTCGCCTCCTTCCCCAACGGCCGACGCCCGCGCCTGGGCGCCCGACGCCGTCGCCGGCGCTCGTCCCCGACGCGCCCCGTCGCCGCTCGCCGTCCACCTCGACCTCTTGCCCGATGAGCTCCACCGAGCCTCGCCGCCCGCTCTCCCCTGCAGCCGCTGGTGAGGCCCCGGCCTCCGCCTCCCCTCTCCCCGTCCCCAACGCCGCCGCCCCCCCCCCCGCTCGCGCCCCGTGCCCGGCTCGCCTCGCCACGGCCACACGCGCCCCGCGCCCGCGCTCGCGGTGAGCACCTGGACTCCGGCCGCGCCCGCTGGCCCCCACGCGCGCCTGCTCGCTCCCTGGCCGCGCCCGGCCCTCGCCTGCCTGCGTGCACGGCTGCCCCGCGCGCCGCGCCATCCCCTGTTGCGGCAGCTGCTTCGCCCCGCGCTCGCCACTCGCCGCCGCCGCTGCCTCTGGCTCACCGCAGCGCCGCACTGGCCTCGCCCGCGCCACGCCCGGCTCCCTCGCCGGCTGCGCGGCTCTGCTGCCCCGCACGCGCTCGCCCGGACATGTCCGGCCCCCGAAAGGGGCGCGGCCCGGACGTGTCCGCGTGGACACTGCCCAGTGGGCCCAGCCCCTGAAAACGTAATTAAAATTAAAATAAAATAAAATAATAATAATAAATAATAAATGTTAATTAAAGTAATTGATTAATTTAATTAATTAGTTAGTTAATACTGTTTAAATTAACTAATTAAGTTTAATTAACTTAATGATTTAATTAACTACTGTTAACTAACTAAACAGACTGCTGATGTAATGCTGACGTCATGATGACGTCAGCAAGCACTGTTTCGGATAATGCCGATTTAAAATAATTAAATTCCAGAAATTAATAAAAACTTTAGAAAATTCATATAAAATAATCCGTAACTCCGATGGAAAAACTTTGTACATGAAAGTCGCTCAGAACGACAAGACGAATCCAAATACACGGTCCGTTCGTCCGTCACACGTCCCTAACTATCCGAACATGCAACCGTTCCTCTCCGGTCATCTATCTGACAAATGCCCGGAACTGGGAAAACATTCCCAGATGGATCCCCCCTTCCTCGGTGACGTGCAACCATACGTTAGGACACACCCGGCACTGCACAATGTCATGTCGTACTTTGTGTTGCTTATGTTTGCTCTATATTTATACTGTTTCCTCCCCCTCTTCTCTCTCGATAGCCCCCCGACCCCGACGTTGTCCCCGAGACCGACGCAGCTCCGGAGCCCGTAGACAGCATTGACGTCCTTGCCCTTGCCGCCGAGCAACCAGGCAAGCCCCCCCTTTGATCATCCCGATATCGCCCATTCTATTTCTCATGCTTGCATTAGAATTGCTGTTGCTGCTGCTTTACCTATTCTGATGCATAGCCTGTTTATTGTAACCTGCTGTTGATAATTACCTGCATACCCTAAACTGTTTAGTATAGGCTGGATAGAGACCTATCAGTGACCCCACTTATCCCGACTGCCGCGCTGAATTGTCAGAAGACCCGATCAACGGGATTGAAGACCCGGCCCCGACACCGCACACACCCCCCCTTAGTTGTAACAACACTGCAGCTTTACTATCGAGTGCCAAGGGTGAAACCTCTTGTAGCACTTCTGATGTTAACTCTGTAGAGTAGCTATTCGGTCGTGGTCATCGAGGGTGATTCCTCCTTCACCACTTCCGGTAACGATGCTGTCGTACAACACCTCAAGTGTGAACCCAGCGAGGGTGATTCCTCCGAGTTCACCTTGACGGTGGGAATTCAACGAGGGTGATACCTCGGGTTCCCCTGATGTTATGGACACACGGATACTTGGACTGTACTGTTGATTACTTGGAAAGGCGGGTCGACCCTGAGGGGTACCCGCGTGCGCCTAAGTGTCGAGTTTTGTGAAGACGGGTTGCCTGTATGGTGCCCGAGTGATGAATACGAGGCGCGGCCGGGCATTCTTAACCCTTGCAGCAAGTCCTCGAGACGGGGCGACGGGGTCACATCTTTCATGAGTCTCTGCTCGTTACCGCAAGCCCCTAGTCCTAACAATTTGGATATTTGATCCGAGCAGGCCTCTGGTCTGATAGCACTAACCATCACGTGGGCATAGTATGGGCGTTCTGCATCGTATGCATCAGCCGAAAGCTCTGTCAGACGTCCAGTTCAGCAGTGCGGCATGGAGTGATTGGCGCCATTTCGGTGGTGCTTGGATCTGAGCCATGTGCGCAACGACCCGGAGGGTGAGGGGCGATGGCCAAGTCCCCCTTGCGCTTAGGATGTAGACCGGCGGGGACCTCTCTGCTGAGCTGTAGGTAGGGCTGCGGTGTGTCGTTTGACCGAGGCCGGGCATGACCCAGGAAAGTGTGTCCGGCCGGAGTTAATCGAGCGTGTTGGGTAAGTTGGTGCACCCCTGCAGGGAAGAAAACTTCTATCGATAGCCTGTCCTACGGTAAAGGACACTCGGAGTTGTATCCTGATTGATACAATTTAGAACTGGATACTTGGATGCTATGGCTCTGGGATTGCTTCTCGCAGGGAGTCGAGAAGGGATCTCCGGACGAGGTTGATGACTGTATGGCTCTGGGATTGCTTTCTCGCAGGGAGCCGAGAAAGGATCTCTGGGTGAGGTTGAGACTTAATGATACTGCTACATTATATTGAACTATTCTACTCTCCTCTACTGCTGCAAGACCGCTGAAGATGCTAGTCTTCGATAGGACTAGGCCTTCTCTCTATTCTGGCATTTCTGCAGCCCAGTCCACATATACAGCCTCCCCTTGAAAATGTTGCATATGTAGTGTAGATCCTTGCTTGCTGAGTACTTCTGAGTACTCACGGTTGCTTTGTTTTCCTTTTCTCCCCATATCAGTTTGACGTGACCAAGATGACGGAGCCCCTGAGACAGATGCCCCGTCGATCGACTACTACTACTACCCAGAGGATGGATACTACTACGAGTTGGATGACGACCAGGAGTAGGATTGGAGGGTCCCAGGCAGGAGGCCTACGCCTTTCGATCGTAGTGTTTTACTTTGCCTCGCCTTTCTAAAGGCCTTTCTGTGCTTTCTTTTATATCTGTACTCAGATATCTGATGCTTCCGCTGATGCTTGTACGCAAGCTTATGTATTCGAGCCCTCGAGGCCCCTGGCTTGTAATATAAAGTTTGTATGACTTTATTTATGTTTTAGAGTTGTGTTGTGATATCTTCCCGTGAGTCCTTAGGCTTGATCGTGTGCATTTGCGTGTATGATTAGTGCACGATCGAGCCGGGGGCGTCAAATACACAACCCAACAAATGAACCAACCATCATCCTATGAACAAAACTCAACATACAACAAATGGACACCTTTTGTACAACAGCAGAGGGACGATCAGGAACCAACTCCACGGAGATGCAACACCACAACCTGTTACAGATTATGACTTGGTGAAAAACAGAGCACATACATGAGCAGAGTTAATCTAATGACATGTTGGAGACAAGAAATAAATATGCTACAGTGGTTATACATGGCAAGTAAAAGCATGGCATGGAAGTACTAGTTGCACATAACAAATGATGTTTACTAAACATGAGCATATGACCTCTAGATCAGTTGGATTCATCAAGGCAAGTTGCAAAGTTAAAAAAAATCTCAGACTTAGTGTAATTCACAGTGTGGCACAAACAGATTTAAGATGCACGCTTGGAGGCAAGAATTAAATATGCTACAGGGCAAGAACATGGCATCAAAAGGTATGGCATGATAGAGCATAACATAAAAAACAAAACATGGTTACTAATCTTGTTCAGAAGAGTCATGGGTATGATGGTAGCATCAAGAGAACATGGCAAGAAGATATAACAGATTTCAGACTTAGTGAAAAAATCGGCATGCTGACAACAACATCATGATGCTGACTTACGAGGCACATAACAGCAAGCATAACAATTTTTACAATTTATGAAACTGACATGAACATGTAGTAGACATAGCAATCTTCAAATACCCCATTGGCACAGGTTCATATGATGCATAGATCATTTACTATGGATTTTACAAAATGGAACATTCTAATTAACAGGCTGACAGATATAACAAGTTCATATGATTTGCAAAGGAGCTATATTCTCCACAATTCTTTTGCACCCACAAAAATTACTCCATCTATTTGATAGTACCCACAACACATTCCACAAAAAACATTTGGTTCCATAGTTCAAAATTTTCAAATATTATTCAGTTCAAATTTGGATCAGATTCAAACTCCATGGTCAAAGCCTAATTTAAATTGCTCCAAAAATTCTGAAACTTTGCCAGACTCTTGTTTTGTGCATCAGCACCTCAGCACAAAAATTCTCAAAAATTCCTAAAATTCCTAGAACTCTCTGGCATTTTATCATACACTTGATGTGCACTGTCAGAAAATTCAGGAATTTCAGAAATTTCATAACTTTGCCACAAGTTGCCACAAATTGCCCAAAAGATGCTTGTTCCACAAATTTCACACTAATTTCTATGAACAAAAAAATCCATGCATCTCCATTTAGCACATCATCTCCATATACACACATACATACATCCATACATACATCCATCTGAACAATTTAAAAAAAAACTAAGCGGCGGCGGCGGCTAGCAGAGCAGGGGCAGCGTCGGTGGTGGTGGCGGCGGCAGAAGTGGCAGCTCAGGGGAAGGGGGGAGCTCACTGGGGGGCGGCGTCGGGGCAGGGAGCTCGGCATGGGGGCAGGGACGGCGTCGAGGGCAGGGACGGCGTCGGGGGCAGGGTTCGGCGTCGGGGGCGGTGATGAAGAGCGGGCGGAGCAGCCTGGCAGCGTCATGGTGCTCGGCGTCGGGGGGGAAGAAGAAACTGAGATTGGAAAATGCTAAGTCCTCGCTTATATACCCAACCCTTTAGTCCCGGTTGAAGGCTCCAACAGGGACTAAAGGCCCCCCTTTAGTCCCGGTCCGAGCCACCAACGGGGACTAAAGGTCTATTTCACCACGCAAAAGGGCGGGAAGCCCAGGCCTTTAGTCCCGGTTGATGGCTCGCGCCGGGACTAAAGGGGGGCCTTTAGTCCCGGTTGGAGCCACCAACCGGGACTAAAGGCCATCCACAGCGGTGTCGAAAGTTTAGTCCCACCTCGCTAGTTGAGCACCGCCGTGGCTTCCGTTTCGAGCTCCTCTCTAAAGTAGACCTGTGTGGGCCTAACGAACCTCTCACTGCCTTGTGGGGCCTACTTTCCCGGAGGGCCTGCATCCTGGCCCAACTAGTAGTTGGGTTTCTAGTCATATGCAGGCCTTTGTGGCCTAGTAGGCGGGCACTTTTTTTATTTTTTATGTTATTATAGTTTGCTATTAAGGTTTTAAACAAAAAATACTTGATGAAAATTCTTTTTTCTATTAAAGTTTTTAACAAAAAATACATTGATAATTTTAGTTGCATAAATTGTATATAATTTTAAGTTAATATTATTTTGATAATAACTAGAGGTTTATAAAAGCTTTTTAGTTGACTCATTTTGCTATTGAAGAATATTATAGTTTTGTTTTAGTTGATCATAACAAAATATTTTAATTGATTCTTTTTAGTTCATTCTTTTTTCTATTAGAGTTTTACAAAAGCTTTTTAGTTCATTCTTTTTGCTATTAGTTCATTCTTTGAGCTAAATGACCCTGAAATTTAAGAGCACTACAAATGAACTCTAAAAAGGTTGAAACTTAGCATGATATCATAATTTCACCTCACATAGCGTGTGCTAAAAAGTTGAGAGGGTTACGGGAAAAACTCGATGCACTTCGTGTACAAACTGGACAATCTCTTTCGAAGTATCAGGGTTTCAAACGAAAATTCATCTATTAAAACGGGATTTTATTGTTTTTAAACTTATTTTAACTCCAGACATTTTGTGCGTTTAATATGCACCATTCAAAGACACATCATCAATTTTCAACCCTTTTCTGACTTCATTTGCTATTTTTCATGCAATTTATGATTTATTTTGAGCTAAATGACCCAGAAATTGAAAAGCACTACAAATGAACTCTAAAAAGGTTGAAACTTGGCATGGTATCATAATTTCACCCACATAGCATGTGCTAAAAAGTTGAGAGGGTTACGGGAAAAACTGGATTCACTTCGTGTACAAACTGGACAACCTCTTTCGAAGTATCAGGGTTTCGGATGAAAACTCATCTGTTACAAAAGGGATTTCATTTCTCGACATGTAACTGCAATGATATTCTAGATCAAAGCCATCTGATATGTTGTCTTCACTTTTTCTTCGTGTGTGTCCCTAGCTTATTGCGCCGTAACCATGGATATCTTCATCGTTTAACAGGATGCTTGGGTCAGCCATCACTTTGAAGGGAGGAATTTCATGAAACTTTTCATAATCTTCAGACATGTCTGTCTTGTCCTCCACTCCCACGATGTTTCTGTTCCCTGAAAGAACTATGTGGCGCTTTGGCTCATCGTATGATGTATTCGCTTCCTTATCTTTTCTTTTTCTCGGTCTGGTAGACATGTCCTTCACATAGAAAACCTGCGCCACATCATTGGCTAGGACGAATGGTTTGTCTGTGTACCCAAGATTGTTGAGATCCACTGTTGGCATTCCGTACTACGGGTCTACCTGTACCCCGCCTCCTGACAGATTGGCCCATTTGCACCGAAACAAAGGGACCTTAAAATCATGTCCATAGTTAAGTTCCCATATGTCCACTATGTAACCATAATATGTGTCCTTTCCCCTATTGGTTGCTGCATCAAAGCGGACACCACTGTTTTGGTTGGTGCTCTTTTTATCTTGGGCGATCGTGTAAAATGTATTCCCATTTATCTCGTACCCTTGGTAAGTCAATACAGTTGAAGATGGTGTCCTAGCTAACAAGTACAACTCATCTCCAACAATGTTGTTACCCATGAGATGTGTTTGCAACAAACTGCCGAATGTCCTGATGTGTTCACGTGTAATCCAGTCGTCAGACTGCTCCGGGTGTTTGGAGCGTAGAATATTCTTGTGTTCATTGACATACGGGGTTGCCAAGGTAGAATTCTGTAGAACTGTGTAGTGTGCTTGAGCCCCAGAATGCCCGTCCCTACATATTATTGAATCCGCTCCTAGTGTGCCTTTTCCAGTCAGTCTCTCATCATACCACGATTGAGGGACACCAATCGGCTTAAGGTCGGGAATAAAGTCAACAAAAAACCCAATGACCTCCTCTGTTTGATGGCCCGTGGAGATGCTTCCTTCTGGCCTAGCACGGTTACGAACATATTTCTTTAAGACTCCCATGAACCTCACAAAGTGGAACATATTGTGTAGAAATACAGGACCCATAATGGCAATGTCGTGGACTAGGTGAACTAGGACGTGCGTCATAATATTGAAGAAGGATGGTGGGAACACCAACTCGAAATTGACAAGACATTGGACCAAATCATCCTATAACCTTGGTAGGATTTCAGGATCGATTACCTTCTGAGAAATTGCATTGAGGAATGCACATAGCTTCACAATGGCTAATCAAACATTTTCTGGTAGATGTCCCCTCAATGCAACTGGAAGCAGTTGCGACATAATCACGTGGCAGTCATGAGACTTTATGTTCTGGAATTTTTTTCTCTGCCATATTTATTATTCCCTTTATATTCGACGAGAAGCCAGACAGGACCTTGATACTGAGCAGGCATTCAAAGAAGATTTCCTTCTCTGCTTTGGTAAGAGTGTAGCTGGTAGGACCTTAATACTGATTTGGATGCATGCCGTCTTTTTCATTCACACGTTGCTGGTCCTCCCGTGCCTCCGGTGTATCTTTTGTCTTCCCGTACACACCCAAGAAGCCTAGCAGGTTCACGCAAACATTCTTTGTCAAGTGCATCACGTCGATTGCGGAGCGGACCTCTAGGTCTTTCCAATAGGGTAGGTCCCAAAATATATATTTCTTCTTCCACATGGGTGCGCGTCCCTCAGCGTCATTCGGAACAGATTATCCGCCAGGACCCTTTCCAAAGATTGCTTGTAAATCCTTGGCCATATCAAGTATATCAGCACCAGTACGGAGGACGGGCTTCTTCTGGTGATCTGCCTCACCTTTGAAATGCTTGCCTTTTTTTCTTAAGGCACGTTTGGTCGGAAGAAATCGACGATGTCCTAGGTACACATTCTTCTTGCATTTGTCCAAATATATAAACAGTGCGTGCATGCGTTGTATCCCTTGTTTGTCTGTCCTGAAAGGTTACTAAGAGCAGGCCAATCATTGATGGTTACAAACAGCAATGCTCGTAGGTCAAATTCCTGCTGTTTGTGCTCATCCCACACACGTACACCTTTTTTATTCCACAGCTATAAAAGTTCTTCAACTAATGGACTTAGGTACACATCAATGTCGTTGCCGGGTTGCTTCGGGCCTTGGATGAGCACTAGCATCATAATGAACTTCCGCTTCATGCACAACCAAGGAGGAAGGATATAGATACATAGAGACATGGGCCAGGTGCTATGATTGCTGCTCTGCTCCCCAAAAGGATTAATGCCATCTGCACTTAAACCAAAACATACATTCCTTCCGTCATCTGCAAAGTCCTGCCACTTTCTCCCGATTTTTCTCCACTGCGACCCGTCAGCGGGTACTCTCAACTTCCCGTCTTTCTTATGGTCTTCTTTGTGCCATCGCAACAAATTGGCATGCGCTTTGTTTCTGAACAGACATTTCAACCGTGGTATTATAGGAGCATACCACATCACCTTGCCAGGAACCATCTTCCTAGGGCGCTCGCCCTCAACATCACCAGGGTCATCTCGTCTGATCTTATACCGCAATGCGCCGCATACCGGGCATGCGTTCAAATCCACATACTCACCGCGGTAGAGGATGCAGTCATTAGGACATGCATGTATCTTCTGCACCTCCAATCCTAGAGGGCGAAGAACCTTCTTTGCTTCGTATGAACTGTCAGGCAATTCGTTATCCTTTGGAAGCTTCTTCTTCATAATTTTCAGTAGCTTCCCAAATCTGTTGTCAGATACACCATTGTCTACCTTCCATTACATCAATTCCAGCGTGGTACCGAGCTTTGTGTTGCCATCTTTGCAATTTGTATACAACCCTTTTTGTGATCCTCTAAAATGCGATCGAACTTCAACTTCTCCCTTTCACTTTCGCATTCTCTCTGTGCATCAAAAATGACACAGTGAAGATCATCATTGGGCACATCGTCTGGTGCCTCTTGATCTTCAGCTTCCCCCGTTGCAGTATCACCGTATTCAGGGAACATGGGATAGTTGCCATTATCCTCTTCTTCTTCATTGTCTTCCACCATAACCCCGCTTTCTCCGTGCTTGGTCCAAACATTATAGTGTGGCATGAAACCCTTCTCAAGCAGGTGCAAGTGAAGGGTTTTCGAGTTAGAGAAACCCTTCTCACAGACTATACATGGACAATACATAAAACCATTCTGCTTGTTTGCCTCAGCCACTTCGAGAAAATTATGCAGGCCCTCAATGTACTCGGAGGTGCGTCGGTCACCGTACATCCATTGCCGGTTCATCTGCATGCATTATATAATTAAGTGTATCAAAAACCATTATAGAACATCATGAATAGAGAAGTGACCAAATTAATACAAGTTCATCATCACATTAAAACCAAAGTACAGTAGTGATCAAATGTTATTACAGAAAAAATAAATACATAAAGTTCATACATAGTTCTCATATAACAACATATAGCTCTCTAGAGCATTTGAAATGAGCTAAACTAGCAGTGAGAGATGAAACGATGAAGTTGCTAACCTTTTAGAACACTTGTGTAGTTGGTGCACCGCCAAACGTAGACAAATCTATGGGGAACGTAGCAGAATTTTAAAATTTTCTACGCATCACCAAGATCAATCTATGGAGTCATCTAGCAACGAGTGAGAGGGGAGTGTATCTACATACCCTTGTAGATCGCGAGCGGAAGCGTTCAAGAGAACGGGGTTGATGCAGTCGTACTCGTCGTGATCCAAATCACCGATGACCGAGCGCCGAACGGACGGCACCTCCGCGTTCAACACACGTACGGAGCAGAGACGTCTCCTCCTTCTTGATCCAGCAAGGGGGGAGGAGAGGTTGATGGAGATCCAGCAGCACGACGGTGTGGTGGTGGAAGCAGCGGGATTTCAGCAGGGCTTCGCCAAGCGCTACTGGAGGAGGAAGAGGTGTCACGGGAGGGAGAGGGAGGCGCCAGGGGCTGAGCTGTTTCTCCCATGCACCTCCCCACTATATATAGGGGTGGAGGGGGCTGGTTTCTTGCCCTCCAAGTCCATTGGGGCGTTGGCAAAGGTGGAAGGAAAGAAATCCCATCCTTTCCCTTCCCCACCGATTGTTATCCCCTTTTTTTTTAGGGATCTTGATCTTATCCCTTCGGGATATGATCTTATTCCTTCTAAGGGGGAATCTTGGTGCGCCTTGACTAGGGGTGTGGGGCCTTGCCCCCACTACCCACGTTCATGTGGGCCCCCCCATGCAGGTGGGCCCCACTCCGGAACCTTCTAGAACCTTCTCGGTACAATACCGAAAAATCCCGAACATTTTCCGGTGGCCAAAATAGGACTTCCCATATATAAATCTTTACCTCCGGACCATTCCGGAACTCCTCGTGACGTCCAGGATCTCATCCGAGACTCCGAACAACCTTCGGGTTACCGCATACTAATATCTCTATAACCCTAGCGTCACCGAACCTTAAGTGTGTAGACCCTACGGGTTCGGGAGACACGCAGACATGACCGAGACGACTCTCCGGTCAATAACCAACAGCGGGATCTGGATACCCATGTTGGCTCCCACATGCTCCTCGATGATCCCATCGGATGAACCACGATGTCGAGGATTCAATCAATCCCGTACGCAATTCCCTTTGTCTATCGGTACGATACTTGCCCGAGATTCGATCGTCGGTATCTCGATACCTTGTTCAATCTCGTTACCGGCAAGTCTCTTTACTCGTTTCCGTAACACATCATCCCGTGAACAACTCCTTGATCACATTGAGCTCATTATGATGATGTCCTACCGAGTGGGCCCAGAGGTACCTCTCCGTTACATGGAGTGACAAATCCCAGTCTCGATTCGTGCCAACCCAACAGATACTTTCGGAGATACCCGTAGTGCACCTTTATAGCCACCCAGTTACGTTGTGACGTTTGGTGCACCCAAAGCACTCCTACGGTATCCGGGAGTTGCACAATCTCATGGTCTAAGGAAAAGTTACTTGACATTGGAAAAGCTTTAGCAAACGAACTACACGATCTAGTGCTAGGCTTTGGATTGGGTCTTGTCCATCACATCATTCTCCTAATGATGTGATCCCGTTATCAATGACATCCAATGTCCATGGTCAGGAAACCGCAACCATCTATTGATCAACGAGCTAGTCAACTAGAGGCTTACTAGGGACATGTTGTGGTCTATGTATTCACACATGTATTACGATTTCTGGATAACACAATTATAGCATGAATAACAGACAATTATCATGAACAAGGAAATATAATAATAACCATTTTATTATTGCCTCTAGGGCATATTTCCAACAGTCTCCCACTTGCACTAGAGTCAATAATCTAGTTACATTGTGATGAATCGAACACCCATAGAGTACTGGTGTTGATCATGTTTTGCTCGTGAAAGAGGTTTAGTCAACGGATCTGCTACATTCAAATCCGTGTGCACTTTACAAATATCTATGTCTCCATCTTGAACATGTTCACGTATGGAGTTGAAGCGACGCTTGATATGCCTGGTCCTTTTGTGAAACCTGGGCTCCTTGGCAAGGGCAATAGCTCCAGTGTTGTCAAAGAAGAGAGCCATTGGACCCGACGCATTTGGAATGACTCCTAGGTCGGTGATGAACTCCTTCATCCATACTGCTTCGTGTGCTGCCTCCGAGGCTGCTATGTACTCCGCTTCGCATGTAGAACCCGCCACGACGCTTTGCTTGCAACTGCACCAGCTTACCGCTCCACCATTCAAAATATACACGTATCCGGTTTGTGACTTGGAGTCATCCGGATCTGTGTCGAAGCTAGCGTCGACGTAACCCTTTACGACGAGCTCTTCGTCACCTCCATATACGAGAAACATATCCTTAGTCCTTTTCAGGTACTTCAGGATGTTCTTGACCGCTGTCCAGTGTTCCTTGCCGGGATTACTTTGGTACCTACCTACCAAACTTACAGCAAGGTTTACATCAGGTCTGGTACACAGCATGGCATACATAATAGACCCTATGGCTGAGGCATAGGGGATGACACTCATCTCTTCTATATCTTTTGCCGTGGCCGAGCATTGAGCCGAGCTCAATTTCACACCTTGCAATACAGGCAAGAACCCCTTCTTGGACTGATCCATATTGAACTTCTTCAATATCTTATCAAGGTATGTGCTTTGCGAAAGACCTATGAGGCGTCTCGATCTATCTCTATAGATCTTGATGCCTAATATATAAGCAGCTTCTCCAAGGTCCTTCATTTAAAAAACACTTATTCAAGTAGGCCTTTATACTTTCCAAGAATTCTATATCATTTCCCATCAGCAGTATGTCATCCACATATAATATGAGAAATGCTACAGAGCTCCCACTCACTTTCTTGTAAACACAGGCTTCTCCATAAGTCTGTGTGAACCCAAACGCTTTGATCATCTCGTCAAAGCGAATGTTCCAACTCCGAGATGCTTGCACCAGCCCATAGATTGAGCGCTGGAGCTTGCATACCTTGTCAGCATTCTCAGGGTCGACAAAACCTTCCGGTTGTATCATATACAACTCTTCCTTAAGAAAACCATTAAGGAATGCCGTTTTGACGTCCATTTGCCATATCTCATAATCATAGTATGCGGCAATTGCTAACATGATTTTGACGGATTTCAGCTTCGCTACGGGTGAGAAAGTCTCATCGTAGTCAACCCCTTGAACTTGTCGATAACCCTTAGCGACAAGCCGAGCCTTATAGATGGTCACATTACCATCCGCGTCAGTCTTCTTCTTAAAGATCCATTTATTTTCTATGGCTTGCCGATCATCGGGCAAGTCAGTCAAAGTCCATACTTCGTTTTCATACATGGATCCTATCTCGGATTTCATGGCTTCAAGCCATTTGTCGGAATCCGGGCCCGCCATCGCTTCTTCATAGTTCGAAGGTTCACTGTTGTCTAACAACATGATTTCCAGGACAGGATTGCCATACCACTCTGGTGCGGAACGTGTCCTCGTGGACCTTCGAAGTTCAGTGGTAGCTTGATCATGATCATTATCAATAACTTCCTCTCTAGCCGGTGTAGGCTCCACAGAAACATTTTCATGTGCTGCGCTACTCTCCGGTTCGAGGGTCATCTCATCAAGCTCCACTTTCCTCCCACTTACTTCTTTCGAGAGAAACTCTTTCTCTAGAAAGGATCCATTCCTGGCAACAAAGATCTTGCCCTCGGATCTTAGGTAGAAGGTATACCCAATAGTTTCCTTAGGGTATCCTATGAATACGCATTTTTCCGACTTGGGTTCGAGCTTCTCTGGTTGAAGTTTCTTCACATAAGCATCGCATCCCCAAACTTTCAGAAACGACAGCTTAGGTTTCTTCCCAAACCATAATTCATACGGTGTCGTCTCAACGGATTTTGACGGTGCCCTATTTAAAGTGAATGCGGCAGTCTCTAAAGCATAACCCCAAAAGGATAGCGGTAAATCGGTAAGAGACATCATAGATCGCACCATATCCAATAGAGTGCGATTACGACGTTCGGACACACCATTACGCTGAGGTGTTCCAGGCGGAGTGAGTTGTGAAACAATTCCACATTTCCTTAAGTGCGTGCCAAATTCATGACTCAAATATTCTCCTCCACGATCTGATCGTAAGAACTTTATTTTCTTGTCACGTTGATTCTCAACCTCACTCTGAAATTCCTTGAACTTTTCAAAGGTCTCAGACTTGTGCTTCATCAAGTAGACATACCCATATCTACTCAAATCATCGGTGAGGGTGAGAACATAACGATAACCACCGCGAGCCTCAACACTCATTGGACCACACACATCAGTATGTATGATCTCCAATAAGTTGGTTGCTCGCTCCATTGTTCCGGAGAACGGAGTCTTGGTCATCTTGCCCAAGAGGCATGGTTCGCATCTGTCAAATGATTCATAATCAAGAGACTCCAAAAGTCCATCTGCATGGAGTTTCTTCATGCGTTTAACACCGATATGACCAAGGCGGCAGTGCCACAAGTATGTGGGACTATCGTTATCAACCTTGCATTTCTTGGCATTCACATTATAAACATGTGTAACATCACGTTCGAGATTCAATAAAAATAAACCATTCACCAGCGGGGCATAACCATAAAACATATCTCTCATATAAATAGAACAACCATTATTCTCAGATTTAAATGAGTAGCCATCTCGCATTAAGCGAGATCCAGATACAATGTTCATGCTCAAAGCTGGTACTAAATAACAATTATTGAGGTTTAAAACTAATCCCGTAGGTAGATGCAGAGGTAGCGTGCCGACGGCGATCACATCGACCTTGGAACCATTCCCGACGCGCATCGTCACCTCGTCCTTTGCCAGTCTACGCTGATTCCGCAGTTCCTGCTTTGAGTTACAAATATGAGCAACCGCCCCGGTATCAAATACCCAGGAACTACTACGAGTGCTGGTAAGGTACACATCAATTACATGTATATCATATATACCTTTGGTATTGCCGGCCTTCTTGTCCGCCAAGTACTTGGGGCAGTTTCGCTTCCAGTGACCGTTTCCCTTGCAATAAAAGCACTCAGTCTCAGGCTTGGGTCCATTCTTCGACTTCTTCCCGGCAGCTGGCTTACCGGGCGCGGCAACTCCCTTGCCGTCCTTCTTGAAGTTCTTCTTACCCTTGCCCTTCTTGAACTTAGTGGTTTTATTCACCATCAACACTTGATGTTCCTTTCTGATCTCTGCCTCCGCTGACTTCAGCATCGTATATACCTCAGGAATGGTCTTTTCCATCCCCTGCATGTTGAAGTTCATCACGAAGCTCTTGTAGCTAGGTGGAAGCGACTGAAGGATTCTGTCAACGACCGCGTCATCCGGGAGATTAACTCCCAGCTGAGACAAGCGGCTGTGCAACCCAGACATTTTGAGTATGTGCTCGCTGACAGAACTATTTTCCTCCATCTTACAGCTGTAGAACTTATCGGAGACTTCATATCTCTCGATCCGGGCATGAGCTTGGAAAACCATTTTCAGCTCTTCGAACATCTCATATGCTCCGTGATGCTCAAAACGCTTTTGGAGCCCCGGTTCTAAGCTGAAGAGCATGCCGCACTGAACGAAGGAGTAATCATCGGTGCGTGTCTGCCAAACGTTCAAATCGTCTGGCAGTGCTGGGAGAGCAGGTGGGTCACCTAACGGTGCTTCAAGGACATACGATTTCTTGGCAGCTATGAGGATAATCCTCAGGTTACGGACCCAGTCCGCATAGTTGCTACCATCGTCTTTCAGCTTGTTTTTCTCTAGGAACGCGTTGAAGTTGAGGGTAACATTAGCGTTGGCCATTTGATCTACAAGATAGATATGTAACATTTAGACTAAGTTCATGACAATTAAGTTCATCTAATCAAATTATGTAATGAACTCCCACTCAGATAGACATCCCTCTCGTCATCTAAGTGATTACATGATCCGAATCGACTAGGCCGTGTCCGATCATCACGTGAGACGGACTAGTCATCAACGGTGAACATCCCCATGTTGATCGTATCTTCTATACGACTCATGCTCGACCTTTCGGTCTCTTGTGTTCCGAGGCCATGTCTGTACATGCTAGGCTCGTCAAGTCAACCTAAGTGTATTGCTGTGTAAATCTGGCTTACACCCGTTGTATTCGAACGTTAGAATCTATCACACCCGATCAACACGCAGTGCTTCGAAACAACGAACCTTCGCAACGGTGCACAGTTAGGGGGAACACTTTCTTGAAATTTTAGTAAGGGATCATCTTATATATGCTACCGTCGTTCTAAGCAAATAAGATGCAAAAACATGATAAACATCTCATGCAATCAAAATAGTGACATGATATGGCCATTATCACTTTGCTCCTTTTGATCTCCATCTTCGGGGCTCCATGATCATCATCGTCACCGGCATGACACCATGATCTCCATCATCATGATCTCCATCATCGTGTCTTCATGAAGTTGTCTCGCCAACTATTACTTCTACTACTACGGCTAACGGTTAGCAATAAAGTAAAGTAATTACATGGCGAATTTCAATGACACGCAGGTCATATAATAAATTAAGACAACTCCTATGGCTCCTGCCGGTTGTCATACTCATCGACATGCAAGTCGTGATTCCTATTACAAGAACATGATCATCTCATACATCACATATATCATTCATCATATCCTTTGGCCATATCACATCACAAAGCACTTGCTGCAAAAACAAGTTAGACGTCCTCTAATTGTTGTTGCAAGTTTTTACGTGGCTGCTATAGGTTTCTAGCAAGAACGTTTCTTACCTATGCCAAAACCACAACGTGATATGCCAATTTCTATTTACCCTTCATAAGGACCCTGTTCATCGAATCCGATCCGACTAAAGTGGGAGAGACAGACACCCGCTAGCCACCTTATGCAACTAGTGCATGTCAGTCGGTGGAACCTGTCTCACGTAAGCGTACGTGTAAGGTCGGTCCGGGCCGCTTCATCCCACAGTGCCGCCGAATCAAGATAAGACTAGTAACGGCAAGAAGATTGACAAATCGACGCCCACAACTACTTTGTGTTCTACTCGTGCAAGATACTACGCATAGACCTAGCTCATGATGCCACTGTTGGGGAACGTAGCAGAATTTTAAAATTTTCTACGCATCACCAAGATCAATCTATGGAGTCATCTAGCAACGAGTGAGAGGGGAGTGTATCTACATGCCCTTGTAGATCGCGAGCGGAAGCGTTCAAGAGAACGGGGTTGATGGAGTCGTACTCGTCGTGATCCAAATCACCGATGACCGAGCGCCGAACGGACGGCACCTCCGCGTTCAACACACGTACGGAGCAGAGACGTCTCCTCCTTCTTGATCCAGCAAGGGGGGAGGAGAGGTTGATGGAGATCTAGCAGCACGACGGTGTGGTGGTGGAAGCAGCGGGATTTCAGCAGGGCTTCGCCAAGCGCTACTGGAGGAGGAAGAGGTGTCACGGGAGGGAGAGGGAGGCGCCAGGGGCTGAGCTGTTTCTCCCATGCACCTCCCCACTATATATAGGGGTGGAGGGGGCTGGTTTCTTGCCCTCCAAGTCCATTGGGGCGTTGGCAAAGGTGGAAGGAAAGAAATCCCATCCTTTCCCTTCCCCACCGATTGTTATCCCCCTTTTTTAGGGATCTTGATCTTATTCCTTCTAAGGGGGAATCTTGGTGCGCCTTGACTAGGGGTGTGGGGCCTTGCCCCCACTACCCACGTTCATGTGGGCCCCCCCATGCAGGTGGGCCCCACTCCGGAACCTTCTAAAACCTTCTCGGTACAATACCGAAAAATCCCGAACATTTTCCGGTGGCCAAAATAGGACTTCCCATATATAAATCTTTACCTCCGGACCATTCCGGAACTCCTCGTGACGTCCAGGATCTCATCCGAGACTCCGAACAACCTTCGGGTTACCGCATACTAATATCTCTATAACCCTAGCATCACCGAACCTTAAGTGTGTAGACCCTACGGGTTCGGGAGACACGCAGACATGACCGAGACGACTCTCCGGTCAATAACCAACAGCGGGATCTGGATACCCATGTTGGCTCCCACATGCTCCTCGATGATCTCATCGGATGAACCACGATGTTGAGGATTCAATCAATCCCGTACGCAATTCCCTTTGTCTATCGGTACGATACTTGCCCGAGATTCGATCGTCGGTATCTCGATACCTTGTTCAATCTCGTTACCGGCAAGTCTCTTTACTCGTTTCCGTAACACATCATCCCGTGAACAACTCCTTGATCACATTGAGCTCATTATGATGATGTCCTACCGAGTGGGCCCAGAGGTACCTCTCCGTTACATGGAGTGACAAATCCCAGTCTCGATTCGTGCCAACCCAACAGATACTTTCGGAGATACCCGCAGTGCACCTTTATAGCCACCCAGTTACGTTGTGACGTTTGGTGCACCCAAAGCACTCCTACGGTATCCGGGAGTTGCACAATCTCATGGTCTAAGGAAAAGTTACTTGACATTGGAAAAGCTTTAGCAAACGAACTACACGATCTAGTGCTAGGCTTAGGATTGGGTCTTGTCCATCACATCATTCTCCTAATGATGTGATCCCGTTATCAATGACATCCAATGTCCATGGTCAGGAAACCGTAACCATCTATTGATCAACGAGCTAGTAAACTAGAGGCTTACTAGGGACATGTTGTGGTCTATGTATTCACACATGTATTACGATTTCCGGATAACACAATTATAGCATGAATAACAGACAATTATCATGAACAAGGAAATATAATAATAACCATTTTATTATTGCCTCTAGGGCATATTTCCAACACTAAACTAGCAGTGAGAGATGAAACGATGAAGTTGCTAACCTTTTAGAACACTTGTGTAGTTGGTGCACCGCCAAACGTAGACAAATCTTGGGGAAAATGTAGCTTGGAGGTCGAGCTTGGAGAGGAGAAAGCTTAAGTGTGGCTCTGGCATTTCATCGAACACCTCATGTGCATATACAGGCAAAAAACAGAGTAGCCCACACCTTCACCCTTCCACGGCCAAAAAACAGAGGAGATGGGGGCGGGGAGGGCGCGTGGATATATGTAGGCAAAACTTTAGTCCCGGTTTGTGTTTAAAACCAGGATTAATGGCTTACCCTTTAGTCCCGGTTCCAGACACCAACCGGGACTAAAGTGCATCAACCCCTTTAGTCCTGGTTAGTGGCTGGAACCGGGACTAAAGGTCCCAGCCGAACCGGGACAGATGCCTGCCGAGGCCCGGCCGGCGTCCTAGCCTCACGAACTAGGATTGATGCTCCCATTAGTCCCGGTTCGTAACATGACCGTAACTAATGCTCTGATCTGCCCAGGACCAAAGCCTTGTTTTCTACTAGTGAAGATAATCAAGCATATCTTCTTCCAATGCACGTCTACATGTTCAGTCGTCCAAACAGCGTGCAATTTGTATGTGCCGATAAGTGTTGCCAATTTATATGATCATTGGCTTGACGGAATACCAATTAGGTTTACCACACTAATAAGGTTGAGAGTATCTTTCTTATTATGGGTGCTCTAGATGTAGAAATGTTATGGTTTTCAATGGCAAGAACCCTTCTCCCCTATAGCTTATTTTCCGTTGTACGCACTGGCTCCGTATGTGGTCGATGCTACACCGAACGGAGTACCAAACTCTGTTCAATGCGTTGTGTATACGGTTTGAGCGAGTGGCCATGGATGTTTTTACCAAACATTGCTGGCAGCACAATCTCGAGATTGGTCGACCTCCTCATTTGACATAGGCATAGTGTCGGTCCCATATGACTTTACTCGTGCTGATTTGTCTTTTTTTTTTATGTTGGACTTGTTGTCTATGGCTGTGTGCATCCTAACTATGCAAAGGCCGGGTGCCGCTCAATTCGATTTGTATCCTCTTGATGCTACTTGTTGATTTAATAAAAGTGCCCTTTATCGAGGAAAAAGTGGCAAAAGTGAAGAGGGGTCATCTACTGAATGCTAGACTGTCTATTCTTATCTGTCAAATACAACAGTCGTTTTGCAAGAGGAGAGTAAATAGTTTTTTGAATAGGACTGCTAAAAATGGCATTGCCTGAAATTTTAACTAAAATTTTACATCTTGAAAAAATTGAGAGAAAAAAGCATCGCTGACCAAAAAGAACAGTTGTCGTCTAATTTCTAGTTGGATCATAAAGCATATGCTGCATCCCAAGATTAACCTAGGCAAACTAAATATTCGCTTGGTATTAAGTGCAATCGGTATAGCAATATATTGCTTCCACATAATACATGGAGCAGTATTTCCACAAGCTATGATCATAGTACATAATCAATTAAAAAATGCAGTAGCTCATACCTGACACTTTCACGACTATGTCCATTTGTGAGGCCTATCTACGAACGACACAATCTTATCACAAGTATCTATTATATATAAAAAGTATTTGGTGGGTTAATCAGAATTAAGAAAATATATTAAGAAATTCCATGTTAATTAGAAAATACAAACCTTCGATCTTATGGGTCCATTAAAAAATTTAGTATGTGATGATATGCATTTTTTTTAAGGGATTACCCCGGTCTCTGCATCAAATGATACACACAGCCATATTATTAAACATAAATCGAGTTCCAGTCACCGAGTTTCGGACATAGAAAAAAAAGAACATGACCATAACCGGTCAAACTCAAGATTACATATATAGCATTGTGGCAACCTACCATGAGTCTGTAACATCATTGTTTCAATCGACCACATATTCCTAACGTGCCCTACCCAACTCTGAAAAAATTAAGGGAAAAGCTTACCATCACCCGGCGGATCGCAGCGGCAGCGTCCGTCATCTCCCCTGCATGACACGCATCCAGTGAGGGCTCACATACCATTGAAATCGCTTCTGCAACAGGGGTTATGTTTCTGAAACATCTGCAGTGTTGCAATGGTCTACGATGGGTCTATGTTTTATAACAATACCTTTATCATGAAAATCTTCTGCAACAAAACTTCAGTTGCAAAAAAAAGCAACAAAACAGTTGTTGCAAAAACATTCCGCAACAAGACCTATGGTTCAGAAATAATTTTGCAACAAAACCTGTGTTGCAGCGGTGGAGACGCGCTAGGCTCCCTTGATGCGGCAAATCTGACGGCTCACGACCTGGCTGATTTTTTAAAAAGATCAGCCAACGGACACGTAGCACGCCCCAGAAATTAAATCACCTACCAAGAGAATCCTTAACGTGCCCTACCCCACATCTGAAAACAAATCATCTAAAAAAACTCTGAAAACAAATCGTTCCCTACATGTCTCGCACGAAAGCTCCAACCTGCCCAGGCCTTCATCTCTTACGGAAGCGTCCCTCCATCCCAGATCCCCGGGAACGGGAGAATTATATCTGGTGACGAGGCGGCTGAGTTCTCCTCCTGCGTGTGGCGGAACGACCGGATGCGCCGGGGACTGAGAGGCTGTGTGACGCACAACTTTCGGAGCAGCCTTCACGGGCCCCCATAAGACCTTGTACAATGCTAGATGCTTATGAGAGATGTTTGGAGAAATAAACCAAGCTTTTCTTAAGCATCGGTGCTTATTTGTACAGGGCAGACGCTTAATTAGGCGTCTCTTCTGTAGAAATAAGCATCGATGCTTCAGAAAAATCGAGTTTATTTTTCTAAGCATCTCCCTAAGCATCTACCATTGTACAAGGATTAACGCGCAACAAAAGGCTCTATCCGTCTACCGTAAGCCGCCATGTGGTGGTGTTCCAGGGACACAGTGTGAAGTTGGCGTCATGCATCTTCCTGATCTCTCAGGCGGTGTTGGTGGACAAGGCCATGACGATGCAGACCGAGCGGTGTACAAGATGCAGACCACACCAAGTTGCTATATTGGAGCGTTGCTTGCCCCTAGCATCTATATAAGTTGAACTGGCCGGTAATTCCTCCTTGCATGTGTGAACTTTACAACAACAGTAGTTGTTTCCTACGCACCTGACCCCCGCGTCGCCCCCGCTCGGGCGACTCGGGCGGTTCCCCAACCCTAGCCGCCGTCGGGGCCGACTCCTCCTTCCCTCGCCCCGTCGCCGCCGGGATGCGCCCGGGGGCCGACGGCGGTGGCGGGGATCCTCCTCTCTCCAGCGTCTCACGGGTGGTGCGGAGCCCTTGCGTGTGCGGAGGCGCGGCGGCGATGGTGGCTAGCCCTGCCACGAGCGATGGCGACTGCGGCGCGTCGGGCAGCCCGGTCACGGGCGGCAGCGGGCGGCGGCTTGCCTGGTTCGGGCGGCGGTGACTTCTGCTGCGGCGGCGCGTCATCCGGCTTCGGATCGGCAGCGGCGTGGAGGGCCTGGTGGGCTTCTTGGTGGCACCTCCGGTCAGATCTGTTCTGGCTGGTGCTGCCGGCGGTGGTGGTCATCTCATCCATCAGAGGTGGTCGGCCGGACACTGGGTGATCGGATCCCGAGATCCATCATCTAGTCCCGGCTGCGAGTCGGGGAGGCATGATTGCCGGTGAAAACCGAGCCAACGGCAGGTGATGGCAGCGTTCTGCGCCGTTACCTTGATGAAGGCATCGTTCTGCGCCGGGGGAAACCCTAGGATCTGATGTTCCAGATCGGACGATGACGGCACTACGGTGTCGTTTCTCTCTCGGGAGTATCGTTTGTGGTGCAGCGCTGGAAGGCAGAGGCAGGAGGCGAAGCGGCTTCGTCTTGAACGGAGCTTCGGTGGACATGTCAAGTCATGCCTGGCCGACTGGTGCTACGCTTTCTCATGCCTAGTCGGCAGGTGCTACGCACGACAGATCTTACAGAGTCTCTGCGTCGGGATGGATGAGCGCAGGGCGGTGGCTTCGTTGGGCGCCGTGGTGGCGTCGACGTTTGGTCGGACTGGCAAGGATGATGCGGATCTCTCTCCTGAAAATGGAACAGCGGTTCGATGATGATGGCGGCTTCTAAAACGTGTGCATGTGGTGTACGCTTTAGGTTTGCCGCACCGATTGTTGATTATGGTACGTTATATGGATGGATCGGCGATGACATCGGTTATAGATATGAGGAGTGAGAGCACTCCACATTATCAAGTTTGTAGGTATGAGTGATGGCTTCGGGTGGCTTGATGTATGTTTTTGTTGGACCTTCGTGGACTAATTGTATGCATCCATTGATGCAGAGGCCGGGGTTTAACCTCCTTTTCCAAAAAAAAAATGTGTACATACAAAGGGTGAAGAGGAATTTACTGCTCGTCTTGCAAATAACTGCTAAAAGCATCGTGAAAGTTCTACGCAAGGCATCAAGAGCTCTATCAATGCTTGTTACGATTCCATCCAACATTGAGAATTATGTAAGATTCCACGCTTCTGCAGCTATAAGAAATTAGTTTACACTATTTTTTGCACTAGATGTATAAATTAATGGATGCACGTGACCATATATTTAGATATCTATGAGCAAATTAAGTCAACTGAGAAATATATTTTTTCTCGGCCACCTGACCATGGTCAGATCCTTACACCCTTTTGTATTGTATATGAATACATGATTATACCAAGATGAATACTTTTCAGATAGGTATCAACAAAATTTAAAGACAACTAAGAAATAAAGGTTTTTGTATCGGCTCAATCAGCTTGGCGGACCCTTATGTTATAATCATACAATGCTTTTAGGATATATTAATAGAGTAAAAAATTACAATATTTGAATGACTTCCACATAAAATATATTTATTTTCTGAAGGGCGTACCATCATATCAAGTTTTATTGATATGACATCTAACTTTATTGAGGAAATTATATGTAAAGTTATGACAATGTATTGCAGTCACATTTTGGGATCAATTTCTTAATCCCACGTGGTAATCTATTGTCAAGAAGAAAGTAAAAATGGTTTGCCATCCCAATTCTTTCGTTTGCTTGATTACGTTGTATGCGCCTGCAAAGGGTGTTTGCTTTCTTGATTGGCTTTACAAACTATATATACTTCCATAGGTGTATCTTTCCATTTGCATCAATTTAGTTTCGAGGTTTACTAGTGTTCCCGGATCATGCTTAAACATTAGTTGATAGTAAGTCGATTCTTTGTATTTTACTTATGTTGCTTTCTAATACGCAAGTTGTTAAAACAATTTCTATTTATTTTCAATTTTGATTTACTTTTTTCATTCTTTCCCAAAAGGGTTTACATGCATTTGCGACTGTCACAAAAATGATCATAATGTGTCTACTTGGTAAAATTGACAATAGGATTCATAATGGGTGCTCATAATAGTAATTATGTTCCACATCGTACATATATGACACAACAAATAACCTCAGAGTTTTTTTGTACAATGACTATACATACTGGAATTCGGGTTTTTAAATAGCATATATCACCAATGACTCACGTCTCATAATATTTACATGGTAACTCATGGGCAAGAAAAACATACATGTACCTTTCGGAAAAGGGTTTGATATCCATTGGTACCCAAAATCATGGTGAAATTGAAAGTTTTATGTGTTACCAAGGGTAAAATGTTTCCAATTCCACTTCACGAAAAATTCTGACTGTAAGATCATCAAAACAACATCTTTTTTCGATTGGTCAAGTGGATGAGACACTAAAGCTACCCTCAACATGAATGTTAGCATCCATACCAATCTAACATAACAAGAAAACTATCAGCTAGCTTGTGGCCTAAACTTTATCTTTGTCCAGTGATCCAATGTCACACGTACATACATGTGGTCACTAAGGTACTTACAGAAATGCCCTACTTAAGAACCATTCATCTAAAAAAGTAAGAATTTTTACTTCCTTTATCGAATTATATATGATAGGTTACTTATCATAATATTGGTTGTGGTTATACATACTAGTCACCCACCCGTGCACCTGCACGGCCTATAAAATATAGGGATACATATTTACAAATAAACTTATATTTATATGTAAAACGCAAGTGTTCAATTTTTAGATATCATACAACTGGACAGATGCTAATTTATTCAAACAATGATAACAAATAATAAACACATGTGTTATAAACATCATTATAGGGAAGAGCCCATTTTTTTCCCATTTATCTTGCGCAAACTACCATCACTGGTCTGAATGAAGTCTTCATGCCTTAGTAGCAAGATGCACCTCTTTGTAAAATTTACACCACCTACTAGGGGATGGAGAGTGTATGAATTAATTCGAACCATACGATAAGATACACATATTACTGATTTATTCAATCCACATTGTAACATAAATAGCACAAATCAACAAAAGTTGAGATAAAGATACACTACACACACCTAAGCTCAACAAAATTTCAAGCGTGAGAGAATGCTGCATGGCAAGTTCCATTTTCCACAGATGATGTATATATATATTATTTGCATATAGTAAATTATTAGAACATCGACATGGTGTTTTTAAGGATAATTCTAGTGAATACTGTTTAGGTCAATATGTGTTCCATTTAGTATTTTATTCCATTATTTAAGGTTTTGTTAGTTTGCCATGGTCGGTGTATGTATGTACCACAATTACAATGCTACTCATACCATTTACGTAATATATATACTCAGTTGAGGCTTTATCTATCTATCTATCTTCATATTAAATAGTAGAGTATTTCCAAATAGTTGAAACATTATTTGACTCCTACAAATTTAAAATCAAGAGTCTATATTCCCAACATCTGGTACGTATTATTTGACTCCTAAAAATTTACATAATATATTGTTCAGTTGATATTTATTAAGATGACTATATTCATATTTTCTTATGCATACTTTTCTACTTGTGTCACAATTAGGCGATTTCACATGCCAAAATACATGACACTGGTAGTGGTGTATCAGGGACCCATAAAGGCGAGAATTATTTATGTTCGTGCCTGATTTATTTTACTTGGCACTGTCTACTTTTCGAACAATGCGATTTAATTATTACTTTTTAAACAGGCATAGACTCAGGGTTTTTTAGTTTGGGGACGCCTAACTTGTGCATGCAGCTTTCTTTGTCTAAGTGAGCATTTAAGTATTTTTTGTTCGAACTGAAATATGTGATCCTTTTTTAGCTTGGGGCGTGAATTTTTTTTTTTAGATGAAGACCTTCTTAGATTTATGTACATGCTTTTTATTCAAGGAGAAGGCACTTTTTTTCACGGCGGCGCGTGTTTTTTCTTGGAACGTGGACATGGGCGTTGAGTACTCTTTTTTTTAGACATGCGAGTTTTATTTATGCATGTGGTGAGAACTATTTCTTTTATGTGACTCTTTTTTTACATGAGTTTAATCCTTGACGTACGTGTTTTTTTAATAAGAGAGGATTATCCTTTTTTATACGAGTGGATTTCATCCCTCACATACGTAGTGTTTCCTTGCATGGCCCTCTAGTAAATCTTATAACCATTAACATGTGGTGTTTTTTTAGATTGGGATGTGATGATTTTTTTAGTTGTATAAATACATGCCTTTTTTGCATGGAGAAGTTACATGCTTTTTTCCTGGAAACTTGGATGTGGGCGTGGAGGACCCGTTCTTTGCTTTTTTTGCTGGGAGCTTTGGATGTGGGCGTGGGGGACTCTTTCTTTTGCTTTTTTCGAGGGAGCTTAAGATGTGGGCGTGGAGGACTCTTCTTTTGGACACTTGGATCGTATACCCATGGGACACTAGCCACACTCACTTATTCTGTAAAAAAAACACAATCACTTATTTAATCCGAATCGTTGATTTGAAATCCAAAGGTTAAATTTCTATGGTTTCTAAGAATTAACGTGGAGGCTTCATTGGTGCTTCCAATCTATTACAAAAGAGTCGAACATGTGATCACTTTCGTCCACATATGTTTGATTAGAATAACAATGGCTGATATTTAAAGTTTCTTACGTAACATGGAAAAATATATGTACCAACAGTATTGGAATTTCATGTTGTCACTTTAGATGAATAGAAGCATAACATACGTGAAAGGAAAGGCATGAATTGATCCGGATGTAGTAAGACTAGGATTGCGATAGGTAGGAGATGGTGTGATTCGGATATAAAATATGCATATGCAATAGCAAGGACGGAACGAACTACATATGGCCATATGGGCACGTATATTTACATGTGAGTTCTATGCAATTACGTGTGAACTGCTGTATGTCAACATTGGAAAGAAAACAAGGAACTAAAAAGTAAATTAGAACGACGGACAACTGAGATTGATCAACTAAAGTGTATGTACAATATATGCAGATGTAATTCACCTCCGATAAAGCACTAGCGTGCACGTGATGGACTACATGGGCACGTACTAGCTGAGTCCAATCAATAACGTGTGAGCTCCTGCATGTCCAATTAGAAAGCAAAAAGGGCAATAAAAAAGGGAACCCTAATAATTCAGCCCACACGCGTGGACTGAAGGAGGTCGGGCCAAATGCCTTTCTAGCCACCCATTGTGACACGTCAGCCTTTTTTGTTTCTTCCACACATGCATGCAAACAGCGAGAAAAACAGATGATGTCAGCGGAAATCTTTTGAATTTTTCAAACATTAAAATGATTTATCTCTTAAATAAAAAATCTGATTGAAAATCGGATTTCACCATTAAATCTGTCACGGCGAGGCCTTCAAAACTAGATCCCATATCGATATGTTTCGTTGACAATTTTTGGCGGTCAAAAGTTTCCATGTCTATTGCACATAAATTATCATGGGGTCTACACTGAAGTTGCCATGATATGTTTCAACTACTTTTTATTCTACATTTAAAATAAATTTTGAGATGTTATAAAAAGGGGATTAAGAAACTATACTCGCCATGGAGAATTGGTAAAATTTGACATGATCCATGAAATAATTTTGACATGGTTCATAATTCAAAAGAAATCCATCGTCAATTACTTTAAAAATGCATAGTCTCTGACTGAAATTTGCCATCAACCAGAAGCTAAAATTGCCATGTTGAATAACTTAAATTTTCCATGATACATGCACTAAAATTTTCCATGGTTCATACAAAAAATAATATCCATGGTCAAAACACTAGAATTGCCATGATCTATAAGCTAAAATCGCCATGATCTATGACCTAAATTTGCCATGATGAATTACTAAATATTGGCGTGATCCATGAATTAATTTTGTCATGGTTAATTACTAAAAATTTCCATGGTCAATTAATAAAAGTTGCCGTGAAAAGCAGTTAAAATACAATGGTAGCTTTGAATCTAGAAGAAAATAATAGATGAAACATATCATGGCAACTTTACTATAAACAATATGGCAATATCAGTGTAACATCATGGCAACTTTTGATCCCAAAAAAATTTCTTCGAAACATATCAATATGGGATCTAGTTTTGAAGATCTCTTCGTGATGGATTTATTGATGAAAATGACTTTTTAATCGAACTTTTTATTTAAGAGATTAAAAAATTTAAGTCCGAAAAACAAAAAATATTCGGCTGATGTCATATGTTTAATGTGGCAAAATGGATGGTAATAAAGACGTTTGGATCATGTTGCTTCTTGCCACACGTGTTGCACTTATCATTTGGTAAAAAATAAATTGCTTAGACGGTGTGATAGTGAACCATTGGCTTGGCGAAATGGATGCATGGATTGACTGGGATAGCTAGCTTGGAACTTTTTAACTGAAAATTTTATTGTTGATATATAAAGATTTAAATAACTGATATACGTACATGAAATCTCTCTCTTTATTCCAGTAACTTGATAAAAAATAAAAAATGTTGACAAAGTCTTTCACTATAGTGCCAAATTGAATAGAATAAATATATTTATGAAATGTGCATCACCGTGATAGCTATACATATGCGTTAACTAAAAAATATAGCGGTGAACCTAATTTTTTCCACACTAGCAAATGTCCAACAGTTTATGTTATTCTAAATATAAGCTTCGACAGACAAACAACTAATATGAGATGGCACTGAAATATGCACAAACTCGCCATTCGGCGAATAATAAATAGGTGTTTGATTCTTGAACAAAATATTGGGCTTACTGCATAAAGAAACAGTGGACAAAACAATAATAATACTACGAAAATAATAGAACCATTTTAAAATACGAACAACATGAGCTTATTATTAAAATCATGTTTTAAACATTAAATTTGAATATATGTAATGGAAAGATATTTGAGTTTAATGTTTAGACATGATTTTCCATTATTAACACGAGCTTATTATGGGTAGAGTTTCCTTGAAATGTTCCACATCATAATATACGATATTTTCAAAAGAAACTTGAATACATATTTGGGATGCCAAAAATAATTAAAAACACATTATGATTCTAGCCGCACAAATGCTCGGGATACTCCGCTAAGAACAAAATATACGCCAATAAGAACATAAGTAAAGGGAAGTTACTACCAAACGACAACTTGAATTACAAATAAATATCAAAATGACAAAAAACATGAATGGACAAATACGTACTTCACATCGTGATTGAAGTCAAAAATATTCCAAGTTTCTAAAAGGAAGAATAAAACAAATCTAAAAATTAGTATTACAATTTCGCTAATCAAACAACATATAAATACTTAACTAATGTAGAACAAAGGCATCACCAATGCATACACATCCAGAAAGACATAAATTTATTTTACAATCACTTTGAAGTTTAAATATTTTTAAGATGACGCCCTCGTATTTGCGAGGGCCACTCCACTAGTAATACGAATCAGTTAATTTGTAGCTATTCGTGCACAAGTTCAGAAAAGTCACATCTATATACCACTTGTTATTATCAGCTGTGACATGGACTTCTGAATATTGATGATTTCCCGCCAAGCAGAGCATTCACACGAAATACATTGGAAGTCGTGCAGTATTTTTCAGCACATGTTTCTCCATTGTCCTTTATGTGGAAACAAGATAGTTTTCCATTTGGGCCTCTCATCTTCCACCCTTTGTCCACGTGGTCAAAGTCATCAAATAACAAATAGAACAATCGAGTGTGTTGTACGTCGCACAGTAGATGGCATTGCAACATGCGTTTGTGGCCACCATTGCACAGGCTGCGAAAGACCACCAGCGTGTGTGCTGCGGGATTCAACACACAAAGAAGTCGTAGAACCGGGCAAGCACGCCTTGATACTAAATCCAATTGTAGGGGGCTGCCGCATCTCACGCGTCCTGATGGACGGAGCCAGCAACCTCAACATCATCTTCACGGACACACTTGAGAAGATGAAGATCTCACTGTTCGAACTACAAAGGTCGGACATGGTCTTCCACGGGGTCGTACCGGGCTGCCCAGTCCATCCCTAGGGGTGGATCGAGGTCGACATCGTCTTCAGAGACGAATATAATTACCAAAGCGAGGCCATCCAATTTGAGGTCGCTCCTTTTTAGAGTGGCTACCACGCGATCTTGGGCAGGCCCGCATATGTGAAGTTCACGGCCGTCCCATCCGACGCCTACCTATAGTTAAAGACGCCAAGCCCGAATGGCGTAATCACCATACGAGGAAGCACGGAGTAGGACTATAAGGCCCAGTTGGAAAATGTAGAGCTTGTTGAGGCCGCCTTCACCTTTGCTAAGCTCGCCAAGATAAGAGGCGGATAGGGCCATCAGAGGCCAAGCTCCCACAGAAGCCGAGGCCGGGCCAGTTTTTCAGCTGGCCAAACAAACCAAAAAGTTCCAGGTGCACCCAAAGGATCCTAGCAAAACGGCGACCATTGGCCGGGACCTCTCAGAAAGCCAAGAAGCGGAGCTCCTCGCCATCCTCCGAGCCAACTGAAACATCTTCTCTTGGAAGCCCGCCGACATGCCAGGGGTGCCAGCCAACAAGGCCGAGCACTGCTTGAATGTCCGCAAGGACACGATGCTGGTGAAACAAGCTCTACGCTGTTTCGCCACAGAGAAACGAATGGAAATAGGGGAAGAAATTGCTCGTCTGCTTGCAGCCAAGTTCATAAGGGAGGTCACGCACCCAGAATGTCTAGTCAACCCAGTAATGGTACTTAAGAAAAATAACACGTGGCGCATGTGTGTGAACTACACCGACGTCAACAAAGCATGCCCCAAATACCCCTTTCCGCTGCCCAGGATCGATCAGATTATCGACTCCATAGCGGGATGTGAGCGCCTATGCTTCCCGGACATGGACTCCGGGTATCACCAGATATGGACGAGGGAGTCCCACCAGGAGACGACCTCCTTCATCACACCATATGGGCCTTTTTGTTACATCACGGTGCCGTTCGGCTTCAAGAATGCGGGGCTAAATATCAACAGATGATGTAGAAGTGTTTTAATGAACATATCAGAGTAAACGCGGAGGTATACATCGACAACATCATAGTCAAGTCCAAGCAAGGCTCAAGCCTCCTTACCGACCTCCAACAGGCCTTCCACAACCTCCGCAATTTCAGCATGAAGCTAAACCCCGACAAGTGTGTCTTCAGGGACCTCGCTGGGCAGTCGGGATTCATCGTATCCTTACACGGAAAGGAGATTTTTCAATGTTGGCAGTAGGCCCAACTGGGTGAATATTATAGATAATTGTTTCATCTTCTGCTATAACAGGTTTCTCAAATATTTCTTCAATAGGTGGATGAAATTTAAAACACTTGTCCTTAGGGAGATCAACAAGAGTAGCAAATAATTCACAAAAGAAAGCTACTCTCTCAGAGTCAAGTCCATATTTAGTACTAAATTTAAGAAAAACATCAGTTTCCATAAATGATTTAACACAATCAAATTCAAGCTTTATACATGACTCTTTACCTTGGTCGAATTCTCAATTTTTAGAGCTGCGTTTAATTCTTTCCAGAATATCCCATTTGAATTCAATAGTTTTCTTCATAAAAGGAACCAACAGAAGAAGTATCGAGCATAGATCGATCATTAAGAGAAAGCCGAACATAAAAGTTTTGTATAATTATTTCTCTTGAGAGCTCATGATTGGGGCATGTGTGCATCATATATTTAAGCCCCCCCAAGCTTGAGCGATCCTACACGAGGCCCAAAATTATATATGTAATTCCGATCACGATGAACCAAATGCATAGGATAGAACTTATAGTGAAATTCCAATTTTAATCGGTTCCAATCCCATGGTCCATTATCATCCAATAGCCTATAACATGACAATGCCTTTCCCTCCAAAGATAAAGGGAATACCTTCTTCTTAACTCCATCCTCGGATAAACCTACAAGCTTAAACAATCAACAAATTTTATGCACATAGATTAAGTGCAGACAGGATGTACCGTTCCGTCCACTGCATAAGGATTAGTTAGAAGTTTCTCTAACATACTTGAAGGAATCTCATAATAAATATTTTCAGAAGGTTCAGTAGGTTGAGTGGCAACTCTTATTGCTTCCTGTCGAGGTGAAGATACCCCCGAACATACCCCTCAAAGGATGATTCTCCATAGTACCAAGTCATGGTGAATTTCAACACGTAACATAAAAGTTTCCTTACCAAATTCCACTTACTAAAGGCGCTTCACTGTCTGGCAATGGCACTAGAGAAGATTCTTGATGACCCACAAGTATAGGGGATCAATCATAGTCCTTTTGATACGTAAGAGTGTCGAACCCAACGAGGAGTAGAAGGAAATGACAAGTGGTTTTCAGCAAGGTATTCTCTGCAAGTACTGAAAGTAACAACGATAGATAGTTTTGTAACAAGATAATTCGTAAAAATTAACAAGTAACAAAGGTAACAAGGTGCAGCAAAGTGGCCCAGTCCTTTTTATAGCAAAGGACAAGTTGGAACGTTCTCTTATAATAAGCAAAGTGTTCTCGAGGACACATGGGATTTATTGTCAAGTCACGTTCATCATGTTTAGTTGATTCGCTTCGCTACTTCAATAATTTGATATGTGGATGGACCAGTGCTTGGGTGTTGTTCTTACTTGAAAAAACAACCTAGTTATGATTATCCCCGCTCGCAAGCATCTGCAACTATGAAAGAAAATTTAAGATAAATCTAACCATGGCATGAAACATATGGATCCAAATCAGCCCCTTACGGAATAACACATAAACTAGGGTTTAAGCTGTTGTAACTCTAGCAACTCATCATCTACTTATTACTCCACAATGCCTTCCCTTAGACCCAAGTATGGTGAAGTCTCATGTAATCGATATTGACATGACACCACTAAAAGAAGCAACAACAAACATGTCATTAAAATATCGAATGAATACCAACTTCACATGATTATTTATAACAAGACTTCTCCCATGTTCTCAAGAACAAAAGTAACTACTCACGAATCATAATCATGTTCAAGTCCAGAGGGATATTGAATATGCTTGAGGATCTGAACATATGTCTTCCACCAAATAAACCAACTAGCATCAACTACAAGATGAAATCAACACTACTAGGAACCCACAGGTACCAATCTAATGTTTTGGGAGAAAGATTGAATACAAGAGATGAACTAGGGTTTGAGATAAGATGGTGTTGGTGAAGATGTTGATGAATGGTCCTCCCACGATGAGAGGATCGTTGGTGATCTCAATGGCTTCGATTTCCCACTCCCAGAGGAAAGTTTCCCCGGCAAAATCGCTCCACCGAAGAGCAAAAGTGCTCCTGTCCAGGTTCCGCCTCGAGATGGCAGCGCTTTGTCCCAACAGTCCACTTTTGATTTTTTTTCTAGGGAAAATGGCTTCATATAGTCGAAGATGGGCACGGGAGGCCTGCCAGGGGGCCCACAAGCTCACAGCGCGCGGCCAGGGGGTAGGGCGCGCTCCCTGAGCTTGTCGCTCCCTGGTGGCCCCCTCCTGCCACTTCTTTCGCCAATACTTTTTATATATTCCAAAATAATTCTTCGTAAATTTTCAGGTCATTTGGAGTTGGGCAGAATAGCTATTGCTGACGTAGCCCCTTCTGGTCCAGAATTACCACTATCGGTAATCTTCCTCTTCATGTAAAACTTGCAAAGTAAGAGACAAAGTCCATTGGAATTGTATCATAAAGAGAAATAACAATCCAAAACACAATAAATATTAGTAGAAAAACATGATATAAAATGGACGTATCAACATCCAGCCAGATCTTGTCGATTGGGGAGCAAGAATGCCTCGGCACGATGTCATGGAAGACCGGCCGACTGGGGTGCAACTGGTTCTCCTCGATCAGTATCCACGAGAAGCGGAAGGTGAGCCTCTCAAAGGCAAAGGTGGGGTCGAGGATGAGGGCGTAGCCACCTGGGGTGAAAGCCTCCTCGAAGTCCAACCAGGCATTGACGCTGTTGGCCAGCAGGCTGTTCAGCCAAGTTCGGGCCGATCCAAGCATCATGAGAGGCACATAGCGCACCGTCGCTCGGTTGTTGCGTCCGGCGATGCCGACGGCCATTGTGTAGTCAATCAGCCAGTCCTCCAGCTTGGCGGCCCGGTTGTACTTGGGGGTGTCGCGTGGCAGCGTGGATACCTTGGGGATGGGTTGGTTGTGGATGCGTGACCCGAAGCATGCCGGGCAGGCCAAACATTCCTATTCCAAGGCCATGGACCGCGCCAGCTGCTCGATGCAGTGGCGGGCGTCCTTCCAGTTGTGACGGACATGAGGCCCTAGACGATCGCTCATCGCCGGCGGGCAACTAGCCCAATGAAAGTTTGTCGAGGCCACGACTCTTTGTGTCACCTGGGAAGGATGCTTTTTGCATTGACCAGGGCCACGGCCGGCTGCTGGTTGACCATCTTTAGGGGAGGGTCCTACGCGTTAGTCGGTTAGGTCCTCGGGCGGCATCGATTGCACCTGCTGCTAGTTCGCGGTAGCGAGGGGGTCGCAGACATGCCGCTGCTGCTGCTGCTATAGCTCCTCGCCCTTCAAGTGCTCCAGCTCGGCAGAAGCCGTCACTGTCACCCTCATGTTCTTGACGGGAGCATGCCAACGGCCCTGCCGCGTCGCCGCACCTACCCCAGCCGGCTAGGGCCCTCACCGGTGGGGGTGAGGCCATGGGCGATGTTGAACTCACGGTTTGTGCGGCGGCCAGCGCGGTTTCTTAGTAAGACCTTGCGGGTCTCCTCGAGCTCGGCCGCGGCAGCATTGTGGTCGGTGCCGAGCATGATGGGCATCTGCAAATACTCCAGGCAGATGCGAGACCTACCCGCAGCAACCGGATTTGCCGCCTGCTTCAGAAGCCGGCTGCGGCCCGTGTGGTTGGTGGAGCTGGTGGTCAACACCTCCACGCGGGTGCAGAGGTCTACACGTCACTGGAGGTGCCGCAGCCACTGGGGACCGGCAGGTCCGTTAAGGTTAGCACCCTTCTAGGGTACTCGTCGGGGACGACCGCGACGAAGACACGGAACTCACCGAAGAGGACGACGGAACCGCCTTCGGGGAGGACGGTGTCTGCTGAGCGTGTAGCACCGTCGCCAGCGCAGGCGAACGCGCCAAGCTTGCGGACTAAGCCGTGCGTGATCCGCTCATCGAGGGGAGTGAAGGGCCTCGTCCGGAACGTGACCTCGGGCGGCACCGCGTGCAGCCCCACGGTGGGCGCCAGTTGTCATGGTGTTCTCACGGCAGATACCATGGGATGGCTTATGTCGAGTTGTTGGGGCCAATGAGCACCGGTGGGTTCCTGATGCGAGATTGGGCACAAGCAATGCAAGACACAAATACGTACCCAGGTTCAGATCACCCCGGAGGAGGTAACACCACTAGTCCTGCGGGATCACTATTTAGATCACAAGGTATGCATGGTTGCTCCTAGAGCTGCTTGGGTGGAGGAGGAAGATGACCTCTCGCTATGCTCTCTGCCTCGTATGAGTGTGTGGGTGTTTAGAATGAGCTGACCCCCTACTAGGAGGTCTTATAAATGGGCCTCCAAGGTTACAAAATGGTAAAGAAAGCGAGGCGAGCCCCAACTGCCAACGTCTCTGGCCTTTAGTGGGCTCGTCGGCTGCTGGTCCACGCCGGCTAGGCGGCCGCTGGCTGCACGCCAATGTAGCCCGTCTGTCCTAGTGTCACAGAGTGGTTGGCACTATGCCTCTACAGTGCCGGGCCACGCTGACGTCGGTCGCCCTGGTCAGCGGTACTGGTGGCAATGTTGCCATGCTCTCAAAGACGTGGGAGAGATCTTGTCGTACGGCGGGATTGGACAGCCGCTGACCCCACCTGCTGCCTGTTGCAGCCAGCCGGGCCGAGCGTGGCGCTATGCCCAGCCGGCAACTGGCAAGGGGATCCGGCAGGGAAGGCCAGCGGGACTGAGGGATTTGGGCCGTCCGAATGTTTTAAAATGTTAAGTGTTTTTCCTTGAGCCTCCCCGGGGTCATCCCCCCAATAACAAGCTTTATGGTGGAGCCATGGCAACTTGTAGAAGTATAACTTATAGTACACAATATTTTAAGTGAATTTATAAAACAACATTTAGTAAAACAAGCAATACGCATTCATTTTAGTGATGGTTTCGACCCCAAGGTATTCAACAATACTCAGGGTGTTTTTAACCCAAGGTATTCATCAATACTCAAGAGGGGGTGGAGATGGAGATGGTGATGGAGGCAGTCTACATGGTGCAATCAGAGAACCTTTACTCACCATGGACTTCTTCTACAGGATCAAAACTTCCTGGTGTACCAAATATGTTTTCCAAATTGACATGTTTTGCCCAGAAACATTTTTTTCTATTGTTCTAATTCTTTTATGCAAGTCTGCTCACGTGTTGGAACATGAGGTGGAGAAAGCAAGGAAATAGAGAGGAAAATGATGGGGACAGATAAGTTAAGAAGAGGTACTGGCTTGCTCAAAAGACTAGGCAAGATGCTATACGGAAGATGGTATAGTCTTAGAGGAAAGTGAGTATTATAATGAACTATCACACTCGCTCTTATTTGGATGCTGTTCGGTATAGTATGTTGTGCAACCACATAGTTCTCGATTCTCCTGTTCAATTATGGGGTTTATATTTCTAATCCAATGCAAGTACAGCAGGTATCTTTCGAACATGTGTGTGGCACGCAATTTGCGGAGGTCTTTGCTTCCAACCATGAGAAAGACAAACTAACGTTCTCCGTGAGAAATTGAGAGTACAAAGCTAATTTGGTGTGTCACACATGATATAGTGTGTCACACAAAATAAGACTGGTGCAAATGTGTTGGTTTTCCTCACTACTAAATTTTCATATTTGTACCTTAGATCTAGCAAACTGTTGCAAAATTGAAGAAGTTTCGGCATGTTAATTTAGCCTGCTAAATCATCTTATATTTAGATATAGATGTAGTATCTATAATCTATGTATCTAGATGTCTATTACCTATCTCTTACTACCTTAATATACTGATTACAAATTTTTAAGCTTCAACATTAATACATATCATTAAAATTATCTTAGCCTACAATCTATGTTATTGTCTTCTTCCATAGGTTTATCTTAGGCTTACAATTTTCATAACTTACCGTTGATAAAAAAAAGACCTTAATATATGGTAGTTCATCACTTCTGCGCTCACCCTCACCGGTGTGCTGTGCATGCTGTCCAGAAATCCAGTTGGACGTGTCAAATAGTACCGGGCACGCAACGCGCCACCTAGTAGTTCATTAATTTGCCAACGATTGAGCGGCGAAGGAACCCCTGATGTGCAAACAATGAGGGCAAATTTAAAGGTTTCTATGTCAGAAGAGGAAACTTAATTTGGTTTATGTGAATTTGTAGCTAATCATAGAGTTTCTCTGAAGTTAGACTGCTTCAATGGGACATCGGACGGATGCGGTTCTTGCCCGGCATCTGGCATCGTTTGAATAGCGGGCGGACACGAGAAGCCAACCAACGTTGTGTTTAATGCCGATCGGCTCGCGAACGGACATGTGGCCGGAGTAGGTATCTCGGCACATGCGCGGGTTTAATGGAGGAAGGCGGGCAGTCTTCAACAATTTGAATGCGACGAGGAGGCATGTTCAATCGGCCATGCAGGGGGTGGCACCCTCGGCTGGCCCACCGCTTCAATGGCTGTGGCAGTGAGAGGTCGCATCCGCTCTGGGACAGCTTCATTATTGAGCACACGCTCTACAGCAGCATGGATGCAAGCAACTGGCTCTGGGCGGGAACGCGTGTAGGCAATGGGCCAGGGTGGTCAGAAGCGGGCATAGGTGCTCTCCGGACGCCCGCAAAGCCCCCACCCCCCAACGGGCGGCGCCGTAGGGTCGTGTAGGGGCGGCCGCCCCAGGTAAATTTTGGGAACCTAGTAACCCCTTACTGCTTGTGGCTACCATGGAAGTCGAGCAGATTCGATCGGAGGCCAGGTCGAGCAACGAGCAGGAATAGAGAAGAATAAAGAATTATTAGTTCGCTAGAAGATAGGCCACGTAGTGCTAGAGATGGGCCAGTCAAGCAAGTCCCAACGAAAAAGATGAGATGAGCTTATCAATTTTTTGTTGTACGCAGCCTGAGTCTTGACTTTCCTGATTCCAATCGCTCGCGAAACCGATCACCATCCCGCGAGCCTCCACTACCGCCTCGCCGCCTTGACGCGGCGCCCTCTACTGGCCGCTTTGCCGCGTAGGTGCCCTGATCTGTCCAAGTCCACCGAACCAATGATATTGGATGGAGAAGGAGAAGAGAGTCCACCTTTTCTGGTGCCGTCTGAACGGGCGGCAGTGTTCCCGTCACCACCGTCCCGCGCCCCGCTCAATAATAGCAAGCGAGGAACCAACTGAGGCAACAAGGAACAGGTGATTTCGCTGTCCCTGAATCTTCTCCTCTTCTGTATTATCATTTGTTCACTTGTTGTCACATTTGCTAATTGGCATAATTATTGAAAGTTGATACTAGAAATTAATTATGAATTTGATATTATAGGCAACTAAGAATATGAAGCAGATTGATCAAAATTGCATAGGAGCACTCGGCGACGCTGCCCACCTTAATTTCCCCTACTCATTTGCATCAGGATCCCAACCACTATATTACTCAGGATGTATTCCATCATTCAACAATCGTGTATATCCGTCTCTATATTCCGTATGAATCTCAACAGTTGTACTGACTTGAGCAGTGGCAGAGGAGCAGACCCCATTGTCTCCAACGACCACCCCCCAACAACCCATCAAATCCTAAATGCAGCATGTTGTTCCTATGGCCTTGATCAAATCTTTCTGGCACTGGCCATGTAATATTTTTGTTGGTAGAGAAGATTGATTGTGTCATTGTTTGTTTCCTTCAAGGTTGTTTCTCTCCTGTAATTAAGTACGATGAAAAAAATAGTTCTTAATGATGAAGATATGGTAGTTCGTATTATCAACCATCCAACCCTAATCATGTAAAAGAATTATTATATGTACGCTTAATGAACATTTTCTGCAATAAGGCCTAGTTTAACAACATAGTTTTCTCAAAACCGTAGTAACCTAAAACCTCAGTATTTAATTGCCTAGGCAATGAATACTTTTGTTTCTAAAATCCATAATTTTTTCTTCTTCAGTTTAGAAAAAAAGTGGTCAAGACATCTTTCTTAGGTAGTACAAAATAAACCATGGTATTAGAAATCATACGGTTTATTAAACTGTGGCTGAAGCCAAACATTTCAAAGTTCCATGCAAAAAAAAAAGACCCTCAAATTTTTGAAAATTGTGGTTTCTAAGAAAACCATAGTATTCTCCAAATACTTAAAAAAAAATAACTAGCCCAAGTCTTTGAAGTTGCATATTTTATTTTACCTTTTATCGTTTTACCTTCCACTGTAAGTTGCATGGCAAGTTCACAATCCTTTTTTTTCAATCAATTCCCCTTGAAAACTTGCACTACTTTGTCAGTCAATACCTCAGTTAAATGCACTGCATCCAGTTCATTAAATGGGTATGGACAGATGTTTACTAGTATTGACATATACGCAACGCAAACACGTTGTATTGTGAAGTCGCTGTGAATTTAATGAAAAACTGCACCAATCCCAAAAGCAATGACGAGTGGCTTAGATTCTGGTGGGTGTGGTCGTCGTGTGCTACTTGTCTGTGTCCGCAGTAGGGGGCGCAGGTCCACATAGTCGCCCATTTAAAAGTCAGGTTTGTATAAGATCTACCATTGTCATTTCTGACTTGAACCTTTAAAACGTGATGACGGGATAAATCTTCCAGCCAGTCGTGCATTCTTCTACGCATGTTCTTGGCATCGGAGTCCTCCATATGCTACCGTCATTGTCTGTCAATATTTTCCATGCACATGCATTTCAAAACGTGCTCAGGTACATCCCCTATAATTTTAGATAACAAGGTTAATTTCGACATTATGCTATGTTGCCTCGATCCACTTGTGCATGTGCGTACCTAATTTTTTCATACCGGTTGAAATCTCGGCGCAAAAAAGCCGACGGTAGCCTATCTTTTCATTCTTATTCGGATTTGTGGGACACTTTTTACAGGCCTTCGGCTGACTCCGGTGAAGTTGACAATTCTCTTGTACTCAGGCTAGAACTTGAACTTGCGCTTGGAGTTGAGTTCGAACATGAACTCAACCCATCTTTTCGTGGACAAGCATTTTGCTCAAGTTGTTCGTTTGCTGGAATTGTAGGCTCCCCTATCACTGTCTTCTTCTGCAACATCAAACATAACATCTCTGTTTTTTTTTTGGAAAAAGAGGATAGACCCTCGGCCTCTTCATCTGAATGATGTATACGGCCATCTTATTAATTATTCACAGAGGTCATAAAAAGTAATACATCAGCCAGTCTGAAGCCACCATCTAGGCAACACCTATTTGCTACTCCTATCGCATTGATGAAGGTGTGTCGAATATCCGGGTCTAATACCAAACGGACATCGCACCAGCCGGATGCCCCAGCCCAGCCACACACCGGGACTGGATCCCATACCGGACCGACGCACTCTCAGAAGCTGCCGCCGCCATCTTTCACCGGTCCATCTCCAGAGCAAAAACTGACCCATCGATCTTGCCTGAACTGCCGTCGACGCCTCCACAACGCCAGACAACTCCACCATCCTGCACGTATCCGTTCACACGCGCCCGTCACCGAACCTCCGCAGCACCATGCCGCCGGGATCCGCCATCGGCCTTGCGGTGGATGAGACACCGCTCTTCCACTCGTCCCGTCCAACTAGCACTTGCTCCAGAACGATGCCCTCAGGAGGGACAACGGCATCAAAGGTACCATCATCGTCCGATCCGGTAGATCCAGATCTAGGGTTTCCCCCGGAGTATCACGACTGGGGTGCCACGACCTGCAACAATGATGCCTCGAGAATGGAATGACATCATAGACGCCGCCATCATCCGCCATGACCGAAGTCGGCGCGATTTTCACCGGAAGTCGCGTTGCCCCAACCTCGCAGCTGGCTGGAACCGAAAGGAGCCTCGCCGTGGAGACGAGGGCCTCCGTCGGCACGCCGGCAGGGAGCCTCCAGCCACCCCTCACCGGTCCTCCTCGCGCCACCGGCCGGCCAAGGCCGTACCGAGACGGATCTGGACAGGACGCCAGATCCGCCGCCATCGGAGCCACCCGTGCGCCCGCGGCCGCCACACCGCCGGCCATGTAGGCCCCCATCCCCGCCGCGCAGCACGCGGCCGCCACACCGCCGGCCATGTAGGCCCCCATCCCCGCCGCGCCGCAGGGGCGCCGCCCTGACTACCGCCCCCGGCCTCCCCGCGTGAGACGCGTCCTCCGCATCACAGGATCTGCCGCGGCACCCACCCGCCCTGGATCTGCGGTGCAGGGCCCGCCGCCACCGCGGCCCTTGCCGGCGGCAGCGGCGGCTGGGGATGGAGGAGCGGTGAGGGGCTGGCGGCGCGGGATCGGGTCCCCTGGCGCCTGAGCGGAGGCGACGCGAGGGGCGGAGGAGGCTATGAGATTTTTCTTCTTCATATTATACAACTGATATGCTTCAGCTAGCTGATTTTTTTTTTTTTTTTTGCAGGTGTGCTTCTGCCGATCTCTCTTCACCGTCCTGCATGGCCCCGACCGAGACGGAGGTCCACCCCAATGCCCACCTATGGGCGCAGGCTACGGCCATCCAGAGCGTCCACTCCCAGTCATCCTCGACTTCAAGGTGCCATCCTTCCCCAAGTGGCGCTGCTTCTTCTACATCCCCACCCTAGTGCAAAATTTGTCCCTACCTACCAACTATTGACCGCAATTCCAACGGCTGAAAGTTCAGATATAGACTGCGAGATGGAACTGCTCTAGTATTTTGAAAACATCCGAGAGTGGCTAGTTGTGTGATCGTAGGTTAGACTCCGGACTACACGTTGTTAGACTTCATGCACGTTGTTAGACTTTATAGACCGCCCGAAAAACTGTACTTACTACTGCAAGCTAACGTAGCTTCCATTCGTGGTGCATCTACCGAAGTATAAAGAATTCTCACCCGTCAAGACTCACTACTACCTGTCAATTAACAAGTATGACTCGTCACCTTCCTTTATAAATACTTCATGGTGGCGGCAAGCAGTAGCTCATCACAGGGCCAACATCCCATCAAGAATAGAACATCCGTAAGATTAACACAAAAGGGAGGTGGAGAGGGAGCAAGAGAAGGTGGAGGATGCTGACTTTCACTGCTGCAGTCCGGCATGTTCCAGTGCTCGACCAGCCGGCCGAGCCATGGCGACGACTTTCCCTGCAGCTACATTCTCAGCGTCGACGACATGGTAATCATGATCTATCAATCTCCTCACCTGAACCCATCATGGTTGAGAAGCAACATGAGCGCGCTCACGTTCGCATCCAAAACTGTTTTAAATGGAAACTTTTGTTCCATCGTAAAATAAATAGAATTCCTTCTATGAATCTTGCCTCCTCTCCACCAAAGTTTTCGAGTTATGTCATACTGTATCTAATGGTGATAACGTGCTTGGGTTGATAATTATAATGGGTATTCATTTCATATGACTGTTATTTTCCATTTTTCATATATGATATTTAGGGTTTGTGCTAACTAGCAAATCCCCATCATATCCGGAGGTAGAAGTGGGTGAATGGAAAATTGATGAGTACAGACGACATACGGTGAGCATATATACATATAAATTAACTCATTTTGAGCAGAATAGTTGCCTACTCCATCGCAAGCCAACAAACATATACTGCTATATTAAACCCTGATCAAAGCCAAATACTGATTTGTTCCAAAAGGATGAACCGAGCAAGATGCGACAAATGATCGATGCCATAAGAACAGCACTGGGGTCATTGGGCAATGATGAGACGTCCATGAGTGTTTCAGCCTACGACACGGCGTTGGTCGCCCTTGTCAAGAACCTTGACGGACGTGATGGACCACAATTCCCCTCGTGCATCGACTGGATTTTTCAAAATCAACTTTCAGATGGTTCATGGGGTGATCCCGCATTCTTTATGGTCCAAGATCGGATGATCAGCACCCTGGCATGTGTGGTGGCAGTGAAGTCTTGGAACATTGATAGAGACAACTTGTGTGACAGAGGTAAATGTATCGATGGATCGCTTGATTCTTTGTTTTGATCAAGTGACTAATATAGAGAGGATCATTTCTATTGCAGGTGTGTTATTCATCAAGGAAAATATGAGCAGGTTAGTAGAAGAGGAACAGGACTGGATGCCATGCGGCTTTGAGATTAACTTCCCAGCACTCCTAGAGAAGGCAAAGGACCTGGATTTGGACATCCCTTACAATCACCCTGTTTTGGAAGAGATATACGCCAAGAGGGATTTAAAGCTCGCTAAGTATGCATGCTACACACCACACATACGACATTGATTTATAATTGAACAGTGTATGTGGAATTAGTTAAGCAATAATTAATCTGACTCTCAAATTGTAGGATACCTCTAGATGTGCTACACGCCATACCAACGACCCTACTTTTCAGCCTAGAGGGAATGGCAGATTTACCATTGGACTGGGAAAAGCTACTCAGGTTGAGATGTCCAGACGGCTCTTTCCATTCCTCGCCGGCTGCCACAGCTGCTGCCCTCAGTCGCACCGGCGACAGGGAATGCCTTGCGTTCCTTGACAGGCTCGTCAAAAAGTTCAAGGGGGGAGGTAATTAAAGTCACTCAGCTACCACTTCTTGTACAACCAACACGAATGAACACTTAGGTAGGACCGTACTATTCCCTTGAACTGGTCAATACTAATATTGCCATTCACATAAATTCATTTTTTCAGTGCCATGTAGCCACTCTATGGATACTTTCGAGCAGGTATGGGTTGTCGATCGGCTGATACGTCTGGGGATATCAAGGCACTTCACAAGTGAAATTCAGCAGTGCTTAGAGTTTATTTACAGGTAGCATAAACAACTTCTATTTTATTGGAAATACTCGATGGTTCTCGTTACCAAATCTGAATATTAACTATATGATTGAATGAACAGGCGCTGGACTCGGAAGGGACTGGCTCATAACGCGCACTGCCCAATCGCAGATATTGATGACACAGCCATGGGCTTCCGTATCCTCCGTCAGCATGGCTACAACGTCACTCCATGTAACTAATAAGTAGTACTTAATGTTTGATATACACACACTAGATGACAACCAGCATTGTTGTGGGAATATTTTCATAATATATTTTAATGGGGTTAGTTTATATGCAACATGAATATTTTGAGAAGTAATATGATAACTAAAAATATATATTCTTTATTGTGTTTGATTATTTTATAGTTAAAAAATATTTACTAAATGTAAATAACATAATAGAATAGAGTGGAACTTATAATTAATGTCAGTTTTTATTGGGGTGGGCTTCATTCTATGCATGGTTGCATGCTGAGATGGGCCTTTTCTTATGCTTGTTACATGATGAGGTGTCATTTTTCAATGATGAGAGAAATAAGTTAGTCAGGTTAACTATTTAGATCTAGAAGATTACGCTGGATCGAGTTTGACATACTAACATGCATCCATCAACAATGTAGCCGTGTTTAAGCACTTTGAGACGAAGGATGGCAAGTTCTTCTGCTTCCCCATGGAGACCAACCATGCATCCGTCACACCAATGTACAACACTTACCGTGCTTCTCAGTTCATCTTCCCCGGCGATGACGACGTCCTGGCACGGGCTGGGCGCTATTGCCGAGCATTCCTCCAAGACAAACAAGCCGCCAACAAACTGTATGACAAGTGGATCATCACCAAGGACCTGCCGGGAGAGGTAGTATGTGCCAACAGATACAAGTTATTTATATTATACGCCAATTCTGCTACTACTTAGTTTCCTTGGTGGGTAACAAATTAACAATCAATTCTACCTGTAAAATCAGGTTGACTACACACTGAACCTACCCTGGAAAGCAAGTTTGTCACGAATTGAAACAAGGATGTATCTGGATCAGTACGGAGGCAACAACGATGTTTGGATTGCCAAGGTTCTCTACAGGTAAAAAAAAACAAGATAATGAAATTTCTATTACCCCTAGCCTCTAAATGGTAGGACCAGCCTTGCAACATCATTTATTACGAAGAGACCGAACTTCGATCTTGCCAACCTGAGGAATGATAAAAGCACATGAACCAATTTAGGTGAACATCCGAAAAAGACCAATCTAAACACTCTATGGTCTATCACTTGAACGCCGTCCAAACCGGGACATAAACTCCCTCGTAGTTTACTTACACTGAGATCATTCTGCTCCTTGTACTGCACCTAGGCTTGATTATGTAATAACGCTCATAGCCACAATCAATTGATAGCCGAGAGTGACACCTACATATTATAATAATAATAAACTTTCATTTTGTCCAAAATGAAAGTATTTCTGCATAGCTGTTACCCCAATCATAATAGGAGATCTTAAAGATTTACTCCCCCCACCCCCACCCCCTAGCCAAAACTAAATAGAACCATGTTTGCTGATATTAAAGGCAAAATACACAGCTAGCCATGCGATACATGCCAGACAGCAATCTAAAAAGAGGTGTTAAATCGTTTCTAACTTGTTCATAACAGAAGGTACAACTAGTATACCCCTTCCACATTCGTTTAACCATCTATTTATACATAGGTAGAATAACTCTTCCATGTACGAACCGCAGACAAACATATAACTTTAAAGATAATTTAAGATGCCACAATATGTTAAAGCTAAATTTGACATGTGTATTCAGTAAAGCCAAATACAACGAGTGCATAAAACCGCCAGAAGTGGGTAGATCCTATTATAGAATTAATGGTCTGTGGTTAGTTGCTCGTCCACAACCTTTAAGGCAGTCTCATTCCGCCCCGCTAGATGCGGACCAGTGAGAGCCCTACAAAATTCTTGTGGGTTGCCAACTTTAATAATCACAGATATGTGGTATCCCTATGACGAACAATATTAAACAACCAGGGGGACATAAGTGAAAATAGCTATACCTGATCCCCTTATTCTCCCATAATCTAATTAATTCTCCGTTCCCCTCACTAAAACATCCAAATCGAATAGAAGTACTCTTAGCCTACATGAGACCCTTCCAAAAGTGGGAATCTGTTAGTTTGTCTTTAACTGACGTGATGCTATTAAACAATTCATCCTCGATTAGGATCTTAACAAACCATTTACTCAAAGCACGCTTATGAAAGTTAATCTTGAACCTAGAAAGATGGTAAAACACAATATGAATTAGCTTAATAGTGGTGTCTTTAGCCAAATCATGATCCATAAAAAAATCATTTAGCATCTTTTTGAATAATAGACAATTCGGCATCTAATAAATGAGGAACAAGCACTGGAAAAAATAGCACGCTATATCATTCTTAGGAATGTCTCGCTAAATAAATCAGTGTACAATTTCTAGCTAATAGTACATTAATAGCATATTTTAAGGATGGCACTATTTTTCTGTAGCGTGCTATTTTTTTCATTGGGAATGAAGTCTACAGGTAATAACAAGTTAGTACAAAGTTGAGACACTTATTTTGGGACGGAGAGAGTATTAGTCTAACATTTGTAAATAGACCAATTCCTGGAGTTTTACTGAATTTTCTAGTAGCTATATATTTGTGATACCCTTGGTTCTGACACTTAACATTTTAGAATGAATCTTGTGAGTAACGATATGTACCTTCAATTGGCAAAAGCTGATTTCAGAGAGTATCAAAGACTCTCCCGACTTGAGTGGAATAGCGTGAGAAAGTAAGTCACATACATTTTTCCTACCTCTGTCCTCAAGCTCAACAATTAGCTAGCATATGACAACTAGATACTTACACGGGAGTATACGTACACAGGTGGTATTTCAGGAACCATCTGCAGAGGTATGGTGGGACTCCGAAGAGCGCTCTCACGGCGTACTTCTTAGCCTCAGCAAACATCTTCGAGCCTGGCCGAGCAGCAGAGCGTCTAGCATGGGCTCGCACAGCGGTGCTTGCCGGGGCGGTGACATCTCACTTCCTACACATTGGGTATGTATGAACCCTCTTAGCTTTACCTCTCTGGAATCTGGTACTTAATGATGCTCAATGCAAAATGTGTATGCATGGATTGCAGGGTTCCAAAGGATTCAACAGAGAATCTTGAAGAGCTTATCGACCTTGTTTCATTTGACGATGTTTCCGGCAGTCTTCGTGAAGCTGTAAAATTCACCAACCACTACACTTGGATATAGTTTAGACTTTAGATATGATACTGAACTTTTGCCAGATATGAAATGACCGAACCTTTATTTTCTTTGGTACAGTGGAAGAAGTGGCTCATGGCATGGACTGCAAAGGAGAATTATGGATCCATTGATGGAGATACAGCACTGTTGTTAGTTCGCACAATTGAGATCTGCTCAGGAAGGAATGTTTCAGCCGAGCAGAAACTGAACCTTTGGGATTATTCGCAACTGGAGAAGCTCACGTCTTCCATCTGCCGCAAGCTTGCCACAAGAGTTGTGGCTCAGGTGCGTATGGACATGATTTCTATACCCTGAATTCATATATACATACATTTATACCTGTTTGAGTTGTATATGATCCGTCAAACTATAACCAAAAAATGTTCAATGATAAATCAGAATGGGGAATGTATGAAGAACACAGAGGACTTAGATCTGCAAGTAGATTTGGAGATGGAAGAACTATCTTGGTGTATTCATCAGGGTTGTCAAGGGATCAACAGAGAGACTAGGCAGACATTTCTCCACGTGGTGAAAAGCTTCTACTACTCTGCTCATTGCTCACCTGAAACAGTTGATAGTCACATTGCGAAGGTCATATTCCAGGATGTCATTTAGATTTAGGAAGAACCCCCTTCTGTCATGTTTATGTTCCTGTTACTGATGACGTCAAATAAATAGCGCATTTGGAACAGAAACATTTATAGACAAATTAATCGTGGAAAAAAGTTGAATAGTTATGCCATGATTGATGTGTCTGTATATATTTCATCTACTCTACAACCGGTTGTTGAATAGTTATTCTAAAACTAGTTCTGGAATAGCTATTCAACAACCAGTAACAGAATTTGTTAGCAGCAAGCCATGCCCATGATGTGTGGCCCGCCCAGGTGTAGGCGTGTGTGTGTGTCCGCGCGTGCGTGCGCGTGGGCTGTGTTTAGTTGGCGAGAAGAGCGGAGAGATGACCGCGTCGGGCGCTGGACTCCGGATCACCTGGACTGCATTCATGCGCGTCGGGCGCGTGATCCAGGGAGCGCGGGACGTGGGAAAGTGCGTGAGAGGGGTGAGCGGGAGCGCGGCGCTGTAAGCCTGTGCACGCCCATATAAGGCTCACGGCCATCTCCACTTTGTAGCCAGCGGGACTGAGTTCGTGCTCAGGAAAGAAAAGGAACGCAGTTCGTGCTGCGGGCGGTGTACGTGCGCCGGAAAATCACTCGTGTCCACTGTCTCCTTTCTTCCTCCTCCTTCGTCTTTGTTGTGTCAGAGAGAGAGAGCGTGAGGGAGGTGCAGAGAGAGAGGGCAAGAGGAAGGCCACGGCAACAACAATTGGTATCATGAGCTGGTTCATCTTGGGCATCGTTCTCCTTGCCGGAGGCGTGCCGGCGGTGGCGGAGTTCGCCGGCGGCTGCGCGATGCTCCGGGCCGTGTGTCGGTCTATGGAGGTGCGCGGCGCGGCGAGGAGGCCGCGGTGGCTGCGGCGGCACGGTGAGGAGGCCGCGGAGGACCTGCGTGGTGGCGGCTTCAACGACACACAGCGGCATGGCGGCATGGAGGTGCTGCGGTGCGGTTGAGGGCGCAGCGGTGCAGGGCAATAAGCCGCGGCGGCGAGCCGGGCGCGACCGGTGCGTGTTATGGGTGCGCACTGGACGCGTCGGGCGCGTCGGGACCGCAGGCGCGCATACGAGCGTGCGGTTGACGTTTGGAGGAGGCGTATGTCGCCGTTGTGCTCGAGTCCGTGCTCGAGTTCGGCTACATCCTTCCGCCGTTTGTCGCTGGAGGCTGCTCGGCGGCGTGGAGGAGAAGCCGTTCGTGCGGCGGGTGAGGCAGCTCGAGCGGCCACGTTGCTTGCGTCAGGGCGCGCATGTGCGTGAGCTGAGGGCGTGCGGATCACTGGAGGAGAACACGTCCAGCCGAGCGCAGGGCGGCCGCGTCGATCACGTCAGTGCGTGATCGTGTGCGCGAGCCGGGGCGTGCAGGGCGTGGCGTCATGGAGGAGCTCGGCGTGCGTCGCCGAGGAGGAACATGGAGGCAGCGTCAAGAGTCGAGGAGGCCGTAGGAGCGGCCATGGCGCGACATCGACGACGAGCCTTACATGTGCAAGGTCATGGCTTGGGACGTGAATGTTAGCAGCAAGCCATGCCCATGATGTGTGGCGCGCCCAGGTGTAGGCGTGTGTGTGTGTCTGCGCGCGTGAGCTGTGTTTAGTTGGCAAGAAGAGCGGAGAGATGACCGCGTCGGGCGCTGGACTCGGGATCACGTCGACTGCGTTCGTGCGCGTCGGGCGCGTGATCCAGGGAGCGCGGGACGTGGGGAAGTGCGTGAGCGGGGTGAGCGGGAGCGCAGCGCTGTAAGCCTGTGCACGCCCATATAAGGCTCACGGCCATCTCCACTTTGTAGCCAGCGGGACTGAGTTTGTGCTCAGGAAAGAAAAGGAACGCAGTTCGTGCTGCGGGCGGTGTACGTGCGCCGGAAAATCTCTCGTGTCCACTGTCTCCTTTCTTCCTCCTCCTTCGTCTTTGTTGTGTCAGAGAGAGAGAGCGTGAGGGAGGTGCAGAGAGAGAGGGCAAGAGGAAGGCCACGGCAACAACAGAATTATCTCACGTTCAGTACTGTTTTTGCAAGAAAATAATTAAATTGGTTTTTGGAACAACGCATATGATACGACATAGCATTGAAAAGCTTTGGGTTAGGCACAACCTTTTCATGCAGAATGTTTGTCGAGATTCCCAACGGTTTAAGAGCAGTTTCAAAAACATGTGGGTCGTCCGCCCAGCATGTAATTGACTTCAATGCCAAACAAGCCGGGTCAATGATATGTGGGTGTTGGATTGATCAGTCGGTTTAAAAGAAAAAGACTGAGTCAAATAACTGTACTCCCTCCGTTTCTTTTTAGTTTGCATATAAGATTTGGTCAAAGTCAAATTTTGTAAAATTTGACTAACTTTGTAGGAAAAGATATCAACATCCACACTACGAAATCAATAATATTAGATGCATGACGAAATTAATTTTCATAACATAAACCTTTAGTATTGTAGATGCTAATATTTTTTTCTATAAAGCCAGTCAAACTTTACAAAGTTTGACTTTGACCAAATCTTATATGCGGACTAAAAAGAAACGGAGGGAGTACAAGAGAAAGAAAAGGGAAGGCCCACGAACCAACATTGTGGACCCCCTGTACATAACGATAGTGCCCAACTCAGGGGCGCACAAAACCAACAGAGGGTTTAGGTCCCCTACCGTACAGTTGCTCATATAAAAGGAAATGGGGGTTTCAGGAACTTTTAACATACACATTTTACATATCGTTCCCTAGCCCTCATATGTCTACCCTAATCCGATCTAGGGGAGCTGCTTGCTGCAATGGTTGGAAGACCTAGCCTACACGCTGCCATCACAGGACACTGCCGGTGGTGCCATGAGGGGATAAGGATGTCCAGGAGTCCAACTACATCATCAGGCAATCATGTCCACATCAATGACTTGTAATGAATCCCAAAACCCTTCTCTGGTTTCGTTTTAGGTGTTCTATATGCAATTAGATCATGTTCATGGCTTCCTAGTGATGCAAATAATCTAACAATGGTATCAGAGACTAGTCTAACTGCGGTTAGATCCCTAATTATTGATGAGTAGATCAATCTCATGTTCATGAAATTATATTTTAAGATTAAGCCTCTGGTTAGCCCAGTTTGCATGATATTGTTTCATGTTCATCTTAATTGCCATCTCTTAATGATCAATTTTTTTTCTAATTGATATGAATTAGTACTGTTAATTATGTTCACTGATTTTAGTTAATCAAAGTTAAGGATTAATGCTCATAAGTATGTTTAGTTGATTAAAATTGATTACTATTCAGTACTGATTTCGTTTGGATTAGCAAATTAGAAGGAAAAGGGGATCAAGAGTAATTCCCAATTTTCAAAAACCCTAGCCGTCAAATCCCCAAATTTGTAACAAGAATTTCAGAAACGGGAATGAATTTGGCGGCTCACCAGTATGACGCTGCATCGACGTCTCCACCCTCCGGGGTCCGCACGGCTGCGACGCCGCTATCTCTCGGGACACCGTGCAAAATGAATTGAGCCGGCCATCTTCTGCTTATGGACGTGCTCGTCGCATGCCCGTCGTGTCTTGTACGCTGTCGTCACCTCGAAAGGATTTCGACGGAAAAGCGCGCGGGATCGAATCCGCTGTACGCTTGGCCGGCGAGCGGAGCTGCCGTGCCGCCATGGCTGGTGAACTCCCCGAGCCGCCGCTGTTACGGGAACGTAAGAGCATCTCTAGCCGCACCCCTTAAAGCCCCCCAAGACGTCTTTCTTCCGTCGGCGCAAAAAAAGCGCCAGTCGCTCCTCCAGTACGCCGAATTTCGGCGGTTCGGCCCATTTTTTTGGCCTAGCGATTCCAGGCCGAACCCAGCGCACTAGGGCACTTGGGGCTCTGGCGGAAGGAAAAGTGGTGCGTGAGACACCACATTCAGGCGAGAAACGCCTTTTCCCCGCCAAGATCGACCCGCGCGCGGTAGGACGCCACTTCCCCTTTCGCCGCCATGGCGATCCCGGCGCCACCCACCAGCCCACAACCGCTGCTCTGCCGCTAGAAAGGCCATTCCCCCGCCATAAAAGAGAGGGTTTCGCCGCGACAACCTCCATCCCGCTCCTGGGCGACCTTTCCTGGACTCCGACCACGCCGGCGGGGATACCGGCGGCTGCCCACCCACCACGCCTGCGAGGTGTTCGTCGATTTGCCTGTTCGGCGATGGACTTCGACGACCAGGAGGCGTTTGCGGCTCTAGTGAAGTAGGAAGCCGAGGACGACACCGACGACGAAGAGCATCTCATGATCCTCGCGCGCTCTGGCCGGCCGCAAGAGCAAGCAGAGGCATCGAATGGAGGGCGATTGCTTGCTCTACGCCGACTACTTCGCCGGCTCTCCACTGCACGGCGAGAAAGTATTTCGGCGCCGTTATTGGATGAGCCGGAACCTCTTCCTCAGGATTGTGAATGTCATCCGGGAGTTCGACAGCTATTTCATTTGCAAGAAGGATTGCACCGGCACAGTTGGATTCTCCTCACTCCACAAGTGCAATACAGCTATGAGGATGCTTGCATACGGAGCTCTAGGTGATATACAGGAAAACTATGGACGCATGGCCGAGTCCACCACCATTGAGTGTTTGTACAAGTTCTGCAGGGCAGTGGTGGAAGTGTTTGGACCACAATACTTGCGATCACCCAATGTTGAAGACACTGCTCGGATGCTAGCACAGAATGCAGCAAGAGGATTTCCTGGGATGCTTGGAAGCATCGACTGCATGCATTGGGTATGGAAAAAACTGTTCATTTGCTTGGCAGGGGATGTACAAAGGCGCCAAAGGAGCTTGAAGTGTGGTACTTGAGGCAGTGGAAACACATCACCTCTGGATTTGGCACTCCTTCTTTGGTATGCTAGGAACTCACATGACATCAACGTACTGCAGTGCTCGAATGTGTTTGCCAAGCTTGTTGAAGGTCATGCTCCTCCGGTGAACTTCGAGATCAATGGGCACCACTACAACAAGGGATACTACTTAGCAGATGGCATCTATCCGAGATGGTCCACATTTGTGAAGACTATCTCAAACCATGTGCTAGGAGGCAAGAACTTCAACTTTGCTAAGTGACAGGAGGCTTGCAGTAAGGATATCGAGCGGGCATTTGGTGTGCTCCAATATCAATTTGCTGTTGTCCGGTACCCCGCTCTGACCTGGTCGAAATCTCAGATATGGGAGGTGATGAATTGCTGTGTCATCTTGCACAACATGATCATTGAGAGCGAGCAGGAAGAGCCAGTGTTTGACACTGAACCATATTGCAGGCAAGGTCCTCTTAAAACTATTGATCACCAGGTACCGGCAGCATGAGTTCCCTTCCTCAATATGCGTCAGGAGATTCGTGACCCACACTGTAGGGTAACGCAGCAGAAAACAAAAAAATTCCGACCTACGCACCAGCCCAGGACCACTATGGAGACTGCATACAAGGTTTGATCATTTTCGTTACCGACCCGTAGCGCAGCGAAAGTAGAGTCGATGACGATCGGTGGTGCAGATCCCCGCAGCTAGGATTTACAACCTCCCAACCGCGAGGATGTATACCCTCGTCTTCCCTTCGGACAGCCCTCCGGGAGGCAGTCGAACAGTCCCCCGGACGGTGTCGCGGACAGCCCTTCGGGAGGACCTTCGAAACTCGAACGGTCACTCGGACAGCCCTTCGGGAGGACTCACAGAACTCGGACCGTCACTTGGACAGCCCTTCGGGAGGCACTCACGAACAGCCCCTCGGGCACTAAGATCGAAACTACGACCTCTCTACAGAGTTGCACACATACGGTGTCAACTATCCGGCAGGGCTTCGCCGTCCAGAACTAGTTCCCACCGGAACCCAGACAGCCTTTCGGCTCTACGAAACTCTTTTCGTGGGAGGGAGAGAGAAGCCAGATCATCTTGGCATGTGTATGAGATCAAGGGATGAGCAAATGGCTGCCAAGATCACTCCTATATATAGGCAAGCCAAGGGGTAAAATTGTCACACAAAAACCCCAAAGTGCCCTTGGAATATCCCTTTCCAAAAGGGAATATGCCATATGGGAGTGCCATGTGGAGCACCATGGTGCTCCACCTCCTTGGCCGGCCACCCTTGGGGGGGGGACCCCCCCATGAGGTGCCATGCCCTCCTTCCCCTTCTAGAAGGCCCTTTTGGAATTTCCAAAAAGGTGCTTTTCATAAAAATTCCCAAAAAGCACTTTCACTATTCATGACGACATTTTTCAGCGTCCGTTCGAACTGAAAATATTTATGTGGGCTTAGAACATTTCCAGTACCCACTAAAATAATTTTCAACGCATTCTGGAACAATTCCAGATTAGTGATTTTCATCTGCGAAAAGCATCTGAAGTGGTTCCGGCAGCTCTGGAACATTTCCGGTTTTTCTTCCAGAAAATTCCCAAAAGTTTCCAGAATGATTCTGGCACCCTCCAAGAATTATCGGGCATGTGCCGAAACCAATTTGACTTTATGGTATCCTCTGAAACAACTTTTCAGTTTCACCAGAACTCATCCGGTGACCTCTCTCTGCGGAACTTTTCCGCTGTCCGAAACTTTTTCGGTGTCCGAAACTTTTTCGGTGATTTTCTCTCAGACTCCCTGTCTAGTATTCAGCAGATAGATGACCCTTAAGCGTGTGACCCTATAGGTTCGGTGAAGTATAGACATGACACGGAACCCCTTCCGATCAATGATCAACATCGGAGCCGTGGACACCCATATTGACCCCTATACCCACACGAATGAATATTCGAGTGAACCTCCAGTTGTCGTGTGCTATTCCTGTTGCTTCGCGATATGTTACAAATACCCGAGGTGAGACATGTTGGCATTCCCGTGGATCAACAACTTGTCCACTATGCTAGTTACCTCGTTACCGGTATTGTTCTCTTTTCTCGTTACCGTGTTCTGGCATCCCCGTGATCAAATCACAAAGTGTCTGGCCAGACGATGATGGATACCGTAACACCGAGAGGGCCCAGAGATATCTCTCCATCGTCGGAGGAGCAAATCCCAATCTTGAGCTATCAAGTTACTTGACATACTTTCCCATGAACCCGTAAGCCGCCGTAATAGCCACCCATTTACGGATGACGTTTAACAAACCCCAAAGTTCATGAAGCAAGCATGAAGAAACTCGATACTCTCATGGTCTGAGGAATCATGCAAACGTTAACCATCTCTGTGCTATTAACCATTAACTTGTGACGAATGTATCTCATAGCATAACATCAATCGGGTCGATTCAACACAAATGTTCTTCTAACATTTGTGCCCTCAAAGTTGCTGGCATAGACATGCCTATGATTGGGAAAACATAATCATCATGCAACACTTGAGCTAGTCTTAGAGGCATGACTAGGAATACATTTTACCGTTTATTATTCCACACGTGCACATGGGTTTTCCCCAGAGCCTTTATGGATATACGGGCTCGGGAACCACAGCAGTTATAGCATGGAACATAAACCTAATTATGAACACGGAGATAAATAATAACATTTATTATTGCCTCTAGGGCATATCTCCTACACACAGGTGCATCAAGAACTGCAACACGATCTTGTGGAGCACCTATGGAGGCTCAAGGGCAACGCTTAGTTTGATGTGTTTTATGAGATTGCTTCGTTGAACTATTTGATTTGTATTGATTTCCGTGATGAACTATGTGATAAAAATTAGTTTTTGTTGAATTTGTGCCGAAGTGCACCGAATTTGAGTTTGAATTCGGCGGCTGGGGGACGAACTTGGGCGACGGCTGGGAACCGGAGCCCCCCCCCCCCCTCCCTCACTCCGAAAATATCGCCGGTTAGCCCTCAAGAGGCATTATTTCAAGCCCTTGGGGAACCGAAGGGGGGAGGAGGTGAGAAATGACTTAGGGTTTGCCTTCGCTTGCAGTTTTGATCCTACCGCGCGCGACACAGACCGTCCATTTTGATCGGATGGCTCATAGTGACATGGAGCGCCGAGACGGGCCATCGGGAGTTAATGAACCATTTAGGCCGTGGGCTATGGGCGAAGTTGCCTTAGCCCAGCCAACAGTTTTGTGTCTTTAACTATTTTGGCTACTGGGCTGGGCCCTTTTTAGGGGTGGTCGTGGCTATTATGGGCCAAAATTGAAATTCTGCACGTTTCCTTTTATTCAGTGTATTTCCGAGTTATGATTATCCTCAAAAAGTTTTTGACTGTAATAAATTGAAGAATTGCCAGAAAATGTGTTATAAATTATGCATATGCCATTTTTAATTGTAATTTTTATTTATGTCATTTTATGGCGATCCTTTAATTATGATAAAAATTTGTTAATAGAAAGTCATAGGTTGTTATGGGCCGAATCATGTCGTTTAGGCATATTATGCAGTTTAGTGCATTTGTTAAGCTTCTAATTATGTTCATGCACTAATATGTTAGAAATTGCCTATAATTATGTTTAAATTTCCTACATAAAATTGTACCTATGGGAAAAAATTTGTGGAAAATTTAGGTGTGATGTTACTGTTGGTGCCATTTTAATAACACATTTTATGATGATCACCCTTCTAGTACCATTTCAAAATATGCACAATTGAAATAAGCATAATGGACCGAAATGGTGTTGATAAAATTATGGTTGATTCTCTAAACAAAGAGATTTTGTGTAAAGAATTTTATCTTATATGCAATATCCTATTCATTATATGACTTTTTTTATGAAAACTATCCAAAGTACATGTTGCCATTTATGTGACCGTTATAATTTACCAAATGTTATTATTTGGTGAATCCTTACGTAAATTTATGTACAAATTGTATTATTTGGAAAATCATGTAATATCCTGACGGTAATGTTAGTCATTTTCACTGTGCATGGCAATTTCAATGTTTACCCAGTGGCAATGACATTTATATTTTTTTACGTTAATTTGAATGTCATTTTCATTTATGTCATTGAGAATTTAAATTATGATTTTGGCACTGATGTTCAATGTTATTATCGGTGTCAACTTTAGTGACAAAAGGTTTCATTGTCTATGGCAAATATGGTTTTATGTTGTTTCTTTATGTTAATGTTACGACTCTCTAGCCAAAATGGAACAAACGAGAAGTTTTGGTTAGAGATTTAATTTAAAATGTTATAATTCCCCTTCTCCCACACACGCCATTCTAACATGCCCAGTTTCACCATTTTGATCAGAATCTAAATTATTCTTGTGCAAGAGTGGCAACAGTGGTGTGCATAGAGAGGAGTTATCGTTGTGCCACCTAGGCATGCGTAAGAAATGTGTTACGCTATCCCAGGTCCGTAAAAAAGCATTTTCAACTGACATGCGCCGTGGGCCCGCTATAGGAGCGTCTCGGCCACTGATTTAAAATACCACACTAATGTTTTGAGCGATGTCTCGCTAAATGAAATCAGCGTACAATCGCTCTCTAAAGCGGATTTTAGGGGCTGCGCTATTTTTTCATAGTACTCTAATTTTTCAATGGTGTCGACCCACCAATTAGGTCAAAGCGGATAGTATGATGAGCTTTATAAGACGCCTTAGGCCCTCCCACCTAAAAGATTAGTCTGATGGGAGGGAACATACCCACCTCTGCTCACACATTCGACATCATGAGCCCACTAACACCATCGCTCTAGCTCGCCAACCATGACGGACTACTCGTCAGTCCACCGAGATTCATATTCAGGCAACTGTGCTCTCATGGCAATTTATGAGGAATCACGGGTCCGCTAATCAGCGTTTGTTACCATTGCCATGCTATAGCAGTGTCTCGGTCCACTAATCAGGCCCAATCAGAGCTTAATGGTCTTAGAGCATGCCTTGCCCCCCCCCCCCCCCCCCCCCCCCCCTCAAATGACATAAACTACTAAGGTAGACAGAGATGGTGATCGGGTTGGTCATGGTGCCCATGGCAGGAGTGTCTAGACAAGCTGGGATGGGTTGTCGGAGACGCTATCATATGCCTCGACAGGCTTGACATCTATTGTACTATTTTAATTTAGTACATGGGTAGAAGCGCCCGTACAGTACAAGAAATATGTCAACTTGCGACCATCACTATTGGTCGCTGAATGGTCATTGTTTTTCATTTACGACCTTTTTATGACAAAAAACAATTGGTCAAAAGCTGACCGTTTTTAATGAAACTTAACGACCTTCTCTGTGACATGGTCGTAAAAGGCAACGACCAAAACAAAAGGTCGTTGGTCCTATGACATTTTGTTTTGGTCGCTGGTTGTCTGCCCATGCCACGTCGGACCAACGTGGCAAGTTGACGTGGCAAAATTGCGACCAAATGAAAATATCGTTGATTAGAATCAGCTCGGTTCAGTTCGATCGTTTTTATGGGACAAGCCCAGTAATTCAGCCCATTTAATATATTTTTCCTTGTTAATTTTTGTTAGCTACATGGGCAAAGCCCAGCAATTCGGCCTTTTTATTTGTATGGAATTTGACATTCAATTTCTTGTTGGGCCTCGGCATTTAACGGCCCAATATTTTTTATGGCCCTCAGCCTTTTACAGTCTAGGTTTTCTTTTTGGCCTCAGCCTTTTACAGTCTGGGTTTTTTTAGGACTCAACCATGGCCTTTTAATTTAGTACTCATCACTCTTCAGTTCTGTATATGCATCATTTTCATTCAATTTCCAGTTCAAACAGAGGCTATAAATGTAGAATATTTCTCAATACAGCCAAACTTGTTACATTACAATAATACATAGTATCCAGTTTTCTAATACACAAAAATAACAAGCTCCAATGAGCTACTCTTTGCTGGGTGCGGGTTCTAGCTTCTTCATCATGGAGCATGTTCCAGCAGTCAACACTTCAATGAACAAAGGACAACATCTACATGTTATAAACAGAACAATTAGGAACAAAATAAAAACAAAACATTCTGCATTTGCTGCGAAAATGGTTTGAGCAAAGACGAGCTTCAGCAACAGAGCAAACCGAATCAAATCAAACATACACCGACATTTGCAGATGGATATTTTGGTTTGACTCATTTACTGCTACTCCCTTTAATTTTCAGGACTACATATTCTGAATCTACTAGTATTAGATACCTACCGATTAGAAAATAAAGCTAAGTTATACTAGTAGTGGTAGTGCTCAATTGCCACTGTTCAGGTCAATGGTAGATGCAGGCAGGTAATTAACTGTAGAAAATTAGCTAGCCTGCTCTCATGGTGGTTTTCAAAAGACCACATTGATCACGCAAGGACTCTTGCTAGCATGAACCACCAAAATTGTTAAAAATAGAACAGTTCACAGGAGAGCAAGAAAATTCTAAAGTAGCACACATGACCACACCTAGAAAGCCTAATACACACACGTAGGCTGCTTCCAAGGTAGAAGCCTGAGAAGTTGTTAAATTCTCAAATTTTAGGAATAAGAAGAAATGACAATCTAGCTTACATGCTGCCTACATTGTGTCTTATATCACGGTCTGAATGAAACACACGAACATGGTTCCATGGATGAGTAGAGAGGGGAGACGGTTCACCTGTACCAGAAGCGGCCCAGTGTCGGTGGATGCGTCGCAAACACGGCAGCGTCCTGTACATGATGATGCAAACAAAGTCGTGCCAATTTATGGCACGATTACACAAGTCAACAACTGAATCCAATACTGTATTTGCATATACTGCAGCAAACTAGATTGATATTATTTTTTTCTTTTTGGTTGAGGTTGTGATTCAGTTAGTCATCCATGGGTGGCAGGAATGCAAAGTGCAGGTAGCAGCAATGTACAACTAGCTAGAGTAGGAGTAGGAGGAGCAAAACCAAACCTTTTTCCGCTGGATTTTGAGGCGTTGGAGGTGCATCTCAGATTTTCCGGCAGAATAGCAGTGAGGACGCTTCACCAATAGAAGAAAACCAAGGACAGAACTTGCTTCTCCAGATTGCCATTGGCCTTCACAACACACTCATACTTGTCCTGCAAATAATGCCATCATGAGTTCAATATTAGCTATCCACCTTCCTTTCAAATTAGTAACCATCAGAACAGATATACAACAAAATAATAAGTTGTGAGGAGCAAATTAGAAACCATCGTCCATTGACTCGTTGATTTGTTTGAAAAGAAGCAGATGTCATGATTTCTTTGATACACATAGTTCTGCAATACAGGAGAGAAAAACATAAGTGTATCTTAAATTGCAAGTAAAGGTACAAAGCATGTGAATTGCAGCAAATTTTAATTCTTATTCTTCATAACTCATAAATGGTGATGCATAGTAGCATACTATCAACTCTATAGTCCTACTGAGAATCAACTACCAAGAGGGCCCAAGAACTACACACATTGGTGGTGTGGGCAGTTTATGTACCTCAAGTAGTTTACAGATCCTAATGAAATATCTTAGACAATTAGTGAATCTGATTTCTTAATTCTTATCATACGTCCATTCACACAGACGACTACTTGAGAGCATATTCGTACAAGGGAGGGAGCGAGGTTGGGACATGTACATCTGATCTCAAGTGCCCAGCTCATGGACAACTAGGAACAGAAGGGGGGAGTCGGTCGTATCTCACAACAAGGTTGGAAGGGGTTGTCCTTAAAAAGGTGAACGGTGACGAGCTCGTCGACCTACAGCTTCTGTGGCATGGCGACGACACAGACGTGCCACCGTGGGTTGGTGCCCACGAGGAAGCACACGACGAGCGCCACAACGAGGGATCCACCGGCGGACGCCACAGGCAACAGTATGGAGAGAGGATCTACGGCTGCTGCTGGTCTGGACGCCACTGCGGGGAGGAGCATATTCAATGAGAAACATGGCAAAATTGATAAAGAATAGAAAGCTTCAGGCTAAAGACAACAGTTACAAAGGCACTCAATATGAAATCTTCTTCAATAGGACATAACGGAGCTAGCTCAGTGGACGAGGATATTAAAAAAAACAGACCCTGACATATTTTAGGATAAACAACCACAACCTGAAATAATCCTGCAAAAGATAGCATGCCCACTTGGATTTACGGCTGTACATATGTATGTACAAATGCAGAACCAGTTAAAACAGTGTAGAATAGTTGATGATCCTAAGATCCTACCTACCCAGCACTGAAATGCAAAACTTTTAGTAGTAACCGCTAAATATACATGTTACTACATGTTACGAGGGGTGATAAACAATTGCACAGCAAAAGCATCATCCTCCATGTTCCCATAAAAAATTCTTCGCGGAGATTAACTACTGACAACAGGAAATAGGGGTGTTGACGATCCTATTATCCTACAGACCCAGCACTCAGATGCATAACTAACAGTCACACGATGTTCAGAGGGAGTGATGCTAGCAGCCGCCAAGGGAACATAACTAGAAGCCAAATGCCAACAAAGAAAGAAAACAGGGAGGTGAGGTCGACCACCTGAATTTCAACAACCCATTGTTCTGTCCGTGAGTTTGTCAGATTGGTATGGCTTTACCTCTGTTAACTAGCACCTTCTGCTACGGAAATCAACTTCCGCATCAACACGCAGCTAAACTGACGTTATTGTTTTGTCGCAGGAAAAACAAAAGACAAAACTGACGTTATTGCTTCAATGTACAGAAAACCTATGTGTACACCACATTACCTGGAGTGGGAGAAGGATAAAGTTAGTAAATTACTAGATAATAATCCCCGCCAGAAAAACATACGAGTACTTATTTAATATAAGGAAATAAGATTGCCAGGAATGCTTGATGACATGCATCCGCCTGAAATATGGTTGTCTTGATACGGTGTTTCTATGACAGATTCAGAGATTCTTGTACCAGGTAGTAGCTCCTTGGTTTGTCAGGCAAACGAAAATTGTTTCGAAGGGCACCCCGGGCTCGAGGACCGGCGACGGATCGGCTCTGATGCGACGCGAGCGCGATCAGCTCAAGCACTCCCCAGGCCGGCAAACGGCGGCACGAGCACGATGATGGCACGCGAGGACGGGAATAATAGAGCAGGAACAGGCGAGGAAACTCGCCGGCGGTGGCTCATGAATACATACGTACATGCACTTAGTCGAGAGAGGGAGGTAGACATCATTACTACTAGGGTGAGATCGAAGAGGGCGGCCAGGAGGAGCTCCATGGCGTCAAACAGGAGAAGAGGGAGCGGGTGGACGGCGAACTCTTCGACCTCATCTCGGCCTCCGCTCGAGCGAGAACTCGCGGATCTCTAGGAGGCACGAACTATGGCTTGGATGAGGCGGTCTACATCCATCCAGCATGCGCCAGCGTCGGCGTAGCCGTCCGAAGGTCACTGGCGGGAAGCCAACCAATAAATCGCACGGGGAAGTGGGGGTCGGCGGTGGCGGGCGCTGTTACCTCATGACTCGTCACGGGGACGGACGGAACAACTCGCCGGTCGCCGATTCACCAGGGGGCATCGACGTGGGACGCCGGCCAGCCCAAGCCCCGCCGGTGGAGAGCGTCGGGGTCCCGATTGGCGTGGCCTTGCCTGGGAATCCCCGCTGCGCCCATCGCGAGTCTGGGCATGGGCTCGATCTTGGGTCAGCCTCGACCTCGCCTACGGTGAGGGTCATCGACGGTGGGGGTGGGGTTGGGGGCAGCGGGGGATCGAGATCTGAGGGAGGGAGAGGGCGGCTGCTGTGGGTGCGTAGGAGAGAAGGGACAAGAGGACGAGTGGTGCGGGTTGTGTTAGGGCTAGGTGGGTGAGACGGTGAGGGGGTCAAGGCTGCCGTTGGATCCGGGACGATCGGACGGTTCAGATCGCCTACGGTAGGGTGATCTGGGGGAGACGTCATGATTGGTTCGAGACTACGGGTGTCATTTAAAATAGTCTCTAAATGCTAAAAACAAAGGGGTTTATGAAGCAACTACCAATAATATTTTGCAAAATGGCCACTACTAGGGAAAACCCTAGCAGTAGCGCCGGTTTTTGGCTTATCAGTAGCGCGGCCCGCGCTACTGATACGGCGCTACAGCTAAAGGTTAGCAGTAGCGCGGGTTTACACACGCTACTACTATACGTACTTAGTAGTAGCGCGTTCTGGGGAAAGCGCTGCTTGTAAATACTAGCAGCGCGTCTGTGTGCCCGAGCTACTACTATTATTACGTATTCTATTTCTTTTTCATTTTATGTCGTATTCATACACCATTATACAAGTTTTCATACAGTAGCAATTTAGAGATTGTTTTTACATCATAATGAGTTATTACATCACTGGGTGAAAGAACCGTGGATTAGTTTCAAGTGGATGGATCACTTGAAACTAATCCACACGGTTCTTTTCACCCAATGATATAATAAATCATCATCATCATATCATTTAACAACTTATCATCATAATACATCATTGTCATATAACAACTCCTCATGATCATCATTGTCATATAACAACTCCTCATTGCCTCATTGTCATATAACAACTCATCATTGTCATATAACAACTCGTCATGATCATCATTATCAACTCTAACACATTGTAGCACATAATAACACATTGTACCTAGGACCTACTCCTCTCTCATAGGATCTACTACCTTCTCTTAGGTAAAATAGCATAAAACAAGATAGGCCCTGACTCTCCATTATGGATAATGCAGATTATCCTGTCTCCAATTCTTGCGCTTCGCACAATGTTGCTTCCAAGTAGCTCCCTACGATTGACCATACATTTTTTCCAATCTTTGATTGTCATGTCTTCATCGGTTTTATGCAAAAGATGCACGGATGTCGTAATTGTAAAAAATCTTACCATGACATCTCCATGGATGTTACAGTAGTTCAACACGTGCACTAGTGGCATGTATTGACCATAATGTGGAGGAGTTTGATAATAGATATTGTAATTCTCAAGATCAGTAATAAATGAGATCAGACGATTTTTCTCCTGATAAGTTAATTTTGAGCCATCGGTGTAGTAGGTTCTGTCTACCATCTTCCGCATATTCTTTGAAGAATGAAAATAAGCTATCAATGGAAATAAGCTGTCAACTATTTTGAAATAAATAATATAAATTACTTAATAACTATGTTTGAGAAACTCACATAGCGGTAGAATTGGAAGCGTATCAACAAGGACCCAAATGTCCATATTGTCTTGGGCGATGTCAGGATCACCAAGATCCATGGTGACAAGCATACACTCATGAAAATCATACATCTTGCAAAGTGCTTCCCAATTCAGGCAACCAAAATGGGTTACGCTCTCAGAATTATATAAATTTACATCTAAATCCATACCATGATGGGTCCTTAGGTGAATTATCTTTGTTTCCATACTTTCATGATCTTCAAAATCCATCCTCTCCAAGACATAGCATCTTGCATGACATGGGATAAGCTAGTCAAATTGTAAAAGACGAAAATTACACGTTGAAGTAGCAGAAGTCGTGCTTAATTACGAAAAAAACACTTGTCGTTGTTGCATACCGTTTCAACATCGAAGGTCTCCCGGAGCTTAATGCTGAAGCGCCGACCTTCAACCAGGTGAGGCCTGTCGCACAGACGCCGGTCGTTGCCGCACCAGTCGCACTCCGTCGGGAGACTTTCGTCGTCCGACGACGACATCGACGACATTTCCTATGTTCATAATTCAAAGATTAAACTTGTACAATTAAATATATGTACTACAAAAACTAAATTAGATCATTATTATGCATCACGGGTTGACTATCTGTCTATCGAGTCTTTTCTTGAAAACTCTCAGCTCACGTGATTTATACATTCGACCGTTGGTGATGGTCGCTCCTCCTTTCGTTCCCAAGTGCATTACACTAAAATGTCTAGCACAGGGGAATGAAGGAGAAGCGACCCCCATGACAACAGTCGGGATTCTTTTTCCTCTCCCATATATGGTGGACACACTCCCTCACTGATTTTTCGACCGTCGGTGATGGTCGTTATTCCTCCTTCCCCTAGTGCATAACAAAGGTCTAGCAGAAGGAGAAGAAGGAAAAACGACCTCCACGACAACAGTCGGGATTCTTCTTCTCTCATATATGGTGCAGACTTTCTCCCTCACTCATTTGTTGACTGTCATGTATGGAGCCTCGACAGACTTAAAGTCAACCCGAAATGTCGTTTAATTATCTTGCTAGAAAATCCAGGCCACTCGATATTTCCTACATATTCTAGCACAAGTCATGCCAAAATTCATGGAAAAATCCGGCATGACCTTTGCTAAAAAAGGACATATCGAGCACCTGAAATTTGCCGGAATGGAAATTAATCAACACTCCGGCAAAACATACGCCACTCGGAGGTGTTACCTGCAAACATGGCCGGCCACTTGGGCAATCACATATCCTATTTGAGCAACACAAGATATACATGTTTATATCTACATCATATGAGCATTCAAACTTGATGGTCATTGCATTTCAATGGTTGAAAATATGAACAAAAACATTTCAAAATATCTTATAGGACTCATATTGACATGGAGATTTGGCTGGTCTCACCTCGAGGTCGGAGGGGGTCAGTGATGGGGACGACGGCGGGGATGATGGAGGGGCTCCTTGATTTCTGCAAAAACAAAAACCCTATAAGCTATCAACTAATCAAATGCATACGCCTTGCATAGTGCTCTCCAATTTGAGCATTCAAAATAGGAGTAGTTCTCCAATTTGAGCATTCAATAAGCAAAACTAAATCATCTCTTGCGTCTGTACATCGTCGAATATTATCACTAATACATCTCGAATAGTATCATACATATAACATCACTAATACAACTAAAACCCTAGCGAACGACGGGTATCGGCGCGGGCGGTGGACACCCAAAGAGAAGGAACCATCACAGGATCATAGCTCCAGTGAGATCCCTGAAGAACCTGCTAGGTATTGGAGAACCTGCCCTCCAACGCAACCATGTAGCGACGGAGGTGCTCGTCCTCCTCGCTGACACGGTGACGTACCACCTCCGCGGGGTCCTCAAGCCTCCGCACCGTCACTCGCCCACGCGACCGCCACCAAAGAAGGTTCGGGTCAACGACGGGCTGGCTCCTCACCAAGCTGCGCCCCCTGGAAGGTAGCACCTCCCAGTACCAGCCCGGCGGAGCCCAGTCCCGGACATGGCCCCTCTGATCAAGCAGGTGTCCTCCGCCGAGTCGACGACGAGGATGCGGGATAGGCATCATCGACGTCGATGCGGGAATAATTGCTTTAACTAAAAAAATAACAACAAATGTGACAAGTTCAAAATATGACATGTCCACTTCAAAACGAATCAACCTAGAATTCTGTTAAATACACCTAAAAATAAACTAGTTCTATTAATTTTCTTACTAAAAATAAACTAGTTCTATAGTAAAATTTTAATTAGATCATCGAATCTCATATACCTAAATTTTCTTACTAAAAATAAACTAGTTCTATTAATTCAACTAGTTCAACTAAGCACTTACTATAAATAAAAATAAACTAATTCTTACTAAAAATAAACTAGTTCAACTAGTTCTATTAATTTTCTTACTAATTCTATTAAACACTTACTAAAAACAGTAAAAAAATTACATTATACAAGAACAGTAAAAAAGAGTTTAGGGTTTAGGAGAGATGGAGGGGGAGGGAGGAGGATGAGGGAGGAGAGAGGGAGGGGAGGAGGGAGGAGGGGGCGGCCGGAGGAGGAGGGATGAGGGGGGGCCGGAGGAGGAGGAGGAGGGGGCGGCTGGAGGAGGAGGGAGGAGGGGGCGGCCAGAGGAGGAGGGAGGAGGGCGCGGTGGGAGGAGGAGGGAGAAGGAGGGAGGAGGGACTACCTCAGTGGAGGAGGAACGGCGGCGGCGGGCGACGACGGTCGTCGGGGAACGGCGGCGGCGGCGGACGACGGGGTGCGGGGGAGAGTGAGTGAGAGGGAGAGAGAGGGGGATCATCGGTCGCGCGGGGACGATAAGGTAGGGTTAGTAGTAGCGCGTGTTGAAGAAAAGCGCTACTACTACGGAGCATAGCAGTAGCGCTGAATATGGATACGCGCTGCTGCTAAGTTGGGCTAGCCATATGCGCCCAGTTCAAACTTAGAAGCCGCGGGTTTTGCTAAAACGCGCTACTGATACCAGGATAGCAGTAGCGCCTTTTACTGACACGCGCTACTACTAATTAGCAGTAGCGCCACATTTTATCCAGCGCTACTGCTAAGATTCTGTGTATAAGGTTTTCCCTAGTAGTGTGGTACCACTAAAATTTTCACTCAAGTTATACCACATTTTATGGATGATAACCAACTTGTATGCATATCGATCATTCTAGCCTTTTTTGGCCATTTAAACCAACTTGTACCAAATCAGGAGGAACCGGATGAAATTTGAACTACAACAACTTCATAGTTTGCTCATTGTTTTTTTCAAAAATCATTTTTATGTACACATGTATATATTTCATCACAGAACACAATGAGTTTTGTAAGATTCCACCTGCAGCTACGAACGGTCATGCCCATGGTTTTGACCGCGTTTTTAAATTGGCATAAAGAATTTGAAAAATCGAAAAAATGGAAAGCCTTTGCATTGTGTCATTATATGTGACCTAGTGTCTAGGGAAAAAACAAACTTGTAATATGGTAAATACCTTAAAAAAGTCTTCTCATAAATGAGCTATCATGTGTGAAGTTTCATGGCTTTCTAGCCAAATAACCAATGTTATGGCCATATTCATGGCATATTTTATTTAAATGATCTCATATTGTGCATAACGGTGAATCATGGAATGGCAAACAATGTGGCCAAAGGGAGTTTTCATTTTCTTTGAACAAAAAAAAACAATTTTCATTTTCTGAGTGCTCAAAATGAGTTTTTTTGTGAAGAAACGACCAAATATTTGTTGCAAAACTATACCACAACATTTAAAAAAATAGACCGCCTTTCATGTACAAATCACCAAATGGTTCCATGTAAAATGGTTTCCATACACCTCTCGTGAAATTGACAAATTTGTGCCGAATTAGCAGGAAGCGGGTCAAATTTGAACTGCATCTGCCTCATAGTTTGCTCTTTATTTTTTTCAAAAATTATTTTTAGGTACATCAGTATCTATTTAATAAGAGAAACACCAAAAAAAATCCAAGATTCAGCCACTAGCTAGGAACGGTCATGCCCGCCGTTTTGACCGCATGTTTGAAATGGGCATGAAAAATAAAAAAAATCAAAAAATTAGAAAACCTTCGCATTGTGTCATTATATGTGATCAAATTGTCAGGAAAAATAATAAACTTGTAATACGGCAATTAGTTTTAGAAAGTGTTCTCAGAAATAAGCTATCATGTGTGAAGATTCATGACTTTCAAGTCAAATGATCAATTTTATAGTCACATTCATGGCATAGTTTGTTCAAATGATGTCATATTGTGCACAACGGTGCATCTTGAAATAACAAACAATGTTGCCTAAGGAAGTTTTCATTTTCCATGGACGAAAAAATCATTTTCCATTTTTTGAATGCCCAGAATGAGTTTCTTTGTGAAGAACCTACCATATATTTGTTGCAAAATTAGACCAAATCAATTTTAGAAAATATTATGCCACATTTAATGTACAATTTACCAAATGGTTGGGTGTCAAAAGGTTTGATCCACCTCCTGTGAAAAAGACAATTTTTCTGCCAATTATGTAGGAAGTGGGTCAAATTTAAACTGCAACTGCCTCATAGTTTGCTCTTTATTTTTTTTTAAAAATCATTTCTAGGTACATAAGTATCTATTTAATCAGAGAAACACCAATTTTTTTTTCAAGATTCAACCACTAGCTAGGAACGGTCATGCCCGTCGTTTTGGACGCATTTTGAAATTAAAAATCAAAAAATTGGAAAACCTTCGCATTATGTCAATATATCTGCTTAAGTTAACAGGAAAAATAATAAAATTTTAATACGGCAATTATTTTTAAAAGGTCTTCTTAGAAATGAGCTATCATGTGTGAAGTTTCATTGTTTTCAAGTCAAATGATCAATCTTATGGCCACATTCATGGCATAGTTTGTTCAAATGATCTCATATTGTGCGCAAGGGTGCATCTTGGAATGGCAAACAAAGTTGCCTAAGGAAGTTTTCATTTTCTTTGGACGAAAATTTCATTTTCCATTTTTCGAGTGCCCAAAATGTGTTTTTTTGTGAAGGACCCACCATATATTTGCTGCAAAATTGAACCAAATCAATTTTCTAAATTATTAGGCCACATTTAATGTACAATTGACCAAATGTTTGGGTGTAAAAAGGTTTAATCCACATCTTGTGAAAATGACAAATTTCTGCCAATTCAGTAGTAAGTGGGTTAAATTTGAACTGCAGCTGCCTCAGAGTTTGCTCTTTATTTTTTTCAACAATCATTTCTAGGTACATAAGTATCTATTTAATCATAGAAACACCAAGAAATTTCCAAGATTCAACCACTAGTTAGGAAAGGTCATACCCGCCGTTTTGACCGCATTTTGAAATGGGCATGAAAAATTCAAAAAAAATCAAAAAATTGGAAAACCTTCGTATTGTGTCATTATATGTGACAAAGTTACCAGAAAAAAATAATAAACTTGTAATAAGGCAATTATTTTTAAAAAGTGTTCTTAGAATTGAGCTAACATGTGTCAAGATTCATGACTTTCAAGTCAAATGATCAATCTGATGGCCACATTCATGACATGGTTTGTTCAAATGATCCCACATTGTGCACAAGGGTGCATCTTGGAATGGCCAACAATGTTGCCTAATGAAGTTTTCATTTTCTTTGGACAAAAATTTCATTTTTCATTTTTGGAGTGCTCAAAATGAGTTTTTTTGTGAAGGATCTACCATATATTTGTTGCAAAATTGGACCAAATCAATTTTATAAGATATTAGGACATATTTAATGTACAATTGACCAAATGGTTGGGTGTCAAAAGTTTTGATTCATCTCTCGTGAAAAAGACAAATTTTCGCCGATTTAGTTGGGAGCGGGTCAAATTTGAAATGCATCTGCCTCATAGTTTGCTCTTTATTTTTTCCAAAAATTATTTCTAGGTACATAAGTATCTATTTAATCAGAGAAACATCAAAAGTTTTTCATGATTTAACCACCAGCTAGGAACGGTCATTCCCACCGTTTTGACTGCATTTTAAAACGAGCATGAAAAAAACAAAAAATTGGAAAACGTTCCCATTGTGTCATTATATGTGACAGAGTTAACAGAAAAAATAATAAACTTGTAATACGGCAATTTAAAAAAAATGTTCTCAGAAATGAGTTATCACGTGTGGAGATCCATGACTTTCAAGCCAAATGATCAATCTTATGACCACATTCATCTCATAGTTTGTTGAAATGATCTCATATTGTGCACAAGGGTGCATCTTGGAATGGCAAACAATGTTGCCTAAGGAAGTTTTCATTTTCTTTGGACGAAAAATTCATTTTCTATTTTTTGAGTGTCTAAAATGAGTTTTTTTTATGAAGGACTTACCATATATTTGTTGCAAACTTTTACCACACCATTTTTAGAAAATATTAGGACATATTTAATGTACAATTGACCAAATGATTGGGTGTCAAAAGTTTTAATCCATCTCTCATGAAAAAGACAAATTTTCACCGATTCAGTTGGAAGCGGGTCAAATTTGAACTGCAACTGCCTCATAGTTTGCTCTTTATTTTTTCCAAAAATTATTTGTAGGTATATAAGTATCTATTTAATCAGAGAAACATCAAAAGTTTTCCAAGATTCAACGATTAGCTAGGAATGGTCATGCCCGCCGTTTTGTAGTATATCTTGGAATTTCAAACGATGTTAAAGAAGGAAGTTTTCATTTTCTTATTTTTTTTGTTTGTTTCTTGGTCTTCGAAGATTGTTTATTATTATTTGTTTCCATTCTTTTGGACTTGTTTTCTTGTTTTCTTTTTGGTTCCCCTTTTTGTTTTGTTTCGTTTGTTTCTTTTTAGTTGGTTTTCATTATTTTTAGCAGTTTTCTTTGTTTCTTTTGGTTTTCATTTTACCTTTTCCTATATGTCAAGAACATTTTTGTAATACATGTTTAATATTTTTCAAATAAAATTTTAATGTTTTTTAATACTTGGTCAACATTTTTAATGCACAATTTTGGCATATTTCAAATGCTTGGTTAACATTTTTCAAATACAAGATTATTATTTTTTGAATACATGGTCAACATTTTTTATACACATTTTAACATTGCCTAATGCTTGAGTAACATTTTTTAAATATAAGTTTAATATTTTTTTAATACATGGTCAACATTTTTATACAAATTTTTAACATTTTTCAAATGCTTTACTAAAAAAATTCATATAGAAGATTAATTTTTTTAATACATGGTCATCATTTTTTTCTATACACGTTTAAACATTATCAAATGCTTGATTAAAATTTGAACACCCTTTATTTATATGGACTCAAAGTTGTGTGAAGTCCATGTTTTCCACAGATGTACATTCTATCGGCCTATGGGCTGTTGGCCCACTCGGCAGAAAAAAAGGAAAAAAAAGTGGCCTTGTCTAACCGCGGCTCAAACCCAGCAAGGACTTGTGTGTTTAAAAAGACGCGGCTGGATAGTTTGATAGATGTTGTGTTGTGGTCTTGTGGTTAGCGTCGCCGCACTATGCGGAGATAGAGGGTCGTGGGTACGAATCCCGCATTGACCATATTTTTGTTGAATTTATGAATTATATAAGAACAGACGACTAACACTATAAGAAAACTACATGTGCCAAGTTAGCGCAATATGACTGCTAGCCTGATGGTTGGTTCTCTTTCACCGCATGGTGAGGAGGTGGGATCGAACCCTGTGTTTGCTGTTTTTCTTTATTACCTAAAAATATTTCGCTGCCCATTATTGACATGTAGACCCCTCGGTCCTACATGTAAGTATGTCGGGTCCTGTGTTGTTATTGTTCCTGTGGGTCCCACTCGGTGGGCAGGCCCCACATGTCAAATGGGAGCACGTGGGTGGTGTTGGTCCCACGCGTAAGATCATCGGGTCTCACCTGTTAATAGAAAAAATGTGCTAAATGGTGACATGTAAGTGAGAATGACACCTAAACACGCCATGTAGGCGAGATTGCTGAGGTGTCTGCCAAATCAGATCATCGTACAAACTACGACTATCTAAATTGGTCATAATCGACAAGAAATAATATTGTAAATCATGTCCACAAATTTACGACCATTTCGTGTAAGAAAATAACTACCTTTTTGACCAAAATGGTCGTTATGGTTTAGGGTTTGGACCCTCCAAAACAACTTATGACCAATTGGTTCGAAATAGTCATAGATTTACGACCAATTCACCCACAGTCACTAAGAGAAGGTCACAAGTTGACATATTTCTTGTAGTGGTAGTCATGCCGTGGGGATATAAACGTTCTGGTGAACCTCATTAAATTATCGGTGTAGTTACTTGTTCGTGTGTAATTCTTTGTCCACAATAGGTTGACGTGCGACTTGAATTACTGAAACAAAGGGGAGGCACTGAGAGATCACGTTCACCTCGATCTTCTCAAAATCTTCAATTTCCCCACACAGAAAATGCCAAATCGGCAATTCAGTGCTCTCCACTTCCCCACGATGACCACTTAGGCTTGAATGACTGCAACTAACTCCCTCCACTTCAACCTCTTGTTAAGTCGGCCATGAAAAGCTATTAGTTGTTGGAAATATTTGTTGGTCAGAGATTTAGATGAAAACTCACTCGCATGTATGGAAAGCATAAACACCTAAATATATCCTTAGTGTAGTCTCCAAAACTAGCTCATGTATTGCACATAACTTTGTTTCCTGATTATGGGCATTGTTATAGTAACAAGGATGTCGACAATAATGAAAGACATTGTTGGTAGAACAACGGTGTTGGATTGACCCAATACTTGTGTTGTGCTTCGAGAACACATGATCACTTAGTTGTCGGTATATTCATATAAAGCGTTAACCTTTAAATACGTCCTTAGACCATGAGAATACTAGATGGTTGCTTTGGATTTGCCAAACATTTTGCATAACAGGGAGATCATAAAAGTAACTTATGGGTACACTAGAAATTATGTCCAAGGTACTCGATGATTTGTGACTAGGATTTTCTCCTCCGACAATGAAGAGATACCCTCCAGGCCCACTCGCTATTATGCTACCCATTATAGTCTGGCCAAGCCCAGTGATAGTGATAACACGGATACCGGAATGGGGAATCAAGAAAAGAGAAAAAAAATGCAACGAGGAAAAAATTATAGTGACCAAAGTTTTGATCACGAAAATGCAGTCTTGCCTACGGTTTTGTAAAAGTATCGCGAAGCAAAGGGAAGTGCATACGATAACATAAGGTTCACCGGTTAAAGATCTTCGTCTTTGTGTACGAGTTAACGTGGGTGTCCATATCCCGCTGTTAACTATTGACATGAAGGTGTTCCGGCTGATGTCCACATATTATCAAACCTGCAGGGTCACACGCTTAACTCCTATTTATTTGTATTAGTACTAGGAGATCATAGGAGAGTGAGATAAGTGCGCCTAAAGAGTTTCGGGAGGTTCCTGCAGCATGTAGAGTACTGAAAGGATAATTATATATACATGTGAAAAATCAGAATGGTCTTCCATCAAGCTTACAACTATTTAAAAGTGCTACGCAGATTTCACAATTCATGAATAGATGTTTGGTGGAACATAATCAATTTCCTTGGTTCATGAAAAGGTTTAGCCTTCATCACAAATCTTGAATATTTTACAATTTGTACATTTAAAGTTCTGAACATGATTCATTGCTATTCAAGAATAAAAGAAAACTTATGGGTGTGTTCATGAGGCAGCACACACCGAAACATAAACTTGCTAGGTGATTAGAAGAAGGGTGAGCATGTCTTTGTGATAGAAGCGGACGTGACGGTGAAGATAGGTCTGGATTGCAGCCGCCATCACGCTAGCGGGGAGAGGGGCGACATGGTCATGTTTAGAGAAATTATAATTGCATACGTTAGGAGGCCTCTCAAACTATCTCGTGTTGGACCCATCCATTTTCATGATTTGGCCATCGTCGGCCGTTGGATCAACGTTTCAGCTACTCATTCTGCGACCTAGGCTATGATTCGGTTGTTTGGCCCATAGACATCGAAAATAGGATGCAAATGGACCCTCACAATGAAATGGCCCATTAGCAAGTGAAGCTGGCTTCCAAAGAAAAAAAAATCTGGCAAATCGCAAGATAGAAGAGCGGCGTGTGGGCCCGTGTGTGGTTTCCATCTCCTAAGTCGCAAGACGCAGCTAGTATATACTCTTGGCTGTACCTCCTCCTCCCCATCTCTACCGTGTTTGAGTACCAGGATTCAGAAGTCATGGATCCAAGCGAGCCAGTCCTTATAACAAGAACTTAAGCAGTGCAGATGTAGAAGAGCCGATAATCACGAGCTCTTCGAGCGCAGCTGTTCGCGAACAAGTGGTGGTCGCGGCGTCTACGCCTCCATCGGCCATGTCGCCCATCAATGCAATTAGCGTTCTCTTCTTATTAGATCTGAAATCATCTTGACTTGGCAATTACTACTTGGGATTCACGGATGTTCTCTCCACCTCTAATGTCTTACCATTTTCTATTTTCTTTAGCTGGGTAATGTCTTACCATGTAGTCGCTGTTCCTACACGTACATGTTAAATCTAACGAGCCCTTATCCAGCTTCGAGCCGAATTCGTTGATTCGGAAAGATGTATCGGGTGGATCTAATTGCCAGGAGCTACGTACTATCGCAACTGGGTGGAAACGCCAGTGAGATGATACGTATGACAACTCATTCGGGGACTGTAACTTCTTTTGACGAGCGGGGACACTAACTTTTACCTTGTAACGGATTCGAAACACTAAAGGATTTCAAGAGCAATGCCCCTTGCTCTTCCCACTGAAACGAGAAAAAAAAAAGGATTTGCAGTCCAGCAAGAAAACGGATGCACTAGTGCGCAACGGCTTTCGCACTAGTTGCTCAATCTGTTGCTTGTTTTGCTCTAACCAGCTGAGCTACCAAAATCACCTGCCTAAAGTCTCTTTTTTTCTTCTATGAGCATCCTACCTGCAGTGGAGGAGCTTGCTCAAGAACCGAGAGCCGGCCAGGGAGCGGACGGCCCTCGTTCGGGAAGGTCTTCTTCGCTATCGACGCCACCAACAAGAAAGGGGCGCTCCGCTCCTAGTCACTAAGCAGCTATTCTGTCCCACGGAGGACTCCATCAATCCGAGGTTCTTTCTCCCACGTAGTTTCTCCTGCCCGTTCTACTTCCGTGCCCGAGGAAATGGGATTCGAACCCGTGACATAATCTTCTTGTATGTCGAATTAGCAAACCATTGCCTTAAGCCACTCAGGCATACCTCCAAGTTTTTTATCGGAATTGGATGTGCCAGGTTGGTTGCCCAAGATCCACTGTGTAGGATAGAGCGCGCGTACTCTTCTTTACTGAGCAAGAAAGACTCTATCCAGGTCTAAGGATCTCCCCAGCGTCCAAGCGAGACCCCATCCAAACCAAATCCGCCATTCGTTGGGCAAGACCTTGCTTTCTATGAACACCTCACCACTGAATGGGAAACTTAGCCTCCGACCCGACCAAGAGAGAAGACAGGGTCAAGCCAACGCCTCCCTTCCTCACTTGCTTGAATGGAATGACTATCTCCTTCGTCTAGTCGAGAAGGTAAAAAGCCCGGCGGGGAACATGATCTGACTCTTCTAAACCGTTACATGATGGAGAAGTCCCTCGTCATAATCGATCCACGTCCTACCATAGTGCCCATAGAGCCTGCTTCTAGAAGATTCTATAGTGACCCACTGGAATCGGCCTCGGGTGATGCCTCCTTAGTCGTCGAAAGATTTCATCCCTCACTCGGTCGTTAATGTGGGGTGAAAACTGAAATTAATGCTCTATCTTCGTCATAGAATATGGGATACTCACTTTAATGTCCTCTCATCCCCAGAGCCTCAGACTGGCCTGCCCTTTCAACCAGGGTTATAACGGGTCCGGTACCAGCAACAGCCAATCGTGTTGGTACGGTGGGTTCCCCATACCGACTATTTGGAAAAAAGCTTGCCATAGTAGCTCAAACCTCCGATCGGGAAATGGGAGTTCTAATCGGACCTAACCCCAATTCCAAACAAATTGATTGGACCGAGGTTTGTGCAGGGAGAGAATAGAAACTAATAACGATGGAGCAAGAAAACGGATGCGCTAACGCACAATGGATTTCGTGCTAGTTGCTTAATCCGTTGCTTGTTTGGTTCAAGGTTGAGGTCACCCGCCGCCCTACGCCAGTCGTCTTCCTACCTTCTATTCCCTTTTTTTCTCTAAGGTAAGGTCCTTCAAGAACAGCATTGTGGTCCCAACGGGGCTCTGGGTGAAAATTGTCCGCCTGTATGAGTCGGGCTATGAATATTTATAGGTCGGCGTATACTGAAAAACCACAATACTACACTACAACAATCAGAAGAAATCCCCAGGTGACTCTAATTTGAATTCACTACACTACTGGGAAAGGGCTTATAAGTGAACCCTAATGAGTCGCGGGCGAAGCAGGGCACCCGCCATTGCTAATTTTGAAAGCAAGCAGTGGCGAGTGCTAAAACCTGCCCGCCAGTGTTACGCAAGTAGTTGTGGCGGGCGGCGAAGATAACACGCCACAGCTGTGCGTTTTCTAATTCGTGCCCGGCTGGCAAGCTACTGTGGCGGGTGCAGATAGGTGCCTGCCACAGTTCACTTACATAGCTGTGGCGGGCGACTTTTTGAACCCGCCACAACAATATTTGGGCACCCACGCGCCAAATGTTTTAAAATATTTTCAGATAGTGGGTGGCGGGTTCTAGCTGTCGCTCGCCACAGCTATATTTGGTCACGTTGCCGCCTCCCATGCTTATACTAGCGTGGCGGGCTACTCCATGCGCCCGTCACAGCTATACAAGACCTTACCTACCCCTCCTCCCGGCAGTCGGATCGCATTCTAAATGCAAACTCTTTCTCCCTCCTCTCTCACCGCCGCCAACATTGTGGCTTCGTCCGTTGACAACGGCGAGGTCGCGGTACGCCGCCTCGAACGACGTCGAGGAGCCTATCTTCCCCGTCGCCTGCGCCGTCCGTCCCAGCCTCGAAGTTCGTCGTCGTCGTCGTGCAACGCTACCTCGAACTACTTCCCCGTGACCGTCACCCGTGCCTTCCTCCACATGCAACATCATCCTCGTCTCCGTCGAACTTGCCGTCTGCCGACGCCTCCGCCATCGACCTCTGCCTCGTCCAGCACGTCGTTCGACTCCGGCCCGGTAAGCACACCTCCCTTCTCTCTGTTAATTGTTACTTGTGGTATGGGCTTCATATGGATAGAAATATTCATACAACACTTTATTTGTGTTGTTAAAATGTACAACATATGGATAAAAATGTAGTACAACATTTTATTAATCTAGCTAAAATTTGTTGTATGATGTACCATTGAATCTTCATAAGTGAATGTCTTAAAATTGAATGCGTGTGCTACACAAAATGTACTACATATCGATGAGCATATGGTACATTTGTTTTTTCATGATGCAGGTGTATTCATAGTGAGTGCCAATGTTTTTGCGAAGCGTGGATTAAGTTCCGTTTCGCTTAGTTTCTGGCACACAATATGTCCAATTTCTATCAAAGGTCATGCTGTTTTTTTCTAAATGTTATAACTAAATGTCAAATTGTTTAATGCGATTTAGATGTAGAAGTCAAGACCCCTCGTTAGGACTCCTACACCCATAGATAGAATTCCTACTACTGTATACATCATCACGAGGGTGGCTCAGTACATCGAGATTGTGCTCACCTATGTCAAGAGTGCTCGAGCAGCCACCGAGAGCGCTCAGTCATATTCCTAGAGCACTTAGGCATATTTTGAGAGTGCTAGAGCAGCCACTGCGAGTGCACAAGTAGCCGCGGAGAGTGCGCGAGCAGCCGTTGAAGCTGCGAGGACCACCCAAGAGGAGATCAAGAAGATGATGGGAGGCGAGGATAGCTCATGATGGAGCTCAACAACTAGTGCACTGCTTTCATGTGATCTATATGATCGATGCGTGTGAACTTAATTTCTAAGTTGCTATGATGGAGCTAAACTTTTGCTTCCGAACTACTAATGAACCGTGCAACATGGTGATTTGTATCGTCTATCATGCTATGAAGATTATGATGTGACTTTGCTCTATGTGATTGGATAACTATGAAATTGACTTGTTGGGTTCTTTATTTACTTATGTAGATGAAGTGGAACTGGTATGTGGTGTACATTAGGAAGAATCCTGGAATTTCTGATTCATGGGAGATATGCAAGGAGCAAGTAGACGGTTACAAAAAATAGCTGCTACAAAGGATATAAAACTAAAAAAGAAGCTGAGAGTCATTCTGCCAACTACGTCCATAGAGAAGTTGAGGATCATTATGTCAATTACGTTCGCAAAGAGAAAATCAACTATGAAGTATCCAAGACCGTGTGGACAAGTGGACGAGTAAAGAATTTGATTATCTTTATCCAGCTCATTGTCATTATGGTATTGTTGTTATCATGAGGTCTAGTATGTATGTGTACGTACTAATGATGTGACATGAGTTGTTGTACACTAATGCGTAGATCTATTTCTATGAAGTTTAGATTATTGCTATGTTAAATGTAATGTGTATGATCGAATACGTTAGTTGTATGCTGTAATGTGGTTATCTGTATCCTGCAATGTGTATCAGGTGCTGGAATGGCTGGAGGCTGAAGAGGTAGCTGTGGCGGGTGACAGGTACCGCCCGCCACAATTAATAACATATATCAATGGCGGGCAAGTAGGACTGCTCGCCACTGATGGCATTATAGCAGTGGCAGAAGGTCAGTGGCGGGAGCCCCTGGGAGCCTGGCCCACCACTGCTAGCCATTGGGCGCCCGCCACTACTAGGCATTCCTGAAGTAGTGCTAGCCGTGTTGAGTTTCTTTATTACAATATAACAAATCGGCCAATCCCGACATTCCTTCATATCATTCTGGTCTAGTGTCCATTGCTGAATAAACGATATGAGTTTTTTTCTTCGCCCCTCCACTTACTTCTGAATGACTCCTTTAGTGCTCTTTTTTATATAAAAAATAGAAACAATTTACCTTTACGATACCTTCCAAGCAAGAGTGTTTTATTGCAAGATTAAGTTATTACGAACAAAAAGAAATCCTCATTATAAAGGATGAGACCAATTCTGAAGCACTTTTTTCTTATTCTAGCAGACCGAATTGAATTGATCTTATTTAGGACTTTCCAAGCGATTTTTATCTTACCGAATTCTATCTACGCCTAGGGGGTAGGTACATGCTACTTGTCAGCTGCGTTGGGATTTACTCGAAGAGGAGAGGATGATGTTGTATAGTAGAGATAAGTATTTCCCTCAGTTAAGAAGCAAGGTTATCAATCCAGTAGGAGAACTACGCAACACCTCGTGAAAAGCACCTACACACAAAATAACAAATATTTGCAACCAACGCAAACAAGGGGTTGTCAATCCCTTGGCGGTTAATTGCAAGGATAAAATCTCCTAGTGATAGATAGATAAAAAAAACACAAAATAAAAATAAAGGTAAATAAATTGCAGCAAGGTATTTTTGGATTTTTATATATGATTAAAATAGACCTGGGGGCCATAGTTTTCACTAGAGGCATAGAAAAGCGAATAATCATGACGATATGCAAGGGAAAGATCATGTATATAGGCATCATGTCCGAGACAAGTAGGCCGACTCCTGCCTGCATCTACTACCATTACTCCACACATCGACCACTAACCAGCATGCATCTAGAGTATTAAGTTCATAAAGAACGAAATAACACCTTAAGCAAGATGACATGATGTAGCCAAAGTAAACTCAATCAATATGAATAAACCCCATCATTTTATACTTAATGACAACAATACAAATACGTGTCTTGTCCCCTTCTATCACTTGGATATAGATTGCCGCAAGATTGAACCCATCACAAAGCACTTCTCACATTGCAAGATAAATCAATCTAGTTGGCCAAACCAAATCAATATATCGGAAAGAAATACAAAGTTATAATAATCATGCATAAAAGAGTTCAGAGAAGACTCAAATAATATTCATGGATAATCTGACCATAAACCCACAATTCATCAGATCCCAAGAAACACACCGCAAAAAATGATTACATCAAATAGATCTCCAAGAACATTGAGGAGAACATTGTATTGAAGATCAAAGAGAGAGAAGAAGACATCTAGCTACTAGCTATAGACCCGTAGGTCTGTCGTAGACTACTCACACATAATCGAAAGGGCAGCAAGGTTGATGTAGAGCCCCTCCGTGGTCGATTCCCCCTCCAGCAGAGTGCCGGAAAAGGCCTCCAGATGGGATCTCACGAGAACAGAAGCATGCGACAGCGGAAAAAGTATTTCGGGTGGCTCTCTAATGTATGGGGAATATTTGAGAATTTATAGAGGTGGAATTAGGTCAAGAGGTGCCACGAGGGGCCCACAAGCCTGGGAGGCGTGCCTACCCTCCTGGGCGTGCCTTCCGAGCTTGTCGCACCCTTGTGGCTCGTCAGGTCTCCTCCCGAACCTTCTAGGGTCCTTCTGGTCCAGAAAAAATTAAACGTAAGTTTTTTCTCTATTTGGACCCTGTTTGATATTGATTTTCAGAAAAGCCAAAAACAAGCAAAAAACAGCAACTAGCATTGGGCACTATGTTAATAGGTTAGTCCCAAAAAATGATATATAATTCATTAAATTGCATAATAAATATCGAAGATTGATACTATAATAGCATGGAACAATAAAAAATTATAGAGGCGTTGGAGACGTATCAAGCATCTCAAGCTTTCCTCGAGTAGGTAAATGATAAAAATAGAATTTTTGATGTTGAATGATACCTATCATATTCATCATGTAATCTCTCTTTTGTGGCATGAATATTAAGATCCGAATGAATCAAAGCAATAGACTATAATTTGACATAAAGACATAAAGACTCAGGCATCCCAACAAAAAATCATGTCATTCAAAATATCAATGCTAAAGAACGCTATCACTACAAAATCAGATAGCCTTGTCATGCTCCATCTTCTTAACACAAAGTATTTATCATGCACAACCCCGATGACAAGCCGAGCAATTCATACATACTTTTTAACGTGCTTCCGCTTTTTCAACCCCCACGCAATACATGAGCACCAGCCATGGATATAGCACTATGGGTGGAATAGAGTATGGTGGTAGGGATAATATGGAGAAGATAAAAAGGAGAAATTCTCATATCAACGAGGCTAATCAACGGGCTATGGAGATGCCCATAAATTGATGTCAATGCAAGGAGTATGGATTGCCATGCAACAGATGCACTAAGAGCTATAAGTGTATGAAGACTCAAAAAGAAAACTAAGTGGATGTGCATCTGATGACCCACAACTATAGTGGATCAATTGTAGCTTTTTCGATAAATAAGAGTATCGAACCCAATGAGGATCTAAAGGTAGGATTTATATTCCCTTCAAGTTCTATCGATCACCGATATAACGCTACGCACACTTAACATTCGCTTTACCTAGAACAAGTATGAAACTATTTTGTAGGTGATACGATAGGTTTGCAAGAATAACACTAGATATACATAGAGAGAATAAAACTACGAGTAATTTGCGAGATAATAAGAGTTAGTTGTTTAGTGGAAAGGTTTTTGTCACACAGGAAAGTTATTTGTCCCTAGGCAATCGATAACTAGACCGGTAATCATTATTGCAATTTTATATGAGGGAGAGGCATGAGCTAACATTCTTTTTGTACTTGGATCATATGCACTTATGATTGGAACTCTAGTAAGCATCTGCCACTACGAAAGATTATTAAGGTAAAACCTAGCCATAGCATTAAGTATCAAGTCCTCTTTACTCCCATACGTTACAACCCCCTTACTCGGGTATAAACTTCTATCACTCTCGCCACCCACCATAAGCGAATCATGAATGTATGGCAACACCCTATAGCGGGAATCGCACATGCTTGTGCGACACGGAGTGCACCATAGGACATCACCAAAATAAAACATACAACTCAAACCTATGACGATCATCAATCAACCCATAGGACAAAACGAATCTACTCAAACATCATAGGATGGCAACACATCATTGAATAATAATATGAAGCATGAAGCACCATGTTTAAGTAGAGATTCCAGCGGGTAGAAGAGAGGTTACACCACTGCATAGAGGGGGAGAGAGTTGGTGATGATGGTGGCGAAGTTGTTGGTGTAGATCGCCATCACGATGATTGCCCCAGCGGCATTCCGGTGCAATCGAGAGAGAGGGGGATAGAGCCCCCCTCCTCCTTCTTCATTGGCCTCCCCCTAGATGGGACGAGGTTTTCCTCTCTGGTCCTTGGGCTCCATGGCACCCAGAGGGGCGAGAGCCCCTCCGAGATTGGATCTTTCTCTCTCTGTTCTCTTCTGTTTCGCGTTCCTGTTTTCTGGCCGTAAACCGTTTCTTAAATATCCGGAGATCCGTAACTCCGATTGGGCTGAAATTTTAACACTATTTTTTCGCAATAATATCTTTCTTGCGGCGAAAGAAGGGCTGCAATCACCTTACGAGGTACCCACAACACACCTGGGCGCGCCCTACCCCCCCAAGGTGCGCCCCGGTGCCTTGTGGGCCCCTTGATCACAGTCTTGCATTGATTCTTCTTCCCAAAAATCACATATATTCCGAAATAAATCTCCATAAATTTTTATCGCGTTTAGACTTCGTTTGGTATGGATATTCTGCGAAACAAAAAAATGCAACAAACAGGAACTGGCACTAGGCACTAGAGCAATATGTTAGTCCAAAAAATAATATAAAATGCTGTCAAAAGTATATGAAATTTGTATAATATTGGCATGAAATAATAAAAAATTATAGATACGACAAAGACGTATCAGCATCCCCAAGCTTAGTTTCTGCTCGTCCTCGAGTAGATAAATGATAAAAAAGTTAATTTTTGATGTGGAATGCTACCTAGCAAAATCTTGACAATGTAATCTAATCATGGCATGAATATTAAGACATGAGTGATTCAAAGCAATAGTCTATAATTTGTTATAAAGACATCAATACACAGGCATCCCAACAAACAGTCATGTCTTTCAAAATATCAATGCTAAAGAACGTTATCCCTGCAAAATCATATAGTCTTGTCATGCTCAATCTTCTTAACACAAAGTATTTATCATGCACACCCCCGATGACAAGCCGAGCAATTGGTTCACACTTTTTAACGCGCTTCAGCTTTTTCAACCCCCACGCAATACATGAGCGCAAGCCATGGATATAGCACTCTGGGTGGACACTACAAGAAATATGTCAACTTGTGACCTTCTCTCAGTGACCCCGGCTGAATTGGTCGTAAATCCACGGCCATTTCGCTTGGAAGGGTTCAAACCCTGAAATTGCCTTACACCAAATGGTCATAAAGCAGACAAGAGTGGTCAACGACCTTATTTCTACCTGATTACGACCAATATAAATGGTCATGAGGTTGTGAACGTGGATGCATTGGTACTTATGGTGTTGCTCAAGGTGGGCTTGGGCCTCGGTGGAACGAGGCCACCTTCTTTTTTTAAAAAAAATCTGTGTGCCATGTAGGCCTCGGCCCATACAGGAAGAAATGTGGGATGCCCTCGTATTACTCAAAAAAACATAAATTTGGCCCAACAAAAATGGGAAAATAACAAATTTTTCATGTATTTAAATTTTTCTAACCTATATCAACATTGTTTTATATGTATACAAAAATGTACAATGTGTAAAAACAAATATAGACATCAAAACGTATGTATTAAAAGATATTTTTTTGTTGGGAATATATGAAAATATGTTAATCATGTATTTGAAAAAAGTTAAACATATATAAACAATATGTACAATGTGTCTTAAAAAATGTAGACATGTGTTCAAAATATTAGACATCAAAATATTTATTAAAAATGTTAATGATGTAACTAAAAAATCGGGTTATCTCTATAAAAAAAAATGTATTTCTAGTGTACAGCACAAATTTGTTCATAAAATGTGGTCTAATATTCTTGAAAAATGGAGAAGTTTTTTTACAAAAAATATTTGTTAGGTTCTTCACAAAAAAACTCATTTTGGGAACTCGAAAAATGGAAAATGAATATGCTGAAATTTGTCTTTTTCACGAGAGGTGGATCCAAAACTTTTTACACCCAACCATTTGGTCAATTGTATATTAAATATGGCCTAGTATTTTAGAAATTTGATTTGGTCCAATTTTGCGACAAATATATGGTAGGTTCTTCACAAAAAAACCTCATTTTGAGCAATAAAAAAATGGAAAATTGATTTTTTGTCCAAAGAAAATAAAAAATCCCTTAGGAAACATTGTTCGTCATTGCAAGATGCATCCTTGTGCACTATATGAGATCATTTGAACAAACTATGTCATGAATTTTTTATGCCCATTTCAAAATGCGGTCAAAACGGCGGGCTTGACCGTTCCTAGCTAGTGGTTGAATCTTGGAAAACTTTTGATGTTTCTCTGATTAAATAGATACTTATGTACCTAGAAATGATTTTTGGAAAAAATAAAGAACAAACTATGAGGCAGCTGCAGTTCAAATTTGACCCGCTTCCTACTGAATCGGCAGAAATGTGTCTTTTTCACCAGAGGTGGATCAAGGTTTTGACACCCAACCATTTGGTCAATTGTGCATTAAATATGGCCTAGTATTTTAGAAAATTGATTTGGTCCAATTTTGCAACAAATATATGGTTGGTACTTCGCAAAAAAAACTCATTTCGGGCACTCAAAAAATGGAAAATGAAATTTCCGTGCAAAGAAAATGAAAACTCCCTTAGGCAACATTGTTTGGAATTCCAAGATGCACCCTTGTGCACAATATGAGATCATTTCAAAAAACTATGCCATGAATGTGGCCATAAGATTGATCATTTGGCTTGAAAGCCATGAATCTTCACGCATGATAGCTCATTTCTGAGAACATTTTTTTAAAATAATTGCCGTATTACAAGTTTATTATTTTTTTGGCAACTTGGTCACATATAATGACACAATGCAAAGGTTTTCTAATTTTTTGATTTTTTTTGAATTTTTATGCCCGTTTCAAAATGCGGTCAAAACGGCGGGCTTGACCGTTCCTAGCTAGTGGTTGAATCTTGGAAAACTTTTGATGTTTCTCTGATTAAATAGATACTTATGTACCTAGAAATGATTTTTGGAAAATATAAAGAGCAAACTATGAGGCAGCTGCAATTCAAATTTGACCCGCTTCCTATTGAATCGGCAGAAATTTGTCTTTTTCACCAGAGGTGGATCAAGGCTTTTGACACCCAACCATTTTGTCAATTGTGCATTAAATATGGCCTAGTGTTTTAGAAAATTGATTTGGTCCAATTTTACAACAAATATATGGTAGGTCCTTCACAAAAAAAAACTCATTTCGGGCACTCAAAAAATGGAAAATGAAATTTCCGTGCAAAGAAAATGAAAACTCCCTTAGGCAACATTGTTTGGAATTCCAAGATGCACCCTTGTGCATAATATGAGATCATTTGAACAAACTATGCCTTGAATGTGGCCATAAGATTGATCATTTGGCTTGAAAGCCATGAATCTTGACGCATGATAGCTCATTTCTGAGAACACTTTTTTAAAATAAATATCGTATTACAAGTTTATTATTTTTTTGGGTAACTTGGTCACATATAATGACACAATGCGAAAGTTTTCCAATTTTTTGATTTTTTTTGAAATTTTTATGCCCGTTTCAAAATGCGGTCAAAACGGCGGGCTTGACCGTTCCTAGCTAGTGGTTGAATCTTGGAAAACTTTTGATGTTTCTCTGATTAAATAGATATTTATGTACCTAGAAATGATTTTTGGAAAAAAGAGAGCAAACTATGAGGCAGCTGTAGTTCAAATTTGACCCGTTTCCTACTGAATCGACGGAAATTTGCCTTTTTCACCAGAGGTGGATCAAAACTCTTAATACCCAACCATTTGGTCAATTGTGCATTAAATATGCCCTAGTATTTTATAAAAATAATTTGGTCCAATTTTGCAACAAATATATGGTAGGTCCTTCACAAAAAAACTCATTTTGGGCACTCAAAAAATGATTAAAAATAGATAGAAAGATCAGAAATGCATACAAATTGGTGCTCATCCATAAAATGTGGTCTAACTTGAGTGAAAATTTGTGTGATGCCCTTTTGCAAAATAGTTTTGATAGCTACTTCACAAAATCCCTCTATTTTTAGTACTTAGAAACTATTTTAAATCTCTAATTTTCCGAACCAATCAAAACTCTTCCCACGGATCGATGACATGGCGCCCATCCATACATCCATCCATATCTCCATCCCACATCTATCCATCCATCTATTTACAGAAAAAACAAAAAGAGATCCCCACCCCCCCCCGCAGCCCAACCTTAGCTCAATCCCCCCATCGGACCCCTGCTCCCTGCTCCCAATCTCCTCGCCGCCGCCGCCACCTCCTCCCCGTACCAGGCCCCCTCCTGATCCAGTCCTCTCCCACCCACCGCCAACCTCGCCGTCCTCCCTCCCCTCCCCGCATCTCCCGTCCACCTCTACGCCCGAGGAGATCGAGCGAGCGCCCGAGCGCGCCCGTCCTCGCAGCCTCCTCCCACGATTCCCCGCACCCGAGCCCCACGAGAGGAGCTCCTCCTGTGGTTTTGCACGCCGCCGCCGGCGACCACCAGCCACAGCTTGCCGGAGCCAGCAGATGAGTGCCACCCGTCTTCCCGTGCTCTCTTTCTTCCTCCTTTTTCTCTCTCACACATCTTGATTTCTCTCTTTGTCTCAAACAGTGCACTCCGCCGCCATGGACGCTCGCATGCCCGACCTTGCAGCGCGCCGCCCCGATGCCAAGTCCCTCCTCGTCGTTCCTGCGCCGCCGAGCCGAAGCCTCGCCCAAGTCCAAGCGCCGCCGCCGTTTGCCTCCTCGCCATGGCCTCGCCTGCTTCGTCTGCTTCACGGACAGAGCTCCGTCTCCGTCAACATGTCCTCCTGCCGTCTCTGTTCACTGTCGGGCTCGATCGACTCCAGCAGCACCCCCACGGTGACGCTCCGCTCCTCCTAGCCCCCGTCTCCTATGCGTTTTGTTCCCGTAGTCGTCTTTCCGTTTGATTTTGAGCCATGGCCGCCATGGACAACACTCAGGATATATATGCCTTTCTTATGATATAATATATTGTTTGTTTCCCCTGCTGAAATAGTGTGCCTACCAGTATTATGTGCTTTCTATCCTGCAATGCTATGGGGGTACTGCAATTGTTGATGCTGTATTCTGATTACTTGTATTATTATGTATCTGTTTGTGGCCTTTGTATGTGCTATCTTCTGCTTGTAAAAATGACTGCAGATGTGTTGTAAAACAGCACAGATAGTAATTGTTCACCTAGAGCCGTTGCTCTAATGATACCACAGCTGTACGCTTGTAAACTTATGTTGTCTGAGTACTGAATGGCTTAGATTGGTAGTGTCATCATCATGTGCTGGCTTAGTTCCATTTTGTTTTGGTTCATCCTGGCGGTTGTCGTGCTCCTAGTGTCCTTGTAAGACAAGTTTACATATCCGTTGTAAGAAATGTTATTACATATACCTATTGAGCTTGCGCTTTGTTTGTTATACACCAAAATTGCTTTACATATCCATTCTGGATGGTCGTCACATAGGACTGCATGAGCTCTATTGAACCTGATTTCTACTTGTACAAGTTATGCCACATCGGAAGATTGCCTTTTGCATTTACTCTTGCTATAAGTGTACTCGTGATATGTGAGACAAGTTTTGACTCTTTCATGCTAGATCTATGACAATGTTATATTAATCAATTAGCTCGTGGGAATTGACTATATTGGTATTATAAGTGTTGCATGTGTAATTAATAAATGGCAGAAATAACACCTGCTTGGAATCTCCCGTTCCTGGCGCGTGTGATCTGACTGGGTTGCGTTGGTGTGTGGTTGTAGGACAAGGTGGTGAACGCGCTGTTCGAGAAGAGGCCGAAGCAGTTCGGCATTGGTGGCGCCCTGCTGCCAAAGAAGGACCTCCACCGGTTCGTCAAGTTGCCCAAGGACGTGCGCATCCTCAAGCAGCGCCTCAAGGTGCCCCCGGCGCTCCGCGAGTTCACCCGCACCCTCGACAAGAACCTCGGTATATACGAAACTTGCCTGTTCATTCGTCGCTAGACTCGGAATCCACAATGCCTGAGGTCATTTAGTTGCTATGCTGTATTATTTTGACTTGTGGGTATGCAATAGCTAAGTGAGCGAGTATTAATTTGGCCAAGATAATGAAAAGAGTTGATGGATGTGTTTTAAGATTCCTGCTGGTAGATACATTGGGAGCCTCTTCTTGTGTGAGAAGGGCAATGCATGCTGTTGTCCTACATACCTACTACTATATTTATTTTACTGAATATATTGACATGCCATGACATTATGAAGTAATAGACTGGTTAGCAGAAGCTTTCACTTCTAAGGATGCCAGTAGGAAGAATCATTGTAGTTAAGTGACTGTGTGGCTGTTGTGGCCTTGCTATGTTTGTACCTAAAGTCACACCTCTATAATTGCTTTTTCTTTTATGTTGGAACATGTCTAGTTATGGCACGGTGAGCTCTCTCTTTCTTGGATCCAAACCCCCTCCTTCATTCTATCTCTGATTCCCGCATTCCCCCCTTTGCTCGATTGTTTCGATCTGGGGCTGTAGGCGGCCTCCACGGATGTGGAAAGGAGAGGAGGACAAGCAGTCCCTGACGCCAAGTGCTCCTCAAGGACAAGCAGCCGTAGCAGCATCTTCTTCCATTCAGCACAAGGACAAGCAGCGGCAGCGACCGCAACAGATGCAGCCATGGAGAGGAGGACGATGATGCTCAGCAGCAGTAGCAGCTCAAGGTGCGCCCCTCCCCTCCCCTCTCTGTTTTCAAATGGCAGCTAGGATTGATGTCCTTATGCCTGATGCATGTATCATGTGACACACACAATAGTAAACCTGAATTAACTTTGACATAGTTGCTCTGTTACACCTATACAGTAGATGGCAAGATGAATAGCTAGTGTCTGTTTAATTCAATCATGCACCTGGTAGTTTAATAGGTACTATTGATTGAATATGAATGTTATTCCTTATACTCAAATGGAACTTCGATCTGCTGTAACTTTGAATGATGGTTTTTAAACCTTGTCGTGTATGTGAAACATTCCATGCTCGTTTGCTGCTAAGTTTGTCATATGTGCCAGTTCAATTCCCAATTTTGATGAATAGCCATATTCTAGATAAGTAGAATGATCTGGTTAAAAATAATAATAAGTAGAATGATAATATACTAGTGTATCTTTAGTTTTTATTTTAAAAGTACTCTGTAATATTTCTTCTATCAGTGACATACCTTTTGTTCTCTTTTGAATGCTCAGATGTTTTGCATCAGCCTGTCATTGCTAAGGGAGAAGCGGGACTTGGAGAAGAAATCTTTCCATTAAGCAGATTACATGTTTGGTTGCTGTGAAGTACCAGATAGGCTAGTTCTATTTTTTTCACTATTATGGAGTATTTCAGCAGCTGTACACTTGAATACAACATGCTGTAGGTTGCTTGGACCTGTATAAAATATGGATGTGACGGAAATTTGTAGAATGTGTGATTTGAGATATTTCTGTAACACTCAGCTAATTGGTAGTAACTTGATTCATATTTTTATTCAAGCTAGTTTGAAAATGTTCGTGAAATGGGCTGGAGTTGGACTGTAAAGAGGCCAAGGCCCAAATTATATTTGACAAATATATTTTAGGTAAAAAATAAAACAAAAAGAAATAAATGTGGAAAGGCCAAGGCACAGGAATGAAAAAGCTTGAAAATATTGGGCCTGACTTGAACGGGAAAACTTCATTTGACAAAAACGAAGAGAAAAGGCCGCATTGTTGGGCCTGGCCCATGTTGCTGGTCAGAACTAACAGGGCAAATAAATTGAAATGGGCTGAATCAGTGGGCTTGGCCCATATAAAAGGCAGAACTAGACCGGGCTGATTCTTATCCACGTCAGCTTGCCACGCTGGATCCTACGTGGCCTGGGGAGACTGCCAGTGACCAAAAATTTGGTCGTAGAACCAATGACCTTTTACATATCACAAAGAAGGTCGTTAATTTCAGTTTATGACTGCCAGCTTTTGACCATCTGTTTTTGGTCAAAAAAAGGTCGCAAATGGAAAACAATGACCATTCAGTGACCAATAGTGATGGTCGCAAGTTGACGTATTTCTTGTAGTGGGAATAGAATACGGTTGTAGAGATCAATATGGAGAAGACAAAAAAGAAGAAATTCTCACATTGACGTGGCTAATCAATGAGCTATGGAGATGCCCATCAATTGATGTCAATGCGAGGAGTAGGGATTGCCATGCAACGGATGCACTAAGAGTTATAAGTGTATGAAAGCTCAATATGAAAACTAATTGGGTGTGCATCCAACTTGCTTGCTCAAGATCTTGGGCAATTGAGGAAGCCCATCATCGGAATATACAAGCCAAGTTCTATAATGAAAAATTCCCACTAGTATATGAAAGTGAAAGCATAGGAAACTCTCCATATAAAAAACATGGTGCTACTTTGAAGCACAAGTGTGGAAAGGATAGTAGCATGCCCCTTCTCTCTATTTCTCTCATTTTTTCTTTTTTTGCTTTTTTTCTTGGGCTCTTTTGGGCCACTTTTTTCCCCTTTTTTTATTTTCGTCTGGAGTCTCATCCCGACTTGTGGGGGATTCATGGTCTCCATCATCCATTCCTCTATGGGACAATGCTCTAATAATGAATAATGATGATCATCACATTTCTATATTTACTTATAACTCAAAATTACAACTCAATACTAGAACAAAATATGACTATATGAATGCCTCTGGCGGTGTACCAGGATGTGCAATGATCTAGCGTGGCAATGATATCAAAAAACGGACAAGCCATGAAAATATCATGCTAGCTATCTTACGATCATGCAAAGCAATATAACAATGAATACTCAAGTCATGTATATGATGATGATGGAAGTTGCATGGCAATATATCTCGGAATGGCTATGAAAATGCCATAATAGGTTGGTATGATGGCTGTTTTGAGGAAGATATAATGAGGCTTATGTGTGATAGAGCGTATCATATCATGGGGTTTCGATGTACCAGCGAAATTTGCACCACATATCGAGGTGAGAAAGGGCAATGCACGGTACCAAAGATGCTAGCAAATTGTGGTAGGTAAGAGTGTGTATAATCCATGGAAAAACATTAGTCATAAAGAACTCACATACTTATTGCGAAAGTTTATTAGCCCTCGAAGCAAAGTACTACTACGCATGCCCCTAGGGGGATAGATTGGTTGGAAAAGACCATCGCTCGTCCCCGACCGCCACTCATAAGGAAGACTATCAATAATAAATCATGCTCTGACTTCTTAGCATAACGAGAGACTATACGTGCATGCTTCGGGAATCAAACCTTAACACCAACATTCTTACTAAACCACAATCATTCACTAGTACCTCCCACATATTACCATCTCTATATCGCAAAACTATTACAAGGAATCAAACATATCATATCAAGTGATCTACAAGTTTTTATGTAGGATTTTATGACTAATCATGTGAATGACCAATTCCTGTTGACTCTCTAAATTCATATAAGTGAAGCAAGAGAGTTTAATTCTTTCTACAAAAGACTTGCCCACACTCTAGTAAATATAAGTGAAGCAAAAGAACATTCTACAAATAGGCAATCCAAACTTCAAATGATATAAGTGAAGCACATGAAGCATTCTATAAAGCCATACTCAAAAGATATAAGTGCAGTGCAAAGAGAATTCTATAAATCAACCAAGGGCTATCTCGTACCAGCATGGTGCATGAAAGAAAAAGGCAAAATAAGCAAAAAGGATGCTCCAAGAATTTACGCATATAATGTGACGAATAAAAATATAGCTCCAAGTAAAATTAACGATGGTCGTTGGAAGAAAGAGGGGATGCCTTTCGGGGCATCCCCAAGCTTAGTTGCTTGGGATTCCTTGAATATTACCTTGGGGTGCCTCGGGCATCCCCAAGTTTAGGCTCCTGCCACTCCTTATTCCTTCATCCATCATGATCTCACCCAAAACTTGAAAACTTCAATCATACAAATCTTAACAAAACCCTCGTGAGATCCGTTAGTATACTAAATCAAATCACTACTTTAATTACTATTGCAAACCTATTCATATTTTATTTGTGCATTATACCTACTATATTCTAACTTCAGCACGGCTTATATCACCAGATACAATCCATAGATTCATCAAAACAAGCAAACATTGCAACAAAAAACAGAATCTGTCAAAAAACAAAACAGTCTGTACTAATCTAAACATTGACCATACTTCTGTAACTCCTAAAATTATGAAAAATTAGGAAAAAAAATAAAAAATTGCATGTCAGTACTGTGGAAAAATTTCAGAAACTTTTGACTTTCGATTAAAAAATGGAAATTCACGCACTACAGCAAAAGTTTCTGTTTTTGCACTGCACATACCAAACAAGCAATCTAAACTTCCTAAAGGCAAATCCTGGCACAAGGGGATAATTATTTCTGTTGAAAAGTTTCTGTCATTCAAGTATCACAAAGTTTCCATAGGAATGAACAAGGTTCAAGGAGCTCCCCCACTTCAACGGTGCTCGTCTTTCTTACTTTCACTTTTCTTTTTGAAAAGTTTTAAGTTTCCCCTCTATATTTTTTTGTTTTTAACTTTATAAAACCACACAACAGAATAAAATGACTCTCTAGAACTTCCAGGTTGTCTCCCTGGCAGCGCTTTCTTTAAAGCCATTAAGCTAGGCATAAAGTGCTCAAGTAATTGATCCACCCGGATCCCATGGTATATCAAAGCCAATTTTAATTAACAATGATTTATAATTCAGTAGTGAGCACAAAGCAACATATATCAGGCAATGACGAAGTCTAACTCTCTTCCTATGCATCGGCATGTCATAAAAGAACAATACATGCACACCAAGTAAAGGCCGATGCATAGTATAAATAGTTTCTTGCAATTTTATCATATTGGAAACATAGAGAGGTAGAGATGTAGTTCCTCTCTCATAATAAATGCAAGTAGGAGCAGCAAACACATGCATATTATATCCATCAAAATCATCATGTGCAACAGTAAAACGCAACCATCAATATAATCCTTAATAAGCGCAAATTTCTCTAATATAGTGTAGTTGGGGGAATTCAACAAGATAATAGGACTATCATGTGTGGGTGCAATAGCAACAATTTCATGTTTAACATAAGGATCTGTAGCAATTTCATCTCCATAAGCATCATTCATATTGGCATCATGGCCACAAGCATAGCAAGCATCAATTTCATAAAAAAGGGATATTTCAAGTAAATCCAAGGGATCATCGCAATCATCATAGCATTCATCCTTCGGTAAGCATGAAAGGAAATTAAACAATGTATAGGATAAAGAGTTACTCTCATTAGAAGGTGGGCACAGGTGATCATTCCGCTCTTCCTCCTTTTGTTCTTCGCTCTCGTCCTCATCTTTTTCATCTAATGAGCTCACAATTTTAGCAATTTCTTCTTCCATAGTTTCCTGCAAAATATTAGTCTCTTTTTGGACAGCAGAGACTTTCTCAATAAATTCTTTAACATAAGAATGAGAAGCATAGTTTTCATAGAAATATTTAAGTATGACCAAATTTTCAGATTTGTAAAGAGTAACATCATAGTTTTCAATCAAAGAAGCAACTTCGTAGGCACCCTTAAATTTTTTTTTTCAGTTTGTTCAATATCATAGTAATTATAAACCGCTTTGCATAAGAAGACACGATTCCATTATCCTTAAATTAACATTGGTACGGAAGGTGTTTTTTAGGGTCTTCAGAACAACAAGTATAATCATATGTTTGACATAAATTCCAAGCATAGCATTGCAAACAATTAATTTGATGTCATAGAAGTTTCCCTTTTTGAGATAAGCAGTGTCGCACAAAATAAGCATGCTCATTTAATGATTTTCCCTCAACTAAACTAGTTGGGTTTTCAGCACGAGCACAAAGGGGTCGAAGATGATCCAAGAGAAAAGCTTCAACAGTATGATAGATTTTGGGTGGTTCTTCAACCATTGGTTTAGCAGGTACAACTAATTTTTTTGGTATTTTACATTTCCTACCCATAACTAAAGATAGAAAACAAGAGCACAAAATAAAAACTACTTAGTGATAAAGCAAACAAGCACACACGAGAATATTCACCCCACGCTATTGCTCCCTGGCAACGACCCCAGGAAAAGGTCTTGATAACCCACAAGTATAGAGGATCAATTGTAGCTTTTTCGATAAATAAGAGTGTCGAACCCAACGAGGAGCTTAAGGTAGGAATTATATTCCCTTCAAGTTCTATCGACCACCGATACAACTCTATGCACACTTAACGTTCGCTTTACCTGGAACAAGTATGAAACTATTTTTTAGGTGATAGGATAGGTTTGCAAGAATAAAACTAGATGTACTTAGCGAGAATAAAAATACGAGTAATTTGCAAGATAATAAAAGTTAGTTGTTTAGTAAAAAGGTTTTTGTCACACAAGAAAGTTATTTGTCCCTAGGCAATCGATAACTACACCAGTAATCATTATTGCAATTTTATATGAGGGAGAGGCATGAGCTAGCATAATTTCTGTACTTGGATCATATGCACTTATGATTGGAACTCGAGAAAGCATCCGCAACTACCAAAGATCATTAAGGTAAAACCCAACCATAGCATTAAGTATCAAGTCCTCTTTACTCCCATACGCAACAACCGACTTACTTGGGTATAAGCTTCTGTCACTCTCGCCACCCACCATAAGTGAATCATGAACGTATAGCAGTATCCTATAGCAGGAATCCCACACGCTTGCGTGACACGGAGGGAACCATGATGACTCGCAAGTATAGGGGATCTATTGTAGTCCTTTTGATAAGTAAGAGTGTCGAACCCAACGAGGAGCAGAAGGAAATGACAAGCAGTTTTCAGCAAGGTACTTTCTGCACGCACTGAAATTGTCAGCAGATAGTGTGATAGCAAGGTAACTTGTACTGAGAAAGTTATAGTAACGGTAACAAAAGTGCAGCAAGGTAGCCCAATCCTTTTTGTAGCAAAGGACAGGCCGGAACGGTCTCTTATAATAAGCAAAGCGTTCTTGAAGACACACGGGAATTTCATCTATTCACTTTCATCATGTTTGTTTGATTCGCGTTCCATACTTTGATAATTTTATATGTGGGTGGACCGATGCTTCGGTGCTATTCTTACATGAACAAGCCTCCAACTTATGATTAACCCCTCCCCCTGGCAAGCATCCGCAACTACGAAAGAAGAATTAAGATAAAATCTAACATAGCACTAAACATATGGATCCAAATCAGCCCCTTACGGAATAGCGATTAAACTAGGGTTTAAGCTTCTGTCACTCTAGCAACCCATCTAATAAGTACTCCACAATGCATTCCCTTAGGCCCAACGATGGTGAAGTGTCATGTAGTCAACGTTCACATAACACCACTAAGGGAATCAACAACATACATATCATCAAAATATTGAAAGAATACCAAATTCAGATGATTACTTATGACAAAACTTCTCCCATGTCCTCAAGAATGAAAGTAACTAATCACAAAACATATTCATGCTCAAGATTAGAGGGGTATTGAATAGCATAATAGATCTGAACATATGATCTTCCACCAAATAAACAAACTAGCATCAACTAGAAGATGTAATCAACACTACTAGCAACCCGCAGGTACCAATCTGAGGTTTTGATACAAAGATTGTATACAAGAGATGAACTAGGGTTTGAGATGAGATGGTGCTGTTGAAGATGTTGATGAAGATTGGCCCTCCCACAATGAGAGGGTTGTTGGTGATGACGATGGCTTCGATTTCCCCCTCCCGGAGGGAAGTATCCCTGGCGGAAACTACCCGCCGGAGAGCAAAAGTGCTCCTGCCCAAGTTTCGCCTTGAGACGGTGGCGCTCCATCTCGAAAGTCCTCTCTTTATTTTTTTCTAGGGCAAATGGGCTTATATACCAGAAGATGGGCACCGGAGGCTACCCAGAGGCCCCACTACCCACCAGGGCGTGCTGGGGGGGGGGGGGGGGGTAGGCACGCCCTGGTGCCTAGTGGGCACCTGGGTGGCCCCCTCTGGTATTTCTTTTCTCCAATAATTTCTATATATTCCAAAACAAATCTCCGCAAAATTTCAACTCATTTGGAGATATACAGAATAGGTATCTCTGACATAGCTTTTTCAGGTCCAGAATTCCAGCTGCCGGTAATCTCCTTCTTTGTGTAAACCTTGCATATTATGACCGAAAAGGCATTAGATTACTCCACAAAGTGTTATATTGAATGAAAATACTATAAATGATAGTAGGAAAACATGATGCAAATTGGACATATCAACTCCCCCAAGCTTAGACCTCGCTTGTCCTCAAGCAAAAGCCGATATCGATAATCATGTCCACTTGTTTAGAGAGAGAGGTGTCAACAAAAACAAAATATGGACATAGTAGCATAATGATCATTATTATAACAGCAATAAACTTTATCATAAAACTTCTCATGAGCAATTAACAATTCGTCACAACATCAATGTATAAGGAATAAACTTTCTTGAAAACTAACAAACTATGTTCTTAGTCAATAATGCAATTGCAATTCATCATATTTTCAGGAAGGGTCTCGTGTCGGAGCCTTTTTGGCAAGTCCACATACTCAACCATCATTTAATATTCTATGGTTGCTAACACTCACACCATATATATGGAGAAAAAGGTTTCAGTCAGACACATAGTAAGATAGGGGCTTATAATTTTGCCTCCCAACCTATTCACCTCAAGGGTGATGTCAACAATAATAAGTCATGATCACTCATATCCAACTAGATATATGTGCCTAGATCTTTCCCCACCACATTATGCTTGCAAAAGAAAAAAATTCAAAAGGAATAGAGGAGAATACTACCTCTTTGCATAAAAAGTAAATACATAAAAGTAAAGGATATGTGCTTTGCAGACGGAAGCAGAGGTTGTCATGCGCTTTTTATTTTTGGATGCACAAGCTCTTAGTGTAAAAGAACGTCATGTCATATTGCCCCTTGTGATAGCAACCTTTATTATGCAGTCCGTCGCTTTTATTACTTTGCCATCACAAATTCATACAATGCTTATTTTTCCTTACACTAAAAGATCATACATATTTAGAAGCAAATTTTATTGCCTTTTGTACCGATGACAACTTACTTGAAGGATCTTATTCAATCCATGGGTAGGTATAGTGGACTCTCATAACTTGAAATTGGGTTTAAGGTTTTTGGATGCACAAGTAGTATCTCTACTTGATGCGGATTTTTGGCTATCAAAGATATTGGGCAAGCACCACATGTTGGAGGATCTATGACAATATAACTTCTATGTGAATATGAACAAACATAAATCATTATGTTGTCTTCCTTGTCCAATGTCAACAAATTGACATAAAATACTTAATGGTGGCTCACAATCATAAAACATGTCCAAGATAGTATATTTGCATGTGAATCTTCTCTTCCTTATTAATCTTTCATGAATTTCATCCTTGACCAATGCTATGTTTGTCAACTTTTAATAAATTTCACTACTTATACTCTTCCTTATGTAATGTCATTACTTTCCATAAGATTACATATGATCTTTTTCATTATTTTGATTGAAACATAAAAGTAAAGAAGCAAAAACTCAAAATAATCTTTATTATATAAATCTCACTTGATTACAGATAGATAGATCATGAAACTAGCACTCGAAAATAGATCATACTAAACTTTTATTCAACTAAATCACGAAATAGCTAAGGATCGAACTAAAAATAGGTAAAGATAATAAAAGTGATGGTGATAGGATACCGGGGCACCTCCCCCAAACTTGGCACAAGCCAAGGGGAGTGCCCATACCCGTGTACTTAAGCCTCCTTCTTTGGTGATGGCAGTGGTGATTGGGTGGTAGGCTTATCCTCCGGCTTCCATGGCATAGGTTCATGATCATAAGAGGATGCACGAGTCTCCGGAGTCCTAAAACTTGCAGCTAAACTCATACCTTTGAACATTGCCTCATACTCAAAATTTTGATTTTGAACATCATAAATTTGGCCTTGCAGAAAATTTATTCGGTCATTGAAGTTGAAGAAGATGTCCTTCATAGAATGGCCATCCACCTTTTGGTTATGGGTGAATTCCGCGATCATGGAGTGGTTGGCACTAAGTCCACGCTCCACCATCCCTTGGCACTTGAAGATCTCCTGCTCCACCGCCTCGAGCCTGGCCTCCACGCTTCCCATCTTCTTGGGCCCTCGAACATCCCAGATGTGGAGCACCCCCTCACGTATCTCAATGGCTTGAGGGTTCTTCATCACTTCCGGTAAGTAGGGGTTGATGACCTTCTCATAGAACTTGTCCTTGGAGGAGCTGGGTGAAGCCACGGCGATCTAGATCTGACAGGAAAACAACACGAAACAAGAACAGAGGATTTTTTCGCGATGCGGTGGTCAAAACAGCTGGGAGTATATATAAAGAAATTTTTATCTTGCAAAACAAGTTCTAGAGAAAAACAGTGTCGGGAAGGTTCCTGAGGGGCCCACTACCCACTAGGGCGCGCCATGGGGTCCAGGCGCGCCCTCGTGCCTAGTGGGCACTGGGTTGCCTTCTCGGGTGTTTCTAATTTTTTTATTTTTTCTAATATTCCAAAACTGACAAATTTTTTTTATGGAATTTTTGTAATCGATGTACTTACCGTATCACATACCTCTTCCCTTTCAGGGTTCTGGAGTGTTCTGGAAGGTCTCTTTTATGTATTCCTCCAGTGCCATGGTTTGAATAATTTTAGTTTCAACATTAATAGGCGTACCTAACATATAGTGCTTAATTCTTTGTCCGTTGACCACCTTCGGATTAATGCCTTCAGCGTTATTAGTCTTAACAGCTCCAGAGCGATAGACTTCTTCAATAATATAAGGTCCTTCCCATTTGGAGAGGAGTTTTCCTGCAAAAAATCTAAAATGGGAATTGTACGATAGAACATACTCACCCACTTTGAATTCCCGCATTTGGATTCTTTTGTCATGCCATCTTTTAACTTTGTCTTTAAATAATTTGTCATTTTCATAGGCTTGGGTTCTATATTCATCTAATGAGCTAATATCAAATAACCTCTTTTCACCGGCAAGTTTGAAATCATAATTGAGTTCTTTCATTGGCCAATATGCTTTATATTCTAACTCAAGAGGCCAATGACAAGCTTTTCCATAAACCATTTTATAAGGAGACATACCCATAGGATTTTGATAAGCTGTTCTATAAGCCCAAAGTGCATCATCAAGTTTCTTAGACCAATTCTTTCGATATCTGTTGACAGTCTTTTGCAATATTAACTTTATTTCTCTATTGCTCAACTCAACTTGAGCACTAGATTGAGGGTGATAAGGGGATGCAATTCTATGGTTGACATCATATTTAGCAAGCAATTTACGAAAAGCACCATGAATAAAATGTGAACCACCATCAGTCATTAAATATCTAGCGACTCCAAACCTCGGGAAAATAACTTCATTAAGCATTTTAATAGAAGTGTTGTGATCAACACTACTGGTTGGAATAGCTTCTACCCACTTAGTGACATAATCAAAAGTAGCTAAAATATGTGTATACCCATTAGAGGAAGGAAAAGGTCCCATATAATCAAATCCCCACACATCAAATTGTTCAATAACAAGTGAATAATTCATAGGCATTTGTTGAAGTCTACCAATATTACCAATTCTTTGAAATCCATCACAAGACAAGACAAACTTACGGGCATCCTTGGAAAGAGTAGGCCAATAAAAACCAGATTGTAATACCTTATGTGCAGTTCTATCTCCCGCATGATGTCCTCCTTAGGCTTCGGAGTGACATTTCCATAGGATTTGTTCCTGTTCATGCTCATGTATACAACGCCTAAAAATACCATCTACCCCTTCTTTATAAAGGTGTGGGTCATCCCAAAAGTAATGTCTTAAATCATAGAAGAACTTTTTCTTTTGTTGGTATGTGAAACTAGGTGGTATAAATTTAGCAACAATGTAATTAGGATAGTCTGCATACTAGGGAGTATTGTGAGAAGCATTTATGATAGCTAGTTGTTCATCAGCAAAACTATCATCAATAGGTAATGGGTCATCAAGGATATTTTCTAACCAAGACAAGTTATCAGCTATGGGATTCTCAGCTCCTTTCCTATCAGTGATATGTATGAGTCTACGTTTAGCATCCTTCTTTTCCATAAGGTATTTAATAGCAGCATGATCGGTGTGAATAATTACTTTAGAATCAACTATGTATGACCTGAATTTGTCACATGCAAACACAACTGCTAAAAATTCTTTCTCAGTAGTAGCTTAATTTCTTTGAGCACTGTCTAGAGTCTTACTAGCATAATGGATAACATCCAATTTCTTATCAACTCTTTGTTCTAGAACAACACCAATAGCATAATCATCACACATAATTTCAAAAGGCAAGTTCCAATCAGGTGGTTAATCAATAGGTGCAGAGGACAAGGCTGTCTTAAGTGTTTAAAAGGCTTCTACACAATCATCATAAAAAACAAATGGAACATCTTTTTGCAAGATATTATTAAGAGGCCTAGAAATTTTAGAGAAGTCTTTAATAAATTTCCTATAGAAACCAGTATGACCAAGGAAACTTATTATACCTTTAATATCTTTAGGACATGGCATTTTCTCAATTGCATCAACTTTAGCTTTATCCACCTCAATACCTCGTCCAGAAATTTTGTGCCTCAAGACAATACCTTCATTCACCATAAAAGTGGCACTTCTCCCAATTCAAGACAAGATTAGTTTGTTCACATCTCTTCAGAACTAGATCAAGGTTGCTTAAGCAATCATCAAAAGAAGTTCCGTAAACGGAAAAATTATCCATGAAAACCTCAACCATCTTTTCACAGAAATCAGAGAATATTTCAGTCATACATCTTTGAAAGGTTGCAGGTGCATTATATAAACCGAAGCGCATACGTCTATAAGTATAAGTTCCAAAAGGACAAGTAAAGGTGGTTTTCTCTTGGTCAGGTTGCGATATAGGTATTTGAGGGAAACCAGAATATCCATCAAGAAAGAAAAAGTGTGTGTGCTTAGATAATCTTTCTAACATTTGATCAAAAAAGGCAAACGATAATGAACTTTTCTAGTAGCTTTGTTTAATTTTGTAAAATCAATTACCATTCTATAGCCAGTCACAATTCTTTGTGGAATAACTTCATTTTTATCATTAGGAACAACAGTAATACCTCCTTTCTTAGGGACACAATGAACATGACTTACCCATCTACTATCAGCTATAGGATAAATTATACCTACTTCCATAAGCTTTAATATTTCAGTTCTTACCACTTCCTTCATCTTAGGATTTAATCATCGTTGATGATCAACAACTGGTTTAGCATCGGGTTCCATATTAATCTTGTGCTGACAGAGAGTGGGACTGATGCCCTTAAGATTATTAAGAGTATACCAATAGCAGCATTGTGATTCCTCATAGTTTTCAATAATCTCCTTTCTTCCTGTAAGGTTAGCACTAACAATAACAGGATATATCTTCTTTTCATCAAGATAAGCTTAATTCGAAGTATCAGGTAATTGTTTCAATTCAAACACAGGATCATCCTTAGGTGGAGGAGGTCCTCCTATAGTTTTAACACGCAAATTGTGTTTAAGAATAGGTTGTTGATCAAAGAACATCTTATATATTTCATTTCATCCATGCAAGTTGATACGTCCATTTTGCATCATGTTTTTATATCAATATTTATTGCATTACGGACTATTATTTCACTTTATGGTACAATACTTTTGCCGTTTCTCTCATATTTTACAAGGTTTACATGAAGAGGGAGAATGCCGGTAGCTGGAACTCTAGACCGGAAAGAAGCAAATCTAAGAGACCTATTCTGCACAACTCCAAAAGTCCTGAAAATTTATGAGAATTATTTGGGAATATATAAAAAATATTGGGCGAAGAAAATACCAGAGGGGACCCATCTAGGTGGCCACAGGCCTGGGGGCTCACCCTACCCCCTGGCGCGCCCCTAGGGCTTGTGGGCCCCCTGGCAGGTCTCCGGTGCCCATCTTTGGCTATATGGAGGGTTTTGACCTAGAAAAAAAAATCAGAAGAGAGCTTTCGGGATGAAGCACCGCCGTCTTGAGGTTGAACCTGGGCAGGAGCAATCTAGAGCTCCGGTAGAGCGATTCTGCCGGGGAAACTTCCCTCCCGGAGGGGGAAATCGAAGCCATCATCATCACCTACGATCCTCTCATCGAGAGGGGGTCAATCTACATCAACATCTTCATCAGCACCATCTCCTCTCAAACCTTAGTTCATCTCTTGTATCCGATCTTTGTCTCAAAACCTCAGATTGGTACGTGTAGGTTGCTAGTAGTGTTGATTACTCTCTGTAGTTGATGCTAGTTGGTTTATTTGGTGGAAGATCAAATGTTCAGATCCTTAGTGATATTTATTACCCCTCTGATCATGAACAAGAATATGCTTTGTGAGTAGTTATGTTTGTTCCTGAGGACATGGGAGAAGTCTTGTTATAAGTAATCATGTGAATTTGGTATTCGCTCGATATTTTGATGAGATGTATGTTGTCCTTCCTCTAGTGGTGTTATGTGAACGTTGACTACATGACACTTCACTATGATTTGGGCCGAGGGGAGGCATTGGGAAGTAATAAGTAGATGATGGGTTGCTAGAGTGACAGAAGCTTAAACCCTAGTTTATGCGTTGCTTCATAAGGGGCTGATTTGGATCTACATGTTTCATGCTATGGTTAGATTTATCTTAATTCTTCTTTCGTAGTTGCGGATGCTTGCGAGAGGGGTTAATCATAAGTGGGAGGCTTGTCCAAGTAAGGACAACACGCAATCACCGGTCCACCCACATATCAAATTATCAAAGTAATGAACGTGAATCATATGAGCATGATGAAAACTAGCTTGACAATAATTCTCATGTGTCCTCGGGAGCGCTTTGCTTTATATAAGAACTAGTCGTCAACCCGTGCATTCGCACGGGCTAGTGTATAGTTTGTACGGAATTTTTTTGTTTGAATCCAAAAGTGTAACATTATACATTGTCCTATTTCATATTTTTATCTATGAATTTTGCGAGTTCACACGTAAAAGGTGAGATGCCATGTTGTTTAAAAAAATATGTGCAAAATTTTCTATATGCAACATTTGGTCAACTGTACAAATTGATGATTTTATATTTATAATGTTAGTGTATATCATATTTATTATTAAAATGGAAAATAAATATTTTGCTCCTTGAGAACTATTTTTGGTTTACGTTATGGTACAAATCTAATTCAGTACATGTCGCAGAACGTCACCTCCAATTCATATTGCTCAGACTTTAAATGGATATCCCCATTTTCTTTAATAAGTAGTTTTTACTGACAAGTCTAAATCATCTAATTAAATATGAATTGTCATTTTACAAACATAAGATTTTGATATAGTTACACCTAATTCAAGATCGATTAATGCTACTGTGAATCAGGGACCAAGATCTCATGTGAAATATAAAGATATTATACAGAAATTGCATAAACCAATCGAGCCCACTTAAAATTGTTATCTAACTTAAATAACTGTGATGTATATTTAATAGAGATAAATTTGTATTTTGATCATCCGTATAAGCGCTACCATATTCAAAAAGATTTAGATAGAAATGGAGCATCTATGTTATATTGATATCTTTATGTGCTCCCTCCTAATGATATTTACCTCGTAATTAGTGATTACCAAAAATGTGAGAGGTTCCAATTGCCTCTGCAAACAACTTGAAAAAAAAACAAAGAAACATTTTTTTTGAAGAATATTAGAGATGGAAATAGACTGCCTATATATATCCTTTAATGTTTACTCGAACCCGACGCACCAAATTACTCTTATATGTAGTAAATAAAATATAAGTTAATGGTACTTTCAATTATTAAATTATAGATAGTAACTTGACGTGGTAGTTCAGATATATGTAGTAATCAGTAGGTTAGTACATAACTAAGTAATGAAATACCTAAACATCACCTCTGTTTGAATCCTTCGGCAGTTGTCGAGATAGGCAATATACATCATATGTATTAACATTAATAAAAACTGAACTTGATCCGAGTACATTATTTAGATGAATAGCAAGCACTAAAAATTGCATCAAACACTCTGTTTTATCATCATCACGAACTGAAAAATAAACATCATCCTGCTGCTTGCAGACCATATTTACCTTCCTTGCTGCCTGCGATCAAACACAACAACATAATTAAACATGGGCTGCTCCTCTCCTGCTTGCATGCATTCTTATTTACGTACTTCAAATTGAAATATTGAATCACTGCTTTGAATTCAACTGAAACCTTGTCGAAGAGTGATTTTCTTCATGTGCAAGTTCCGCATTAACCCAATTGACTTCTTATATATGCAACATGACTACTCTGTGACTACAACGTTGCCATTGCTCGATGTTTCCTTTTCCCCTCAGTTGCATGCTTACCGCTGCACATCGTCCAGGCTGGTGGTGTGCCAATGAAGTTATGGTATACCTCATTAGCCAGCTTCTTATTCCCATGTCTAGGAGGATAACTTTATCTCAAATACAAACAAAGGCTTTGGAAATAAAAATATTAGTGGATCGTTGGTCGGCGGCCCGTCTGCTCTCCTTGCTTTCTTCATGTAGTGCTTGCTTGCAATTTCCATTGTCCTACTTTTTCACTTCGATCTGCATGGCTTGCCTCCCATGGACCTTGTTGTGACCTAGTCGATCTAATCGCTGTGATTATGAAAATCCAATGAAAAAACACAAAAGGTAGCAAATAGAAAGCCGGTGACATTGAGTGGAGATGCAAACAGACCTGGGTATTAATCGCTGCATGCACATCAACTTTAAACAGCCGTTAATCATTACACCAGGAATCTTGAGATGGCAGAAAGTCATAAGCTAGGTGATCAGCTGGATCGGTGGCACAACTTCCATGTGGTATTGCATGCCTTCGCGGCGGCGGCGTTCTACGGCCATGCCGTACGGGAGAAGAACAATCGATACCTATGTTTGCCATATGCGTGAGGAAAAAAGTGGCAACCCAATATGCGTATACAGAGATGAAGCAACAGTTCATGGAATCATGATATATGAACTTTGGTCTTTTGCTATTACACTTCAATCGGTGCCACAATTTGTGGTGTCTGTTTCAGAATACACATGTTAATATATCTCCAAATGAAACACTATTATAAAAGAATATGTGAAAAGAGAACAAAGAAAATGCATCGTGCTGGTATAGTACCTGCTACATGGAGTTGTACAACATGCTTGGGGTGTGAAAGGAATCCATGCACGCACTGAGCAGAGGAAACTGAAAAGAAAAAATACAGAGGAAATTTAGAAAGAAGTAGTTAGATTATCCATGAACTGCCTGCCGCTGTTGGCCAGCCCCAACACGTACAGATGTACTCCAGGAGCTGCTGGTGTTTGCTTCTGAATAAACATGTTAATAGATCTCCAGATGATACACTATTATAAAAAATATGTGCAAAGAGAACTAAACAAAATGCACTATACTCGTTAGTACCTACATGGAGTTGTAAAGCATGCTTGCGGAAAGGAATCCATACACGCACTTTGCAGAGGAAACTCAAAAAAGAAAAAGAAAAATACAGTGGAGATTTAGGAAGATGTAGTCAGCTTATCCATGAATTGCCTGCCACTCTTGGCCGGCCCTCGCATGTACTCCACGAGCAGCGCGCTGATCATGATGACGGTGATTCCAAAGTTACACGACGGAGGAGGTATCCTTGCCGTGGAGCCACTGCAGGCACTCCTAGCTTCCCTGCTCCTTACACAGATTCAGGCTACCGGTAGTGCTCGTCGAGCATGGCACGAATAAAGGTGAACGCGGCAAACCGTGTAGACCTCAAGAGCACTTCCCAGGTCTCCGCCGCCTCCTCCCCTTCGATGAGGTCGCAGAAGTTGTTGAGGATCACAACTGCCATGCGCTCTGTCTCCTTGATGGCGTACGTCAAGATAAACTCATCTTTGTACATGCTACCGTATGAAGCTTGGGAACCCCTGAGCGAGCCTCTTCCCTGACTGCGTCCTCCATCGGCATGTCATCTTATGTCTGCGGAGATCACGCCATTGAGATTGAGCTTGGCAAGGAGGTTGGTGGAGGGCCGTAGAATATACGGCTGGTAGTTTAAAGTAGGATAGATTAGTTAGGATAGCTCACTTGGTGCAAAATAAGAGTTTGTGGATATTACGTTGGGCACCCCAAAGGCAGCGTACTATATCTGGTTGTAGCACATGGACGATCAGTATTTTTAGGATAGCTTATTAGCTAGGATCGCTTGGGGTAACTAAATCTCGACTGTTATAAATTGATCGCAACAGATGGATGATTAGTATTTTTTTTTCTAATTTCTATGATTTCATGGGATTTTTTTATTGACTAGAAAATTCAGATAACAATTTGTCCCACCAGATAAACGGCTAGTAATTACTGATTAACATGGGAATTTCTTGGAAGTCCCTAATTAGTATAGGTATAGATTTGTCCAGGCTTGTCCTTTGCTATAAAAAGGATTGGGCCACCTTGCTGCACCTTTTTACACTTATTACTTGTTACCCGTTACGAATTATCTTATCACAAAACTATCTGTTATCGATAATTTCTGTGCTTGCAGAAAATACCTTGCTGAAAACCGCTTGTCATTTCCTTCTGCTCCTCGTTGGGTTTGACATTCTTACTTATCAAAAGGACTACGATAGATGCCCTATACATGTGGGTCATCAAGACTCTTTTCTGGCGCCGTTGCCCGGGAGTGAAGCGCCTTTGGTAAGGAAAAATTTATATAGTGTGCTAAAATTTACTGTCACTTGTTAATATGGGAAATCATCCTTTGAGGGGTTTGTTTGGGGTATCTTCACCTCAACCGGAAGAACAAAGAGTTGCTTCTCAACCTACTGAAAATATTTATTATGAAATTCATTCGGGTATGGTAGAGAAACTGCTAGCTAATCCTTATGCAGGAGATGGAATACTACATCTTGATATGCATCTAATCTTTGTGGATGAAGTTTGTAGATTATTTAAGCTTGCAGGTTTGCCCGGAGATGAAGTCAATAGGAAGGTCTTCCCTTTATCTTTGAAGGGAAAGTCATTTACATGGTATAGGCTATGTGATGATATTGGATCTTGGAATTACAACTGTTTCAAATTGAAATTTCATCAGAAGTTCTATCCTATGCATCTCGTTCATCGTGATCGGAATTATATATATAATTTTTGGCCTCATGAAGGAGAAAGTATCGCTCAAGCTTGGGGGAGGCTTAAGTCAATGTTATATTCATGCCCCAATCATGACCTCTCAAGAGAAATTATTATTCAGAATTTTTATGATCGGCTTTCTCGTAATGATCAATCCATACTCGATACCTCTTGTATGAAGAAGACTATTGAATTCAAATGGGATCAGTTGGAAAGAATTAAACGCAACTCTGAAGATTGGGAGCTCGATGAAGGTAAGGAGTCAGGTATAAAGCTTGAATTTGATTGTGTTAAATCTTTTATAGATACCGATGCTTTTCGTGAATTCAGCACTAAATATGGACTTGACTCTGAGATAGTAGCTTCTTTCTGTGAATCATTTGCTGCTCATGTTGATCTCCCTATGGAGAAGTGGTTTAAATATCATCCTCCCATTGAAGTAAAAATAGTAGAACCCATGAAGGCTGAAGAAAAAACTGTTATTTATAATGTAGATCCTGTTATTCCTACTGCTTATATTGAGAAACCACCTTTTCCTGTTATGATAAAGGAACATGCCAAAGCTTCAGCCGTAGTCCATAAGAGCTATACTAGAACCCCTACACCCCCTGAACAAATTAAAGTTGAACCTAGTATTGCTATGGTTAGGGATCTCTTGGTCGATAATATTGATGGACATGTTATTTATTTCTGTGATGAAGCTGCTAGAATTGCTAAACCCGATGAAAAAGATAAACATAGACCCTTTGTTGGCATGCTTGTTGTTTCTGTTAAAATAGGAGATCATTGTTACCATGTCTTATGTGATTTGGGTGCTAGTGTGAGCGCAATTCCCTTTACCTTATATCAAGAAATTATGAATGATATTGCACCTGCTGAAATAGAAGATATAGATGTCACCATTAAGCTTGCTAATAGAGATACCATTTCACCAATTGGGAACGTTAGAGATGTTGAAGTCTTGTGTGGGAAAATAAAATACCCTACTAATTTTCTAGTTCTTGGTTCCCCACAAGATGATTTTTGTCCCATTATATTTGGTAGACCTTTCTTGAACATTGTTAATGCTAAGATATATTGTGAGAAAGAAACTGTTAGTGTGAGCTTTGGTGATGTGTCTCATGAGTTTAATTTCTCTACGTTTCGTAGACAACCCCATGATAAAGAATTGCCTAACAAAGATGAAATTATTGGTATTGCTTCTATTGCCATTCCTCCTACTGATCCTTTAGAACAATATTTGCTAGACCATAAAAATGATATGTTCATGAATGAAAGAAAGAGAATAGATGAAATATTCTTTAAACAAATGCCTATTTTGAAACACAACTTGCGTGTTGAAACTCTTGGAGATCCTCTACCACCCAAGAGCTATCCTGTATTCGATCTTAAACAATTACACGATACTCTAAAATATGCTTATCTTGATGAAAAGAAGATATATCCTATTATTATTAGTACTAACCTTTCAGAGCATGAAGAAAAGAAATTATTGAAAACTCTGAGGAAGTACCGTGCCGCTATTGGATATATTCTGGATGATCTTAAGGGCATTAGTCCCACTCTATGTCAGCATAAAATTAATATGGAGCCTGATGCTAAACCAGTTGTTGATCATCAACGACGGTTGAATCCTAAGATGAAAGAAGTGGTAAGAAATGAAATATTAAAGCTTCTGGAAGTAGGTATAATATATCCTGTTGCTGATAGTAGATGGGTGAGTCCTGTTCATTGTGTCCCTAAGAAGGGAGGTATTACTGTTGTGCCTAATGATAAAAATGAATTGATTCCGCAAAGAATTGTCACAGGTTATAGGATGGTAATTGATTTTAGAAAATTAAATAAAACTACTAGGAAAGATTATTATCCTCTGTCGTTCGTTGATCAAATGCTAGAAAGACTATCGAAACATACACACTTTTGCTTCCTAGATGGATATTCTAGTTTTTCCCAAATACCTGTGTCACAAGAGGATCAAGAAAAAACTACTTTTACTTGCCCTTTCGGTACCTTTGCTTATGGGCGTATGCCTTTTGGTTTATGCAATGCACCTGCTACTTTTCAAAGATGCATGACTGCTATATTCTCTGATTTTTGTGAAAAGATTGTTGAGGTTTTCATGGATGATTTCTCTGTTTACAGAACTTGTTTTGATGATTGCTTGAGCAACCTTGATCGAGTTTTGCAGAGATGTGAAGAAACTAATCTTGTCTTGAATTGGGAGAAGTGCCACTTTATAGTTAATGAAGGTATTGTCTTAGGGCATAAAATCTTCGAAAGAGGTATTGAAGTTGATAAAGATAAAGTTGATGCTATTGAAAAAATGCCATGTCCTAAAGATATCAAAGGTATAAGAAGTTTCCTTGGTCATGCTGGTTTCTATAGGAGATTTATTAAAGACTTCTCTAAAATTTCTAGGCCTCTCACCAATCTTTTGCAAAAAGATGTTCCATTTGTTTTTTATGATGATTGTGTAGAAGCATTTGAAATCCTTAAGAAAGCCTTAATCTCTGCACCTATTGTTCAACCGCCTGATTGTAACCTACACTTTGAAATTATGTGTGATGCTAGTTATTATGTTTTTGGTCCTGTTCTAGGAAAAAGAGTTGATAAGAAATTAAATGTTATCCATTATGCTAGTAAAACTCTAGATAGTGCTCAAAGAAACTATGCTACTACTGAAAAGGAATTTTTAGCAGTCGTGTTCGCTTGTGATAAGTTCAGATCTTATATTGTTGATTCCAAAGTTACTGTTCACACTGATCATGCTGCTATTAAATACCTTATGGAAAAGAAAGATGCTAAACCTAGACTCATTAGGTGGGTTCTCTTGCTACAAGAATTTGATTTACATATTATTGATAGAAAAGTAGCTGAGAACCCCGTAGCAGACAACTTTCTAGGTTAGAAAATATTCTTGATGACCCATTACCTTTTGATGATAGCTTTCCTGATGAACAATTAGCTGTCATAAATGCTTCTCATAATACTCCGTGGTATGCTGATTACGCTAATTATATTGTTGCCAAATTCATACCACCTAGTTTCACATACCAACAAAAGAAAAAGTTTTTCTATGATTTAAGACATTACTTCTAGGATGACCCACATCTTTATAAAGAAAGAGTAGATGGTGTTATTAGGCATTGTGTACCTGAGCATGAACAGGAAGATATCCTATGCAAGTGTCACTCTGAGGCTTATGGAGGACACCACGCTTGTGATAGAACTGCGCATAAGGTATTACAATCTGGTTTTTATTGGCCTACTCTTTTCAAGGATGCTCGTAAGTTTGTCTTGTCTTGTGTTGAATGTCAGAGGATTGGTAATATTAGTAGACGTCAGGAAATGCCTATGAATTATTCACTTGTTATTGAACCATTTTGTCGGGGTACACAAACATGGGTGTATGTTTCCCCTGACTTGTGCACGGATGAAAGGCCTCCTCCCCGGCAAACAAGGGCAAGCCATAGAAGCAGCTCTTAGTGAGATTAAAGAGCGGATCAAGAAGACCAAGAATAAGCACGACAGAAGAATATCACCTTGGGAAAGCCTCCCTTGCCGGGCAGGAGAGCCTGGCCGGGTCGAGGCCGCCCCAAGGACAAGTCCAAGACTTCCCCGGCAAGATTGCCGGGTCCGCCAGGGGCGGGATCCCTGCTAAGACACCACCGCTCCACCGTAGAGCGACGCAAGTCACTTATCAGTGCGGTGTCGAGCCCCCAAGTGATTAAGTGGCCTCTACTAAGCATGTGGCGACCCATTAGAAGACAAGGTTTATCCAAGTGACACCCATCCAGAAGTGTGTCAAGAAGATACGCAAGAGGTGGTTAAGCAGCTCGGCAGGCCTGCCGGGCTTCGTCCTCAGCGTGACACCTAGTAGTGCATTTAATGCACTTCATCCTAACTGCCAGAGTTAGGTATTATAGCACTGTTGGCTATCTAACTAGTAGATAAAGATTGTTTTGCCATTGTGGTTACCCCTTAAGCTATAAAAGGAGGTCCAAGGCGACCTAGCAAAGGACCCTCACACACTTGTACGCGCGTAGCTACTCTCACCGAGGCACCCTTGCCGGGCTTGAGTGTTACGTGCTAGTTGTGTTCTTCCACTCAATCCACCAAAGTAGTAGTAGTGTTTTATGCTACCCAGCGGCCCAAACCTGGGTAAAAACCACCGGTGTCACCACCGTCGTGTTGTTCTATGGCTTCTGCTCTTTGTGCAATGTGATCCCTGATATGTCTCCAACGTATCTATAATTTTTTATTATTTCATTCTATTATATTATCTGCTTTGGATGTTTTATATGCATTAATATGTTATTTTATATTATTTTTGGGACTAACTTATTAACCTAGAGCCTAGTGCCAGTTTCTGTTTTTTCCTTGTTTTTGAGTTTTACAGAAAAAGGAATATCAAACGGAGTCCAAACGGAATAAAACTTTCGTGATGATTTTTCTTGGACCAGAAGACACACGTAGGACTTGGAGAGGAAGTCAAAAGAGTCCCGAAGGCTCCACAAGCCCTCAGGACGCGCCCTAGGGGGGTGCCCCCTGGCTTGTGGCCCCCCCGAGAGTCCTCCAACCCTAATCTTTGGCCTATAAATTAAGAAATATTCCCAAACCACCAGAAGCGTCCACCAAAATGCTTTTTCGCCGCCGCAAGCCTCTGTTACCATGAGATCCCATCTTGGGGCCTTTTTCGGCAGTCTGCCAGAGGGGGATTCGGTCACGGAGGGCATCTACATCAACTCTATTGCCCTTCCGATGAAGCGTGAGTAGTTTACCATAGACCTATGGGTCCATAGCTAGTAGCTAGATGGCTTCTTCTCTCTCTTTGATCTTCAATACAATGTTCTCCTCGATGTTCTTGGAGTTCTATCCGATGTAATATTATTTTGCGGTGTGTTTGTCGAGAACAGATGAATTGTGGATTTATGATCAGATTATCTATGAATATTATTTGAGTATTTTCTGAACTCTTTTATGTATGATTAAATATCTTTGTATTTCTCTTTGAATTATTGGTTTGGTTTGGCCAACTAGATTCACTACTGCAGGATGCTGCTAACGCGACACTACGATCAGAGACCCTTTGATGAAACTGTGTGCGATGCATTAATCACAAACGGTGATGTAAAAACCGTCAAAAAAGATACAAAATGTTTGGAATGGCGGATACATCTAACACGGTTCAGATTTTAGTTGCGTGTGCGATGCTGGGTATACGGTTGATCCATACGAACTATTTGTGATTAGACAGAACAACAGAAACGGGCAGCCATATCAATGTGTGTGCGATATACGGCATACAGTTCGCTCCGATGAACTGTTTGCTATTAGGGAAAGCAACAGAAACGGTCAGCCAGATGAAGGTGTGTGTGATATACGGCATACGGTTCACTCAAATGAACTGTTTTCGATTAGGGAAGAGAACAGAAATGGTTCAACTTAACAAGATGTGTGTGATACGCAGCAAACAGGTCTGTAACCGGAAATGTGTGGGAAGACCGATAACAACACAGACGTTTCCTATTAACAAGCCGTGTGTGTTGTGAGCAAACGATTGCTGGTATACAATTGTCTGTGATAGATGAAATCATCACCGACGGGTTCCATTGTTTAGTCCGTATGCGATGTGATTTGCTCTGTCCGCACAACATCTACGCTCTATCTACAAAGCATCAACATATATACTTAAAAATACAGCATTGCACAACCAAATTAAGCATACAATTACACAAGTGACTACACACATAACATTTCCACACACCAAAGTAAGCAATTACATGCATACTAAACTAGGAGAAACGAGCATCTAATCATCTACTTCTTGTTGCGATGACGCTTGCCATTGCTCTGCTTCTGGCTGGATCCCTGGCCGTTTTGGGGAAGGAGGCACTTCCTCATGTCAATGATCCGCCTGTACACCTCGTAGCTCATGTATGCCTCCTTGGCCGGGTACATGGTGTGAGCTTTGTCGAGTTTCTCCATCCAGGCCGAGTGCGAGGCACGCTTGTCCTTGTTGCAGGAATCCTTCATGTCTCTGTAGTAGGAATCGATGATGGCCTCGGCGAGGTGAACCAGTGAGTCCTTCTCATGCTTGTTGCTGCCCCAGATCTTGTATTGGCCCTGGATGTCGACAAGATTCCGGCAGGCGATGCCCGAATTCTTGAGCACCTTTACATCATTGGTGATGTCCACCGTAGCGAACATGTAGTGGGGGCTGTTGACAAACCTGGCGAAATGCTCGCAAGGCCTTGTGGCCAGGCAGTAGTGGCAGACGAGGAAGTGATCGCGCACGCACATCTGGGTGACGGCGACCTTGGGACGAGACCCGGCATGAGCGCGGGTGTACTCGAGGTCGAACCCGACCACCTTGTACTTCTCCTCAGCAACCAACAGCTCCATGATGTGGATGGAGTGCTCCACCCAGACCGGGTTGTTGGTGTACACCACCGAGAGCTCCGTGAACCTTTTGTGGGTGTCCACCACGGCATGCATGGTGAACTGCTGCTCGTCGTCGGCAGCCGCTCGGAGCGCCATTGGAGCCGCGCAGGATACCCTCTAAGAATTTGTCATGGTGGGTGTGCTTCTTGCAATGGTGGGGCGTGATCGAAAGGTTGAAGAGACACTAGGGTTAGATGGCCACTGTAATAAATGGGGGCCGGCTGGCCTGTAATCGTCACATCTTGTCACCGCATTCATAGCGGAGGATTCCAGTGCACGCTTGACAACACTGCACCACACGCGTTTTGTTTGACCATGCGTGGGCTTGAAGAGGCGCCAATGTATCGTCGGTGAGCCTGTTCCCGTGCTACCGCGCAAGCTTCCCGCCCGGATAGTTTGGCCATGCGTCGGCTAGAAGAGGGGCAAATCGTGGGCGTTTACTGGCAAAAAGCTTTGTAAAAACGAAGTGTGTGGAATGACTTCGGTCATAAGTTTACCCGTGGGTGATGAGGTCAAAGCTACACTGAAGGGTGATGATGGACACTCGAGTGCGATAATTAATTCTGCGCTCTACAGGTCACATGGTTGAAGAAACCAAGTGTGTGCAATAATGTCGAAGATCGCAGTCGAGTTAGCTATACAGATCATGTGCTATGAGATCGACAAGGTAAACAGATTTGAGAATGGTTAATAAAATCTAAGTCCATTGCATATTAAGGTCAAAATAGTGCTACCAATAAACGAGTCTCGTACGATGCCATTTCAACGATTGTACCACAAAAGCTCGAAATATTACAACGTTCAAATTCTAGAGTTATATGGCTCAAATTCGAAGATTACAAGGTTCAAACTGATATTAGAAATGAAATTCAGCTCATCAGCTGCAAACGCTCGCGCTAATCCGCTGAACATGGATATGGGAGAGGTTCAAACTAATATTACCACTTGTAAGTCTGGTTTCGAAACCTCATAATTTTTGCAAAGGGGTCAGCCACTAAGAAGTCATGTATGGGGTTGACACGATGACTTCCGATTACTCTGTCATCTGAAGTTCCAAAATAAAATTTAGCATTTTCGGAGCCTATTCCATTCTACCGCAGCTGTCGGCGCTGATCAACAAACCATTCATTTTTGCAAAATAAATATAGGGAAAACCTCATTACCTTCAGCACCCTTGCTCTGACAACAAAGAACCTGGCGAATATAATCTCCGGTAAGGTCCCTCGGTAGGAGTTCAAAGTAATTTCTGAGAGATGCAGATCTAGGTATTCGATGTGATTGTTATATTGTATCACATTATCCACCACCGAGCCTAATCTTATCTGCAAAAGAAGAAAATGTGTTAGTGCCTACATGCAGTTTTGAACACTACTACATGCCTATTTGGTTTGCAGGATTTGTAAAATGCACTAACATGCCATCTTTGATCCGACATGATTAACATGGGCATTTGATTACAATCTAGAAAAATGTAGCCTTCTTCACAAGAGGTTGGAGTGGTTGAAAAGTTCCCTACGAAAACTAGTACAGATGTATCCAAAGGAGAAATGCTTATGGATTGTAACCATATGGATCAAGCAACCAATATGGGGGGAAAACATGTATGTACTGAAATCCTCCAAAAAATCCTTCAGAAATCGTAGTACATTGTCATTGTAAACTTGGAAAAAGGTGTCACAAATTGAACTCCCTTATGGTGAACATTTAACAGGAAAGGAACATCACCTTGATATATAGCTTCTCCAGGCACGGAAAGCATCTCAGGAAACAGACAACTTGCTCCAGGTTGGGGCCGATAGATTCTAGTGCCAAGACCTTCACCATGCATAGTTTCGGGGTCAAGCTTGTCAGAATCATTTTCTGGATGACAGACGAACATACATCTTCAAAATTAGAAATAATGTTAATTTCTAGAAGGAGAGTTAGAAGGCGGCTGTTGTACCTGAACGGGCGTGGATCCAACAACAAGTTCGAAGTATTTGTCAGACGAGTAGCCCACCACTGTCAATTTCGGCGCAGAAATGACATTGGTTCTTGTTGGACCTTCTTGATCAACTACAAGTAATCTCTCAAGTGAAGGTGTGTCCTCAATGACCATACCATGGTACACACCTTGTGATGTCTTCTTGCAGCACCAGCAACACACATAAATAGTCCGGACTGTCATGGAGGTGATGTGGAAGCTACTCAACCCATTGATCGCCTGAAGACGAAGGTACTCGAGTGTAGTACAGCCACAGAGCAGGCGCTCCATGTCACCGTTTGGGAGGCAGACGGCGACGAGCTCGAGGTGCTTCAGTCATGGTAGAATAAGAACGGGCGCGTCATTAAGTGGCGGATGGCAGTTCCTGAACTTGGCGATGCGCAGCGTGGGCGCGAGGCGGAGCGCGGACGTTGGCAGCGAGCGCATATGCCCATCATCAAAAGTGAGCTCCTCGAGCTGATCTAGGGCGAGGGATTGCAACCAGTCGTCAAGCTTGGCTCGGTCCTTGCCGTTGGAAATGAACTTGCCCATGCTAAGGCCTCTGGTTGGGCCAGGGTGACTGCCGAGGATCTTGGAGTATGCATCCAAGCTTTTGCGATAGCCATGGCAGAGCTCGTGGGTGTCGATGAAGTCGACAGGTGTGGAGTTCCATACGGGGTGCCACCGCCGGGAAAGGACGATTGTCCGTGCCCCATATTTGATTGGGAGGAGGGAGATGATGACTGTCAACATATCATCGGGGAGGCTGCTGATGAAGTCTAGGCCTGCTGGAGTCGCTTGCGGTTTTTGCTCGACCCGCCTCCGCTTGTTGGCAGCCCCGTTATCCACCTTCGGAGTCTCCTTCTCAGCGGCGCTTTCTGATAGAAATGCGAGTACAGGGAATATTTAGTTAAAACAGGGCAATAGAAAAGTGTATTGGTAACTAGAAGTTAGTAGGTAGGAATAGAGTAAGAAAATGGAATAACAATTGGTTGCTTAAATACTACACAATTCATTTGATATTGCTGGGTAAGTCAACATGCAGATACTTGAAAAGAACACTTACTTCGAACAAAGTCTGGACGGATGATATCATCGGGGAAGTTAGCATATATCTCATGACCAGGCTCTTTTATGTGCAATGATTGTAAATCCATGGTTTATGTTCAGTATGACATCCCTGCATTCTTGATTTATGTAAAGGGAAAGATTGTGTACTACAGATTCTGGTGCATAGCAAGGGACGCGCTGCAGAAAATGGTAGGATTGTTAAAGAAAATATGGTAACATGCAAATATGTGCCCAAATTGAAAGAATTGTACAGCAGTTGAAATCGAAGGACAAAAATCTATAATTAAGCAGATGGGGTAAACATAATGTCATGGAAATATGAGAGTAATCGAAAGAACAATACATCATTAATTTGCCTAATATAGAAAGAAGAGGGAAAAACTCCCCTTTGACGGATATGGTGCATGTGGCACCTTTTATCCAAATGTAGAAATATTTAGTATATGTTCAGGAAAGTAGGCTATACCAAACGATTTAGGGTGAGATTGAACATACCGCGCACATCCTCAAGTTATCTGGTACGGTGAGATGGAACTCCATGGATGTCTGGCAGAGGCCGCAAAGTCCTGATGTGTCCGCGCATTGTACACTCTATGAATGAAAGAAAACCCTCGAATCAGCTCGAATAAAAATGAATTCACGGCGATTTCGGCCGGGTGATTAAAGGAGGCAGAAGAACTGGGATAAGAGATGAGATAATATCTCATTAAATTATTTACCTTGTTGTCCATAAGAAAAGACCCTCAATACGGCGGATTCCCCAACCGGGCGGAGCTGGGTCGACCGCGAGCAGCGTCGAGAAAGTCGATGGCGATAGGTGGCGGCAAGCGAAAGTGGTGAAATGCAGTGGGGTTTGCCGGCAGCCTGGCGGCGGTGGCAGGTGTCGAGCTAAGTGGTTGCCACGGCGATAGGCGGTGCCGTGCATAGACACGGAGGAGCTTGTGCAGGTGTGAATTGGGACCGGAGGTGGTGGCGGGCGGGGTGAGGGTTTTTGTGACGTGGGGATGGTGAGGGTTTTTCTTTTTCTTTTTTGAATTGGGTGGTGAGGGTTTTCTGTCCCATAAAGAGTTTCAGAGGCAACGGTTTGCTAGAGCCAACCGTGTGTGATTGACGTAACAGGGAAAATGAAAGTAATTGCACATGGTTCCAATTATGGGAACCGTGTATGATTGACGTACTACCTCCGTCCTGGTTTATTGGCCCCCTTTGTAATTTGTACCAAATTTTGACCAAATGTTTAACTAAAAAATGTTTATGCATGTCACCAAAAATTATATGATTGAACACTATGTTCAAATACGCATCCAACGATATAATTTTTGCTGACCTGCACTAACATTTTGTCAGTTAAATCTTTGGTCAAAATTTAACACAAATTACAAAGGGGACCAATAAACTAGGATGGAGGTAGATTCCATCAACCGAACTGATTGCATCCATATCCCACATTTAGACATAAGTAAACATAGATTAAACATACTCAGACATAGATAATAAGCGTACACAAGCAGAATTCAACCATAAGTACATAGTTCAACCGTCATTAAGCATACTCAAGCGTACATAGTTTGATCCCACATCTCCTCTCATCTGCCGGCACGATCCCGAAGCTTCTCCAGGTACTCGGCGTACGCAGCATGCGCTACCCTGCGAGAATACTTCTGCTTGAAGGAGCCAACGGCTCGTCCTCTTGCATGCGTCAGAACACTTTCATACGCGTCATGAAGCTTTTGGTTGCAAAATGGGCATCGATAGCTGCCGTCCCAGGTCCTAATACGCCTGTTATGCATTCCCGCATAAAGCTCCCTCAGGATTTGCCTCTTCATCCTCACTGTCCACATCGTCAGACAACACCTATACAAATAGTAAAAAAAATGTGGCGTCAAATTAATGTTTACAAACTAATCTCTTGCGAACATTTGGCAATTGCCAAAATTTGGCATCAAATCAACATTTACATGCCGTGAAGTAAGATTAGGAATTTATGGCTATTTTTTATACATATCCAGATATTATGGTTTGATTTTTAAGCACAATCATCTATGTACAGACCAATCTTGAAGAAAATAATGGCACAAACATATATGTAGGTCATTCAAAATCAATTGTAAAGTCCTGGCTAGGAATTATTAGCATGAACACTAACCCTAGTCGGATTACTAGCAGAAATCATTTGCACAGATGAAACAACTAATCACTTATCACTTGTACCATTCAAACAATCAATACACTACACGGATCTAACGAAACTTAGTCAGATTTCATAGATTGGGAGAACATAACCATATAATTTCTATTCCAAAAAGGGGGAGGCAGGAGTAACCAGAGAAACCCTAGGATCTATTTGACACATCAATGGGTATAGATGACTAACCGGTTGTCCGTCGTCGTCGGAGTCGTAGCCGGAGTGGTCGTCGGAGTCGTCGACTGGGTCGTCGCCCGAGTCGTTACCGGAGTCGGTGTGGACCTCCGCCTCCGGCTATGGAAGCACGACGCTGTCTATGACGTCAGGGTTCAGCGATACCTCGCCGGCGGTGACGGCAACCTCTGTCTCCATCTCCACGCCGTGCTCCAGTGCTTCAGCAGCCCCAGCGTCGCCACTCCCTCCGATGGAGCGCTTCGGCGGCATCCTCATACACTGACGGCTTTGAGGACTGAGAGCGGCGTCGAGGATGCAATCGGAGAGAGAGGATTGTGTGTGTGGCAAGGATAGGGGGTGCGGCCGCTCGGGCGCGCCATTAATATCGAGTAGTGGGAGAGAGACGGGCGGCGGTCAAACCGCTGGCTCGCCTCCCGGTGAGCCTGCGCACTGGACTGCTAGCATGCCTACCGTCGTTTCACACAGCTACTCGCATGCCTCCCGATGGCACTGCGCAGCGAGCACGCCTCCCGTCAATTCACACACCTGCACGGACGCCTCCTGGTCTGCCTGCGTGGCGGACTACTTGCATGCGTCCTGTCAACTCACGCCTGCTCGCACGGCACACGGGTCGCGTGGCGGCACGTATATTGTTTTCTATTTGAATGATTAATGCTGCCGCTTTATTGCTTAACCGAAGCATGGCACTTATCCATTGTTGGTCTAACGCTCACGGTTTGAATAAAAAATCCGTTTGCGATATTGGTTACCAATTATTAATAATCTCCCGTTTGTAAGAAGATAAAGATTACATCAAAACTGGTCTCAAATTTGACAAAAAAAAGTACAATGCCACTTTGTATTTGTGTCGATATGACAACACGATAAGTTTCATGAATTTCAAATAAGTTTTGGATGTACTAGAATTTAAAAATCAAGCTTCTCAATGTTTGAAATTTCTTGCACGGGGAACATGCACCCAGTGAGACACATGTGTTTTTGCAATCCATTTAGGTGCACTGTCACGTGTGCATGTAGCTCAAATTTGATTTTTGCACATTATACCCCTAGAAAATCAATCAATGTAGTAAAACGTCTTAATGATCTATGTTTTTTTTCAAAATTAAAATGTCCCTCCTTTGGTAACATATGGTCACCGTAGGATAATTTAACATGCATCATAGTTGCGTTAGATTCACGGTGTGTGTGTGTGCGTCTGGGGGGTGGGGTGGCTGGAAGTACACTACGAGTCGTGAGCCACCGGGTGGGTTGGCCGTTTTGTGAGGCAGGTGCCACATCAGAGTCATGAATTTGTTATTTAAAACATTACACAACCCTTTCATACAAACATGTTTTGGCCACATGCAGTCAATGGTTGTCCTACACGACACTCGATACTCGCGTGTGACGCTTTTTGTGGGCCCGCGAGGTCGTCGTCCATCACTTTGACCAACAACCGGCAGAGAGGTTAATTTGACCAGCAAGGTAGAATCTTTTTTGTTTGTGTTATGGTGGAAGTATATAGTACTCATCGAAGAGGTGGGAGGGGACTAGCATATATACTATACGTACGCGTCCGTGAACAAGTACACCTCACTCAGTGTCGGGACTTTTCGGTTTCTGAGGCACGTGCCACATCAAAGTTGTGAAATTGGCTATTTAAACATCACGCAACACCTCGTTGGGCCACATGCATGCAGGTGGTGGTTATCCCAGGACACTCCCGTGTGACGCTTCCATCTGTGGGCCCGCGAGGCCATCGTCGATGCATATGCATCACTTTGACCTATATCGGGAGAGGTTAATTAATTTCACCATCAAGGAGGATTCTTTTTGGGTTGTATTACGATAGGAGCATATAGTATGCATCGAAGAGGGGGAAGGGGACCATCATATGTAGTACGCTTCATGAACCTCGCTCTGTGTGGGGACTTGACGGTTGTCGAGGCATGTGCCACATTAAAGTTGTGCATTTTGGGTATGAAACATATGTTTGGCCCACATGCAAAGCAATGGTGGTTGTCCTCTCGCACCCACTTAAGCGGATGTCAGCGATATCGATGCTTTCCATCTGTGGGCCCGCTTGGTCCATCACTACTTTGCCTGATAACGAGAGAGGTTAATTTGACTTAGGAGGGATTATTTTTTGTTTGTAGTACGGTATATATATGGGTCATGCTCTGGAATGACATGATACAGTTTGAACACACACATGCATGTGTACGCATGAATCCCTCCCATCGAGTCGAAGTGGCTAGTACCACAACACGTCATGAACCGATCTTGCTCTGTGTGGGGACTGTACGATTTTCGACGCACGCGCCACATCAATGTTGTGAAATGGTATTCAAACATGCATGCACGCATCACCTCCATACATATGCATGTAGTTGTTGTCTTCGAACGGTACACTCCCTCGTGTGGTTATCAGCGACCATCCTATATATTCGTGGGCCCATGATCACCTTGACCGACAACAAGATAGGTTAACATGGCGGATTCTTCCTTTGGTTCGTGTTATCGTAGTATAGGTCATGGTGAGGTTCAGACCTAATTATTTTTGAGCGCATACTATGCACACATGCATGCATGAATCTCCGTCATCGGCTTGAAGTGTGGTGTGACATATATATGCATCGTCAACTAACCCTCGCTCAGTGTGGGGATTTCTGGTTCGAAAGCACACGGTGCCACATCAAAGTTGTTCCATTGTGTATTCAAACACACCTCTCCATACATATGTTTGGGCCGCACGCATGTAGTGGTTGTCTTCGGCGACTAGCTACTTGCATGATTATTGGCGAGCTAGCCCATCTCTGGGGTCGCATGGACGACCATCACTTTGACCAACAACAAGAGAGAGGTTGTACGACCAAGGTGGATTATTCTTGGTCTGTTTGACGATCCATCTTGGTGAGATGCCCTCTCTGGCCCGCCTACTGAAAGTGTGTGTGTGGGGGGGGGGACTGCTACTTCTCACTTTGCTAAACCTCCATGGGGGGGGGGCATGCATTCATAGCTTAGGATTCCCTTCCTACCGACACGAGGGGGGGGGGCAAGCAATACCGTGCGCTTTGCGAGATAGGTGCCACATCGAAGTTGCGTTTGGTATTTGAACATCAAACCACCCTTTTCATACATATATTTGGTCCACATGCAAGTGTGTTCGTGTTCTGACCCTCTCCCGCGTCATTTTTTGCCAAATTTATGAACATTAGACAAGCCGGATGACGCAATAGACACGGTTCACTCACACTAACCGTGTGCCACGCCGGTGCCCCTGTCACCCACATCCGCACAGTACATTGGGCTCCACGAGGCTTCCTCTCTCAAAAATATCTACCCACCTGCAGGTTTTTTCTGTTTGATAACACATAGTTATTATGTTTCGACCGTGTGTGATGTTTCTTGTTCCCGCTCCAGCCTGCATCCCTCAAAAATATCTACCCGCCTCGAGGGTTTTTCTGTTTCATAACACATGGTTGTTATTTCTGGACCATGTGCGATGCACCATCATCCAAATTTTCAATAGCCCCAGCATTTCACTCCCATGTTTGACTCCCGCGTAGTAAAATTATCAGTAGCCGCGTCAATTCCTCAAACACACCCCTCGCCCCCCTCCACACACACACACACCAAAACCTCCTCGAGCGCGCGTGCGTGCACACACACACACACTCCCTCCCTCGCTCAAAACCCTAGCAAGGTTGCCGCCGCCGCCGCAAGGCCTCCATTGTCAACATCTGCTGGTTTGCCCGTGCAGCTTACCCACCGATCTCCATATACAGGCCGCCCTGAGTTTCTTAGATGACGCCTGCCAAACGCCCCCTTTCCCACAGATCCCAATCCCCATCCCCATCCCTCACTCCAGAGCATCGCAGCCTAAGCCCGACTACGCTTCCCATGGAGCTCGAGGAGCGACTGGCCCAAAAGAGGTGTATCGCGGTCTCTTCGCCCGACGTCGCCGAGCAAGCTGACGACCATTTCTGGCCGTAGGCACTCAATCAGTGGGCTAGAGTATGCGGGTATGTCGCGGATGCCGGCTACGACATCGAGGTCGTCGACAGCGACGGCCTGACGCGGGCTATGTCACAGGTTAAGTGGCCCACCCCCAACTCCTCGGGTTCAACCGCCGTCGATCTCATCCATGGCCCCACCGCTGATCTCCTTTGGCTCGCTGTCAAGAATTTTCCATCCTACATCGCCATCGAGCCCCTTTTGTCATTTCTGAAGGACATGTTCTGTGATGTTGGCTTGGGATCCACAGCTTCCAAGTCAGACCTCATCGATGGCGACCACAAGGAGGGCACCCTCTCCGGCTCTTCCAAGGGGAAAGAGCCCATCTGCTCTTCCAAGGGGAAAGAGCCCATCTGCGACATCAGGGAGGGCACCCTACAGCCGTGTTCTTCCAAGGGGAAGGAGCCCATCTGCGATAACATGGAGCGCATCCAGGGTCCGTGCTCTTCCCATGGGAATGAGCACATCTATGACAAGTGAGGAAACCCATGATTTGTTTTGTCGTGCCTCTTCACAGGGGGGAACCCATGATTTGTTTTGTCGAGTCTCTTTTGTAGTGTAGTGAGAATATGTCCAGTTTTAATTGCTATATTTGGTTGTTTGCGGTATGCCATGTTTATTTCAGTTGTTCACAATGTGATGCTCTATATGTGCAACTATTTATTGTGCAGTACATTTCATCAATCCAGTTTTAAACACACCGATAGGAATGCATATATTTGCTTGCTGTTAAGGCTGTTATAGCTAGCATATGCCTCTTTTAAAGTCTTTTGATTGTTTGGTTGTTTGTAGTTAGCATATGTGTCCAGTTTCAAATGCTATCTTTGGTTGTTCGTAGTTTGCCTTGTTTATTCCAGTTATTCACAACATGATGTTCTATATGTGCAAGTATGAACTGTGCAGTTCAATTTCATCAATACCAGTTTCAACAATACCACTATGAATGACTACATTTGGTTGCTGCATCTTGTAGTTAACACGCCTTTCCATTTTTATTTAACAATAACCAGTGTACTTAGACCGGCACAATACCAGTTTGAATGACTATATTTGCTTGTTGTTAAATGTTAGGCCTGTTGCAGTTAACACACCTTTCCACTAGTTTTGCTTTAATAGCGTGCTTAAACCTGCACACTGAAGCTATCTTTTGGAGATTATTTTGTCTGCCATGGATACATTTGGTTGATGTTTAGCCTGTTGTGCTTAACATGCCTCTCGATGTACCTACACATGACATTTTGGGAACGACTGTTGTTTTCTATTTAGGTTAGTTTCATCCCATGGCTTATATATACTCACTGTTCAGGATATCGGTAGCTGGTACCATATAGGCCGGGGGCTGAAAAGGGACTAATCGGTGAATCAGACTTTTAATTGAATATATCTGTAACCCATTTATCGTTAGGTTAACTAGGGCCATATGTAATATATCTGAGGCTACATAGCAACATGCATTGTACTTAATGTCTAAATATGCAATCCTAGGCTACATAGCAACAAGGAAGAGTGTTACCTTAATGTTCTGATGATGTCTAGATATACGTAGAAGAGCAGCAGCAACAACAACAACACAGCCCTGTTTGGATACTCAACTTAGCTAGAGGTTAGAGTTAGTTTCTAGCTCATGACTAACCCTGAACTAACTCCATCCAAAGAGGTGTTTGGATGACAGGGTTAGATTGATAATAAATGCACTAGGAGAACTAGCTCCAATTAGCACCTCTTGGGTGGGATAGTTTTTTTGGGTGGGTTAGATGCAACTAGCTCAAACTAGCCCTCATGTTTGGATATACTTTAGGGCTATTTGAGCCCGAACTAGCTCAAACTAACTCTAACCCATGGATACAGCAGTAGTTAATCAGCCGATAATTTGTAAAAATGCAATAAACTCCTTCCGGCCCATAATATAAGATGTTAATTCATCTAATATGTGAGTATATTGGATGTTATAAGATATTATAAAAGAGTGTTGTACTACATCATTGTGCAATTGTTGTTTAGCTTCTAATATTAACTTGGTGTTTTTAGGTACATATGTCATTGGTAAAGATCCGCGCTTCAACCCTTTCTGCGTATGGGGCAATGAGATATCGATGAACCAGCATCAAGTGAGGAAGCTGATAAAGATTGTTAGTAAAATGGGCGAAAAGATGGCAATTAAACTATTTGTTTACACTTTATCCAAGGCAACAACGAACTGCAGGATGGTAAGTAAGAACTCTGCAGCCTTCTTTTTACTGCCCATACTGAGTTGTATTAGATTACAATGTCTGAATCTTTTTCCTTTGCAGTGGTTCCCAAAGCAGTTTACTCAAGATTACCTCTCAAACTACATGATTGGTGGGCATGCAAAGGTTAAAGTATTTCTACCAGAAGACGATGATTATCTAGATGTTTTCATGAAGACCGTGAAGGATAGGCGGTCGGCCATCACAAGGGGTTGGACTAGAGTCGTGCGTGCCTTCTGCATGGAGGAGGGCACAATATGAGCATTCCGCTTCACCTTGTTCAGCAACCAGAATGTATTTCGCCTCTTTCTTTACCGTCTTTAATAGTACAAGTATACAACTGTGGTTCATCATTCTTTATTTGGTTCTTATGTAATTCTTGAACATATGTACCTATAAATCGAATAATGCATTGGTTGTTTGAACCTGATGGATATGAATAAAGCTATGGCATACATTCAAATTCAAATCCGGTACAATTTGAAATTGCAGCAATTAAATTACGATGAAATTACACTCTCCAGGTCGTTACAGCGCACACGGTTGGTATAACACAAACGTTTGCGATATACACCATAATCCGACACGGTTCACAGAGAGGAAACATGTGCAAGCATGCACACAGTTGCCATTTGCAAAGCGTGTGCGATGTCAGACAATATCACAAACGGTGCGGGCAAACTAAATGTTTGTGATAGTTGCCTTATCGTACACGATTCGCAACCATGAACTATTTTTGATGTGGTATCCATCGTAAACGTTGCACCATAGAAAAGCGTGTGTGATAGTTGTCATGTATGATGATGTTACGATGGTCCGATGTTTCGTAATCGTGTCCGACACTCGTACAACGATTAGCTAATCTTCTTAATTAGTTATCACATACGGTTTGGGAAAAGCGAATGTGTGTGATTGTCTACTTATCATACAAGTTCTATAATCGTGAACCGTTTGTGATGGGCCATGCATCGTAAACGTAGCACCACAGAATACCGACTACGATGGTAATACGAGCACAAACGAGTTGCAATGATGCAGCGTATGGGTGGCTCCCTATCCCCGATGGTTTCTGGGTCGTGTGGGAAGGACCCCCCTATCGCAGTCACTCACTTGGCGACGGTTCCAAATGCCATCGCGGAAAGGGGTTAAAAACCGTTTGGATAGCACCTTGCTGTACCAGTGATTGGTATTTCTTGCAATGAGAGAGGTGCTTAGTTTTGGGTTCAATCTTGCGGTGTCCTCATCCAGTGACATAGTAGAGCTAGCGAGGCACGTATTGTATTGTTGCCATCAAGGGTAAAAAGATGGGGTTTTCATCATATTGCTTCAGTTTATCCCTCTACATCATGTCATCTTACTTAAAGCGTTGCTCTGTTCTTATGAACTTAATACTCTAGATGCAGGTAGGAGTTGGTCGATGTGTGGAGTAATAGTAGTAGATGCAGAATCGTTTCGGTCAACTTGACACAGACATGATGCCTATATTCATAATCATTGCCTTGGATATCATCATAACTTTGCGCTTTTCTATCAATTGCTCGATAGTAATTTGTTCATCCACCATGTTATTTTCTTTTAAGAGAGAAGCCTCTAGTGAAACCTATGGCCCCCGGGTCTATTTTCCATCATATATTTTCAGATCTATAAACCAAAAACCCCAAAAATACCTTACTGCAATTTATTTGTTTTTACTTTGTTTTATGTTTTAGTAATCTTTTATATCTATCTCTATCAGATCTCATCCTTGCAATTGATCGTGAAGGGATTGACAACCCCTTTTTCGCGTTGGGTGCAAGTGTTTGATTATTTGTGCAGGTGCATAGATTGGAGACTTGCTTGTACCTCCTACTGGATTGATACCTTGGTTCTCTAACTGAGGGAAATACTTATTTGTACTTTGCTGCATCACGCTTTCCTCTTCAAGGGAAAAACCAACGCAAGCTCAAGAAGTAGCAGGAAGAATTTCTGGCGCCATTGCCAGGGAGGTTCTACATCAAGCCTACCAAGTACCTATCATAAACTCTCATCTCTTGAATTACATTATTCGCCATTTGCCTCTCGTTTTCCTCTCCCCCACTTCTAAAACGATTTCAGAAAAACACAAAAAGATTTGCCTTTTTATTCATCCTATTTCCGTTCGTCTTTTCGTTTGCTTGTGTGCTAGATTGCTTGGTTTGTCATGATGACTCAAGAGAATACTAAGTTGTGTGACTTTTCCAACACTAATAATAATGATTTTATTAGTACTCCCATTGCTCCCGCCACTAGTGCGGAATCTTATGAAATTAATGCCACTTTGTTGAATCTGGTTAAGAAAGAACAATTTTCTGGCCTTCCTAGTGAAGATGCTGCATCCCATCTAAACACTTTCGTTGAATTGTGTGATATGCAAAAGAAAAAGATGTGGCTAATGATATTGTTAAATTGAAGCTATTTCCGTTCTCACTACGAGATCGTGCTAAAACTTGGTTTTCACCTTTGCCTAAAAATAGTATTGATTCATGGAACAAGTGTAAAGATGCTTTTATTTCCAAGTATTTTCATCACACTAAGATCATCTCCCTTAGGAACAATATAATGAATTTTAAGCAACTTGATCATCAACATGTTGCACAATCTTGGGAGAGGATGAAATTGATGATAAGAAATTGCCCTACGCTTGATTTGAGTTTATAGATGATTATACAAAAAAATTATGCGCGATTGAATTTTGCATCTAGAAATCTTTTGGATTCCGCCGCGGGTGGTACTTTTATGGAAATCACATTAGGAGAAGCTAATAAACTCCTAGATAGTATTATGGAAAATTACTCTCAATGGCATACCGAAAGATCTTCTACTAGTAAAAAAGTGCATGCGATAGAAGGAATTAATACTTTGAGTGGAAAGATGGATGGACTTATGAAATTGATTGCTAGTAAGAGTGCTCCTATTGATCCCAATGATATGCCTCTGTCCACTTTGATTGAGAACAATAATGAATCTATGGATGTGAATTTTGTTGGTAGGAACAATTTTGGTAACAACGCTTATAGAGGTAATTTCAACCCTAGACCTTTTCCTAGTAATTCCTCTAATAATTATGGTAATTCCTACAACAATTCTTATGAAAATTATAATAAAACACCCTCTGATCTTGAGAACAATATTAAAGATTTCATTAATTCTCAAAAAGCTTCCAATGCTATGGTTGAAGAAAAATTGCTCAAGATTGATGATTTGGCTAGGAATGTTGATAGAATTTCTCTTGAGATTGATTCTTTGAAAATTAGATCTATGCCACCCAAACATGATATTAATGAATCTCTGAAAGCTATTAAAATTTCTATTGATGAGTGTAAAGAAAGAACCGCTAGGATGCGTGCTAAGCAAGATTGGTTTTTAAAAGCGTGTTCTTCTATTTCTTGTGATAATAATGATGAAGATCTTAAAGTGATTGGTGTGACTCCTATTGAATCTTTGTTTGCTAAAATAAATCATGATAAAGATGGGACTGGAGATGAGTCAACTTTAGCTAGAAGGCCTCCTAATGATTCAGAGTTTAAAGATCTTAATGAAAAAATTGATAAAAGTGGGATTGGAGAGGTCAAAATTTTAAGTAGCGATGAACCAACTCTTTTGGATTTCAAGGACTTTAATTATGATAATTGTTATTTGATAGATTGTATTTCCTTGTTGCAGTCCATGTTGAATTCTCCTTATTCTTATAATCAAAATAAAGCTTTTACTAAACATATCGTTGATGCCATGATGAAATCTTTTGAAGAAAAACTTGAGTTGGAAGTTTATATCCCTAGAAAGCTTTATGATGAGTGGAAACCTACTACTAAGATTAAAATTAAAGATTATGTGTGCCATGCTTTGTGTGATTTGGGTGCTAGCGTTTCCACAATTCCAAAAACTTTATGTGATGTGCTAGGTTTCCGTGAATTTGATGATTGTTCTTTGAATTTGCATCTAGTGGATTCCACTATTAAAAAACCTACAAGAAGGATAAATGATGTTCTTATTGTTGCAAATAGGAATTATGTTCCCGTAGATTTCATTGTGCTTGATATAGATTGCAATACTACATGTCATATTATTCTTGGTAGACCTTTACTTAGAACGATTGGTGCAATTATTGCTATTAAAGAAGGAAATATTAGATTTCAATTTCCATTAAGGAAGGGCATGGAACACTTTCCAAGAAAGAAAATTAAGTTGCCATATGAATATATTATGAGAGGTACTTACGAATTGCATACCAAAGATGACAATACCTAGATCTATTGCAATATGCCTAGCTAGGGGCGTTAAACAATAGCGCTTGCTGGGAGGCAACCCAATTTTATTTTTGCTACTGTTATTTAATAAATACACACTATTAACTCTGTATTAATTGTGTTTTGTTGTTTTTAGTTAGAGTTTGTGCCAAGTAAAGCCTTTGGGATACTTTGGTATATCGTTGATTTGATTTTGCTGAAAAACAGAAACTTTTTTGTCCAGTAATAGAATTGTTTAAATTCACTGGATCATGGAAAAACTCTGAATTTCTTACACAAGATTTATATACAAATTTCTTCTGTTTTCCTAATCTTTCAGAATTTTTAGAGTTACAGAAGTTTGAGCTTAATTCAGATCTTCACAGTCTGTTCTGTTTTTGACAGATTCTGTTTTTTTATGTGTTGTTTGCTTATTTTGATGAATCTATGGGTAGTATCGGGGGGTATGAACCATGGAGAAGTTGTAATACAGTATATATTACACCAATATAAATTTAGAATGAGTTCACAATAGTACCAAAAGTGGTGATTTATTTTCTTATACTAATGGATCTCATGAGTTTTCTGTTGAGTTTTGTGTTGTGAAGTTTTCAAGTTTTGGGTAAAGATTTGATGGACTATGGAATAAGGAGTGGCAAGAGCCTAAGCTTGGGGATGACAAAGGCACCCCATGGTAATATTCAAGGAAAACCAAGCATCTAATCTTGGGGATGCGCCGGATGGCATCCCCTCTTTCATCTTCAATCCATCGGTAAATTTACTTGAGGCTATATTTTTATTCACCACATGATATGTGTTTTGCTTGGAGCGTATTGTATGATATGAGTCTTTGATTTTTAGTTTGCCACAATCATCCTTGCTGTACACACCTTTTGGGAGGGGCACGCATGAATCGTGAATTTATTAGAATACTCTATGTGCTTCACTTATATCTTTTGAGCTAGGCAATATGCTCTAGTGCTTCACTTATATCTTTTTAGAGCACGGTGGTGGCTTTATTTTATAGAAATTGTTGAACTCTCATGCTTCACTTATATTATTTAGAGAGTCTTAAACAGCATGGTAATTTGCTTAGGTTATGAATTTAGTCCTAATATGATGGGCATCCAAGAGGGATATAATAAAAACTTTCATATAAAGTGCATTGAATAGTATGAGAAGTTTGATTCCTTGCATATTGTTTTGAGATATAAAGATGGTGATATGAGAGTCATGCTAGTGAGTAATTTTGGATTGGTATAAATACTCGTGTTAAAGTTTGTGATTCCCGTAGCATGCACGTATGGTGAACCGTTATGTGATGAAGTCGGAGCATGATTTATTTGTTGATTGTCTTCCTTATGAATGGCAGTCGGGGACGAGCAATGGTGTTTTCCTACTAATCTATCCCCCTAGGAGCATGCGTGTACTACTTCGTTTCGATAGCTAATAGACTTTTGCAGTAAGTATGTGAGTTCTTTATGACTAATGTTGAGTCCATGGCTCATACGCACTCTCACCCTTCCACCATTGCTAGCCTCTCTAGTACCGCGCAACTTTTGCCGGTGCATTACACCCAACATATACCCTTCCTCAAAACAGACACTATACCTTCCTATTATGGCATTTCCATAGCCATTCCGAGATATATTTCCATGCAACTTCCACCGTTCCGTTTATTATGACACGTACCATCATTGTCATATTGTTCTGATATGTATGAGGCATTTATATAGAGTCATATTTTATTCTAAGTATCGAGTTGTAATTCTTGAGTTGTAAAGTCAATAAAAGTGTGATGGTCATCATTATTAGAGCATTGTCTCATGTGAGGAAAGGATGATGGAAGCTATGATTCCCTCACAAGTTGGGATGAGTCTCCGGACTTACAAAAAAATAAAAGAGGCCAAAGAAGCCCAAATAAAAAAAAGAAAAAAAGAGGCCAAAGAGCCCAAAATAAAAAAATGAGAGAAAAGAGAGAAGGGACAATGTTACTATCCTTTTTCCACATTTGTGCTTCAATGTAGCACCATGATCTTCATGATAGAGAGTCTCCTATGTTGTCACTTCCATATACTAGTGGGAATTCTTCATTATAGAACTTGGCTTGTATATTCCAATGATGGGCTTCCTCAAATTGCCCTAGGTCTTTGTGAGCAAGCAAGTTGGATGCACACCCACTTAGTTTCTTTTTGAGCTTTCATATACTTAAGGCCGGAGACTCATCCCGACTTGTGAGGGAATCATAGCTTCCATCATCCTTTCCTCACATGGGACAATGCTCTAATAATGATGACAATCACACTTTTATTTACTTTACAACTCAAGAATTACAACTCGATACTTAGAACAAAATATGACTCTATATGAATGCCTCATACATATGAGAACAATATGACAATGATGGTACGAGTCATAATAAACAGAACGGTGGAAGTTGCATGGCAATATATCTCGGAATGGCTATGGAAATGCCATAATAGGTAGGTATGGTGGCTGTTTTGAGGAAGGGTATCTGGTAGGTGTAATGCACCGGTGAAAGTTGCGCGGTACTAGAGAGGCTAGCAATGGTGGAAGGGTGAGAGTGCGTATGATCCATGGACTGAACATTAGTCATAAAGAACTCATATACTTATTGCAAAAGTCTATTAGCTATCGAAACGAAGGACTACATGAATGCTCCTAGGGGGATAGATTGGTAGGAAAAGACCATCGCTTGTCCCTAACCGCCACTCATAAGGAAGACAATCAATAAATAAATCATGCTCCGACTTCATCACATAACGGTTCACCATACATGCATGCTACGGGAATCACAAACTTTAACACAAGTATTTCTACCAATCCACAATTTCTCACAAGCATGACTCTAATATCGGCATCTTTATATCTCAAACTTCTCATAGTATTCAATGCACTTTATATGAAAGTTTTTAATATATCCCTCTTGGATGCCCATCATATTAGGACTAAATTCATAACCTAAGCAAATTACCATTCTATTTAAGACTCTCAAAAGAATATAAGTGAAGTATGAGAGTTCAACAATTTCTATAAAATAAAGCCACCACCGTGCTCTAAAAAGATATAAGTGAAGCACTAGAGCATATTGCCTAGCTCAAAAGATATAAGTGAAGCACATAAAGTATTCTAATAAATTCACAATTCATGCGTGTCCCTCTCAAAATGTGTGTACAGAAAGGATGATTGTGGCAAACTAAAAAGCAAAGACTCATATCATACAAGACGCTCCAAGCAAAACACATATCATGTGGTGAATAAAAATATAGCCTCAAGTAAATTTACCGATGGATTGAAGACGAAAGAGGGGATGCCATCCGGGGCATCCCCAAGCTTAGATGCTTGGTTTTCCTTGAATATTACCTTGGGGTGCCTTGGGCATCCCCAAGGTTAGGATCTTGCCACTCCTTATTCCATAGTCCATCAAATCTTTACCCAAAACTTGAAAACTTCACAACACAAAACTCAACAGAAAACTCATGAGATCCATTAGTATAAGAAAATGAATCACCACTTTTGGTACTGTTGTGAACTCATTATAAATTTATATTGGAGTAATATGTACTTTATTCCAACTTCTCCATTGTTCATACCCCCCGATACTACCCATAGATTCTTCAAAATAAGCAAGCAACACATAAAAAACAGAATCTGTCAAAAACAGAACAGCCTGTGAAGATCTGAATTAAGCTCAAACTTCTGTACCGCTAAACATTCTGAAAAATTAGGAAAGCAGAGGAAATTTGTATATCAATATTGTGTAAAAGATTCAGAGTTTTTTCCACGCTCCAGTGAATTTAAAAAATTCTGTTACTGGACGCAATTTTTTTTCTGTTTTTCAGCAAAATCAAATCAATGATATACCAAAGTATCCCAAAGGCTTTACTTGGCTCAAACACTAATTAGAACACCAAAACACAATTACTGCAGAGGTAATAGTGTGTATTTATTGAAGAACTGTAGCAAAAACAAAAAAAATAAAAATAAAATTGGGTTGCCTCCCAACAAGCGCTATTGTTTAACGCCCCTAGCTAGGCATATTTTAATAGATCTAGGTATTGTCATCTTTGGTTTGCACTTCCTCAATTTCACACTTATATTCTCTAGGAGACTTTTTGGTTTTATCAATAATCACGCCGCTAGGCAAGAAAGCAAGAAATTCACTCGTAGCAATTGGTTCCTTAATAATATTGATAAAGTTAGGGTGAACACTTTTCATCTTAAGATCTCCGTTTTCTTTACTAGAAGACACACCCTTATTTTTTGGAACATAAATAAACTTGGTAGTTTTAGTAGAAGGAAGTTTTGGATTAGTTTTGACAGCTTCAAAAGTGGAACCCAAGTTAGTAATAATATCTTCTAATTTATCAATTCTAGAGGAATCTTGATCAATTTTCTCATTAACTATGGGTTCTTTTTCCTTGAAGTTCTTCAAAGTGATCCCCACCTTCGATCCAAGTTGAGTAGTGTGATTATGGATCTTTTTATCCAAATTCTCAATAAGCTCTACGGTGGACATTTTATTTTCAATAATATCAAACCGTTGCATCACATGTTCCAAAGTTAAAACTGTTTCATTAACCATAAGTGCTGGAGATCCCACTAGATTTATCATAGCATTGTAAGCATCCATCGTGTGGCTACCCAAGAAATTACCCCCAGTAATGGTGTCTAGCACATATCTATACCATGTAGTAACACCCACATAAAAATTTCGAAGAAGAACGGTAGTGGCTTGCTTATGAGTAGATCTATTTTGAGCATTGCAAATTCTATACCAAGCATCTTTTAGATTCTCCCCACCCCTTTGTTTAAAATTAAGAACTTTGTTTTCTGGGGTATCAACTATGATAAGGGAGCTAGCCATGATAGCAAAACAAGCAATCTAGCACATAAGCAAACAAAAAGCAAATGAAAAGACAAACGGAAAAAGGGCAAATAAAAAGGCAAATCTTTTTGTGTTTTTCTGAAATCGTTTTAGAAGTGGGGAAGAGGAAAACGTGAGGCAAATGGCGAATAATGTAATGCAAGAGATGAGAGATTATGATGGGTACTTGTTAGGCTTGATGTAGAACCTTCCCGGTAACGGCGCCAGAAATTCTTCCTGCTACTTCTTGAGCTTGCGTTGGTTTTTCCCTTGAAGAGGAAAGCGTGATGCCGCAAAGTAGAGATAAGTATTTTCCTCAGTTAGAGAACCAAGGTATCAATCCAGTAGGAGGTACAATCAAGTCTCCAATCTATGAACCTGCACAAACAATCAAACACTTGCACCCAACGCGATAAAGAGGTTGTCAATCCCTTCACGGTCAATTGCAAGGATGAGATCTGATAGAGATAGATATAAAATATTAATAAAACGTAAAACAAAGTAAAAACAAATAAATTGCAACAAGGTATTTTTGGGTTTTTTGGTTTATAGATCTGAAAATATATGATGGAAAATAGACCCGGGGGCCATAGGTTTCACTAGAGGCTTCTCTCTTGAAAGAAAATAACACGGTGGGTGAACAAATTACTATCGAGCAATTGATAGAAAAGCGCAAAATTATTACGATATCCAATGCAATGATTATGAATATAGGCATCACGTCCGTGTCAAGTAGACCGAAATGATTCTGCATCTACTACTATTACTCCACACATCGACCGACTCCTGCCTGCATCTAGTGTATTATTTTCATAAGAACAGGGCAACGCTTTAGGTAAGATGACATGATGTAGAGGGATAAACTCAAGCAATATGATGAAAACCCCATCTTTTTACCATTGATGGCAACAATACAATACGTGTCTCGCTACCCCTACTATGTCACTGGGTGAGGACACCGCAAGATTGATCCCAAAACTAAGCACCTCTCCCATTGCAAGAAATCCAATCTAGTTGGCAGAACCAAACCGATAATTCCAAGAGAAATACAAAGATATCAAATCATGCATAAAAGAGTTCAGAAAAGACTCAAATAATATTCATAGATAATCTGATCATAAATCCACAATTCATCGGATCTCAACAAACACACCGCAAAAGAATATTACATCGGATAGAACTTCAAGAACATCAAGGAGAACATTGTATTGAAGATCAAAGAGAGAGAAGAAGGCATCTAGCTACTAGCTATGGACCTGTAGGTCTGTGGTAAACTACTCACGCTTCATCGGAAGGGCAATAGGGTTGATGTAGATGCCCTACGTGATTGAATCCCCCTCCGGCAGAATGCCGGAAAAGGCCCCAAGATGGGATCTCACGGGAACAGAGGCTTGCGGCGGCGAAAAAGTATTTTGGTGGATGCGCCTGGTGGTTTGGGAATATTTCTGAATTTATATGCCACAGATTAGGATCGGAGGACTCCCGGGGGGGCCACAAGCCAGGCCCCCCCTAGGGCGCGCCCTGAGGGCTTGTGGAGCCCTCAGGTCTCTTCTGACTTCCTCTCCAAGTCCTACGTGTGTCTTCTGGTCCAAGAAAAATCATCGCGGAAGTTTTATTCCGTTTGGACTCCGTTTGATATTCCTTTTCTGTAAAACTCAAAAACAAGGAAAAAACAGAAACTGTCACTGGGCTCTAGGTTAGTAAGTTAGTCCCAAAAATAATATAAAATAGCATATTAATGCATATAAAACATCCAAAATAGTTAATATAATATCATGGAATAATAAAAAATTATAGATACGTTGGAGACGTGTCAGGCATCATCGCCAAGAATTTCACATCACCACCTCCGAAGAAGGAGACTTGAGTACATGGGTATGGGCACGCCCCTTGGCTTGTGCCAAGCTTGGGGGGTGTCCCGGTATCGTATCACCAACACATCTTTACCTTTATTGTTTTTCTTAGTTCGATACTTCTGGTTATATCTTGGTTTAGTAGAGTAAAGTTTTTAGTTTGATCGAGCTTTGAGTTTTGCTTTGAGTTCCCTCTGTGTAATCGAGTCCGAGAGTTATATAATAAAGAGTAGTTTTGAGTTGAGGGCTTTGCTTTGTTGCTATGATCTTGAGAAAAAGAAATAAAGAAAAAGAATAAAATAAGTAAAAAGAGTATATAATAATCTTATGGAGAGTGATGACTTCACATATAAAGTATGAGGGTTGGGACTTGTTGTGGGTTGACAAACATGGTGTCGGTCATTGTTGCAATTAAAAGGAAGTAACAAAGAAAGAGAGGTTCACATATAAATATATTATCTTGGACATCTTTTATGATTATGAGCACTCATTAAAATATTATATGCTAAGAAGTTGATGTTAGACAAGGAAGACAACATAATGAGTTATGATTGCTTATTTCCGAATTGAAGTTATATTGCCATGGATCCTCTAACATGTGACGCTTGCTTCCACCTCATACTAGCCAAAACTTCTGCACCAAGTAGAGATACTACTTGTGCTTCCAAACACCCTTAACCTAGTTTTGCCATGAGAATCCACTATACCTACTTATGGATTGAGTAAGATCCTTCAAGTATGCTGTCATTGGTGCAAGCAATAAAAATTGCTCTTTAAATATGTATGATCGATTAGTGTGAGGAAAATAAGCTTTATATGAACTTGTGATATGGAAGAAATAAAAGCGACGGACTGCATAATAAAGTTATTTATCACAAGAGGCAATATAAAGTGACGTTCCTTTGCATTAAGATTTTGTGCATCCAACCAAAAAGCACATGACAACCTCTGCTTCCCTCTGCGAAGGGCCTATCTTTCACTTTTTATTTTTTACCTTTACGCAAGAGTGATACATCCATTTTGCATCATATTTTCGTACTGTTATTTATAATGTTTTTATGCATAATAATGCTTTTGGGGGTATTTCTAATGCCTTTTCTCTCATAATATGCATGGTTTACACAAAGAGGGAGAATACCGGCAGCTGGAATTCTGGACCAAAAAATGGCACACCAGAGCTACCTATTCTACACATCTCAAAATAAGCTGAAACTTCACAAAGATTTTTTATGGAATATTTAAGAATTATTGGAGCAAATAACTACCAGAGGGGGCCCACAAGGTGGACACAACCCACCTGGGTGCACCAGGGCCCGTTGGCGCGCCCTGGTGGGTTGTGCCCTCCTCGGCCCACCTCCGGGGCCCATTTTCTAGTATATAAGTCATTTTGACCTAGAAAAAAAAGGGGAGGACTTTCGGGACGAAGCGCCGCCGTCTCGAGGCGGAACTTGGGTAGGAGCACTTTTGCCCTCCGGCGGAGCGATTCCGCCGGGGGAACTTCCCTCCCGGAGGGGGAAATCATCGTCATCGTCATCACCAACGACTCTCCCATCTTTGGGAGGGCTATCTCCATCAACATCTTCAGCAACACCATCTCCTCTCAAACCCTAGTTCATCTCTTGTGTTCAATCTTTGTACCGGAACCATAGATTGGTGCTTGTGGGTGACTAGTAGTGTTGATTACATATTGTAGTTGATTACTATATGGTTTATTTGGTGGAAGATTATATGTTCAGATCCATTATGCTATTTAATACCCCTCTGATCTTGAGCATGATTATTATTTGTGACTAGTTACTTTTGTTCTTGAGGTCACGGGAGAAGTCATGTTGCAAGTAATCATGTGAACTTGATATGTGTTCGATATTTTGATGATATGTATGTTGTGATTCCCTTAGTGGTGTCATGTGAACGTCGACTACATGGCACTTCACCATATTTTGGCCTAAGGGAATGCATTGTGGAGTAGTTATTAGACGATGGGTTGCTAGAGTGACAGAATCTTAAACCCTAGTTTATGCGCTACTTCGTAAGGGAACGATTTGGATCCAAAAGTTTAATGCTATGGTTAGATTTTATCTTAATACTTTTCTCGTAGTTGCGGATGCTTGCGAGGGGGTTAATCATAAGTAGGAGGTTTGTTCAAGTAAGAATAGCACCTAAGCACCGGTCCACCCACATATCAAATTATCAAAGTAGCGAACACAAATCAAACCAACATGATAAAAGTGATATGATGAAATTCCCGTGTACCCTCAAGAACACTTTACTTATCTCTACCATTTTGGCCTGTCCTTTGTCACAAAAGGATTGGGCTACCTTGCTGCACTTTATTTACCATTACCGTTACTTGCTCTTTACAAATTATCTTGCTATCAAACTACCTGTTACCGACTATTTCAGTGCTTGCAGAAATTACCTTGCTGAAAACCACTTGTCATTTCCTTCTGCTCCTCGTTGGGTTCGACACTCTTACTTATCAAAAGGACTACGATTGATCCCCTATACTTGTGGGTCATCAAGGCTCTTTTCTGGCGCCATTGCCGGCGAGTGAAGCGCTCTTGGTATGTGGAAATTGGTAAGGAAAAATTATTACTACGTGCTGAAATTTACTGTTAATTGGTACTATGGAAAACCATCCTTTGAGGGGTTTGTTCGGGGTATCTTCACCTCGACCGGAACCACAATTAATAGCCCCTCAACCTACTGCACCTACTTAAAATATTGCTTATGAAATTCATTCAGGTATGATAGAATAACTGCTAGCTAATCCTTATGCAGGAGATGGAACCGAACATCCTGATATGCACTTGATATATGTGGATGAAATTTGTGGATTATTTAAGCTTGTAGGTTTGCCCGGAGATGAAGCTTAGAAGGAAGTTTTCCCTTTATATTTGAAGGAAAAAGCATTGGCATGGTATAGGCTATGCGATGATAATGGATCTTGGAACTGGAATCGATTGAAATTGGAATTTCACCAAAAAAATTATCCTATGCATCTAGTTCGTCGTGATCGGAATTATATATATAATTTTTGGCCTCGTGAAGGATAAAGTACCACTCAAGCTTGGGGTAGGCTTAAGTCAATGTTATATTCATGCCCCAATCATGAGCTTTCAAGAGAAATTATCATTCAGAATTTTTATGCTCGGCTTTCTCGTGATGATCAATCCATGCTCGATACTTCTTGTACTGGTTCTTTTATGAAGAAGACTATTGAATTTAGGTGGGATCTTTTAGAAAGAATTAAACACAACTCTGAAGATTGGGAACTCGACAAAGCTAAAGAGTCTGGTATTAAGCTTAAGTTTGATTGTGTTAAATCTTTTATGAATACCGAAGCTTTTCAAAAGTTTAGCACTAAATATGGACTTGACTGTGAGATAGTAGCCTCTTTCTGTGAATCATTTGCTACCCATGTTGATCTCCCTAAGGAGAATTGGTTTAAATATCATCCACTTATTAAATAAGAAATTAAAGAACCGGTAATAGCTAAAGATGAAACTATTATTTACAATGTTGACCCAGTTGTTCCTACTGCTTATATTGAAAAACCACCTTTCTCTGTTAGGATAAAGGAACATGCTAAGGTTTCAACTATGATTCACAAATGTAATATTAGAGCACCTAAACCTACTAAACAAATTAAAGTAGAACCTAGTGTTGCTATGGTTAAAGATCTCCTGGTAGAAAATATTGATGGGCATGTTATTTACTTTTGTGATGAAGCTGCTAGAATTGCCAAACCCGATGAAAAATTAGACATGTTGTTGGCATGCCCGTTGTCTCTGTCAAAATAGGAGATCATTGTGATCATGGTTTATGTGATTTAGGTGCTAGCATGAGTGCTATTCCTTTTACCTTATACCAAGAAATTATGAATGACATAGCACCCGCTAAAATAGAAGACATAGATGTTACTATTAAACATGCTAATAGAGACACCATCACACCACTTGGGATTGTATGAGATGTTGAAGTCTTATGTGGGAAAATAAAATACCCTACTGATTTTCTAGTTCTTGGTTCCCCACAAGATGACTTCTGTCCCATTATCTTTGGTAGACCTTTCTTGAACACTGTCAATGCTGCTATAGATTGTCATAAACAAACTGTCAGTGTTAGTTTTCATGATGAGTCTCATGAGTTTAATTTTACCAAGTTTAATAGACAACCTCATAAGAAAGAATTACCTAGGAAGGATGAAATAATTGGTCTTGCTTCTATTGTCGTGCCTCCTACTGATCCACTGGAACAATATTTGCTAGACCATGAAAATGATATGCATATGCATGAAAGAAATGAAATAGATTAAATTTTCTACGAACAACGACCCCTGCTCAAAGACAATTTGCCTATTGAAACTCTAGGAGGTCCTCCTCCACCTAAAGGTGATCCCGTGTTTGAATTAAAACAATTGCCTGACACTTTGAAATATGCTTATCTCGATGATAAAAAGATATATCCTGTTATTATTAGTGCTAACCTTTCAAAACATGAAGAAGAAAGACTACTAAAAATTATGAAGAAGCACCATTGTTGGGGATGTAACTCCGAGGTGTGACCCGCCCAGGAGGGGCCGAGTTATATTGTTGGCGACTGAATATGAAGAAAGCCCAAAGCAGGTCCAAGAAGATGAAATATGAAGACTAGTGGCGGCTTACAAGGTGGGCCTGATGAAGACCCAAGACCTGGTGGTAGAATCATGACCCCGAAGGTGTGAGCCGCCACGATGGTGACTTGCCTAACAAGGCAGGGCGACTTAGAAACCGAGTTGGTCACATTGTGTGATCCGGCTTGGACTCTTGTAAGCCAGGGCCTCAACCTATGTATATAAAGGCGAGACCCTGCGGCGGGTTAACTTAAGAAACAATTAATCGGGAGCTAGGTCAAGTGATTCCACTCCCTTGTAATCAATATTCAAGCTATAATCAACAAAAGCAGGAGGCTTTTACCTCGTTGTGAGGGGCCGAACCTGGGTAAACCTTGTGTCCTTTGTCCTGTTCAACCCCTTCGAGCTAACCTACGTCACGATGGCTCCACACCTAAGTCCTTTCACAAGGGCATCTGCCGTGACAAAACCACGACAGTTGGCACCCACCGTGGGGCTAGAGCACGGTGGTTTCAAGTTCATGAAGGGAAATTTCCCAGTGATCGAAGGATACACCGTGGGCCGGATGACTAAGTGTCGCCGCAGCAAGCTCTACATCGACGACGCTGGCTGGGACCCCGAGGCCGACTCAACCGAGTACGCGTATCGAGTCCCCTTTGGCAGAATTCATGTCTTCATTGGCAAGATCGGCGAGTCAGAGCCTGAGCCGGACATCTTCCCCGACATCGTCGAGTCGGCTCGGTTTGCGTGACCAGCCAGGGTTCAACCCGGCCGGAAGTATGTTTTCGTTGGTTTCACGCAAGGCATGGAGCTTGCAGAAGGTTCTGAATCTGGAGGAGAGATGGCCATCTACTCAGATGATGAGTCCTCAACCGGAGAGACGGAATCCATATATCAGCTTCAAGACAGCCGGCTTGGGGGCTACTCCGATGGCAACAGTATTCCGGGCCCCTATGAGCCGCCTTCCAGGGCTGCAATCTTCATGGCTGGCACTGGGCCGACTTTCAACTCGTCAACAGCGGTGGCTATGATGTCTGGATCGACTGCTACTGTGACAACTGGGGCCGGCGGCTCAGTTCATCCACCGGCTCAAGTTTTATCTGAACTCTTGGGCACTTTAACGAACCTGTTGGCAACAGAGGTCACTACGGCAAATCAAGTACAGCATAACACAGAAGTTGCAAAGGTACGTGATGATGCGGCCAAGGCTCAGGAGGAGCTTAATGCAGAGAATGCCAGGATGGCAGAGGAACAAGCCCAGATGGATGTTGAGTCACAACGCATCACGGCGGAGGCTTTTCGCTTAAGTTTGGACCAAAATGCTTCTAATGTTGTTTTTTGAAGGAGGTACCAAACCCGCTTGCCTTTGTAGTATGAGGCGCAGAACCTTTTCAACACACCTGAGGCAGGGCCAAGTAACCCGCCAGGCACAGCCCGGGCGGCTGAAGTCCCAGGGAGCGGGGCGGCGGCTCAGCCCCGATTACCAGACCCACCCCATAGGGATCGAACCGCACCCCGACATTTTTCCACACCATCTGGCCATTATTCCAACCCAGTGGATAACATGATAGCAGCGGCTTCCCGGCTCAATGCAATCCCTATCACAGATGAGACGCCTTTTGCAGCTGTGGTGCGGAACGCAATTGAGCTCTTACAAACAACGGTCGCACAGCAGGAGAAGTATATACATAGTCGTGAGAGGGTGTATTCGACCCCCCTCCCAAGCCACACTTATAGTCGACGGTTTCTAGTAGCAAGCGACGACATCGACCAAATCAAGATGACCCACCCGATGGGAATAACTCGCCCCTTACTCATGCTCAGGCTTTTGTGGATGATGCCAGAGCCCGCCGAGAGGCAGAGGCGGCAGTGGCGGCTCAGCTAGGGGCTTATCAACTGCCTCTGGTAACCCCTTCGGCGTCAGTAGGGGCTGGTATAATTTCCAGATCTGTTGGAGTGCCTTGTTTAGTACCAGCGTTACCTAATGAACGTTTGCCTAAGGATTTTAAGTGTCCTCGCAAGGTGCTGAGGCCTGGATTGAGAGTTATGAGTTAGCCATGGTGATGCTGGATGTCAATGATGCTGTGTGTGCTAAATATTTTACTATGATGTTGGATGGGCCAGCTCGGACCTGGTTAAAAGGATTACCTGCCAACTCCATCAATTCATGGGCAGAGTTGAAAGCACGGTTCAGTCAGAATTTTAAAGGAACGTGCAAGCAGCCTTTGACGATTATCGATCTTGATAACTGTGTGCAGCGTGAGGATGAGTCGGTTCATCATTGGGTCCAGCGGGTCTTGGCTATTATGCACTCTTTAGACAGTATTGCGGCGGGTCAGGCAGTTCTGGTTTTGGAGAAGAACTGTCATTTTACCCCCCTTAAGCAGAAGCTTGGGCGGCTTCAATGTCATTGTAATGACATGGGAGAGCTCATGGCGGCTCTCATCAAATATGCCGACTCTGATACCACCAAAGACCCTAGATCTGATGATGAAAAACACAACAAGAGAAAGAAGAGTGGCAATGGTAAGGGTCAGTAGCAGAATGTGACAGGGCATAACGGCAACAACCAGGGTAACGGTGGTAAGCGCAGACAACCCGATGGCGTTTCAGATCTTGTAGCTAACACCAACACTAGATATAAAAACCAACGCCGTGATGGTAATGGTAAGCCGTTCTTTGGAGGGAAAAACTTTAATATTGAGGCGATGATGAATGAGCCTTGCCCAAAACACAGCCTGCCTAATAAGCCGGCGTCTCATGCTTGGAAGGACTGTTTCATCATACGAGAGTACAGGAATTCCAACTTTAATCAGAATCATGGCAACAATAATGGCCCGCCTGGCGGGTCAGGATCCGGCTCATAGGGGCCCGGCTTTGGTGGTGGCGGTTCAAGTTCTTGCTATCCAGGACAGGGCAACCAGGGTGGTTATAATCAACAATCTGGTCAGGGTAACCAGTAGCATCAGTCAGGATATCAAAGTAATCCAAAGTAGCTCAACAGTGGCTAGTATCATGTTTTCACCATAAGTCTTTGCAAGCAAGACCAGAAGATTCATAAATGTGCGGTCAGTGCAATTGAGCCGGCGGTGCCTCAATACTTGCGGTGGTCGGAGTATCCAATCACATGGAGTCGAGAAGATCACCCACCCCGGGTTGACAATCCGGGTCAGCTAGCGTTGGTGGTGGCCCCTCAGGTCGGGGGTTATAAATTCACTCAAGTACTCATGGATGGTGGCAGCAGTATCAATATCCTTTATTATGACACCTTTCATGAGATGAACTTAACCGATAAATATCTTAAGCCGTCTTCTACAGTTTTTCATGGCATGGTGCCTGGTAAGTCGGCATATCCTGTTGGAAAGATTGCCCTAGAAGTGGCTTTTGGTGATGACTATGACTACAGAACAGAGATGTTATGGTTTGAAGTGGTAAAGATCGTGAGCCCTTATCATGCCTTGTTTGGACGGCCGGCTTATGCCAAATTTATGCTTGACCTTGTTACATTTATTTATAGCTTAAGTTGCCAGGGCGTGAGGGCACTATTACGGTCCATGGTGATTAGAAAATTGCCTTGGAATGTGAGGAAGGAGATGCTGCCTATGCTGAGTCGGCCTGTGCCACGGAAGAAATTAAGTTTTATAAGGATAATGTTGACCCGGCTGATATGACACCTTTGAAGAAGCCCACTACTGCGCAAGACCCTTTGTTGAAGTTTAAATCGGCTGATGACACTAAGCAAGTTGACTTTGTCCCTAGCGACTCATCTCAGCAGTTCATAGTGAGAGCCAATATGGATACTAAATAGGAAAGCGTGCTCATCGAGTTCATCCATGAGAATCGGGACATCTTTTCATGGAAACCTTTTGACATGTCGGGTGTACCGAGAGAATTCGCTGAGCACACTCTTAATGTGGATCCTAAGTTTAAGCCGGTCAAGCAATTTCTTCGTCGTTTCAATGAAGAATGACATAAGGCCATTGGAGAAGATGTAGCCCGGCTCTTAGCAGCTGGGTTTATTGTGAAAGTCTTTCATCCTGAGTGGTTGGCTAACCCTGTGCTTGTACTCAAGAAGAATGGCACATGGCGTATGTGTGTTGATTACATAGATCTTAATAAGGCTTGTCCAGCTGATCCGTTTGCTCTCCCCCGTATCGACCAGATTATTGATGCCACGGTGGGCTATGAGAGTTTATGTTTCTAGGATGCTTATTCAGGTTATCATCAGATCAAGATGGCAGTTAAATTAAGACCAAGAGAAGACATCTTTTATCACCCCTTTTGGAGCTTTCTGCTACGTTTCTATGCCTTTTGGGCTTAAGAGTGCTCAGGCGACTTATCAACACTGTGTTCAGAATTGCTTTCACAGTCAGATTGGACGCAATGTGCATGCTTATGTGGATGATATTGTGGTTAAGTCCAGAAAGAAGGAGACTCTCCTGGATGATCTAAGGGAGACTTTTGACAATCTCCGGGTCTATAAAATGATGCTTAACACGGCCAAGTGTGTTTTTGGTGTGCCTGCAGGCAACCTATTATGTTTTCTGGTCTCAGAGAGGGGTATTGAAGCTAACCCGGAGATAGAATTGGGACCAATATCTTGAGGATGAAGCTGGTAAAAGTTCAGAGCATCACGAAAAAACTTTGACCCGGCTGGTGAAAAACCACGGAGAAGGTGATCTGCAAAGATCACAACTTCACCCCCACTACGGGAAACAGCTAATTTGCCATCAGGGGGCGTCTTTGCCGTCTACTTTTCATCGGGCAAGACGGCAAAGAAATAATTTGCCATCATCAATAGACGGCAAAGAAACACAGTCGGCAAAATAGACTTTGCCGTTTGCCAAACAAAACACAGACGGCAAAGAGCTCGCTTTGCCGTCTGGAAACGAAAACACAGACGACAAAGTGTTTTGCCGTCTCCGTTTTCTTTTACAGACGGCAAAGTGCTTTCTTTGCCGTCTGTAAAACAAAACGAAGACGGCAAAGTGAGCACTTTGCCGTCTGTAAAAGAAAACGAAGACGGCAAAGCACTTTGCCGTCTGTGTTTTTGTTTCCCAGACGGCAAAGTGAGAAAGCACATCACGCGGATCCATCACGCGGATTGATGACATGGCAGCAATCCACACCACCGGCGGTGCTCCTATGCACAATCCACACCATCCAACCTGCCCACCACGCACCCCACCTGCCCATCACACCACCCCACGTGCCCACCATCGGCCCCACCACTCTCTCTCTCTCTCCCTTATCCTCCCGATCCCCCCACCCCCACCACTACCTCTCTCTCTCTCGTACCCCACTGCTTTGATCCACCCAGCCGGCGCCAGCCACCAGCTCGTCCTCCGGCCCTGGCCTCGCCGCCCCGCCCACCTCGTCCTCCGGCCCTGGCCTCGCCGCCCCGCCCACCTCGTCCTCCGGCCCTGGCCTCGCCGCCCCGCCGACCTCGCCGCCCCTGTCTCCCCTGCCGGCCTCCGCGCCCGGCCCCCGTCGCCCCCGCTGGCCGCCGGGCCCGGCCCCCGTCGCCCCCGCCAGCATCCAGGCCGCCGCCTCTGGCGCCGCCGGACCCAGCCCGTCCTGCGTCGTCCCTGCCAGCCGCCGGCCCCGTCGCCCCCGCTGGCTTGCGCGCGCGACCCCGCGGATCCGGTATAGTTCGAGCAGCCACCGCCGGATTTGATGCCCGTGACCCTGCCGGACCTCCCTACCTCGCCCCTTCGCGCGCGCCGCCGGCCCTGCTTCGCCCCAGCCACACCGCCGGCCCTGCCTTTTGCTCAGGAGAAGATGAAGACATGATTGCTTTTTTCAAATTTTTGTAAGGTTCTTTTTGCAAGAAAGCACGACTGTGTGTACTCCATGTAATCTGTTCGTGTTGTGAAATAGACACCAGATTTGTATTGTGAAAAATTCATTCCTTCATCGTTGATTCTTTGAAACAAGTATCCATGGATAATATGCTGTTTGTACTGGTCCCTTGGTTCCTTTCTTTTAATATATATAAAATATTCTTTGCCGTCTCTGATTTTTGAGGTAGACGGCGAAGCGTTGTAGGGCCCACCTACTATTAGAAAACCTTAATCCCTACTTTGCCGTCTGCCGTGGAAAAAAAACCTGACGGCAAAGTCTTTGCCGTCATCCCGACGAAAAGCAGACGGCAAAGAATGCCTTTGCCGATTTGTCTTTGCCGTCTGACTTTGCCGTCTACCGGCAGACGGCAAACTCTTTGCCGTCTGTATTTCTTTCTTTGCCGTCTGTATATGCCTGACGGCAAACTAGCTGATTCCCGTAGTGCCCCTTGGGGTTGTGGAGTTGTTTCGGAGCCAGGGACCCACCAGTGTATGATCTCCTTGGATGGTAAAATCCCCATGTCTACATACTAATTTAATGAAAGTTCGGAGACTTGGGAGGCGACCCAATCGCAGGAAGTGGGAGTATTAGTCATTGTTGGCGGATAAAAATGCTGCAGTCTAAAAATTAAAATTATGGCCGATCAATATTATGATAGTAAGCCGCTTAAATGGTTACAATGACAATTTAGAAACTACAGATAAGGTATGAATATAAAGTTCATCATTATTGGAGCATGGAGAAAGTATACATTGCCCTTGTGAGGGAATAACGCGATTCTCAGATTGATAGACATATGGCGGGTCAAGTTGTGACAGTTTGAACTGGTTGGATGCTGGCGGTTTGCAAATTTAGGATTAAGCCGGCTAGAGGCTGGCGGGTCACAAAGTTATTATTTAAGACGCCCAAATAACAATAGCAAGGCAGTTATCTACAGATCTGGGATTGATGAAATTTTCCTAAGTATGGTACAAACAAGTTTCTCGGTTTATGCCTATAAGTTTGGATCTACGGAGATTCAAAAAATGAAGAATAATTGCTAAACCTAAAACATAGCAGTGGAAGAGCTGGGGAACCGGGTATTAATTCGTGAGAAGATAGGATCTATCCAAGATATGAGTAAAGGGCCAAAAACTGCCGCCGCGCTACTTCTTCTTGGTTTTTGGATTGGATTACAATTTTTAAGTGATGCATGGACGAACTTGGATGAACTATGACGAACTATGATGAACTCCGTGAACTAGGGCATCCTAATGTGGATATGAAACAAGGAAGGAGCATTACCTAAAGATTTGACTGAAGAGCGGAGAAGCGTCGCGATCTCTGGTCACAGTCAGGTTGATGCAGCGGCCTGGATGGAGCTACTGGTGAATATCGGTTGGGGCGGTGGAGCTCCGGCAGTGGCAGACGATGCGAGGAAGAAGAAGAAGAGAGAGGGATGGGGGTAAAAGTGAAAAGATGACCCCCCCGTCCCTATTTATAAGGAAACAGTAAAATGGCATGCGCGGAAATCAAGGAGGCAACATGATTATCTCAACAGTGGAGGCGGGTCGATTCTCGGAAGACTAGTTAATGCAAAAAGATCCATTGTGATGTCATGGATTTTTGTGGATTTACTTCACATGACATCATGGCGGGTTATAACGATTCATTCAAGGTTAAGCATTGGAAAGGAAGATTCGCCAGCCCGAAGCAGTGAAGATTTACATGAACAAGTTCAAATCAATCTGGGGCCTAATGTTGGGGATGTAACCCCGAGGTGTGACCCGCCCAGGAGGGGACGGGTTACATTGTTGGAGACTCAATATGAAGAAAGCCCAAAGCAGGTCCAAGAAGATGAAATATGAAGACTGGTGGCGGCTTACAAGGAGGGCCTGCTGAAGGCCCAAGACCTGGTGGTAGAATCATGACCCAGAAGGTGTGAGCCGCCACGATGGCGACTTGCCTAACAAGGCAGGGCGACTTGGAAAACTCTTGTAAGCCCAGGGACTCGACCTGTGTATATAAAGGCGAGACCCTATGGTGGGTTAACTTAAGAAACAATTGATCAAGAGCTAGGTCAAGTGATTCCGCTCGCTTGTAACCGATATTCAAGCTATAATCACCAAAAGCAGGAGTAGGCTGAACCTGGGTAAACCTTGTGTCCTTTGTCCCGTTCAACCCCTTTGAGCTAACCTACGTCGCGATGGCTCCACACCTAAGTCCGTTCACAAGGGCATCTGCCGTGACAAAACCACGATAACCATGCTGCCATTGGATATACTCTTGATGATCTTAACGGCATTAGTCCCACACTCTGTCAGCACAAGATTAATATGGAGCCTGATGCTAAACCCGTTATTAATCATCAACGACATCTGAATCCTAAGATGAAAGAAGTGGTAAGAAACAAAATATTATAACTTCTGGAAGCAGGTCTAATCTATCCCATAGCTGATAGTAGATGGGTAAGGCTCGTTCATTGTGTCCCTAAGAAGGGAGGTATTACCATTGTTCCTAATGATAAAAATGAACTCATTCCACAAAGAATTGTTACTGGCTATAGAATGGTAATTGTTTCAGAAAGTTAAATAAAGCAACTAGAAAAGACCATTACCCTTTGCCTTTTATTGATCAAATGCTAGAAAGATTATCAAAGCACACACACTTTTGCTTCCTCGATGGAAATTCTGGTTTTTCTCAAATACCTGTTTCATAACCTGATCAAGAGAAATCCACCTATACTTGCCCTTTTGGAACTTATTCTTATAGACGTATGCCTTTTGATTTATGCAATGCACCTGCTACCTTTCAAAGATGTATGACTGCTATATTCTCTGACTTTTGTGAAAAGATTGTTGAGGTTTTCATGGATGATTTTTCTGTATATGGAACTTCTTTTGATGATTGCTTAAGCAACCTTGATCGAGTTTTGCAGAGATGTGTGCAAACTAATCTTGTCTTGAATTGGGAGAAGTGCCACTTTATGGTTAATGAAGGTATTGTCTTGGGTCATAAAATCTCTGAACGAGGTATTGAGGTGGATAAGGCTAAAGTTCATGCAATTGAGAAAATGCCCTGTCCCAGAGATATCAAAGGTATTCGTAGTTTCCTTGGTCATGCTGGTTTCTATAGGAGATTTATTAAAGACTTATCTAAAATTTCTAGGCCTCTTACTAATCTTTTACAAAAGGATGTTCCCTTTGTTTTTGATGATGATTGTGTTGAAGCCTTTGAAACACTTAAGAAAGCCTTAACTTCTGCACCTATTGTTCAACCACCTGATTGGAACTTGCCTTTTGAAATTATGTGTGATGCTAGTGATTATGCTGTTGGTGCTGTTCTAGGACAAAGAGTTGATAAGAAATTAAATGTTATCCATTATGCTAGCAAAACTCTAGACAGTGCTCAAAGAAATTATGCTACTACTGAAAAAGAATTCTTAGCAATTGTGTTTGCTTGTGATTAATTCAGATCTTACATTGTTGATTCTAAAAATTATTGTTCACACCGATCATGCTGCTATTAAATATCTTATGGAAAAGAAAGATGCTAAACCTAGATTCATTAGGTGGGTTCTCTTGTCGCAAGAATTTGATTTACGTATCGCTGATAGGAAAGGAGCTGAGAACCCGGTAGCTGATAACTCGTCTAGGTTAGAGAATATTCTTGATGACCCACTACCTATTGATGATAGCTTTCCTAATGAACAACTAGCTTCAATAAATGTTTCTCATAACACTCCTTGGTATGATGACTATGCTAATTATATTGTTCCTAAATATATACCACCTAGTTTCATATACCAACAAAAGAAAAAACTCTTCTATGATTTAAGACATTACTTTTGGGATGACCCACATCTTTATAAAGAAGGAGTAGATGGTAATATTAGACGTTGTGTACCTGAGTATGAACAGGGACAAATCCTACAGAAATGTCACTCCCAAGCTTATGGAGGGCATCATGTGGGAGATAGAACTGCTCACAAGGTGTTGCAATCTGGTTTTTATTGGCCTACTCTCTTCAAAGATGCCCGTAAGTTTGTTTTATCTTGTGATGAATGCCAACGAATTGGTAATATCAGTAAGCGTCAAGAAATGCCTATGAATTATTCACTTGCTGTCAAACCATTTGATGTTTGGGGCTTTGATTATATGGGAACTTTTCCTTCCTCTAATGGGTATACACATATTTTGGTTGTTGTTGATTATGTTACTAAGTGGGTAGAAGCTATTCCAACTAGTACTGCTGATCATAACACTTCCCTTAAAATGCTTAAAGAGGTTATTTTCTCGAGGTTTGGAGTCCCTAGATATTTATGATTGATATTGGTTCAGACTTTATTCATGGTGCTTTTCGTAAAATGCTTGCTAAATATGATGTTAACCATAGAATTGCATCACCCTATCATCCTCAATCTAGTGGTCAAGTTGAACTTAGCAATAGAGAAATAAAACTAATACTACAAAAGACTGTTAATAGGTCCCGAAAGAATTGGTCTAAGAAATTAGATGATGCACTTTGGGCCTACAGAACAACATATAAAAATCCTATGGGTATGTATCCTTATAAAATGGTTTATGGAAAAGGCTTGTCATTTGCCTCTAGAGTTAGAACATAAAGCATATTGGGTGATTAAAGAACTCAACTATGATTTCAAACTTGCCGGTGAAAAGAGGTTATTTGATATTAGATCTCTAGATGATTGGATAACCCAAGCCTATGAAAATGCCAAACTATTGAAAGAAAAAGTTAAGAGATGGCATGATAAAAGAATCCAAAAGCAGGAATTCAAAGTTGGAGAATATCACTGGTACAGCGAGGTGCTATACACACGGTTTTTAACCCCTTTCCGCGACGGCATTTTGAACCGTCGCAAGTGAGTGACTGCGATAGGGGGGTCCTTCCCACACGACCCAGAAACCATTGGGGATATGGAGCCGTCATCCAGAGGCCTTGCAAAATGTAATCGTAGGTGATGCAGCACACACTTAATTCTTTCGCACATGTGGGATCGGTGGTTAAACGTTTCTAATGATGCAGTGAAACCAAACGGTGTGTCGTAATGAACCATTTGGGAAACAGTATGTAAGGCACACGGGCCAACATATGAACTGTGTGCGATATGTTCCCCATCACACATGAGTTTTTTGTGGAACCCGTCTGCCATGCAAGACTCCATCGCACATGTTTCCCAACAATTACCGTGTGCGATAATGTTCTATCACAAATGGTTCAGGGGAACCTTCGCACACATACAAGTGCTACAGACCATTTGTGATTTGTTGTGTATCACCGATGGTTGCGGCAAGAGTGACATATGCTTTTCATTTGGAATTCCACATGTTTCCTGAAAAATTTACGACTGGGATTGTATTTTACATTGGGCACGGTTTACTCCGAGTTCTCGTGTGCGATAACGTGATATCACAAACGGTTCCAAAGTCCCTACGCACACGTAGTAGTGCTGCAAACCATTTGCGATCTGCTGTGTATCACCGACGGTTCCGCTACGATTGACGTATGCTTTCCAATGTGGATCACACACACTCATTTAGTTGAACCGTGTGCAGAGCAATTGCCAGGTTAAAACAAAAATATCCCATTTGAATCAGCATGCAAAAAGCAAATTCGCCACAATATTCAATTGAATAAATAGTGTCCACAGGAAGAACATTCATCAGATTTCGCAACAATTGCAATTGAACATATGCTAGCTAAATTCCAATGATTTGTCGACACATAAATGCATTACATAATTAATCATAGTGTATGAAATACGAAGACCTCATCAGATGGAAAACAATGGATCCATGCGTATATGTTTAGTAGCTAACTCTTAATCAATGTTTCAGGAGAACGCATGCTGAAATCTTCATTATCACTAGTGGAATTGATGTAGTGATTCAGGAAGAAGTCGCTGATAAATCTCCGAACCATCAGCAATTCACCAGCGGGGAGCGGTTCAGGGGTCCTCGGTTCTAAGATGAGCTACAGTATTTTTAAGATCAGAATGTGCCATATGAGTGGAGTAGAAGATATTAATTAAGATAGACTTACTGGTACTAATTCGCTAGCATCTTCACAACTATCCACAAAGGTTGGTCCCTGCTTGTTGCTGAGGACACTGAAATTTTTTGTACAGAATTAGTCATGCATTTGTCCTGTTAGGAACAACCTAACCGGTGTTAGATGTATTTTTTTCTTTGGACAAAAATAGAAAGAGGTTTATTTAGAACCTTGAACATTTGACTAGCGTAAGAAAAGGTATTTGCAGACTATTGGATAAATTTTCCGAAAATAACGGATTTTGGTGTGTTACTAGAGAAACGATCTCGTGCTGCAGAGGTAGTTCCATCTTGAACAGGTTCCCTGGTTTAGTTTTCCACAATGTGAGCACACTGGAAATGAAGATGAATTAATTATTGAACCAGATATGAATGCAAATTAATTTCAACATCATAGAATTCAATACCTATCCATGAATTGCTGAAGATGCGTCAGATCCTGAGCGTTTGTTGACTCTCTGAGAGAATCCACGTAGTAAACTGTGTTCTTGTTTGGAACAATGAATACCAATATCCAGTGATTGCTACATATTAAGAAAGCCATGAACTTACGGATTATGTCGAAATCTGAAAGACAATCAGTGTATGCGTGGTTGTTTACTTGACTTACCGTTCATGATATGGCCAGAGAAATGATTTTGCATGGGATGTGTTTTCGAAGATACGGACGACCGTGTTAATGGCCCAGTCCCGTAGGTACTCACCATCTAATGTTGTGCCATTTGCTAATGCAGGATCTACGAAATACACACTCTCCCTTTTTCTTCTCTGCGCATTCAATCCCCTGAGAGGAATAAAATGCAGTTAGCTATTTATCATTTACAACCTTGTTTGGAGAAGTTGATCAGAGTTTGTTAAGTACTTACAAAATTAGGCATCTAACAAGAGTGGCATGAAGCTCGTTGAAGTTGAAAAAGAGATGTAAGTCCTCGAAACCCACACTAATTGAACCAGCATCATGTCAGAAATGATCTCTGTTGTAGTGGACTAGCAGAACATGATGACCAACTGACATTTGATCCATGCAATATTTATGTAACTCGCGGCACCTGGAGCTGCACTCATCAAAGTATTCGCCAACAAGAAATGGCTGGCCATGGATGTAATTGCGTGCTTCAAGTACGTCTGCTTTATTTTTAGCAAGCTGCAAAGCTATTTCTTCATCATCCATGCCATCAGAAATAATATTACTCCCCGATTCGAACAACTTGCTGTTAATTTGGTTCTGGGCGATGTGTGCTTTAAGAAAGAGGCAATCGTTCTCTTTCCTCTTCGCTCTCCCGGCGCGCTTCCTCGCGGGTGCAACCTTTTTGGCTGCTTCCTTCTTGGTACTTGAAGCACTTCTGGTAGAACGTCTAGTTGGCTGAAAGGTAGACTGCCGAGCAAACGGTGAAGCTTCGAGGGACTGCTTAGCGGACGGTTTAGCTATGCCGGACCGCTGAGCTGGCAGTGCTGCTCTGACGGACTGCTGGGCTATAGGAGCAGAGGCATCGGACTGCTGACCATGTGTTGAAGTTATGTCGGGTTTCTGCGCAGGTGGTGCCAACTTGTCGGTATGCTGAGGAGGACATGCCAATGTGTTGGTTTGCTGAGCAGGAAGTGCTGACGCATTGGTATGCTGATCATGCGGCTGCGGACCGATGGACTGATGAGCAGTCGGTTTTGGACCTACAGACTTCTTAGCAGGTGGTTCCGAAGCATCAGACTGCTTAGCAGTCTGTTCCACCAGGTTGGTTGTAACACCCCAAAAATTTAATCATGTTTTTACTAAATAAAATTTGGCCAGAAATAAATTTTTTGATTTATAAGTAAGTCCTTTATTGTTTTCAGAGTATTTTCTGTTTCCGTTTTTCAATATTCTTCCCTCCATATAGAAATTTTGAAAATAATGTTGTGGCTTTGGGAGTTTTCTTAAACCATTTCATTTATATTTTAATAACAGTAGGAATTATTTTCATAATAAAAATTGCCCCAAAACAATTCTTTTAATAGCTATTTCAATATATTAAATGCCTCTATTGCACTACAACCATTTTAAATAATTATTTTTAAAATTCCACAAAAATTGTGGGAGGTCAAGTGATGCCTATAAATCACTTTTATGCAAAAACCCAACTTGGTCTTTTGAAAATTTTGAGTGAAACATCCTCCTTTCATTTCTGTCCCATTTTTGAGTTTCAACTGCAACCCTAATTTTTCTAACTCCAAAAATTTTGAAATTTTTCCCAACCACAGTCCTTCGAACCAAACCCTTGAGTCCAAAAGTTTAGCTCCATTGGAATCTATTTAGTTCACCAAATATAGCCCTTTAGTTTCTGTCCAGTACTGAAGTTTTGTAAAACTTGCAATAGCAAGTTTTCACTTTTCACAAACTAACTCCACCATCATCCTTGTCATCCATTGAGACACCATTCTGCCAAATATCACTTTCACAGGAATCCTCTAAATGGCCCTAGCATTCTGTCGAGCACATCATGAGCATGACAGAATTTGGCAAAATCTTTAAACTTCATTAGGATCTTGCCCCTCTTGCCAAAGAAACATGTCCACTAGCCTTGCCATATCCAAGATCATCAACCTGCCAAATAGCAACTTGGATGGATCACTGTGGATGCCATTAGCAAATCGTCGAGCACCTTTCGTGCATGTCCAGAGCGCGCTTGGAGCGCCATGATTGCAGGCATCGGCACCGCCGCGTGCTGCCCTCCCTGCTGCCCAACCGCTCATCCAAATCCTCCCCCTGGATCAGCAAGCCACCCCTGAGCCTCGCCGACATCTCCCCTTGGCCTCTAGCGCCGTCCTCCGCCGACCACCGCCGCCACAGTCACCGCCTGATGAATTTCCTTCTGCCATGTCTCTGCCCTCTTAATGACTAACTACCCGAGCTCATCCGCGGGCGGCCACCGACTGCACTGACCCTGCCGTACACGCTGACCTCGCCACCGCCCCCCCCCCACCGGCCTCAACCGCCACCATCAATGGCTGCCACCATGAGCCTTCCTCGGTAAGCCACGGGAACCGCCTCTCGTCCCCTATAAAGCTCACCCCGAGCTCCCTGCTCTCGGGCCTCATCCTCATACTTCCCCCGGAAGCCACCTCGGAAGCCAAACGGCCGGGAGAGGCTGTCTTCCTCCACTCCGACAGCTACAGCCGCCGCCACCTTCCCTCTGATTTCAGCGAAACCAAAGCTTCCCCCTATCAAATCTCATCACCAACGTACTTCTCTTGAGCTCAGGGATCCATCCCACCCATCTATTTCACTCGGGATCGATCGGGAGCAGAATCCCTCACTCGCCTCCACCGGAGTCCTCCTGGTAAGCTCGCTGCCGATGATCCCGTGCTCCCTGGCGACCATGTCGAGCACCGGGTGAACCGCGACAGCCTCCTGATCACGACGGTGGTCTCAGATTCCCGAACGGCGCCGCCGTTCGCCGGCGAGCCTCGCCGGAACCCCGCCTCTGCTCTGCCGGAGAAGATGCGCGCGAGACGGTCTCCCGTAAAACCATTTAGGCCCAAGGGAAAGCGTATTCCTGTGAATACGCTTTCGACATTGACTGGTCGCTCGCGCGGCTGAGCAGCTGGGCTTGGCCCAGTAGCGGTTCACGGTTAAACTCCGCTTAGGGCGCTCCTCTGCTTTTCTCTTTTTCCTTATCCAGTAACTTCCAATAAATTCCACAGCCTCCATTTCAAACCCAAATCTAGTGTTTCAAACTTCTACATACTTCTAAAATCATTCTCTATTACTTAAGATTTGATGAACATTTTTCCTAAACTCTATCTCCACTGGATTTAAAATAGTCCTTTTAAATCAATTGTTTCAGCTTAGAAACTCTCTAAGTAATTCATATGAGCCCCAAATAAATTGATTCTTTCTCTGTTATTCTTCATTTTTCATCTAGTTTATTTTAGTATTTATTTCAAAAATTTCTAATCAACTTTTTAGCACTGTTGTTGCTATATGTGGTAATTCAAATATTTTTTAAAATAGGAATTGGAGGGAAGATAAAATTTTCAAACATTTGGAGTGCACCCCACACTTCTGCATGCTCAAGGCAAGCATCTTGAACACTTGATATGGTGGATTGCATGATTATATTGTTTGCAAGAATAAATGAAGTCATCCATAGGTTGAGTTCGAATAAAATTTGCATGCATGTAGTGATGTCATGTTTCCTCGTACCATGCATCATGTGCTTATCATGACTAACATGCAGGAGCAGGTATAAGTAAAATACAGTACCGGCAGAAGGGTGACCATGTTGAAGCATGGTCATGCCTTGTTGGTTATGCATGTTGGAGCATGCAAGGGTTGTGGCCCTATTTTGGCATTACTGTTAAAAGGATACTTTGTTGAGCTAACCACTGCAGGAAAACTTGAACCTCCTGAGTCGACCGTAGCTCGAGTCTTGTTCCGGTAACCCCCATACTTGATTCATGCTGCCACTTGTCCCTGCCATAGGTGGGGTATGGTTCAGTAAGTTGTTAACCCCTTTCCGTGCACACACCACATAGAGGGCTACGATGAGGGTTTCCATGATCATGGACTAAATCCTGTCATCGGGTCAGGGGGCATGGGTGTTTCCGGTGTGTCCGAGAGGGGGGGACCCCTTGGAATCCGCGTGTATTAATAGTGATCCCATGCTACTCGAGATTGTTGTCTCCTCGACTTAGAGTTTTTCTGAAACGATGCTTTGGGTGATTCCTGGCATCCGGACAGTTAATCTGGTGTGCGCTGGTCAGATGTGTTTTCAACCCAAAGACCGTAATGGGAATTAGTCAGTGTCACGGTACTGACTAAAGAAATCCTTTACTTGTGGGTAAAGAGTACACCCTCTGCAGAGTTTTAAACCTATTCGAATAGCCGTGTCCGCGGTTAAGGGCTACAGTCTGGGTTGGCCAAGTGTCGGTCTTAGTGTTGGTCTTCGAAGGAAAATAATTAAATTGAGCCTGAATTATTATGCAGGATAATTGTTGTCACCCTGTTGCTACCATGAATATTTTATGCATGTTAATATTATTATGGTTATGCATATTATTGAGGACTAACCCATTTCTCTTATTTTGTATTTCCTGAGTGTCTCAGGAGCTGGCTAGACTACCCCGGGCACTCAATTTTATTTTAAAGACCTCTTCGTGACGTCCCTCGAGTTTACAGGCGGTCCCGCCACTACTCTTGTGGACACCCGACTGACATTTCTTTTTTTTTGCTGAATGTCACTTAGGCTGGCTAGACTACCCGTGGCATTCATTTGCTTTATTTCTAATATGTTTGATCATGACTAACATGCTATGTTCATGTTCATATCATTTTATTGTCATGATTTAAATTTCAGTCAGCATGAACATATGCATATAGTTTGGCTCATCATGATCATATATTTTTATCTGCTGCATTCGGTATATTTTTTGTTCATGATGTTTGCGAGTACATTCAAACATACTCACAGGCTTGTCCCTGGCTATTTACATGGCCAGGTCAGAAGTTCTACGTGGAGTACCACAGCAATGACCGTGCAGAGCCTAGGATAGCAGCCACGCGGATAGGAATTATCCGAGTCAGCTGTTCCTGTGAGAATGGAGCCCCATCAACGCTGGAGAACCACGAGTCATTTCCGCCGTCCACCACCGGAATCACTGTTGTATCATTAGACCTTTATGGTCATGTATCCAATTCTTGTAATAGCTTGGTAATTCTGTAACAAGGACGTGTCCACCAGTAACAGTAATCCTGGGCTGGTGATGACAAGAGGGGTTAATTTCTGGGATATGTTGTGTCCCCGCCCCGACAGCCTTTGGTATCAGAGCCAGGCTGACCATTGGATAATCCTATCATAGCCTGGTCACTATCCCTAGGTTTCCGCACAATCAACATCCTTCCTGTCCACAGTCAAGCCCATCCTATCTGATAAGTCTACACAGTGGCCTGCCGACATCTTTTTGACAGTCGGTGCCCAACCTATCAACCTAGGCCATAGGCCGTGTGCCTATGGACGACACCTGCGTTGTTCGATCCGCAAGCGTGTAATGGAAGACTCTGCTGGCTTATAAAGGAAGTCTCACCCCAACTCAGCACATCACAGCCTCACTCTCAGTTCGATATCCAAACCACCTAGATACCAGGCCCCATCGTGCACAACGAGACCACCGCAGTCGAGCTTGAAGGATTTGTAGCCATCCTCGCCAATCTCACCCATCGTGCTCTCGGCATCAAAGAGCCGCCGGAGTATGTTGTGTACCAAGAGCACACGAGTGATTCAATCCATCACTTCTGGGCCACGGTGCACATCTACGGGAGCGGCATAACCGCAGAGCGCCCCTACCAGTTCACCGGGAGGACGACCTCCGACGAGCCCCAAGCCATCCAACTTGCAGCCCGAGAGGCTCTAGTTCAACTATGGCATCTGTCGCTGGGGGTTAACTGCCGCTCTTTCTACTACTACCCTAGACGTGAAGGCTATGGTAGACCGACCCAAGTCCCCAATGGAGACCATGAGATGGACCCTGCTCTGGTGCATCTGGTGCGCTACGTGGGAGCGCAAGAGGCACTATTTGATCAGGTCACTTTTGACCTGATTGAGGCCTGTAGGACGCTTGCTCTGCTGACCCCGATGAGAAGTGAAGCTGCACCTGCCACTGACAACCCGATAGTACTATTCGGGAGACCAATCGAGCCTGCGAGGTCTGCCCCTGTTGCTCACCCGGGTAATGCATTCGTTACCCCGGATGAACTCCGTCGTCTCTTTGGGATTTCCTCCAATGGGACTGTAGCCACTACACCCCCCGTGGATCATTATCACTACCCCAACCCTGCAGCTCCTCATAACACTCCAGTCAACTACGACGTTGAAGCCCCCAGACAAGCCTCGACGTCCGCGAGACACACCCGTCTGGATGTCGATGAAGTGGACTAAGTCTGCCAGAGTAGTTGCCATCTCCTTGGCAACCCTGTTGCCCTGTAAATTCCACCGTCATGCCGTAGACGATTATGTGTATATTTCTAGCAGTGTGTAGTGTTTGATTGAATGATGTGCTTGTGTGTTATTGTCTTGTGCATGATGGCTTGTCTGTTGTGATTTGCATTTAGTTCCTTCGCCCTTAACAAATCTCGAGGACGAGATTTCCTTAAGGGGGGTAGAGTTTGTAATAGCCCAAAAATTTAATCATGTTTTTACTAAATAAAATTTGGCCAGAAATAATTTTTTTGATTTATATGTAATTCCTTTATTGTTTTCAGTGTATTTTCTGTTTCCGTTTTTCAATATTCTTCCCTCCATATAGAAATTTTGAAAATAATGTTGTGGCAATGGGAGTTTTCTTAAACCATTTCATTTATATTTTCATAACAGTAGGAATTATTTTCATAATAAAAATTGCCCCAAAACAATTCTTTTAATAGCTATTTCAATATTTTAAATGCCTCTATTGCACTACAACCATTTTAAATAATTATTTTTAAAATTCCACAAAAATTGTGGGAGGTCATGTGATGCCTATAAATCACTTTTATGCAAAAACCCAACTTGGTCTTTTGAAAATTTTGAGTGAAACATCCTCCTTTCATTTCTGTCCCATTTTTGAGTTTCAACTTCAACCCTAATTTTTCTAACTCCAAAAATTCTGAAATTTTTCCCAACCACAGTCCTTCCAACCAAACCCTTGAGTCCAAAAGTTTAGCTCCGTCAGAATCTATTTAGTTCACCAAATATACCCCTTTAGTTTCTGTGCAGTACTGAAGTTTTGTAAAACTTGCATTAGCAAGTTTTCTCTTTTCACAAACTAACTCCACCATCATCCTTGTCATCCAATGAGACACCATTCTGCCAAATATCACTTTCACAGGAATCCTCTAAATGGCCCTAGCATTCTGTTGAGCACATCATGTGCATGACAGAATTTGGCAAACTCTTTAAACTACATTAGGATCTTACCCCTCTGGCTAAAGTAACATGTCCACTAGCCTTGCCATATCCAAGATCATCAACCTGCCAAATAGAAACTTGGATGGATCACTGTGGATGCCATTAGCAAATCATCGAGCACCTATCGTGCATGTCCAGAGTGTGCTTGGAGCGCCATGATTGCAGGCATCAGCACCGCCGCGTGCTGCCCTCCGTGCTACCCAACTGCTCATCCAAATCCTCCCCCTAGATCAGCAAGCCACCCCTGAGCCTCACCGACATCTCCCCTTGGCCTCTAGCACCGTCCTCCGCCGACAACCGCCGCCACAGTCGCCGCCCGATGAATTTCCCTCTGCCACGTCTCTGCCCTCTTAATGACTAACTACCCGAGCTCATCCGCGGGCGGCCACCGACTGCACTGACCCAGCCGTCCACGCTGACCTCGCCACCGCCCCCCCCCCCCCCACCGGCCTCAACCGCCACCATCAATTGCTGCCGCATTGAGCCTTCCTCGGTAAGCCACAGGAACCGCCTCTCGTCCCCTATAAAGCTCACCCCGAGCTCCGTCCTCTCTGGCCTCATCCTCATACCACCCCCGCAAGCCACCCGGGCAGCCAAACGGCTGGGAGAGGCTGTCTTCCTCCACTCTGACAGCTCCGGCTGCCGCCGCCTCCCCTCTGATTCCGGCGAAACCAAAGCTTCCTCCTCTCAAATCTCATCACCAACGTCCTTCACTTGAGCTCAGGGATCCATCCCACCCATCAATTTCACTCGGGATCGATCGGGGGAAGAATCCCTCACTCGCCTCCGCCGGAGTCCTACGGGTAAGCTCGCCGCCGACGACCCTGTGCTCCCCGGCGACCATGTCAAGCACCGGGCGAACCGCGACAGCCTCCTGATCATGACGGTGGCCTCAGATTCCCGAATGGCGCAGCCGTTCACCGACGAGCCTCACCGAAACCCCGCCTCTGCTCTGCCAGAGAAGACGCGCGCGAGGCGACCTGGTCAAACCTGACCAGTGGGCCAGGCGGGCCCACTGTCAGTGACCCAGAGCCGTTCGTAAGTGGAGACGGTCTCCCATAAAACCATTTTCTCCCAAAGGAAAGCGTATTCCTGTGAATACGCTTTCGATGTCGACTGGTCCCTCGCGCGGCTGAGCAGCTGGGCTCGGCCCAGTAGCGGTTCACGGTTAAACTCCGCTCAGGGCGCTCCTCTGCTTTTCTCTTTTTGCTTATCCAGTAACTTCCAATAAATTCCACAGCCTCCATTTCAAACCCAAATCTGGTGTTTCAAATTTCTACATACTTCTAAAATCATTCTCTATTACTTAAGATTTGATGAACATTTTTCCTAAACTCTGTCTCCACTAGATTTAAAATAGTCCTTTTAAATCAATTGTTTCAGCTTAGAAACACTCTAAGCAATTCATATGAGCCCCAAATAAATTGATTCTTTCTCTGTTATTCTTCATTTTTCGTCTAGTTTATTTTAGTATTTATTTCAAAATTTTCTAAACTACTTTTTAGCACTGTTGTTGCTATATGTGGTAATTCAAATATTTTTGAAAATAGGAATTGGAGGGAAGATAAAATTTTCAAACATTTGGAGTGCACCCCACACTTCTGCATGCTCAAGGCAAGCATCTTGAACACTTGATATGGTGGATTGCATGATTATATTGTTTGCAAGAATAAATGAAGTCATCCATAGGTTGAGTTCGAATAAAATTTGCATGCATGTAGTGATGTCATGTTTCCTCGTACCATGCATCGTGTGCTTGTCATGACTAACATGCAGGAGCAGGTATAAGTAAAATACAGTACCGGCAGAAGGGTGACCACGTTGAAGCGTGGTCATGCCTTGTTGGTTTTGCATGTTGGAGCATGCAAGGGTTGTGGCCCAGTTTTGGCATTACTGTCAAAAGGATACTTGTTGAGCTAACCACTGCAGGAAAAATTGAACCTCCTGAGTCAACCGTAGATCGAGTCTTGTTCCGGTAACCCCCATACTTGATTCGTGCTGCCACTTGTCCCTGCCACAGGTGGGGTATGGTTTAGTAAGTTGTTAACCCCTTTCCGTGCACACACCACATAGAGGGCTACGATGAGGGTTTCTACGATCATGGACTAAATCCTGTCATCGGGTCAGGGGCATGGGTGTATCCGGTTGTGTCCGAGAGGGGGGCACCCCTTGGAATCCGCGCGTATTAATAGTGATCCCATGCTACTCGAGATTGTTGTCTCCCCGACTTAGAGTTTTTCTGAAACGATGCTTTGGGTGATTCCTGGCATCTGGACGGTTAATCTGGTGTGCGCTGGTCAGGTGTGTTCTCAACCCAAAGACCGTAATGGGAATTAGTCAGTGTCACGGTACTGACTAAAGAAATCCTTTACTTGTGGGTAACGAGTACACCCTCTGCAGAGTTTTAAACCTATTCGAATAGGCGTGTCCGCGGTTAAGGGCTACAATCTGGGTTGGTCAAGTGTCGGTCTTCGGAGGAAAATAATTAAATTGAGCCTGAATTATTTTGCAGGATAATTGTTGTCACCCTGTTGCTACCATGAATATTTTATGCATGTTAATATTATTATGGTTATGCATATTATTGAGGACTAACCCATTTCCCTTATTTTGTATTTCCTGAGTGTCTCAGGGGCTGGCTAGACTACCCCGGGCACTCAATTTTATTTTTAAGACCTCTTCGTGACGTCCCTCGAGTTTACAGGCGGTCCCGCCACTACTCTTGTGGACACCCGATTGGCATTTCTTTTATTTTGCTGAATGTCACTTGGGCTGGCTAGACTACCCGTGGCATTCATTTGCTTTATTTCGAATAAGTTTGATCATGACTAACATGCTCTGTTCATGTTCATATCATTTTATTGTCATGATTTAAATTTTAGTCAGCATGAGCATATGCATATAGTTTGGCTCATCATGATCATATATTTTTATCTGCTGCATTCGGTATATCTTTTGTTCATGATGTTTGCGAGTACATTCAAACGTACTCACAGGCTTGTCCCTGGCTATTTACGTGGCTAGGTCAGAAGTTCTACGTGGAGTACCACAGGGACGACCGTGCGGAGCCTAGGATAGCAGCCTCGCGGATAGGAATTATCCGGGTCAGCTGTTCCTGTGGGAATGGAGCCCCATCAACGCTGGAGAACCACGAGTCATTTCCGCCATCCACCACCGGAATCACTGTTGTATCATTAGACCTTTATGGTCATGTATCCAATTCTTGTAATAGCTTGGTAATTCTGTAAAATGGACGTGTCCACCAGTAACAGCAATCCTGGGCTGGTGATAACACGAGGTGTTAATTTCTGGGATATGTTGTGTCCCCGCCCCGACATTGGTGTGCTGAGCATGTGCTGCAGCTGGGTCTCCCCCCGCTGCTTCAGCTGCCGGCAGCTGAACCGGTGGTGCGTCTTCAGCAGTTGTAGGCCATGCCACTGGCTGCTCTGGGGTGGATGATGACATGGCCTGTACAACACAAAGTTGGGCCGGCTGATCACAGGTTGATGCATTAGCCATCGTATTATGAGTATTAGGTTCTTTGGGGGAAGCACGCGAGAGCTGTTGTGGCAAGGAGAGCGTCACCGATTGAGGGGCGACATTGGTTGCTCTTGGCGGGGCTTCAGGGATCTCATTCATGAACTCTATTTCCTTTCGTGGCCACTAGATGTGATGTAACAGTGTTTCTCCAGAGGTCCTTTACTCATCAAAGTCTCCTAGGACATTCTTCAGGGCAAATTCATTGAATCCATGCTTTACTTCAGTCACATAGCACTTCACACAGCCTGGCTTCAATGGCACATTGTCCAACAAGAGGCCCTCTTCCAAGAAGGGTGGGCAAACCCAGGCTGTTGCACATTTTAATGTACCTTCATAATGTGTAAGCACGCCCTCAGTCTGTCTTTCATTCCAGATAGATTAGATATAGCATCATCATGAGCAGCTGCAGTCTCACTGTCGCTGGGGTCAGCTGATGCACAGCTACTCTTGTGCGGTGTTGTCGCACAATAACCAGCATCCTCCATGCCCGCCTCCCCTCCCATCTGCTGGCTATCTGTCAGTGTTAGAGTCTTCTGCATCATCATTGACTTCTCAATATCCTTTCGAACAGCCAGATACATGTCCTTCCTCAACCTTTCATACAATTCATTCTACTTCATTTCACTCCTTGCTTTTTTCATGCTGAGCCTCTCTTCTTTGCTGAGTATGAAAGCCCTCTTGTGCGGGACATTAACACCTATACCCCTTGCACGGCCAGGGGGCTCTCTTATTTCCAGATCATCGGACAGAATGTCACATGGCCTGAGTTCCTGTAGAACCTTCCAGGGATCTTGAAGCCTTTAACGTCACGCGATACAGTTCTTTGTCATGTGAGTTTTCAAAGTAATAAGTTCCGTCATCACACCTCCTTGCACGTGCCCGCAAGTAGTCTCTAGCCCGTTCGCCCATGATTTCACTAAAGGCCGGTTTCCCACCCGCTGCTACTGCTTCTTTGACCTCCTGGTCCCATATCGGTTTCATGCCCTAGTATCCTACCACACCCATACGGTGGGGGTGTGTGTTCCTCTTCTGAAGTTCCGATTGCTTGGCCCTCTTCTCATCAAACTCTGTAGTTGCCCTGACCCTTTTGAATTCTGCCCAGCCTACCTTTGTAATTTGGGGGTATGCGGGGATTGGGTCCTTGCCTTCACTCAAGTACTTCTTGTACATCACATGCTTCTAGTTTCTCCAAGCATCCCTAGCCTTCTTCAGTGCAGCGTGTTCCACCTGTATTCTCCACTGCTCTGGAACGTTGAAGTGATCCATGATCTCCCGGACTATCCTTTGCCGTGTTTCTATGTCAGCCTTCCGAAACCCCGGCAGATTAATGTTGAGCCTTGGCCTGCCAACAAATCCACACACACTCCTGAACCTTGTGTGTGCTTTATCTGGTTTAGTTGGAGCCCAAGACTTTAAATCTATCTCGGTTACTTCATATACACCTTTAGGCTGGTGTGTGGGCTTCCTTTGAGGGTTCCTCCGTGTCCTGACCTGAAGGGTAATTGCTGCAGCTCTATCCCGTTCAAGATTACTTGATCCCTCACCACCTGCTGAAGACCTAGGGTTGTCGGAATCAGATGAAGATACATCGCCTGAAGCATGAGTGCTCTCGCTGCTACTCGGCATCTACAGAGAACACATGCGAAACTCAGGAAAGGAGGATAAGCATAAAACTAACAACTTGGTATCAAGCTGTGTAAACATGTCATGCAATAATTTAGAAAATGTACGACTTATTTGTTAAGTTTGTGTGACTCGGGCGCCCGCGATCTATAAATCGGCAGTAACTTATTGGAATAAATACAACTTATATGTACTAGTTAGGAAGGTAGACAATGAACATATATACACTCTCCGTTATTTTATAGCCAATTTGGGAACACACGGAACGAAATAGGAAGAGGGATTGCGAGGAAATATGCCTCACCATGATGGAGAGCAGTAACTAATAGGTTTCTTAATGCAAATCCGGCAGGACCATAGGAGAGGCGAGGGTTATAGGATCGATATCCTCGAGGGTGGCTGGCGAGCAAACGAAGACGGCGAGGCGCGGGCAGCCACGTGTTGGGAACGGCAGTGGAGGTAGGGTTGACGTCGAAGAGCGAGTACACGGCCGGGGTGAGCACGCCTGCGCTGGAGAGGGTTCTGCTATGGATCTGAGGGAGGGGGGACCTGGCGATGGAGATTGGGTGGACTAGTTGAGTGAAACTTGGGCGGGCGGTGGGGGGTGTTGGCGGCCTATATGAAAAGGGTGAAAAAATATACGCAGTCGCCGTGCGGAAAGGCCTATGCAAACCGTTGCCTCTAAGCGCTCGTGTGCACAAAGAGAATAATTTCGTTTGAAATGAAGACGTACTAAATTTGAAATGAAGACGTGAGTTCATCGTTTTGCCTCTAAATTTTTCCCATGTTAAGCAATCACCATTATACCACGGGTTTGATTTGCTGGCATATTTCAGGTTTCGTGTTCTATATTTAAGACATTTTTTGGCATTTACCATGCATTTTGACATATAAATCAAATCCTAGCAGGACTGCATTTGTTGTCGAAAGGGATGAGGATTGCCGTTCGATCTGGGAGCATCCAACGGTACAAACGTATGATCCGTGGGGTTTGGGTTCTGGCCAATCAGAACGCATGACTCAGATCGCGCGCGCAGCAAAGGTTGGGCATCGGCCACGGTTTGGTAGGCACATGGCTTTCATGAGTGACCTGTGTGCTATTTGAAAACATTTACATGAACAAACAGCATATTTTCATTTGAATGAAAACAAGAGTTTATCGTTTCGCCTCCAAATTGTTTTCCACTGTAAGAAATCACCATTGTACCCTATGGTTGGATTTTCTGGTGCATTTGAGGTATCGTTTGCTATATTTGAGTCGTTTGCTATAGTCGCAACTACACGTGGGTGCTAGCTAGCAAGATCATTTGTGTGTCGCTTTGGGAGTTTTCATTCATTGTTCGAGAAATGGGAAAAAAAATTCAAACAGTTCGTCCGCAGGGTGCGGCCAGAGGCGTAGGCCTTTTTGGTATTCTAATTACAGGAAATGCATATAGAGTTCGGAAATAACGAATATTGGTGTGTCACCGTGGCGTGCTCTCAGGATCCCATGGAAAAAATTGGTAAAGTTTGGCACAAGTTTTGATGCTCACACCTTCCAAATCGGAGCATCTCACAAGAAGGATCATAGTTTCCAAAAGGAGACGCGACACTTCGGACTCCAATCGTCAGTGACTACATCGTTCCGCCTTGAATTTTTTTCATGGTAGATAACCACGTATATACCCTAGGTTTGATTTTCTGGCCCATTTCAGGTCTCGGCTGCTATATTTATGTCATTTTTTTGCACTTACCTTGCATTTAGTGCATATAAATTCAAAACCGTTCTACAACTACATCTGGGTGTTAGTTAGCAAAGTAGGCGTACAAATCTTTTGTGTGTCGCTTTGCGAGTTTTCATCAATTGTCCGAGAAACGGGGTGAAGTTTCAAACATTTCGGCCGCGAGGTGCGGCCACCGGCGTAGGCCTAGTTTGTATTTTAATTACAGGGAATTCAGATGGAGTCCAGACATCATCAAAATCGGTGTGTGCCTGTGGCGTGCTCTCACGACCCCGAGGAAGAAATTTGGTGAAGTTTGGCACAAGTTTTGATGATCGCTCCTTCCAAACCGGAGCATCTCACATGATGGACCATGGTTTCCAAAAGGAGACGTGTCAATTCAAACTCTAGTGGCCGGTGACTTCATCGTTTCGCCTCATAAAAATTTCCATGGTACGCAATCACCATTATACCACGGGTTTGATTTTCTAACGCATTTCAGGTATCGTTTGCTATATTAAAGACATTTTTGGAAATTAACGTACAATTTGTGGATATAAATAAAATCACAACCGAAACTGCATGTGCTATCGAAAGGGATGAGGATTGTCATTCGATCAAGGAGAATCCAACGGTGCAGACGTATGATCCGCGGGGTTTGGGTTCTGGGCAATCAGAACGCACGACTCATATCGCACGCATGGCAGGGGGGCATCGGGCACGGTTTAGTAGGCACACGGCTTTCGTGAGTGAACCATGTGCTATTTGAAAACATTGACATGAACTAACAGCATATTTTCGTTTCAATGAAAACATGAGTTCATCGTTTCGCCTCCAATTTTTTTCCACGGTAAGAAATCACGATTGTACCCTCTGGTTCGATTTTCTGGTGCATTTGAGATCTCGTTTGCTATATTTGAGTCATTTGAGATCTTGCAACTACATGTGGGTGTCAGCAAGATCATTTGTGTGTCGCTTTGTGAGTTTTCATTCATTGTCCGAGAAGCGGGAAACAAATTCAAACAGTTCGGCCACAGGGTGCGGCCACAGGCGTAGGCCTTGTTGGTTTTTTAATTACAGGAAATGCATATAGAGTCCGGAAATAACAAATATCATTGTGTCACTGTGGCGTGCTCTCACGATCGCATGGAAAAAAAAGTTAAAGTTTGGCACAAGTTTTGGTGCTCGCACCTTCCATACCGGAGCATCTCACAAGAAGGATCATATATAGTTTCCAAAAGGAGACACGGCACTTCGGACTCCAAATCGTCAGTGAGTACATCGTTCCGCCTCAAAAAAAATCATGGTAAAGAATCACGGATGTACCCTTGGTTTGATTTTCTTTCCCATTTCAGGTCTCGTCTCCTATGTTTAAGTCATTTTTTGCACTTACCTTGCATTTAGTGCATACACAGTCAAAACCCTACTACAACTACATGTGGGTGTTTTAGTTAGGCTATACTTAGGCTACTCATAGTGGAGAGTATCATATACTAGTATCATGCATATGATACTAGTGTATGATACTACCTTTAATTATAGTGCATAGTATAATAGAGTAGTATCATAGATGATCATATTTATTGCCATGCATGACACAAATTAGCATCGCATTTAACATGATACGATATCTACCTATATGTTACTCTAACCCTCTCTATCTTCTTTAATTCTTTGCCACATCAGCATACTTGCTATTTCCGAGTGCATGATACCGGCTATGATACCACCACTATGGCCAGCCTTATAGTGGGGAATATCATATACTAGTATCATGCATATGATACTAGTGTATGATACTATGTACTTTCATAGTGCATAGTATCATAGAGTAGTATCATAGATGACCATATTTATGGCCATGCATGACACAAAGTAGTATAGCATTTATTATGTTACGGTATCTACCTATGTTACTCTAACCCACTCTCCCTTCTTTAATTCCTTGCCACATCATCATATTTGCTATTCCCAAGTGCATGATACCGGCTATGATACCCCCACTATGGCCAGCCTTAGCAAAGAAGGTGTACAAATCATTTGTGCGTCGCTTTGCGAGTTTTCATCTGTTTGTCCGAGAAGCGGGGAGAAGTTTCAAACATTTCGGTCGTGAGGTGCGGCCACTGGCGTAGGCCTAGTTGGTATTTTAATTACAGGAAATTCAGATGGAGTCCGGACATCATCAAAATCGATGTGTGCCCGTGGCGTGCTCTCATGACCCAGTGGAAAAAAATTTGGTAAAGTTTGGCACAAGTTTTGATGATCGCTCCTTCCAAACTGGAGCATCTCACATGAAGGACCATGGTTTCCAAAAGGAGACATGTCAATTCAAACTCCAGTGGCCGGTGACTTCATCGTTTGGTCTCATAAAAATTTCCACGGTACGCAATCACCATTATACCACGGGTTTGATTTTCTGGCGCATGTCAGGTATCGTTAGCTATATTTAAGACATTTTTGAGTTTAACCTGCATTTTGTGCATAAAAATAAAATTACAACCGGAACTGCATTTGTTGTCGAAAGGGATGAGGATTACCGTTCGATCTGGGAGCATCCAACGGTGCAGACGGATGATCCGTGGGGTTCTGGCCAATCAGAAAGCACGACTCAGATCGCGCACGGGGTTTGGTCGGCACATGGCTTTCATGAACGAACCGTGTGCTATTCGCAAACCAGATTGCATATCTTTTGTTCACACATACTATAGTGAGATCAATTGAGTGTGCTACCTCTATGATGATAATAATAATAATAATAATAATAATAATAATAATAAACAGTTCATATTCATTGCCTGAGCTGACAGCATATCAAGGTCAACATATTAACGGTTCTTGCATCAACAGAAAACCGGGCATAACTCACAATTCAGTACACGCGATAGTTCTAAATTGAACGAATTAAGTTGCAGGGTAGGCATAAAGACTAGTCTTACGGCTTAATTCCCATGTACATGGGGGAACTGGGAGCATTACGTTAACCCCAAATGAACTTGGATTTTCTGATGATTTTACGCTTCTCTGTTACATGGGTGCGTGATCCCTTGGCTGGCAACTCAGCAAATTCATCGTACTCGTCCTCATCGCCAACATCCTCGGCAACCAGTACCCTCCTCTTCCCATGCATCACTACATGACAATTCTTATGCAATGGTTCTTCCGCATAGAAAATCTGGGTAGCATCGCTGTCAAGAATGAACGAGTCCGCGTGATATGCCATCGTTGTCCTGTTAACACAGGTCTTCCTATAATCATCAACCTTTACATGACCAAGAGGGATCCATGCGCACCTAAATAATGCCACCTTAACTTTCACATAGTTAAGCTCCCAAATCTCTTTGATGGTTCCATAGTATACCCTTTTATCAGCTTCATCTACAGTCATGCATGCATTCTATTTGAACAGAGATGTTCTGATATGAGGTCTTCTCATCACGTTCCTCAGTGTAGAACGTGTATCCATTTATGTCATATGCTTGGTACGTCAACACCGTAGGTGATGGCTTTTGTGCCAACCACGTAGCAATGTCATCAATGGATCCTTGTGCCAAATGATTCTTCAGCCATTCGGCGTAGTTCTTAGTGTGCTCCTTCATCTCCACATCTGATGAAGGCACCATTGGTAAGAAGCTTTGGCGTATCTCCGTCAAGTGTTCTTCGGCATAAGCGCTGAGAACTGGGCTGTTAAGCAGTACCGTCTAATGGGCTTTCTCTGCCAATTCTCCGGGTGCAGCCATTTGCGTGCCAGCAAGGACCGGCTTACCTTTCAGCCTTCCCTCGTGGCGAGAGACGGGCAAACCTATAGGTCTTTGTTTCATGTATTCGGTGCAAAACTCAACCACCTCCTTCGCAGTATAACCTTGTAGGATGCTTGCCTCTAGATGGTTTCGGTTCCGACAGTAGCGCTTCAGTATTCCCATGAACCGCTCGAAGGGATACATGTTGCAAAGAAACACAGGACCACAATACTTTATCTCGTCGACAAGGTGCACAGTGAGATGGACCATGACATCAAAGAATGAAGGTGGGAAAAATATCTCTAGGTTGGACAATATTCTTGCAATATCATCTTGCATATGATCCAACTCTTCAGGATCTACAACTTTATGCCATAGTTGGTTGAAGAAATCACAGAGCTCAATGAGTGTGTTTCTTATATCTTTGTCCATCAGATTCCTAATGGCCACCGGGAGGATTTGTGTCAACATTACGTGGCAATCATGTGACTTCATGTGTCCCAACTTCATTTTACCTGAGCTCACATCCATGAGATGTTTGCGGAGTAGGAAGAGGGTGTCTTAACTGAAAACAAATAGGTGAAGAACCATGTTGCTTCTTTGGTATTGAAATTGTAACTCTGGCGAGCTTTGATGAATTTGTCATCATCTTTTGTTTCACTCTTGTGTTTTGATTGATCAGCAAGCATAACGAGCCATGCACCATCACCATCCTTTGTTTTACCTTTAATCATGAGCAGAGTACCAAGGATGCTTTCACATACGTTCTTCTCTACGTGCATGACATCGATGTAGTGACGTACACGTAGAATCTCCCAGTAAGGTAATTTCCAGAACATCGATTTCTTTTTAAACACTTGACCCTTGGGTGTTTGTTTCACCGTCAAAGCGTGCTTCTTGCCAAGCACAACATTAATTTGTTTAGCCATGTTGTGGACCACCTCCCCATCATAGGGTCTTGGGCCCACATCTACCTCTGCCGTACCATCAAATTCAGCTTTCATCTTTCGGTGTGGGTGATTTCTTCGTAAGAACCTACAATGACGCAAATACACGGTTTTGCGCGAGTTGGGAAGAAATCTGCTAGCTGTCCTATCCATCCATGTGACACACCCTACATCTCCCTTTGTTTTCTGGCCTGATGTGTTGCCTAATGCTGGCATATCTTGAATGGTGTGCACCAGCATCGCATGTAGATTGAAAATCTCTTTTTTGTAAGCATCATATCATTTTACAACAGGCACATCTATCCACACTGCCAGCAGTTCTTCTACCAGTAGTTGAAAGTAAATGTCGATGTCATTTCCAGGTTGCTTCGGGCCTTGGATAATCATTGACATCATAATGTATTTTTTCTTCATACATGACAAAGGAGCTAGGTTATATATGCACAGAAGCACCGACCATGTGCTGTGATTGGTGCTCATATCACCAAAAGGATTCATCCCGTCAGTACACTCCCCGAGCATTATACTTCTAGGATCCTTGGCAAAGTCTTGAAACTTTTTGTCAATTAATTCCCACTGAGCCCCATCTTTCAGGTGCCTCATATATTTATCCGCAGTTCGCTCAGCATGATGCCACCGCAACCTCTTTGCCTCTGTAGGGTTTGCAAACAAACGCCTCAAACTTGGAATTAAAGGCAAGTACCAAACAACGTTGAATGGGATTCCTGTCTTGATCTCATCGTCCAATTTGTACTTGTCTTTTGCTCTCCTGCGCTTGTATCGTTCATGCTTGCATATGGGACATGCACCCAAATCTTTGTAGTCACCACGGTACAATATACAATCATTCACACAAGCGTGTATCTTCTGTACTTCATGTTCCAATGGGCAGCCAATTTTCTTTGCTTCATTCGTGCTTCTGGGGAGCACATTATCTTCCGGAAGAAGTTCTTTGAAAAGACCTACCATCTTTGTGAAGCCCTTGTTTGATAGACCATTTGTTGCTTTAAATCTGAGAAGCGCCAGGGTGGCACTCAACTTGGAATATTTCTTTTTGCAACCTGGATACAATTCTTTCTTGGAGTCCGCATCAATGGTTGGCAGATCCTTGTACCCAATCATATCCTTTTATGGGCCCTTGAAATCTGCAATCATAGCAGCAAAAATTGGCATATCAAGATCGTCGTCATCTGCGTCGACGTCTTGGTTTTCCAGTGGGCGTTTCGGCTTTCTGGTGTACCATTGGAAGCTTAACGCCTCTGCCCCAATGTTAGATTCAACATCCATGTGACACTGATCGGGGTTTGGCATCTCGCAGCCCTGGGTATATTCATCCACGACCTGCTCTTCACCGTGTCTGGTCCAACATGTATATCCATCCATGAATCCCCGAGAGAGTAAGTGCCACTGGACATCTCCAACTTCACGTGACTCTGTATTGGCACAATGAGTACATGGACACAGGATGTAATCCGCATCACCAATTCTCCTCTTTGTACTTTCAGCCAAATTCATGAACTCTGTCATGCCACTGATAAAATATGTGGTTCCCCCATTCTTCATCCATTGAGATCGTTCCATCTGCACCACACGAATGGTAATTAAAAACAAAACAACAACATTAATACACGAATTAACTGATGCCCAAAGATGCATGCATAAATCACAAGGTTTTATTTTCATAATTACTGAGGGCGCTCCATATTGTTTTCCAGACGTGCAATGAAAAACTTAATGGCCAGTCAATTTACACGCAGATTACTACAACACTACCATTAGGAATTGAATACCTTAATTAAGCCACTCACGAAAAGAATACCTTAATTAATCAGCCGCGCGATGACCTCCACCCAGCAGACAGAGAAGCGTGATGCGGCAGCACAACGAGACAGCAGGGTCAAGGAGCAAAGCTTATTGTGGATCACGCCGCCACCGCCCTCGATGGCTGAGCTCCTCCTATCTCCTACCGCAGACCGAGGATTGACATCCTATGATGCCACCACTGCCTACGGACCGAGGATTGACCTCTTCTTTGGTAGCCGCTGCCTAGGCCGTCGCCGCCATCTCTATCTGCAGAGCGGCTATTTTATTTTTTGATGGATATCCGCTGAGCGGCTGTTTACACGGTATCACTGTAACTCAATTATATGTAGAGGGTAGTACATCACTTACGGTTATGTAACGGCAACCATGTCTCACCTACGTTGTCTTCTCACACGGTTTGGTGCGGAAATTGTGTGTGAAGTTGTAATACCTAACACAAACGACATGTATAAACAGTGTGCCGTATACAACATATAGTGCCATAAGTAGTTCCCAACCATTAGCTTATCCCCACAGTTTCCCCATTTCCCCCAAATCCCTAGATAGCCTCCAAATTCCCTCGCGTGGCGCTGACATTGGGGGAATGCAGACGAGTGGTGCTGATGGTTGATATGTCTCCAACGTATCTATAATTTTTGATTATTCCATGCTATTATATTATCTGTTTTGGATGTTTTATATGCATTATTATGCTATTTTATATTTATTTTGGGACTAACCTATTAACCTAGAGCCCAGTGCCAGTTTCTATTTTTTCCTTGTTTTTGAGTTTCGCAGAAAAGGAATACCAAACAGAGTCCAAATGGAATAAAACCTTCGCGATGATTTTTCTTGGACCAGAAGACACCTGTGGGACTTGGACTCCAAGTCAGAAGACCTTGGAGTAGACGACAAGCCACAGGGGCGCGTCCTAGGGGGGGAGGCGCCCCTTGACTTGTGGCCTACTCCAACACCCCTTAACCTAGATCTTCGTCCTATATTTTCACATATATCCCCAAACCACCAGAAGCATCCATGAAAACACTTGTCCACCGCTGCAACCTTCTGTAACCGTGAGATCCCATCTAGGGCCTTTTCCGGCACCCTGCCGGAGGGGGATTCGATCATGGAGGGCTTCTACATCAACTCTATTGCCCTTCCGATGAAGCATGAGTAGTTTACCTCAGACCTACGGGTCCATAGCTAGTAGCTAGATGGCTTCTTCTCTCTCTTTGATTCTCAATACCACGTTCTCCTTAATGTTCTTGGAGATCTATCTGATGTAATCTTCTTTTGCGGTGTGTTTGTTGAGATCCGATGAATTGTGGATTTATGATCAGCTTATCTATGAATATTATTTGAATCTTCTCTGAATTCTTATATGCATGATTTGATATCTTTGTAATTCTCTTTGAATTATCGGTTTGGTTTGCCAACTAGATTGGTTTTTCTTGCAATGGGAGAAGTGCTTACCTTTGGGTTCAATCTTGTGGTGTCCTTTCCCAGTGATAGTAGGGGCAGCACGGCATGTATTGTATTGTTGCCATCGAGGATAAAAAGATGGGGTTTTCATCATATGGCTTGAGTTAATTCCTCTACATCTTGTCATCTTACTTAATGCGTACTCTATTCTTCATGAACTTGATACTCTAGATGCAGGCAGGAGTCGATCGATGTGTGGAGTAATAGTAGTAGATGCAGAATCATTTCGGTCTACTTGACACGGACGTGATGCCTTTATTTCATAAGCATTTCCTTAGATATCACTACTAGGGAAAAGCCTAGCAGTAGTGCGGGTTTTAGGTATATCATTAGCACGGGGTCCCGTGCTACTGATACGGTGCTACAGCTAACCTGTATCAGTAGCGCGTGATGGCCCGCGCTACAGCTATACATGCGTAGTTGTAGCGTGCTCTGCAGCAACGCGCTACCGCTAATAGCTGCAGCGCTTTGTGTTGAGCCGCGCTACTGCTATACTTCAGTAGCAACAACGTGCTTTGCAGCAACGCGCTGCTGCAAATAGCTGCAGCGCTTTTGGTTAAGCCGCGCTGCTGCTAGTTTTATTAGTTTCTGATTTTTTTTCTGCATATTTCTTTTGTATTTGAATAGGATTTATACAATAATCTTTAGCACATACAAATGTCATCATCATACACATACAAATGTAGTCATAGCATATACATACAAATAGTCTCATCAAATCATGTCATCATCATAATGATCATCCAACACAAAGTGGTCTCTCGTCATCATCTCGGAAATAGTGATACAAGTCTCGAATACTTGCAAGTACATCATCATCCATCTAAACAATGATATACGTGAGAAGAGCTATCACTATGAGTGAGAGCGGAACTATGCAGTACATGAGGTGGCGGTTATGAGTCCTCTCTCGCGCTAGCGTGAACCTCAAGTAACTAGCTTCTGCTTTTGAAGCCTTTATGGCTGGCGCCCGAGACCCCCTCCACTTGCGCCTGACACTCAGGCCACTCATCGTACACTCCCGGAACCTTCCCTTTGTACACAGCATAGCACTGCTTCTTCGCCATCAAGAATCTAGGTACCTGTTAGAGAGGCATCTTCATCAAGAGAATGTACAATCATATATGCAACAAAATATACTTGAGCAACACGAAAAAGAAAGGTTTAGCAATTAGATGCAACATATAGTAAACATACAAATAATGAACGCAGTTTCATCGTACGCAAACTAATTAACTAGAGGTACGTAGGTCATCGTACCCAAACTCACAAAGTAACGTTACGCAAGTTCGGCAGGGACCATGGACATCACAAAGTTTCATCGCTATAGAAAGTATACAAGTTCAACCGACACATATCATCATCATTGGCATCGTAAATCACTAGAAGTTCCATCCTTCCATATCATCGAGGATGGACCCTAGCTTCTTGAATGGTGTGAGGTCCTGACGTTGCATGCCTATGCGAGTTTGGATGTCAGCTCGTGATATAGGGCCGTGGTGGAACATCCCCTTCTCATCGATGACTTCTTTCATGATGATCGTCGCAATGTCCCTATGGATGCGAAAGAAGTCATCTCTAAGTTTATAATCCGCTCCTCCAAGAGATTCTACCCACTTGCGGATATGCATCATTTTTGCTTGTCATGCGAAGCTTTTGGTGATCCGTTGTGAACTCCATCATGAGATGGAGGAGGTAGAATCCATCGTTCTTGCTTGGTTTTGGGACATGGATGCAGCAGAAGTTAGTCTTATGTGAGAACCCCGTCTTCTTGTGCCTTTGTTTCCTGATCTGCAGGTGGCCACCCCTCAAGCTGAAGCCTTGGAGAGCATCATCTAGAATATTCATTATGTGGGTGTAGTCCTTCTTCTCGTAGTTTCTGGTAGGGTCGAAATACACGGCGTGGGAGACTCGCGGGTAAATAACGATAAGGACGGCGCACCCGTTGCTGCGGGGGAAAAAACACCTCAAATTATTCTCCATATGAGCGAGAAGGAGTGATTGAAATGTACGAAAGGGTTGTCCGGCACTGACTTACTTTGGATGATAAGGCAGGAGGACAATTTCCTGGTCCTTATTCTGTACAATGAAGTTTTCGAGGTACTCCCTAGCAGTTTTACGCTCAAAGACGTCGAGACTCAAGAAGGACTCGTTCATGTAGTTTGGATCCGCCACACAGATTTGCGAGACTTCTTCTCTCTTCATGACGGAGCTCATATGTAGCACAAAAAGGCAGACGATTGTAAAATCGAGCCGCCTTGTCAGAAACATCTCGAATATATGGTCAAACCGCAGGAAGAACACCTCCGCGGGCCGTGTGTCGACGTAGCACTTCCCCTCAGGCACACGAGCCGCGTATGTCAGATATCCTAGATCCTTCGAGGCTAATAGGCTTTTCTTAGTCGACGGCACATGGTCGTTCAGTCTCCTGAGATCCCCTGATAGTGCCTCCAGCGATTTCGGTGGTAGCATCGGCTTGCCCGTGACATGGAACATGGCCGCACCTTTGACGGGTACACACTCTTCAAAATCCATTGTCTGGCTGCTATGTGGTCTGGTTTGTTTATAGGCAGCTGAGCCTATTTTCCCCGGTCTCTTCCTCTCCTTTTTGTTGGGCTGACCTTCCAGACCCTTCCTTAACCCTTGCCCAGTGTTGTCGGGCTAAGCACTGTACGACCCCCGGCAAGTTGAGCCTGTGTTGAGGCGCCATCTTCAGGCGTGTCCTGTGAGGATCGCATGAAGAGAGACTTCTTGCAATCCCTGCTAGGACATTCCTGCCCGAGCAGATCATCCATATCTTCATCAGCATGCTGATAGCCCGAGTCATCATATGGCTGACTCATCATATCTAAGTCACCGTCATAGGCGCCTATATTGAGGAACCTCATTGGGTCCTCCTCCATCTCATCATCCATTCTTTGTTCTACGGGGGCGATTCCATCAGCCACTATTGGACCCCCTTCATCACGTCGTCCACCGCTCTCACCCGGCACTACAGGCGCTGGTAATTGCGTAGGCGGGGTGGTGGTGTCCATACCTGCTTGTTGATGTGTGGTTATTGGTGTGCTCTCGGATGGCTCCAGACGAAGAAGATTCTTCGGCCATAGCAGCACCCAACCCTTGCAGCTTCGAATCCGCAGCGGGGTCTCGTCGTCCTCTCCGCCTAGCCGTATTGGAGGTGGCAAATCCTTGTGCCCCAATTTCACACTCGACAAGGTATCCCTGAAGTGCCCACGGGGCATTGGCTGGCCGTGGAACATGAGTTCCAAGGGCTTTGTTATCACCGCCTTTCCCACGTCCACCTTCTGGCCTTTGATCAAGTAGAGTATGGTGCATGGGGTTTCGTCGGCCTGCAAACACATGTCTACGGCGTAAAACATCCGAAAGGCAACGGAAATGGAATATTCTAGATATATGTTGGTGCGACATGTAATTACCGTGAGGGCATCGAGCTCAGCCAAAGACGAAGGCCCGCCTAGCGTGCCAGACACTGAGGATGGGCTGCTATGAGCGGGTGCTGGTGCGGGTGCGGGCACGGGAGCAAGCCCGGTTGCGTGAGCAGGTGATGGTGCGGTGGTGTTCTTCACCGAGTTGCTCCCGATGAAACTGGGCATGGGGAAATCATGTACCGTCTTGTCTGGATTTTCCTTCATCCAGTTGATGATAGCCGGGATCAAGTTAGTAGCGAAATCATTTCTGCAGGCATGTACAGCTGCATCGACTGCCTGCTGTAACAACTCATTTTTCTCCTCGGCTGTTTTTATCGCGTCCTCAGCTCCTTTTTTCTCAAACGCAAGCTTCACCTTCTCGCCGATGTCCGCCTGACTAAACTTCTTTTTCTGCTTCATGGCCTCCGGGCCCTCATTGTAAAACACCTTCCACTTGGCGTTGTCTCCGCTGTCCCAAAGGGAGTCCCTTAAGTTCGTTCAAGGCCCGGTTGAGAGGGGTGTCCCACTTGGGCCTCATCGGCGAAGTAGGGCTTTCGGCTGCAAGCTGGTGTTGCTTCTCCTGTAGAAGGAACATGAACTATTTACGAATTTGTAGTCGACTTGATCAGAAGCTAAATGTAAGGTGGTAAAAGAATAATTACCTGTATTCCAATCAATTTCCTCGTGATCGGGTCCGTGTAAAAAACCTTCTTTTCCTTGTCCCACTTGTAGCGGGCCCTAATTAAGTCACGCTCCAAGGGGTTGGTGAACTTCGCGAAGGGGTCTGGGAGACCCGCGGCTTCATGTTCCGCGTCCTCCTTATCCCATATGGACCTTTTGCCAAGGTAGCCACGGCTTGCGAGGCGATGCTTCCCCGTGTTCCTTTCCTGAAGGCTCTTGAATTTCACAGCCTTAGCCTTGGCTGCCTCGGTACCGCAAGTGTCCTTGAACTTTTCAAACTCCTCTTCTGTAAGCGTCGGATTTTCCTCTAGAATCTTGGACAGGGGTTCCTCAGCCTAGCTCGTTTCACCCTCCCTTTCCATGAGGCCAAATCATTGCTGAATATGCCCGTGGCGTGATTGTTAATCTTTTTCATCTTCGGATCATCCCACGGTTGCTCTATGCTATCATCCCGGTCGGAGAACTTGAATCTCTTATGCAACTTCGTCAGGAGCAACTGCCTCAAATGTTCTTTACTCCTTAAGTCATCGTCGTTGATGCTCGCGCATTCCCGTAGGATGCATCCTACTTGGTTCCCATAGCACTTAGGAGGTTCTTCCGGCTCTAATGGCTCAAACTTGCCAGGGGCCATCTTTGTGATCACCAGTCGGCCGATGCCGAGTTTGGTAGGGTTTTGTATCCTCTGCTTCTTCTGCTTCTTCTTTTCGGTAGCGTCATCAGCGCCGGTACTTTCCCCGCCGGTACCTTCCCCGCCGGTATATTCCCCGCCGGTACCTTCCCCGCCGGTCTCGGCGCCGCCATCGGTGCCGGCGCCGTCGGTGTCGATGTCGGTGTTAGTACCATCATCGAAGCTGACCTGCAAACCTTGACTATGCTTAGCAGACAAAAAGTCGAGGTACTGTTGTTCACCCTCATAATCCATCTCATCTGCATCTTGGTCAGAAGGCCCGGTTTCTTCGTTGTTCGACATGTTTCCTATGATTAAGTCTCCTCGTTTAATTCTAAAACTATAAAAAAATGAGAAATGACATAAGAAAAAGATCTATGTTTGCCGGAATGCCGTTTCCCAGCAAATCCCAGCACTCGATATGCCTACTTTCTAGCACAAGTCATGCCATAATTCACAGAAAATTTCGGCATGACCTTTGCAAAAAAGTGGACAAATCGAGCGCCTAAAATTCACCGGAACGGAAATTAATCAACATTCCGGCGAAACATAGGCCACTCGGATCATTTACCCTGCACATAATCATGATTTTCCAAATATGACATGTCCAAAACATCACATGTCCAAATTCCAAATATGACATGTCCAAATCACATGTCCACATATCACATGTCCACTTCAAATTTTCATATAAAAGGTAGACAAATATAGAACTTGAAGAAAAATGCAAGAAGTCATTTTTCTTCACAATATTTGAAACTAAATTCAGCCTACCAAAACTTGAAACTAAAAAATAGCAACAATTGCTTTAACTAAAAAATTTAAATAGCAACAGTTGCTTTAACTAATCTATCCACTTCAAATTCTTTTTTTTAAATAGCAACAATTGCTTAAACTAAATAATTTAAATAGCAACAGTTGCTTTAACTAATATGTCCTAGGTTTCATACTAATTCTAATTAACTAACTTGCACTATAAAATTTAAATAGCAACAATTGCTTTAACTAAAAAATGCAAGAAACCTATATAATCAATTCTGTTTTTTGTTACACTAAAAAATAGCCTAGGGTTCATACTAATTCATACTAACTAGCACTAAATAGCAGAGAAGAGGGGAGGGGAGAGGGCTTACAGAGGGTAGAGAGAGAGAGATGGGGTCGGGGGAGACGGCGCGGCACCGAGGTGAGGCGGGGTCGGGGGAGACGGCACGGCACCGAGGCGAGGCGGGGTCAGGGGAGACGGCACGGCATCGAGGAGAGGCGGGGTCGGGGAGACGGCGCGGCACCGAGGAGAGGCGGGGTCAGGGGAGACGACGACTCCGGCGAGGGAGAGGGCGCGGCACTAGGCGAGGGATAGGGCGCGGCACCAGGCAAGGGCAGGCTTCCACGGCGACGAGGGGGAAGAAGAGAGAGTGTGGATTTGGGGGAAGAAGCAGAGGCGGGAAGCCCGCTGGGAGGTTAAGTGAACATAGCAGTAGCGCGGTTCCTCAAAACGCGCTATAGCTAAGTTAGCTATAGCGTGTTTCAACAAGCAGCGCTACTGCTATCACCGATAGCTATAGCGCATTTTACTAAAAGGCACTACTGCTATGTTGACTACCTGTAGCTCTTTTTTAGAAAAGCGCTACTACTATAAGCAGTACCTATAGCAGTTTTCCTGTTTTGTTTCTTCTATTTTCTTTTCCTTTACTTTCTCTTCATTTTCTTTTCTTCTTTTCCTTTTCTTTTCTTTTCCCATTTTTCCCGAGAGCAGGAACGAAGGGAAGGTGATACAATGTATATAAGTAAGGCGATATATATTGCATCATTTGACGGTTAAGTATGTAAACAAAATAGAAACATATATATTACATCATTTGACCCATGCATAACAGTTAAGTGTGTACACAAAATAGGAACATATATATTACATCATTTGACCAATAATGGTTCCTCAGCATCGACGTTTTTGTTTTTGAGTGAGCTTCTTTCCCTTCTTGTTCGTTGAAGAATAATTGAGCCCCTCATTGTGACTTTTCCTTTTCAATGGAGTATGATCTTTCTTAGGTAATGTAGTATTGATTCTTCTTTTTACGTATACTTCATCGTCGTCGTCATCTTCCCTCATTGGGTTGCCGTACTGGTCGTAGTCTTCCTCGTTGGTGACTCCATCCATTCCAATGATGTTCCTTTTGCCTCTCCTCACGACAACACGGCTGGGATTGCACGGGTCGGTTATGAAGAAGCATTGTGTCACGTGCTTAGCATGTACCCATGGCTCGTTTTTTGCGATAGCGTTCATGGTAGCGCTCTTGGTGTCAGGTATAGTCATGGTAGCGACATACCGGTTTTCTCTTTCAACATTCTTAGCCCATCTGAGACGGAACATCGTCGCGTTATGCAGTCCAGAGTAGTCAAGCTCCCAGATCTCCTCGACACTTCCATAAAATCTCTCAGTAGCGCCGGTGTCACTGTCGGTCATGCATTCCATCGTCACCCCTGAGTTCTGATCATCACTGTCCATATCTTTGGCCTCCGTGTAGAACATGTATCCGTTGATATCGTATGCCTGATAGGTGACGAGGTTGGGCGAGGGGCCATGTGCTAAGGCGTATATGAGCAATCCGTCCTTAGAGCCCTCTTTCGGGGGATTAGCAATAATATGCTCTTTGAACCAATGCAGGAAAGTGGAGTTGTGCTCTCTAGTAACTTCGGCGTCCGTCCTGCATACCCCCTGGTCACGATACTTCTTTGCGATAGTTTCTTTGTGTAGTGCCACGAAAGGATCTACCTGGTCTAGGTATTGTAGCACTACCAAGTTCCTTGCGACTGTTGGAGTGACCTTCTCCTTCGAGCCTCCCATCGTGCTTCTTAATGGGCAAACCAACACCAGGCGGCCGGTCTGCGCCATATAGAAAATTCTCGCAGAAAGAGATGCACTCTTGTGTCGATAGCCCTGGACGATGCTTCCAGCCGGACGGGACATGTTACGAATGAATCCTTTGATGATCCCATTCATCCTCTCAAATGGCATCATGTTGTGCAGGAATGACGGCCCCAGGTCTATTATGTCATCCACAATATGGACACACAGATGCACCATGACGTCAAAGAACACGGACGGGAAGTACATCTCAAGCTCATTTAGTATCACAACAATCTCTTCATGTAGCCTTCGGAGCTGCTTCACACTGATCGACTTTCGAGAGATGACGTCAAAAAAGTTGCAGAGACCAATAAGCGTGTCACGGACGTGCTTGTCCATTATCCCTCTAGGGGCAACATGTAGTATCTGCGTCATCATCACATGACAGTCATGGGACTTCATCCCGCTGATCCTTTTCTTCTTCATGTCTAGATATCTGCTTATCTTCCCACAGTAACCGGAAGTAACTTTGATTCCGGTAAGGCACTTGAAGAATTGATCGATCTCAGCCGGACTTAACGTGAAGCAAGAAGGGGGGCAATAATCCTCTTTCTTTATTTTTTTGCCCTTCTTCGCCCGCGCCTCTGTCTCCGTCTCTGTCTCCTCTGACTTTTTATGGGGCGGCATGTACAGATCTTCCCTGATTTTCAAATGTTGCAAGTCTTTTCTTGCCTTCGGTCCATCCTTGGTCTTATCCGGCATGTTCATCAGTGTCGCAAGCAAGCTCTCAAGGACATTCTTACAGATATGCATTTGATCAAGGCAATGAGGCGTGTCGAGTTTGTGCCAGTACTCCAAGTCTCAGAAAACAGACCTCGTCTTCCATACCTTCAGCAGCGGCTCCGGCGCATTTTTCATCATCTTTCCCGGCGCGGGGCACTATTCCTAGTTTTTCAACAGCTCAACGATTTCGGCGCCGCTCCGCTTACATGGAGGTCCTCGATGCTCAGCCTCACCATTGAATAGATCTCCACGGTTTCTCCATGGGTCGTCCTTCTCGAGCCATCTTCGATGCCCCATGTACACTATTTTCCCAGACCCACCATCTTTCCTTGACGTTAGCTGCTGAGACGTCGTATCATCCATGCACCACGTGCATCCGCAATATCCATGGCACACCTGGCCTACGACATATTCGTAACCGAGATAGTCGTGCACCGTCGTGATCAACGCGGCTCTCATATAGAAATACTCGCCTTTGCTGGCGTCCCACGTCTTGGCCGGTATTTTCCATAACGTGTCTAACTCCTCTTGAAGTAGCCCCAGATACAGATTAATATTATTTCCCGGTTGTTTCGGCCCTTGAATTAGCATGCTCATGTGTAGGTACTTTGACTTCATGCAAAACCAGGGGGGATGTTGTACATCCATACAAACACGGGCCATGTGCTATGGTTGGTGTTCTGGTTGCCAAACGGATTCATGCCATTGGTACACGCGCCGAGCACGATTTCCTTGCATCACATGCGAAATAGCGATATTCGCCGTTGAACGCTCTCCACTGGCTTCCATCCACGACGTGTCTCAGCTTCGGATCATCTCCATCGTCGGGCTTCTTCCTCTCCGCGTACCAACACATGAGCGTTGCTTCCTTGGGATCTATGAAATACCGCTGTAGACGGGGAGTGATCGGTAAGTACCATACAACTTTCTGGGGAGATTTCTTCCCGGCCTTCTTATATCGAGAAGCATTGCACACCGGATAGCTTGTTTTTTCCGCATGCTCCTTCCGATAAATTATGCAATCGTTGATGCGTGCATGGTATCTAACGTGCGGCAGATCAAGAGGGTACACGATCTTCTTGGCCTCATACACGCTAGTAGGACATAGATTCCCCGCGGGAAGAACATCCTTTAGGTACTTGAGAAGCTCATCGAGGCTAGTGTCGGTCCATTTGTTTTTAGCCTTCGTCTTCAGGAGTTCGAGCATGAAACTCAAGCGGGTCACCTCGGGATTGCAACCATGATACAATGGAGTGTTCGAGTCTACCACCAGTTGCTGCAGCATGGCCTCCTCTCTAGAAACAACTCTCTCAGTACTCGTCTCCTTGCGAAGCAGTGCTTGAACATGAGGGTCCCGCACGATTGAACTTAGTACCAACGAATTCTGCAGCGTGGAGTCCATGTTCTCTCCGCCGCCATGTCCGGCCCCTTCTCCGCCGCCATTATCGATCATCTCTTCGTCTTGCCCCATGTCGTCATTGCCTGCCCCGTCGGCGTCCTCAACATCATCATCCTCATCTTCAATTATCCATCGAGTATAGCCATCTGTGAAACCAGTCATGAGCAGGTGCGCTTCGACACGACCATCGTCATAGGGGTCGAGCCAAACTCGTCCTTTGCATCTTCGACACGGACATAAAACCTCTGTCAGGTTATTTTCTTTCATGTCTTGCACCGCCAACCGCAACCACCTGTCCACCATCATTCCACTGACCATCATGAACACCTGCATGGTAATAATAAACAAATTGATTATAAAAGTGCATGCATGCATCAAAGTCATACAAAAATTTGGCAAGACCTTCCCTAAAAATAGGACATATAGAGTTTGCCCGGAATTCGCATTTCGGCATTTCGGCATTTTGACCTTCCCTAAAAATAGAAATAAATTGACATTTCGGCAAAACATAGGCAACTCACAAGCACAATTCGGCGTCAACTAATGCCACACACACAATTTCCATCTTATCGCCCGATTATGTCATATGGCACACACATACACATATTTCCATTCTTGCAAAAGCATAAATTTTTAATCACCTATCTTGAGATCGAGCACGGTGAGATGATGATGTAGTTAGGGAGATCAAAAGTGGACAAAGCTCTTCTTGACAAGGCTAGATCTAGTTAGGGGGTACATAGGTCACTTCAATAATGCTACATCTACCTAGCTAGCTAGTTTGGGAGGAGACAAGTTCAACTAGTGGAGGGGGAAGGAAAAAGAGAAAGGAGATGCATTAATGGAGGTGGTGTAGTTAGCTATGAGTAATAAAGAGAGAGAAAGGTAGGTAGAAGAAGGAGAGTAATGGGGGGGAGAAGTAGTGAGGAAGAAGCAAAGTGAGGGAGAGAGGAGGTGGGAGCTAGGGGAAAGTGAGGAAGAGAGGATGGGGGGAGGGGGAGGGGGAAGGAGAAAGGTGGTATGGCTGCGGCTTAGCAGTAGCGCTGGTCGTAAAACGCACTACAGCTAATAAGATAGTAGTAGCGTGCTTATGGAACATGCGCTACTGCTAAGCAGGGCCCGCCATGTGGCCAGTTTCAAAATTAGCAGTAGCGACCTGCAAAAAAAGCGCGCTACTACTATTACTTTAGCAGTAGCACGGTTAGTGCGGGCGCGCTACTGCTAAACCCAGGGTGGCGGGAATGGTCGGTCAATTTTAGTAGCAGCGTGGTTCTACAGTAGCGCCTGTTTAGGGCCTGCGCTGCTGCTAATTATCAGTAGCGCCTCTTCCTAACCCGCGCTGCTGCTAAGATTCTGTGTATAAGGTTTTCCCTAGTAGTGTATCGTCATAACTTTGCGCTTTTCTATCAATTGCTCTACAGTAATTTGTTCACCCACCGTATTATTTTCTATCTTGAGAGAAGCCTCTAGTGAAACCTATGGCCCCCGGGTCTATTTTTCATCATATAAGTTTCCGATCTACTATTTGGCAATCTTTTACTTTTAGATCTATAAACCAAAAAACACAAAAATATTTACTTTATCTTTGGTTTAGTTTTATCTATCTCTATCAGATCTCATTTTTGCAAGTGATCGTGAAGGGATTGACAACCCCTTTATCACCTTGGGTGCAAGTGTTTGATTGTTTGTGGATGTATTAGGTGATTTGTGCGTCGTCTCCTACTGGATTGATACCTTGGTTCTCTAACTGAGGGAAATACTTATCTCTACTTTGCTGCATCACCCTTTCCTCTTCAAGGGAAAAACCAACGCAAGCTCAAGAAGTAGCAATGGTTTCGGTGCGGCTGCTCTTGCTCGTATCGCCGCTCTCGGCAGCACCACCACGACGGCGGTCGCCGCCGAGCACTTGCCTAAGGTCATCAGAAAGCAGGTGTACTATGGATCTGAATCGTCCTGTCAGGTTCCAATCTATCCCGGTCTTTTTTAGCATGTCCAAAGTAGCTCCTTATTGAATCCATCCTGAATGACCCCCCCCCCACCAGGAAAGCGATCTGCCGCCGGATCGAGAGCATGACTCCAGACTCCCGCAACACGAGTTCGACTCCGAGTTTTGCGCCACCGAGAAGTACTAAAAGCTGAGTTGTGTGCACGGGCACACTCCCGCTCGACGTGTATGCATGGAGGTATTCGACATTGGCAGGCGGTTTCTCAGTTGCCCCTTAGTGGTTAGTGCTAAGTTCATCATTTTACTTGAGTTAATGCCACCGCTCATCCTGAATACTATTTAACATTGGCAGGGATATGTGGCTTGTGCCTTTGTTAACTGGCAGGATGAAGAATGGCATGGTAGGGCTCGGAGTGTTATCACCAAGCTCGTAGAAGATAACGTAAAGCTGAAGAAGAAACTGGCTGATCTGGAATGTACAATCAGTATGATGAAGCAAGAATGAATCAATCACAGGCAATAGAAGAAAGCAAGAGACAAGAAGGAACTAGCATGTGTAGTTGTGGTTGTCGCATTAGCCATATTCTATGCGCTATTTGCAATGATGATTAGGGGTTTTGTTTGACAGTATTGCTAAAGCACATCTAGAAGTGCTCTAAGTAATGCACATCTAGGTCCTATGCCATTGATGTTATGCGAAGATTCATGCAGATATGATCCTTTGTCTTTTTTTCTTTTCCTTTGTAGTTTGATTATTACTGGCTTCATCAATAAGAAGAGCTCAATGTATTGCTTGCCAACTTTCCTACTCCATTCGTACCGGTACCGGTGCATAATCCCAAAACTCGTTCCTTGTTTTTGTCCTGAAAAAAGAAATCAGCCAATAGGAGTCATGCGGCTAGTATGCATTCAATGACTTCACACTACTTAGCATAACATGCATGCAATGGTCAATTCTCTGCACGCAATGGTATTGATTACCAAATAGTAATCATCAAGTTATCTCATTTTTCCCCCACCTAGGTCGCCGGTACGGAGGGAGTAGAAGTACTACGAAAAATGGTTGTTTCATACTCCCTCTGTTCCTTTATATAAGGTGTATTTGTTTCTTGATAAAATTCCAGAATGTAAGGTGCATTTCTTCTAATTCTTTATAATTCCTTTGTTAGCCCTCCAAAAAAAAGGAAATTATCTTTCTCCTGATTGTCTATATCTTTACTTGTAGAAGAAGAAGAAGGAAAGTATCTCTCTGTCGATTGCATGTATCTCTTACTTTTCATGACTAATTGATTTACTTGCCACTAATAAACGAATTTGCAAAGGGTAATTTCATCATATTTGGACGCTCCAACGTGTGTGTGTAATTAATTATCACATTGAGAACTGCGCAACCCCGGGAATTTGGAGCGACTGGGTACAAATAATTGCGGTTGATTATATCAGCGGTTAGATAATACGTCAACACCCACTTCAATTGGCATTTCCTCTTCTCTGCATACCCCGCTTAAGTGTCCACCATCTTCATCTTCCCCGGTAGGCCACGCTACACTCTTGCACACACTCTGCAATCTCGCTTTCTCGTGGTTTTTATATGACCGCATCCATGTCTAGCGACAGCGCGGACGACAGTTCGGCCAGCAGTCTGGCACCCGATGATAGGTCAACATCAGAATCATCCCGGTCGTCTTCCATGAGTCTGGCGTCGAGCCCAGACCTTGATTATATCCGGATCATGGAAGGGATGCCGCCTCCGGAGTCGTCAGACGACAACCAAATGGACAAGGAGCGGTGGGAGGACGAACAAGAGGACAACGATGATGATGAGGAGGAATGGTCGAACGAGGAGGAGGACGACGACGACAACAATGACGATGACAATGGCGGCGGCGATGAAAACCCAACGGTTAGCGGCAAGATGTGTCCTCGCCAAGACGATGTCGCAGGGCCATCCAACAACAACAACAAGAAGAAGAATGACTAAATTAAGCAGACTGTACATATCTCTGTATCCGTTCGCTCACATTAATTTGTTATCTCTGTTTATCCTGTCAATCTCATCGCAGATGGTTAGTAATACGTATTCGATAGAGATCTTCTACATTATCTCCCACAGCTTGGTTTCTTGAATTGTGTGCCCTGACAAGCACACAATTCACAAAAAAAGAACGTATGGGCTGTCTATAATGATCACACACAATTTTGATTACCGACCTGTTTGCCGGGTATCACACACATCATGTTACGATGAATCATTTGTGTTCACCTCGATCATCGCAAATGGTTCATCGGAGCAAACTGTATGCCGTATATCGCACACGCCTTGATCTGGCTGCCCGTTTCTGTTGTTCTGTCTCATCGCAAATAGTTCGTATGGATCAACCATATGCCCTGCATCGCACACGCAACTAAAATCGGAACCGTGTTTGATGTATCATTCATCGCAAATGTTTTGCATCTTTTTTGATGTTTTTTTTACATCACTGTTTGTGATTAATGCATCGCACACAATTTCGTCAAAGGGTCTCTGATCGTAGTGTCGCATTAGCAGCATCCTCCAGTAGTGTATGTTCTTGTGTACAACTCTCATTTCAGATTCTTTGGAGGAAAACATCTCTCTAAATAGGAAGGACCATACATTATCGAGGAGGTTTACCGCTCTGGAGCTATCAAAAAAATAATGCCGAAGGTACTAACCCGAAGGTGGTCAATGGGCAAAGAATTAAACACTATATCTTAGGTACGCCTATTAATGTTGAAAGCAATATTATCCAAACCATGACACCGGAGGAACACATAAAAGAGACCTTCCGGAACACTCCAGAACACTAAAAAAGAGGAGGTACATGGTACGGTAAGTAAACGGACTCCGAAAAATCCACAAAAATATTTTCTGTCAGTTTTGGAATATTTTAAAAATTAGGAAAATAAGAAACAACCAGGAAGGCACCCGAGGGGGGCACAAGACACCAGGGCACGCCAGGACCCCCTCGGGAACCTTCCCGACTCCGTTTTCCTCCCGTTTGCTTGTTTCCCAAGATAAAAAATCTTTATATACCCCCCGAACGTATTGAACATTGTATCACGGAGAAATCTTATGTTCTTGTTTCTTGCTGTTTTCTGACAGATCTAGATCGCCATGGCCGCTTCGAGCTCCTGCAAGGACAAGTTCTTCGTGAACGTCATCAACCCATATTTGCGGGAGGTGATGCAGCACCCTCAAGCCATCGAGATGCGTGAGGGGGTGCTCCATATCCGGGACGTCCAGGGTCCCAAGGGGACGGGGACCTTGGATCCCAGGCTCGAAGCTATGGAGCAGGAGGTCTTCAAGTGCAAGGGGATGGTGGAACATGGACTCAATGCCAATCGCCTCATTATCGCGGATTACACCCGTGATCTCACGGTGGATGGAAAATCCATGAAGGACATCGTCTTCACCTTCAATGAGCAAATCAACTTTCTGCAAAGCCAAATCTATGATCTCCAAAACCAAGTCTTTGAATATGAGGCAAGGTTTAAAGGTATGAGTTCGGCTGCCAGTTGCAGGACTCGCGACACTCACTCCTCCTCTTATGATGGTGAGCCATTGCCATGGAAACCGGAAGATAAGATCGCTACTAACTCATCACCACCACCACCTTCTTCATCACCAAAGGAGATTTGAGTTCATGGTATGGACACTCCCCTTGGCTTGGGACAAGCTTGGGGGAGGTGTCCCGGTATCGTATCACCACCACTATCTTTGCTTTTATCTATTTTAGTTCGATCTTTAGTTTTCCTATGATTTAGTTGAATAAAAGTTTAGTTCGATCCTTTCTTTTTGAGTGCTTTCTTAGTGATCTATCTTTCAATGTAATCGTGTGCGAGATATATAATAAATAGTAGTTTGAGTTTTACTTCTTTACCTTTATGTTTCATTAAAAAGAAAGAAAAATAAATGAATAAGATCATAAGCTAATCTTATGGTAAGTAATGACATCACATAAGGAAAAGTATAAGTGGTAAAATTTGTTGGAGATTGACAAACATAGCATTGGCAACTATGCAATTCATCAAAGACTTAATAAGGGAAGAGAAGATTCACATGCAAATATACTATCTTGGACATCTTTTATGATTGTGAGCCCCCATTAAATATTTTGTGTCAAAATAGTTGACGCTGGACAAGGAAGACAACATAATGATTTATGTTTGTTCATATTCACATAGAAGTTATATTGACATAGATCCTTTAACATGTGGTGCTTGCTCAATATCTTTTCTAGCCAAAAATTCCGCACTAAGTAGAGATACTACTTGTGCATCCAAAAACCCTTAAACCCAAATATTATTTTGAGAGTCCACCATACCTACCTATGGATTGAGTAAGATCCTTCAAGTAAGTTGTCATCGGTGCAATAAGGCAATAAAAATTGCTTCTAAATGTGTTGGATCATTTTGTGTAAGAGAAAATTGAGCGTTGTACGAACTTGTGATGGCAAAATAATAAAAGCGACAGACTGCATAATAAAGGTTGCCATCATAAGGCACAATATAATGTGACATTCTTTTGCATTAAGGGATATGGCATACAAACACATAAGTGCATGACAACCTCTGCTTCCCTCTGTGAAGGGCCTGTCTTTTACTTTTATGCATTTACTTTTATGTAAGAGTCAAAGTATTCTTCCCTATTCCTTTTTATTTTATCTTTTTGCAAGCATCGTGTGGTGAGGAAAGATCTAGGCACAAAAATCTAGTTGGATATGAGTAGGCATGAGTCATTATTGTTGACATCACCCTTGAGGTGAATATGTTGGGAGCGAAACTATAAGCCCCTATCTTTCTATGTGTCCAGTTGAAACTTTTTGTTCATGGGTATGCTGTGAGTGTTAGCAATCCTAGAAGATTAAATGATGGTTGAGTATGTGGACTTGCCAAAAGGCTCCGACACGTGACCCTTCTTGAAAATATGATGAATTGTAGTCGCAAAGTTGACTGAGAACATAGTTTGTTGGTTTTCAACAAGGTTTATGCTTTATACTTCAATGTTGTGATGAATTGTTACTTGTTCATGAGAAGTTATATGATAAAAGTTATTTGATATGTTTTATGTTAAAGTTCCTTGTCTTTATAATAATATGCATGATGCTCCTATGTCCGTATTTTGTTTTTATCGACACCTCTCTCTCTAAGCATGTGGACAAGTTTTTCGATTTTGGTTATTCGCTTGAAGACAAGCGAGGTCTAAGCTTGGGGGAGTTGATATGTCCATTTTGCATCATGTTTTCCTACTGTTATTTATAATGTTTTTATGCATAATAATACTTTTGGGAGTATTTCTAATGCCTTTTCTCTCATAATATGCAAGGTTTACACAAAGAGGGAGAATACCGGCAACTGGAATTCTGGACCAAAAAAGGGCACGTCAGAGCTACCTATTCTGCACATCTCTAAATAAGCTGAAACTTCACAAAGATTTTTTATGGAATATTTAAGAATTATTGGAGCAAATAACTATCAGAGGGGGCCCACCAGGTGGGCAGAACCCACCTGGGTGCGCCAGGGCCCCCAGCCGCGCCTGGTGGGTTGTGCCCACCTCGGCCCACATCCGGTGCCCATCTTCCGGTATATAAGTCATTTTGACCTAGAAAAAAGGGGAGGACTGTTGGTACGAAGCACCGCCATCTCGAGGCGGAACTTGGGCAGGAGCACTTTTGCCCTCTGGCGGAGCGATTCCGCTGGGGGAACTTCCCTCCCGGAGGAGGAAATCATCGTCATCGTCATCACCAAGAACTCTCCCATCTTTGGGAGGGCTATCTCCATCAACATCTTCAATAGCACCATCTCTTCTCAAACCCTAGTTCATCTCTTGTGTCCAATCTTTGTACCGGAACCTTAGATTGGTGCTTGTGGGTGTCTAGTAGTGTTGATTCCATCTTGTAGTTGATTACTATATGGTTTATTTGGTGGAAGATTATATGTTCAGATCCATTATGCTATTTAATACCCCTCTGATCTTGAGCATGATTATTATTTGTGAGTAGTTACTTTTGTTCTTGAGGTCACGGGAGAAGTCATGTTGCAAGTAATCATGTGGACTTGATATGTGTTCGATATTTTGATGATATGTATGTTGTGATTCCCTTAGTGTTGTCATGTGAACGTCGACTACATGGCACTTCACCATATTTGGGCCTAAGGGAATGCACTGTGGAGTAGTTATTAGATGATGGGTTGCTAGAGTGACAGAAGCTTAAACCCTAGTTTATGCGCTACTTCGTAAGGGAACAATTTGGATCAAAAAATTTAATGCTATGGTTAGATTTTATCTTAATACTTTTCTCGTAGTTGCGGATGCTTGCAAGGTGGTTAATCATAAGTAGGAGTTTTGTTCAAGTAAGGACAACACCTAAGCACCGGTCCACCCACATATCAAATTATGAAAGTAGCGAACACAAATCAAACCAACATGATGAAAGTGATACGATGAAATTCCCGTGTACCCTCAAGAACGCTTTTCTTATCATAAGAGACTGTTTTGGCATGTCCTTTGTCACAAAAGGATTGGGCTACCTTGCTGCACTTTATTTACCGTTACCGTTACTTGCTCGTTACAAATTATCTTGCTATCAAACTACTTGTTACCGACTATTTCAATGCTTGCAGAAATTACCTTGCTAAAAACCACTTGTCATTTCCTTCTGCTCCTTGTTGGGTTCGACACTCTTACTTATCGAAACGACTACGATTGATCCCCTATACTTGTAGGTCATCAATGAGTCATGGTGATCTCCACCACTTCCTTTATTTTGCCTCTTCTTTTGGCAAGCGTCATGTGTTGGGGAAAGATCTAGACACATATATCCACTCGGATGTAGGTGATCATGAATTATTATTGTTGACATTACCCTTGAGGTAAATGGTTGGCTGGCAAAATTTTATGCCCCTATCTTTCAATGTGTCTGATCGAAGCTTTGATCTCATAAATACCACGTGAGTGTTAGCAATTATGAAAGACTAAAAGATGGTTGAGTATGTTGATTTGCTATACAAGCTCTTATATTGACTCTTTTCGATGTTATGATAAATTGCAATTGCTTCAATGACTAAGATTATAGTTTGTTGGTTCTCAATAGAGTTTTTGATTCATATTTTACCTTGTGAAAGAATTATCACTTTGGTAAGAGGAATTATATGATAATATATTATTGGTTTTCAATAGAGTTTTTTCTTTTTATCGACACCTCTATCTCTAAACATGTGGACATGATTATCGATCTCGGCTTTCGCTTGAGGACAAGCGAGGTCTAAGCTTGGGGGCGTTGATATATACATTTTGCATCATGTTTTTATATCAATATTTATTGCATTATGGACTGTTATTTCACTTTATGGTACAATACTTATGTCGTTTCTCTCTTATTTTGCAAGTTTTACACAAAGAGGGAGAATGCCGGCAGCTGGAATCCTGGACCAGAAAGGAGAAAATCTGAGAGACCTATTCTGCGCAACTCCAAAAGTCCTGAAAATTTATGGAGAATTATTTTGGAATATATAAAAAATATTGGGCAAAGAAAATACCAGAGGGGACCCACCAGGTGGCCACAAGCCTGGGGGGCGCGCCCCTAGGGCTTGTGGGCCCCCTGGCGGGTCTCCGGTGCCCATCTTTGGCTATATCAAGGGTTTTGACCTAAGAAAAGTCAGAAGAGAGCTTTCGGGATGAAGCGCCGCCGTCTCGAGGCGGAACCTGGGCAGGAGCAATCTAGAGCTTCGGCAGAGCGATTCTACTAGGGAAACTTCCCTCTCGGAGGGGGAAATCAAAGCCATCATCATCACCATTGATCCTCTCATCGAGAGGGGGTCAATCTCCATCAACATCTTCACCGGCACCATCTCCTCTCAAACCCTAGTTCATCTCTTGTATCCGATCTTTGTCTCAAAACCTCAGATTGGTACCTGTAGGTTGCTAGTAGTGTTGATTACTCTCCGTAGTTGATGCTAGTTGGTTTATTTGGTGGAAGTTCATATGTTCAGATCCTTAATGATATTTATTACCCCTCTGATCATGAACATGAATATGCTTTGTGAGTAGTTACGTTTGTTCCTGAGGACATGGGACAAGTCTTGTTATAAGTAATCATGTGAATTTGGTATTCGTTCGATATTTTGATGAGATGTATGTTGTCTTAGGGGAAGTCATTGGGAAGTAATAAGTAGATGATGGGTTGCTAGAGTGACAGAAGCTTAAACCCTAGTTTATGTGTTGCTTCATAAGGGGCTGATTTGGATCCACATGTTTCATGCTATGGTTAGATTTATCTTAATTCTTCTTTCATAGTTGTGGATACTGAAGGAAATATGCCCTAGAGGCAATAATAAAGTTGTTATCTTATATTTCCTTATTCATGATAAAGGTTTATTATTCATGCTAGAATTGTATTGATCGGAAACTTAAATACATGTGTGAATACATAAACAAATACCGTGTCCCTAGTAAGCCTCTACTAGACTAGCTCGCTGATCAAACATGGTTATGGTTTCCTAACCATAGACATGTGTTGTCACCTGATAACGGGATCACATCATTAGGAGAATGATGTGATGGACAAGTGATACATCTCCAACGTATCTACAATTTTTGCTTGTTCCATGCTGTTATATTATCATTCTTGCATGTTTTACAATCATTTTATAGCAACTTTATATCATTTTTTGGGACTAACCTATTGACATAGTGCCCAGTGCTAGTTCCTGTTTTTTCTTGTTCTTTACATCGTAGAAAATCAATACCAAACGGAGTGCCACTGCAACAAAAAAAAATTGGAGATTTTTTCTAGACCAGAACGAACAACTTGGGCCGAAGAAGTACCAGAGGGGTGCCCCGAGGGGGGCACAACCCACCTGGGCGCGCCTGGGGGGCCAGGCATGCCCTGGTGGGTTGTGCCCACCTCGGTGGCCTCCCGCACCACCTCATTGCTCTATAAATACCCCAATATTCCAAAAACCCTAGGGGAGTCTATGAAACACAATTCCAGCCACCGCAAGTTCCACAATTACCAGATCCAATCTAGACACCATCATGGAGGGGTTCATCATCCTCATTGGTGCCTCTCCGATGATGCGTGAGTAGTTCATTGTAGACCTTTGGGTCCATAGTTAGTAGCTAGATGGCTTACTCTCTCTCTTTTGATTCTCAATATAATTGTCTCTTGGAGATCTATTTGATGTAACTCTTTTTGCGGTGTGTTTGTTGGGATCCGATGAACTTTCAGTTTATGATCAGATCTATTTTATCCATGAAAGTTATTTGAGTTTTGATCTCTTATATGCATGATTACTTATAGCCTCCTATTTCTTCTTTGAATCTTTGGTTTAGTTAGGCCGACTAGATCAATTTTTCTTGCCATCGGAAGAGGTGCTTTGTGATGGGTTCGATCTTACGGTGCTCAATCCCATTGACCGAAGGGGACATGACACATATGTATCATTGCTATTAAGGATAACAAGATGGGATCTATTCCTACATGAATAGATCTTGTCTACATCATGTCATCATTCTTATTGCATTACTCCGTTTCTCCATGAACTTAATACACTAGATGCATGCTGGATAGCGGTCGATGTGTGGAGTAATGGTAGTAGATGCAGGCAGGAGTCGGTCTACTAATCTTGGACGTGATGCCTATATAATGATCATTGCCTGGATATTGTCATGATTATTTGAAGTTCTATCAATTGCCCAACATTAATTTGTTTACCCATCGTATGCTATTTTTCTCGAGAGAAGCCACTAGTGAAATCTACGCCCCCCAGGTCTATTCTTCATCATATTTGCTTTCCGATCTATTATTTGCTACTTTTATTTTCAGATCTATTATTCCAAAAAAACCAAAATAACCTTGTTGCATTTTTTATTTACTTCTTTATTTCGTGTTTATTCGAGATCTATTTATCCAATCTATCATAATTTTTCTCCCGTCAACTCGACAATTTCTGGCACCGTTACCCGAAAGGGATTGATAACCCCTTTAACACATCGGGTTGCAAGTATTTGTTCTTTGTGTGCAGGTACCATTTACATAGTGTTGCTTGGTTCTTCTACTGGATTGATACCTTAGTTTCATAACTGAGGGAAATACCTACCGTAGTTGTGCTGCATCATCCCTTCCTCTTTGGAGAAATACCGACATAGTTCAAGTGACAATAACAAGACCCATCCGTTAGCTTAGCATATGATCGTTCAGTTTATTGCTATTGCTTTCTTCGTATCAAATACATATTCCTTCGACTACGAGATCATGCAACTCCAGGATACTGGAGGAATACCTTGTGTGCTGTCAAACATCACAATGTAACTGGGAGATCATAAAGATGCTCTACAGGTATCTCCGAAGGTGTCTGTTGAGTTGGCATGGAGCGAGATTAGGATTTGTCACCCCGTGTATCGGAGAGGTATCTCTGGGCCCTCTTGGTAATACACATCATAATAAGTTTGCAAGCAAAATAACTAAGGAGTTAGTTATGAGATGATGTATTATGGAACGAGTAAAGAGACTTGCCGGTAATGAGATTGAACTATGTATGAAGATACTGACGATCGAATCTCAGGCAAGTAACATACCGACAGACAAAAGGAATTACGTATGTTGTCATAACAGTTCGACCGATAAAGATCTTCGTAGAATATGTAGGAACCAATATGGGCATCCAGGTTCCGCTATTGGTTATTGACTGGAGAGGTGTCTCGGTCATGTCTACATAGTTCTCGAACCCGTAGGGTCCGCATGCTTAACATCCGTTGACGATATAGTGCTATATGAGTTATATGATTTGGTGACCGAATGTTGTTTGGAGTCCCAGATGAGATGATGGACATGACGAGGAGCTCCGAAATGGTCGGGAGGTAAAGATTGATATACAGGACGATGATATTCAGACACCGGAAGAGTTTCAGAGTGCACCGGGTAGTCATCAGATCGCCGGAAGGGGTTCCGGACACCGCCGCGAGGTCTCACTACTAGGGAAATGCTTATAGGTAGGACATCAGTAGTAGCACTGGAAAATAACAAGCGCTGCTGCTAATTAGCAGTAGCACTGATCTGGGGCAGAGCTACAAGTAATGCTTTAGCAGTAGCACTGTAAATGGAAAAAGCGCTACTACCAAGTGGCACCCAACGAGCCCACCGACGCTAGCTGTAGTAGCAGCGCGACCCAAAATACAGCGCTACCTGCTAAGATTTTAGCAGTAGCGCTTGCTTTGACAACACTGCTACTGCTAATGGGCCCCACTTAGTAGTAGCGCTTCTCCTGGCAAGCGCTACTATGAAGCACTGATACGTCTCCAACGTATCTATAATTTTTGCTTGTTCCATGCTGTTAAATTATCATTCTTGGATGTTTTACAATCATTTTATACCAACTTTATATCATTTTTTGGGACTAACATATTGATATAGTGCCCAGTGCCAGTTCCTATTTTTTCCTTGTTTTTTACATCGCAGAAAATCAATACCAAACAGAGTACAAACGCAATGAAACTTTTTGGAGATTTTTATGGACCAGAGGGAACAACTTGGACCTAAGAAGTACTAGAGGGGTGCCCCGAGGGGGGCACAACCCACCTGGGCGTGCCTGGGGGCCCAGGCGCGCCCTGGTTGGTTGTGCCCACCTCGGTGGCCTCCCGCGCCACTTCTTTGCTCTATAAATACCCCGAAAATCTAAAAACCGTAGGGGAGTCGACGAAACACAATTCCAGCCGCTGCAAGTTCCAGAAACACCAGATCCAATCTAGACACCATCACGGAGGGGTTCATCATCATCATCATCACGGAGTACTTCATTGTAGAACTTTGGGTCCTCTCTCTCTTTTGATTCTCAATACAATGGTCTCTTGGAGATCTATTTGATGTAACTCTTTTTGCGGTGTGTTTGTTGGGATCCTATGAACATATTGTTTATGATCAGATCTATTTTATCCATGAAAGTTATTTGAGTCTTCTTTTGATCTCTTATATGCATGATTACTTATAGCCTGGTATTTCTTCTTCGAATGTTTGGTCTAGTTAGGCCAACTAGATCGATTTTTCGTGCCATGGGAAGAGGTGCTTTGTGATGGGTTCGATCTTACGGTGCTCAATCCGATTGACAGAAGGGGACATGACAGGTATGTATCGTTGCTATAAAGGATAACAAGATGGGGTCTATTCCTACACGAATAGATCTTGTCTACATCATGTCATCGTTCTTATTGCATTACTCCGTTTCTCCATGAACTTAATACACTAGATGCATGCTGGATAGCAGTCGATGTGTGGAGTAATAGTAGTAGATGCAGGCAGGAGTTGGTCTACAAATCTTGGACGTGATGCCTATATAATAATCATTGACTGGATATCGTCATAATTATTTGAAGTTCTATCAATTGCCCAACAGTAATTTGTTTACCCGCCGTATCCTATTTTTCTCGAGAGAAGCCACTAGTGAAATTTACGGCCCCCGGGTCTATCCTTCTTCATATTTGTTTTCCGTTCTATTATTTGCCGCTTTTATTCTCAGATCTATTATTCCAAAGACCCAGAAATACCTTGCTGCAATTTTTTTTATTTATTTTATCTCGTGTTTCTGCGAGATCTATTTATCCAATCTACTACAAATTTATCTTTCTTTTTACCGGGGAGGGATTGACAACCCCTCTTACGCGTCGGGTTGCAAGTATTTGTTCTTTGTGTGCAGGTACCGTTTACATAGTGTTGCTTGGTTCTCCTACTAGATTGATACCTTGGTTTCATAACTGAGGGAAATACCTACCGTAGTTGTGCTGTATCATCCCTTCCTCTTTGGGGAAATACCAACGTAGTTCAAGCGACATCAAAAGGAATTTCTGGCGCCGTTGCCGGGGAGGATCAAGTCAAGATACTCTCCTGACAACTTGCCAATTTCTGGCGCCGTTGCCGGGGAGACATCATCAACATCTATCAGGTTCCTAATCACAGATCTCATCTCCTTGCAATTTAGATTATTTGCCATTTGCCTCTCGTTTTCATCTCCCCCACTTAACAAAAATTGCCGTTTTATTCGCCATCTTTTTCGTTCGCCGTTTTCTTGTCAGGTCTATTTTTTTGTGCAATTTTGCTTGCGTAGTAACGATGACTCAAGAGAACACCAAGTTGTGTGATTTTTCCAATACCAATAATAATGATTTTATTAGCACTTCGATTGCTCCTCCCGCCACTAGTGCGGAGTCTTGTGGTATCAATGCCGCTTTGTTGAATCTTGTTATGAAAGAACAATTTTCTGGTACTCCTAATGAGCATGTCGCGTCCCATCTTAACACATTCGTAGAATTATGCGACATGCAAAAGAAAAAAGATGTGGACAATCATATTGTGAAGTTGAAACTATTCCCGTTTTCTTTGCGAGATTGTGGAAAAATTTGGTTTTCTTCTTTGCCTCGCAATAGTATCGATTCTTGGGATAAATGCAAAGATGCTTTCATTACTAAGTATTTTCCGCCTACAAAAATTATTTCCCTTAGAACTCAAATCATGAATTTTAAGCAACTTGAGCATGAACATGTTGCGCAATCTTGGGAAAGAATGAAATTGATGCTAAGAAATTGTCCTACGGATGGTTTAAATCTTTGGATGATCATACATATTTTTTATGCGGGATTGAATTTTGTTTCTAGAAATCTTTTAGATTCTGCCGCGGGTGGTACTTTTATGGAAATTACTTTGGGTGAAGCTACTAAATTGCTTAATAATATTATGGTAAATGATTCACAATGGCATACCGAAAGAGCTCCTACTTCGAAAAAAGTCAACTCGGTTGAAGAAATAAATTCTTTGAGTGAAAAAGTTGATGCTCTTATGAAGTTGGTTTCTAGTAAAAATGCTCCTATTGATCTTAATGATGTGCCTTTGTCTACTTTGATTGAGCACAATAGTGATGCCGTAGATGTGAATTTTGTCTCTCGAAACAATTTCAATAACAATGCTTATAGAGGTAATTTTAATCCTAGGCCTTTTTCGGGAAATTCCTCTAATAATTATGGTAATTCCTACGGTAATCGTTCTTATAATAATAATAGGAACACCTCTGATCTTGAGAATAATATTAAAGAATTTATCAATGCTCAAAAGATTTTCAATACTACGATAGAAGAAAAGTTGAATAAGATTGATGATATGTCTAGAAGCATTGATAGAATTTCTCACGATGTAGAAAATCTCAAGTTGAAATTTTTTGTGCCTAAGGTTGAGGAACCAATTAAAGCTTTATATGTTTTTATGGATGAAAGTAAGAAAAGAACCGCTATGCTTACAGCTAAAAGAGAATTTTTAGAAAAAGCGTTTTCTAGTGATTACCTTCACAAAAATCATGAAGATCCTAAAATGATTGGTGTTTCTTCTTTAGTAAAATTAAGATTGATGATAAAGGGACTAAAGAAGAGTCAATTTTAGCTAGAAGGCATCCCGATAATTTGGAGGGTGAAAATCTTGTTGAAAAAATTGATAAAAGTTCGTTTGGAGAGGTCAAAACTTTAACTAGTGATGTGCCCACTCTTTTGGATTACAAAGACTTTAATTATGATAATTGCACTTTGATTGATTGTATTTCTTTGTTGCAATCCATGATTAATTCACCCCATGCTTATGAACAAAATAAAGCTTTTACTAAACATATTGTTGATGTTATGATGAAAGCTTTGGAAGAGAAGTTGGAATTAGAGATCTCAATTCCTAGAAAATTACATGTTGAATGCGAACCTACTATCAAAGTCAAGATTAAAAATTATGAGTGTTTTGCTTTATGTGACTTGGGTGCTAGTGTTTCCACAATTCCGAAATCTTTATGTGATGTGCTTGGTCTTACCAATATTGAAGAGTGTTCTTTAAACTTGCACTTAGCGGATTCTACTATTAAAAAGCCAATGGGAAGAATTAATGATGTTCTTATTCTTGAAAATAGGAACTATGTGCCCATAGATTTTATTGTTCTTGATATTGATTGCAATCTTTCTTGTCCAATTATACTTGGTAGACCTTTTTTACGTAGTATTATTTCCATGATTGATATGACAGAAGGCAATATTAAATTTCAATTTCCACTACGGAAGGGTATGGAACACTTCCCTAGAACAAGGATTAAGCCTCCATATGAATCAATCATGAGGGCATCCTATGGATCTAGATACAAAGATGACGAAACTTGAATCCATGCATTATGCCTAGCTAGGGGCGTAAAACTATATCCCTTGTTGGGAGGCAACCCAATGAATAAAAAAAAATTCTGCCTTTTTCTTTCTATACTTGAGTGTTTGCACAATTATGCCTCTGTTATGATTGTGTTTTTTAATGTTTCAATTAGTGTTTGTGCCAAGTAAAGCCTTTGGGATAACTTTGGTGGTAGTTGATTTGATCTTGTTGGAAAACAGAAACTTTTGCGTCCAGTAAAATAATTGTCTAAAATCACAGATGCGACGAAAAATTCTGAATGTTTTACACAAGATTGATATAAAAATTGCCTCTGTTTTCCTAATTTTTGGAGTTACATAAGTATGAGAACAATTCGCATCTTTACAGACTATTCTGTTTTTGACAGATTCTGTTTTCTTTGCATTGTGTGCTTATTTTGATGAATCTATTGTCTGTATCGGGGGGTATCAGCCATGGTAAAGTTAGAATACAGTAGATATAATGCAATAACAAAATTTGAATGGGTTTTCTACAGTACTTAAAGTAAAGATTGGTTTTGTTATACTAACGGATCTCACGAAGGTTTTGTTGAGTTTTGTGTGATTGAAGTTTTCATGTTTTGGGTGAGATCACGATGGGTGAAGGAATAAGGAGTAAGAAGAGCCTAAGCTTGGGGAAGCCCCATGGCATCCCAAGCTATTATCCAAAGAGAAACAAGCAACTAAGCTTGGGGACGCCCCCGAGTGGCATCCCCTCTTTATTCTAACGACCATCAGTATTTTACTTGGATCTATATTTTTATTCGTCACATATCATGAGTTTTCCTTGGAGCGTCTTTTGTTATATGAGTCTTTGCTTGTTTTGCTTTTTAGTTTGTGTCATCTATCCTTGCTGGACACACCTATTTGGGAGAGCCAAAATTATGCTATGATTTGTTAGAATTGCTCTGTGGCGCCCCGCCTGAGTACCACTGTAGCCAGACGGTCGCCACGCATACCAGCCCAGGAAATCACTCTGGCATGCGCTTTTACGACAAGTATCATGAACACAGGCATTTCTATTAATGGATATATAAGTCTTACATGAGATATATTACAGAGGGGTGGCAGCGGAAAAGCTCTATCTAAGGCAGCATGGTCCTGGTGCGGCTCCAATCCACAGGGATCTGACTGGGTTACGCTCCTAGCCCACGAACGCTTCGGCTCCTCGTCGGCGGACGACGGATCCTTATGTGAACCTGGCCACATTGAAGGCCGCTGAGTACTTTTGAATGTACTCGCAAGCAAACCAAACTAACATATACACCAAGCAAAGCAATCCATGGCATTCAAACATGCACTTGTTATTAGAGCAACATTAATTATCATGGCATAGCATATCTATCTAGCAATAATAATTATCATGTCATAACAGGTTCATCCAGCAAGTTAACTACTAAGGTAATATACCGTAAAGTAAAGCATATCAAGTAAATAATCCATACTCCGAACATTCTCATGATCCAGTCTGAATCTGATCCAAATCCAAATCATGTGGTCATCCGACCACTCCTCTTATAGCCATCCCCTGGCTAACATATCACATTCCTGACATCATCTGATGTCTACACAAGATGAGCTCTTCCATCATTATTATCTTTATTACGGTTGGCCACCTAGTGAGGTCTGGACGGACTGTCCAATACCGTGGACACGTCTATTCAAATAGATTTTACACTCTGCAGAGGTTGCGCACTTTACCCACACTATGGAGCACTGACCTCGTGATCCCATTCGGGTGGACCAGTGTTGCTCCAACGAAACCTGCCTGACCCATGACTCTTCCATCGTACCACCGGTAATCATCCTCCCCCGGAGTCAAGCCCTGGGTGGCCCTTGTCACCTCGTGACACCTGCCACCGTCTTGGCCAAACTAAACTGTCCCAAACGGGGACGGGTACCCAAACAACTCAACTGGGCTCACAGGGTTATCGCCGCCTACCTGATCAGGGTAGCACGCACGCATAACCCTCCCTGCATGGAGGTACCGATGAAAGAGCACGGAGCAAGACCAAGTCAAGGCCGTCCCATACCGGCAAATGTGGTTGCACGAATAAGCCCGGACAGGTGACTCTAGATCAACCGACTAAGTTCATTTAACAAGCTCAGTGATTCATCACAATAACTTAACATGGTGGTAACTTTGTGTGAGATAACAACTGTGGAAACATAACCACCTATCTCCATATAACATCACAACGAGTCATTAATGAAACAAGATTTAAATGGCAAGTTATCAGTTTACAAGTTCTAGCTGTAAGTGACGACCATCGGAACCCTTGCACAAAACCGGCAAAGAAACCAGTAGCCACCAGAATGGTCTTTACAACTCAGATCTGGGACATTACTGGAATAACTCAACCCCGGCTCAAGACGGCTGAAAAGCAGCTCAGAGCATGAGACGGTGTCGATAAGAAGAATGTAGCAGTTCCCTAAGACGGCCGAGAAACAGCTCAGAGCATAGGGTCACTGCTACGGAAAGAATTTCAACAGCTGTCTGAGATGGCCGAAAAGCAGCTCAAAACGCGGACAGTTGCTGACAAGAGAAATAAAAATCGGCATCCACCCCGGACGGCCGGAAACAACTTAGAAAACAGGCGTGGTGCCGTCACCGAAGAAAGTGCAAGCAAGGGTTCGTCAGAGTCTCATACAGCTCACCACCACTCACACAAGCATTAGAATATTCATTTAAACATGCAAGAAATATCACAGAGCAATGCTTTAGGGCATATATCAGATGGTCGGCTTGCCTGGGGTCGAAGAATTACTCCGGGAGGAAGTGCGGTGAAGCCGTGGAAGAATCGGCGGAAACCGTTCTCTCTCGGAGGGGGCTGATAAGGGGCAAGGGCAAAATGGTCATTTCCAATGTGACCACCTTGTGAGGATGTTACCAAAAGAACGGGCTCGACGAGGCGAAGATGTGGGCGTTGGATTCACCTGAATCGGAGTCTCGGTTAAAAAGAAATAGCCGTTGGAAGTATAGGGACCAATCTATAAATAAAGTATTCACAGACAGGCCACTGGCGGCTAAACAGAAAGCACCTTCGGGCAGAGTACATTTTTCCCGCGTGGGCCCGTGTTGACTTGGCTCTTAGGCTGACGGGTGGGGTCGAAGGAGAGGCGGGGCCCGCCGAGCTGGGTCAACTTCTTCCTCCTCCCGCTCCCGTGCCTGGCCGAGGGCAGGGCCGGACCCGACGAGGTTTGCCGCCGGCACAGGCCACCGCAGGTGGCGTCCGACCTATCAGCGGACTCAGGAGAGAGAGGCGGATGCAGCCCCGGGTGGCGCAGTCGCCGGAGAGCTCAGGACTGGCCGGGGCATTGGCCACGGCGGGTGGAGGTGTCGGGCGCCGGTGAGGAGTAGGGCACCGCCGCGGCAAGGAGTAGCTGAGGTACCGGAGAGGTTAGTGGAGGTGAGGAGGCAGCTCCGGTGTAGGTGGAAGGGGGAGATGAGCTGCGGCTCGCTCCAATTTGAGAGGAGCCGAGCGATGGCCAAGGCGGCCATTGGAGGCGAGGAGAGCTCCAGGAGCTCGAACGAGGGACCGAAGAGGTAGCTGGGAGGGAGAGGGAGATGCTGCGGGTGTTGGTGATGCTCGGGAGGCTCGGGCTTGGGCTATTTATAGCCCGGCCGTGGCTACCGGGTAAGCTTGGCCGCCAAGGCAAGCTTAGCCACGCACTGGTGCTCCACGTGTGGTGGCGCGAGGGGAGCGGTGCCGAGCTGACGTGCAACAGGGGGAGGGGACCGCTCAGGGAGGAAACAGCCAGGGAGGGAGGTGACATCTCGAGGGTCACGGCCGGATAGAACTGCGGCGGGGCTCGTCATGGCGCGAGGAGAAGGATAGAGTAGTGGAGAAGATGCTTGAGAGGGTCGCGTGGACGCCGGGGAGCCACTAGACATGCCCAGACTAGTAGAGTCTGGCCGGAGGCGACGGCACGGAGCGACAGATGCGCAGACCGCCGTTTGTGCACGCCCGCTACGTGGTCACCACGCGCACCACACGCTCCAGCCCGCGTCTGCCTGCCTGGCCTTGTCAAACAGGTGCCTTACTGCTCAAATAGATGGGAAAAGTGGTTGGAAGGCACGGGAAGGCTGTAGGGCGAGTGAATCTTGCAAAACAAGTTTCCAACAGCAAACTTGGAAAGGAAGCTGTGGTCAGAAAAATGTGCCAATGAGCTGGGAAAGATGTCATAGAGAAATGTAGTAGGAAGGAGTAGATGCTGGCAAAATTTCAAGGCATTTGGACATCATTTGCATATACTTGCTTCACAATGCAAAATTTGATCCAGAAACTAGAATTTGAAGCTACACTCATCTGGCTTGATGAAATGAAGTGAATTTTTGTGTAGAGTGATGATTTGAACATATGAAGGTACTGGAAAAGTTTCAGCTCATTTGGCAATGCCTACATGGTACTTCCTTCACAGCACTTCCAAATGGACAGAAACTTGAGAAAAATTATGTGGATGAATGGATGGATGAATTGAGCTGATTTTTGGTTTCCATGAGTGATTTATCAATATTAACCACCATGAAAAATTTCAGCACAAATAGATCAAGGGTTCAAAAGCACTTCCTTTGCAAACAGAAAATCTGAACAGAATTTTCAAATTGATGTTGTGCCCAACCTTTGAACTTTGGGACTTGGATTTTGATGGAAATGTTGAAGATATGGGTAGGTTAAGCTCCACAAATTATTTGGTATTTTTTCCTGGTTACCAAAATGGTAGTTCCTTTAGAAAGTGCCCAAAATGCAATATTGGCATTAAATAGGAAAATGCAATTTTCCTTATTTAATTATGGCCAATATTTTTATGGGAGCTCAATATGATCACAAAGAATATCTCCACAAGTTTTCATGAACTTTGGAGATGGATAGATATTTTCCTGGATTTAATTCCTTTAACTGGCAGAAAAAGGAATTAATTATAATTGAAAAATATTGCAAATGACTTGGCAATATTTTTGCATATCCAGGGTTTATAGAGATGGGATGATCACTGGGAAAAGTTTGGGTGGCAACAGATCAAAGGAAATTGAGGTTCCTTTGCAACGGAAGAAATTAGGGTTTCCCCTCCGGAAACTCGGAGGGTAGGGTTTCGACGGCAAAACCTTGAGAATATATCTCGGGTGGCAAGGTAAGTCTGGAGAGAATCTCTGGTTGGATAGGAAAGGCAAGGCTAGATGACCATCTTCACATACCCAAGAGCTAGAGAAATCCGATAACACCGAGAAAAAAGACGGGAGTCAAATCCCGCGAAGGAAAAAAAACAGAAGCGAAAACCAGGGTGTTACGTGCTATATGTGCTTCACTTAAATTTTTTGAGCTATGGAATTGCTCTAGTGCTTCACTAATATCTTTTTGAGCACGGTGTGCTTTAATATTTTTGAAGAAATGCTCTCATGCTTCACTTAGATTTATTTGAGAGTTAGTAATTTTGAAGAAATTCTCTCATGCTTCACTTATATTATTTTGAGAGAAGAAATTTTTTATGCTCATGTTCTTCACTTAAATTTGTTTGAGCTATCAAAAGCAACATATGAAATTAGTCCCAAAGTGATAGATATTCAATAGGGATATAATAAAAACTTTCATGAAGATCATTGGACAAAATAAACTTGATTCTTTGTAATAGTTTTGCGATATGGTGATATAATATGTGAGTCATGTTGATGAGTAATTACGCTTTAGTAAGAATATTGGTGTTAAGGCTTGTGATTCCCTAAGCAAGCACGAAAGACAATAGTTATGCAATGAAATTATATACTACTTGTGGTGCATTATTCGGTGTTAGTTATGCTTAATGCTCAATCTTTTTGCTAGCCTTCCCTTGCACTAAGTGGGATTACTACTTGTGCATCCAAAATCCTTAAACCGTGTTTTGCCATATGAGTCCACTATACCTACCTATATGCGGTATTTCCGTGTCGTTCTAAGCAAATTTATATGTGCCATCTCTAATTTTCAAAGTAAATTTCCCTTTTGTGTGCTCGTACCGCTCAAGAAACGGTAGGGGGTGGCTGATATTTTTCCATGCTAGATGTGTTATTCTCAAGGTGAGTGTTAATTCACTTGTCAATGCACGAGAGTAAGGCTAAGGTATTAGGGATGCCCAGTCCCGAAATGAAAAATGAATTTACTTTATGTTGTCAAATAATAAATTCCTTGGAAAGCGTTGGTATGGATGGCACCCGTGGATACGGCTAGCCGTGTAATGTGAAAGTATGGTGGAAAAAGGAATAAACTTTATTTTCTGTTTGGGAACCGCCTATGATATATCTAGCATGGAAAGTATTGGGAACTACTCGATCGTTTTCGTTGACAGGAAAAGCATGCCACCCAAAATGTTTTATCTCTATCTTTTTTGCTTTGAGCTCTGGCACCTCTCTAAATCCCTACGTCCCTCTGCGAAGGGCCTTTCTATTTACTTTATGCAATTTTTATTTGAGTCTCCATCTTCTCTTATAAAGCACCAACTAAGGGGCACTATGATCGTACTTGAGCATTAGGTATAGCTAATATGTGAGTGTGTTTCATGAATGGATTAATGATTGAGCATAATGGGCTAGGGATAACTTACTTTAGTGTTGATATTTTGAAAGACATGGTTGCTTGTTGATATGCTTGAGTATTGAAATCTTCATGTCAAAACTAGACTATTGCTTAGAATCCTATAAAAGTCCAAATGTCCATGCTACAAAAGAAAAGAAAAATGTGATGAACATGTTAGGCAGCATTCCACATCAAAAATTCTGTTTTTATCATTTACCTACTCGAGGACCAGTAGGCATTAAGCTTGGGGATGCTTCTACATCCCTAATGTATCTATAATTTTTGCTTGTTCCGTGCTATTATATTATCATTCTTGGATGTTTTACACTCATTTTATAGCAACTTTATACCATTTTTTGGGACAAACCTATTGACATAGTGCCCAGTGTCAGTTCCTATTTTTTCCTTGTTTTTTACTTTGCAGAAAATCAATACCAAACGGAGTCCAAATGCAGCGAAACTTTTTGGAGATTTTTTATGGACCAGAAGGAACAACTTGGGCCGAAGAAGTACCAGAGGGGTGCCCCGAGGGGGGCATAACCCACCTGGGTGCGTCTGGGGGCCCAGGCGCGCCCTGGTGGGTTGTGCCCTCCTCGGTGGCCTCCCACACCGCATCTTTGCTTTATAAATACCCCGCAAATCCAAAAACCCTAGGGGAGTCGATGAAACACAATTCCAGCCACCGCAAGTTCCAGAAACACCACATCCAATCTAGACACCATCACGGAGGGGTTCATCATCCTCATTGGTGCCTCTCCGACGATACGTGAGTAGTTCATTGTAGACCTTCGGGTTTGTAGTTAGTAGCTAGATGGCTTCCTCTTTCTCTTTTGATTCTCAATACAATGGTCTCTTGGAGATCTATTTGATGTAACTATTTTTGTGGTGTGTTTGGTGGGATCCGATGAACTTTGAGTTTATGATTAGATCTATTTTATCCATGAAAGTTATTTGAGTCTTATTTTTATCTCTTATATGCATGATTACTTATAGCCTCGTATTTCTTCTTCGAATGTTTGGTTTAGTTAGGCCGACTAGATCGATTTTTCTTGCCATGGGAAGAGGTGCTTTGTGATGGGTTTGATTTACGGAGCTCAATCCCAGTGACAGAAGGGGACATGACACGTATGTATCGTTGCTATTAAGGATAAAAAGATGGGGTCTATTCCTACATGAATAGATCTTGTCTAAATCATGTCATCGTTCTTATTGCATTACTCCATTTCTCCATTAACTTAATACACTAGATGCATGCTGGATAGCGGTCGATGTGTGGAGTAATAATAGTAGATGCAGGCAGGAGTCGGTCTACAAATCTTGGACGTGATGCCTATATAATGATCATTGGCTGGATATCGTCATAATTTTTTGAAGTTCTATCAATTGCCCAACAGTAATTTGTTTACCCGCTGTATGCTATTTTTCTCGAGTGAAGCCACTAGTGAAATCTACGGCCCCCGGGTCTATCCTTCTTCATATTTGTTTTCCCATCTATTATTTGCTGCTTTTATTTTCAGATCTATTATTCCAAAAATCCAAAAATACCTTGTTGCAATTTTTTGTTATTTATTTTATCTCGCGTTTCCGCGAGATCTATTTATCCAATCTACTAGAAATTTATCTATCTTTTTACCGTGGAGGGATTGACAACCCCTCTTAGGCGTCGGGTTGCAAGTATTTGTTCTTTGTGTGCAGGTACTCTTTACATAGTGTTGCTTGGTTCTCCTACTGGATTGATACCTTGGTTTCTTAACTGAGGGAAATACCTACCGTAGCTGTGCTGCATCATCCATTCCTCTTTGGGGAAATACCGACATAGTTCAAGCATAGCAGTAGCGCTGTCTAGAAAACAACGCTACTGCTAGGCGTGGCTGGTGCCACCTTTTGAACCCCCTCTCCCCCTTCCCCTCCTCCCCCCTTTGCCCTCTCCCCCTACTTTCCCCTCTCCCCTCTCTAAGTTATTTCTCCACCATTATTGCCCTTCTTCT